>JAGFBE010000032.1:0-610012 GCA_020226115.1 Colletotrichum viniferum | reverse complement strand
AAAAGACTATCTATAGCTTTATTCTTTATACTAGATATATAGTAAATATTAAAATTAAATATTTTAATCTAAGTGATCTATTATATAAGAACTGCTCTAAGTAAATCTAAAGTAGTACTACTAATTTAATCTATAAAAACTTTTATATTAGTTTTAAGAGTAAATTATATACTATATAGGTAGTTTCTAAGCCTTTTAAGAATAAGTAAAACTAATTAAAGCTTAAGCTTTCTTATATTATAGTTAAGGGCTACGCTAGTTTAAATTCTATTTTTATACTAAGTAATATATCTTTTACTCTAATAATATTATCTAAGTATAGCACCTTACTTCTTAGTATTTATATTAATAGATAGATAGATTTCACTAGCTTTTTCTTTATAATTAATAGGTTAAAGTAATAGAAAGCTAATTAAGTAAAGCTTAAAGGTTTCTATAACTAGCTACTATTCTAGCGTCTACTTAAAAAGTACTCCTTTTTAAAGAAATCTTATTAATAAAGTAGAAATAGTCCTATAATCCTTAATCTATACTTAATAAAACCTAATAATACTAAGAAGACTTTTAACTACTATAATATTATTACACTTTTCTTATTTAAAGATTTTAATAACTTTGTTCTAGTTAAGCTTATATCTCTTACTACTTACTATATAACTAAAGAGGTTAATAGTAGGCTAGTAAATCTAAGATTTCTTAAGAGAAATTATAGTACTAGTAAGCTTAAAGTTCTAAAATACTATATCTAAGTTTATAAAATATTTAAAGATATATAAATATATCTTTAGAAGCTTTACTATATAGTTACTATTATATATTATTCTTAGCTTTCTAATAAAGATATTATTAAAGAAAAGTTAATAAACGCTTAAAATAAAGTTATAGAGGATTCTCATTATAACCTTTATAAACTAAGTAACTAAATTTATCGCTCTTTAAAGTAAAATATATATTCTAAATAGCCTTAAAAGTATAGTAAATATAGTTAGGTTTTAATTTAACTTATTAAGTAAAACTTAGTTATATCTAGAAAATAGGTCTAAAAGATTTATAATCTTATAGTTAGTAAAGTCTTTTAAAAATTTATTAACCTCTAGAGGAATAAAAGTATCTCTAATACTAATCTTATTAAGTTTTATATATAAGTTAATTAGCCTTATATTACTATCCTTTTTAGTAATAAGAAACTAGAAGTTCCTATATAATCTATAAGATTCTTCTAAAACTCCTTATATAACTCTTAATCTAAATATATTAATAACCTTCCCCTATAAAGCTTTAAGAATAGAAATCTCTTTCTCTTACTATATAATATATAGAATAGTCTTAATCTTCTATAGTGAAACTATATAAAAGTTAATATACCTATATTCTAAGAAATCTTATACTAACGCCCTTTTTTAATTTATAAAGATATATTTAAGTATTTTAATTTCTTTTAGTAAAAAATATAACTAAGTAACTTTAAGCTTTAAAAACCTTTCTAAAATAAAGTAAATCCCTCAGTTAAACTATATAAATTATAGATATATATAGCTAGTAAAAGGGGAGTTAGAAAGCTAATAATAGCTTTCTACTTCTTAAGTTAAAATCTTCTTCTAGTCTTTCTAACTATTAGGAATAGAACTATCTAAAAGTAGATTATTAACTAGATAAACTTTTTCATCTTTATATTTATATATTATATAGATATTAATAAAGCTTTAATTAAGCTTAAGGTTTTTCCTAATTAATTTAAAAAATACTTAATCTTTTAGAACTTTAGAAACGTTTTACTAGCTTTTAGTGTTCTTAAGAAGGTAAGCTTAAATAATTTCTATAATTAAAGTAACTACTACTTTAGTAATAGTTCTTAAAACGTTAAGTATAGCTAAAAGTAAAATTAAAGTAAAGTATTAATTAGTCTTAGAAATAGCTTCTTCTTATTTAAAAAAGTTAGCTTTTTTTCTTTCTTAAGTAAAAAGGTGCTCTTTTTTATAGTTTATTATAGTATTAATATAATAAGTTTAAACTTCATTATATATATTACTAAAGTTCTAGTTAGTCTTAAGTTAGCTTTTAGTAGCCTTAGAGGTGTTATAGACGTTTTTTATATAGTTTTTTTATTTAAAGAAATAGTATTAAATCTGACATAAAGAATCTAATTATATAAAACCTACTAGAATACTAATCTTCTAGAATTTATTACTTCTGTAGTCTTTTACCTTTATTATAATAGTAATAAAGTATTTTAAATACTTAAAAATAAATTTAATAAAAACAGTAAAAAGAAGTCTAAAGAGCAAGTTATAGTTAACAGTTTTAAGGTCTACTACTATTATAGTTATTATAATCTTATAGTTATTAATCTAAATAGATATATAGTATGCTTTAATAAAGTATAGCTTTAGGTTACCTTTAGCTATTATTCTCATTATTAAAATAGTAGTAGAAATCAAAATATTATAGTTTAAAACATATTAATAACTTATAAAACTAAATTCTATACTAATATTAATTATACTTTATATAAATAAGTAGTTATTAGAACGTTTATTACTAATAAAGATCTTTAAAATAAATTATAGTATAATAATTATTAAAACTATCTAGTTTATAGTTATTAAAATAATAGCTTTAACTAAAAAAACCTTTAAATAGTCTTAAGTTTAAATAGCTTTATTATATTTAGAAACCTAATTAGTTTATTAAGCTCTTTTTTTTAAAGTTTTAGTAAAATCTATAAAGTTTATAAAAATAAGTATATAGATAACTCTTTCTAGATCGTCTATAAAAATATATATCTTTCTAACAAACTCTTCTTTATATTTTAGCTAAATCTTATAAACTTTTTTAATTAGTAAACTAATTAAGCTATAAAACTTATATAAGATAAATTTATTAATAAATTTCTTATCTTTAATAGATTTCTAATTTTTACTATTAAAAAATATAGCTAGCTAAAAGTTACTTTTTAGAAGAGATAGTTTTAAAATAGGTTTTAAAAGAGGAATCTTAATAACTTCACTAAGTATTACTTCTTTTTCTATTCTAAACGTTCTTTCTAGTTCTAAAGTATTAGTAAATATAGAAATTAGTTTAAAAAAGCTTTCTTCTTTTATTTTAATATCTAAGTTTTATTTTTATTTTTTTTAGTTAAGAAGTAAATTTTTCTCTATAACTAACTTTTCTAATAAGTCTAAATAATTCTCAAAATAAAGTTATAAAGAAGAAAGTCTCTTTAAAATAGTTAAAGTATCTTTAATATCTTATATAGTGAAATAAACCTTTTTAAAAAGAAACTTTAAGGCTTTTTTTTTAACTTTTCTAAGATTTAGTAGCTTTAGCTTCTTCTATAGGAATAAGTTAGCTCTATATATTTTTAACTAAATAATTATAAGCTTAAATACTATAAAATTAAGTAAATCACCTTTAGTTAAACTATTAAGTTATATTAAGTTATATAAATAAAAAAGCTAGACTAAATCTTTATATTTCTATTTACTAACAGCTAATACTTAGAAAGCAGAAATCTAACTAAATGCTTTATTATCTAATATAACACTTCCTTTTTCTATAAACCTATAGAAAAATTTAATTAAGTTAAAGTTATTATAGTCTTATAAAACTCTAATAAATATAGACTAAAATTAGCTAATATTCTACTTAAGAATCTTAATAGCTTAAGCTTTTATAGCTTTATAGCTATTTTAATTCTTAAAGTGAGTAATAATAACTTCTCAGTTAAACTTACTATTTTATTATAATAAAGTAATAATTATCTAAAGAATAAAAAACTTATTATTTTAAGATCTATAAGAATAGCATCTTTAGAAGTACTAAATTAAACTACTTCTTTTATTAGCTATCTTTTAAAAATAACAGCTTTCTTTAAAGTTATAATCTATATAGCCTATATATTAGCACTAACTATACAGACTATAAGAGAAAAGCTTAGGACTTTCCTTATTAACCTTAACTAAATAGACTAAAGCTAAATAGTAGTTTTTTATAGCTAGAAAAGAATAAATAATCCTTTTAGTAGAGATTTTCCAGTTATCTATTATTTTCACTAAGTTAGAAAGTTACTAGTTTAAAAACTAGCTTTAGAAGTTCTTAATACTTTAGTTAGGCTTAGCTTTATTTTCTTTAGCTTATAGAAAGAGGAAAGCTTCCCCTCTTAGTACTTTTAGAAGTATAAGAAATAAAGAATAAATAAGAGTAGTAATTTAAAAGGTTTACTTCTAAGTAGCCTTAAAGTTAAACTAATTTATTAAGTTAACTTTAAACTTATTAAAGTCTCTTTTTCTAAATAACTTATAAATACTAGTCTCTATAAGTAGAGCTATTCTATTTAAAGCTAACTAATTAAATCTTAATATAGCTATATAGATAATTTAGAAACTAGTTATAATATTAAGGTTATATTTTATAGCTTTAGTTTAAATATTATTAATCTTTTATAGAAACTATATAGCTACTTTATAGTTTAGATTATCTATTATTAGAGTTATAGAAACAATCTAATTAATTTAGTTATCTAGTAGTTTCTAATAATCTTTATCTATAGCTTTATAGCGCTAAATAAAGTATATTTTCACTTATAACTAAGTTTTCTTATTAAGTTTTATTTAATTATTAGCTTAAAAAGGTATATCTATATAGAAAATAATACTTAATATTTTTAAAGTATTAGTTATTTCTACTACTTCTACTATAGCTTTATAGCTTTTAAGAAAGTCTAAAATGTTATTTTTAGTAAAGAATAATACTCTAGCTATTCTAAGCTATAGTATTTTAAATCTTTAAAGTTTTAAACTATACGCTTTAGAAACCTTTTAATAAGATTTAGTAGAGTTTAAATAGCTTTATATGCTTTTTTCTCTTAAAGAATTCTCTCTAAGCGTTATATTTATACTAGAAGTACTACTTTTAGAAACTATTATTTTAAAAACTTTAGTTTTTATATTTACTTTAGAACTCTAATTTAAATCTAAAATTAAAAGAGGTCTCTCTTATTAAAGTTAGTAAAAAGAAAGACCTATAAAAAGATTTACTAAAGTATTACTAATAATTAAGTTAGCTTTATTATCTATTATTTCTAGTTTAAGTTATTTATCTTAAATTAAAGTTAAAGTTTTTAGAACTTTAAAGTTTAGTAATACTATTTTAAAGAAGATATAAGTGAATTAATAGAAGAAGAAATAGAAAAAAACCTTACTAAAGAAAACTAAAGTAAAAAGATTATATAAAACTCAAATAGAGCTAATAATTTATTAATAGAAGGAGTAATAGAAGAATTCTTATAATATAGGTCTAAAAGAATAATAGAAAGTGAGAAGAGAAATAAAAAAAAAAAGGGATACTTTTACTATTATTTCTATCTTTATTTTTCTCTCTTATTTAGAAAGTATATATATATTTATTATTCTTTCTTTTTTTTATTATTCTAATAGTAAGGTTATTTTATATTTTAGGTTTTTTTTTCTTCTCTTTATAAGAGAAGTCTAGCTATATTTAGTAGTATTCTCTATAGCTTCACCTTATAACTCTCTTCTTTTATAAGTTAAGCTTAGAATTTAATAAAATCTATAATAAAACTATAGTATTAACTATAAACCTTAAAAGAAGTACTTTACTTTAGCTATTTATTTACTACTTAAGAATATAGAGGGGGAGAAATCTAAAGAGATATATATACTTTCCTTTTTATAGAGTTAGTATAAAATTATTTTTAAAAGGAAGAAATGCTTTTAATTAAACTTAGAAAACATTCTCCTCTTTATTTTTTAAAAAGTTAGTGTAGTTATAATATTTTTCTTTTTTAGCTTTTTATACCTTTACGTTTATAGCGTTTTGTAATTTAAGAAAGTTAGATCTTAGTATTTCTATATATAAATATAACTTAGATCTTAAGTTTTTAGGCTTTTTAGTGTTTCTTCTCACTAGTTAATATATTATTAAAAACTTTTTAATAAGTTTAAGTAAGAGGAAAGTTTTCTTAAAATAGATTAATTAATTTTATTTTTTTTAAGGTTTATAAGAGGAGTAAAATGAATACTATTACTCTTATAACTTTAGCTTTTAATATAAAAATAAAATAAGTTTATTTTATTTTAGTTACTTTTAAGTTATTATTATAGTAGCTTATAATAAAGTAGTATATAATAATTTTAAATAAGTAGATAGTAGGTTAATAAAAAGGAATAACTAAGCTTATATAGAACTTTACTTATTCTCTTCTATTTAGCTAAATACTTTTCTTCTTAAAGTTTTTTAGACTTCTATAGGTTTAGTTAATCTTTAATTTTAAGTACTTAAGTTATTATTTTTCACTTTAGGAAAATAGAAGTTAAAAATATATTAGCTAAATTTTCTTCTAATATAGTGATATTTAAATTACCTCTTCTTTTAAGCTTTTTCTATTTTAATTTAGTAAAGTAGTATAGAATAACTATAAAGAGAACTTTTTATAGTAGTCTAGCTTATACTTTTTTATATTAATTACTAATTTTATAATAAAGTAAGGGAGAAAACTTATTAATTATACTAAGTATTCTATTCTAAGTAAAAAACCCCTAAAAATACTTTAAATACTTATATATTAATTTTCTAGATAACTATAAAAGATATAAAAGTAAATATATAAATATAAGCTTAACTAATTTATACTTTATCTATATTTTCTACTCTTTTTATATCTTAAGTTATATAATCTCTTAAGAGAAAATAAGCTACTAAGAAGAAGTTTAGTAATATTATCCCTATAGTATTCTACTCTATTATTACTTTAAATAATTAAAGAGGTATAATAGGGATTAAAAGAAGGGATAAAAGTAAGGCTAGCTAAAACTAGAAGAGCTTAAAAATATCTATTTTTATTTAATTTTTAAAAAGTAAGAATTAATAGGTTTTTTCTATAAGTTAGGCTAAAGAACTTTAAAAGCTTTTCTAAGAGGGTAGTTACTAAAGTTATTAAGGAAAAACAGGAAATTATATAAAAATAAGTGTATTTCTTACTTATCTATTTAGTCTTTTTCGTTATAGGCTAACTAGGCCTCTGTTTACTTATATAAGCCTTTTCCTCTTATAATAACGCCTAACGCTTATAAAAACGCTTATTTGATCTCTTGCTTTTTAAGTTAGATTTACTAAAAATTCTAAGAACTCTACTCCCTTCTAATAGCTATATAGATAATTTGAGGGCTAGTTATAATATTAAGGTTATATTTTACAGCTTTAGTTTAGATATTATTAATCTTTTATAGAAACTATATAGCTGCTTTATAGTTTAGATTATCTATTATTAGAGTTATAGAAATAATTTAATTAATTTAGTTATTTAGTAGTTTCTAGCAATCTTTATTTATAGCTTTATAGCGCTAGATAAGGTATATTTTTACTTATAATTAAGTTTTCTTACTAAGTTTTGTTTAATTATTAGCTTAGAAAGGTATATCTATATAGAAAATAATGCTTAATATTTTTGAAATATTAGTTATTCTTATTACTTCTACTATAGTTTTATAGCTTTTAAAAAAGTCTAAAATGTTATTTTTAGTAAAAAATAGTACTCTAATTATTTTAAGTTATAGTATTTTAAATTCTTAAAGTTTTAAGCTATATACTTTAGAGACTTTTTAATAAGATTTAATAAAGTTTAAATAGTTTTATATACTTTTTTCTCTTAAAGAATTCTCTTTAGATATTATATTTATACTAGAGGTACTACTTTTAGAGGCTATTACTTTAAAGACTTTAGTTTCTATAATTACTTTAGAACTCTAATTTAAATTTAGAATTAAGAGAGGTCTCTTTTATTAAAATTAATAAAAGAAAGAATTTATAAAAAGACTTATTAAAATATTATTAGTAACTAAGTTAGCTTTATTATCTATTATTTCTAGTCTAAGTTATTTATTTTAAACTAGAGTTAAAGTCTTTAGAGCTATAGAGTTTAGTAATACTATTCTAAAGAAAATATAGGTGAATTAATAGAAAAAGAAGTAGAAAAAGGCCTTATTAAAGAAGGCTAAAGTAAAAAGATTATATAAGATTTAAATAAAACTAATAACTTACTAATAAAAGGAGTAATAAAAGAATTTTTATAATATAGGTTTAAAAGAATAATAGAAAGTGAGAAGAGAGATAAAAAAAAAAAGGATATTTTTATTATTATTTCTATTTTTATCTTTTTCTTTCGTTTAAAAAGTATATATATATTTATTATCTCTCCTCTTTTCTACTATTTTAATAGTAAGGTTGTTTTATACTTTAGGTTTCTTTTTCTTCTCTTTATAGGAGAAATTTAGCTATATTTAGTAGTATTTTCTATAGCTTTACTCTATAACTCTCCTCTTTTATAAGTTAAGTTTAAGATTTAATAAAGTTTATAATAAAACTATAGTATTAACTATAAATTTTAAAAGAAGTACTTTATTTTAGTTACTTATTTACTACTTAAGAATATAGAGGGGGAGAAATCTAAAGAGATATATATACTTTTCTTTCTATAGAGTTAGTATAGAATTATTCTTAGAAGAGAGAAATACTTTTAGTTAGGCTTAGAAAACATTCCTTTTTTTGTTTTTTAAAAAGTTAGTATAGTTATAATATTTTTCTTTTTTAGCTTTTTATACTTTTATACTTATAGTATTTTATAATTTGAGAAAGTTAGATCTTAGTGTTTCTATATATAAGTATAACTTAAATCTTAAGTTTCTAGGCTTTTTAGTATTTTTCCTTACTAATTAACGTATTATTAGAAACCTTTTAATAAGTTTAAGTAAGGAGAAAGTTTTCTTAGAATAGATTAATTAATTTTATCTTTTTTAAAGTTTATAAGAGAAGTAAAATAAATATTATCACTTTTATAATTTTAGTTTTTAATATAAGAGTAAAATAAGTTTACTTTATTTTAGTTATTTTTAAGTTATTATTATAGTAGTTTATAATAAAGTAGTATATAATAATTTTAAATAAGTAGACAGTAAGTTAATAAGGGGGAATAACTAAGTTTATATAGAACTCTATTTACTTTTTTCTATTTAGCTAGACACTTTTCTTTTTAAGGTTTTTTAAACTCCTATAGGTTTAGTTAATCTTTAATTCTAAGTGCTTAAGTTATTACTTTTTACTTTAGGAAAATAGAGGTTAAAAATATATTAGCTAAATTTTCTTTTAATATAGTAATATTTAAATTACTTCTTCTTTTAAGCTTTTTCTACTTTAGTTTAGTAGGGTAGTATAAAATAACTATAAAGGGAACCTTTTATAGTAATTTAGCTTATACCCTCTTATATTAGTTACTAATTTTATAATAAAATAAGAGAGAAAACTTATTAATTATACTAAGTACTCTACTCTAAGTAGAAAAACCTCTAAAAATACTTTAAATATTTATATATTAATTTTCTAGATAACTATAAGAGATATAAGAGTGAATATATAAATATAAGTTTAACTAACTTATACTTTATTTATATTTTCTATTCTTTTTATATCTTAAGTTATATAATCTCTTAAGAGAAAATAGGCTACTAAAAAGAAGTTCAGTAATATTATCTCTATAGTATTCTACTCTATTATTACTTTAAATAATTAAAGAGGTATAATAGGAATTAAAAAAGAGGATAAAAGTAGAGCTAACTAAAAGTAGAGGAGCTTAGAAATACCTATCTTTATTTAATTTTTAAAAAGTAGGAATTAATAGATTTTTTCTATAAACTAAGCTAAAAAACCTTAAAAGCTCTTCTAGAAAGATAGTTACTAAAGTTATTAAGGGAAAATAGGAAATTATATAAAAATAAGTGTGTTTTTTACTTATTTACTTAGTCCTTTTTGTTATAAGCTAACTAGGCTTCTATCTACTTATATAAGCCTTTTCCTCTTATAATAACGCCTAATGCTTATGAAAACACTTATCTAACCTCTTGCTTTTTAGGTTAAAATTGCTAAAAATTTTAAGAACTCTACCCTCTTCTAATAGCTAATAAAAGAAGTAGTTTAATTTAGTACTTCTAAAGATACTATTCTTATAGACCTTAAAATAATAAGTTTTTTATTCTTTAAATAATTATTACTTTATTATAATAAGATAGTAAGCTTAACTGAGAAGCTATTATTACTTACTTTAAGAATTAAAACAGCTATAAAGCTATAAAAGCTTAAGCTACTAAAATCTTTAAGCAAAATATTAGCTAACTATAGTTTATACTTATTAGTATTCTATAAAACTATAATAACTTCAACTTAATTAAGGTTTCTTATAGGTTTATAGAAGAAGGAAGTATTATATTAGATAATAAAGTATCTAGTCAAACTTCTACTTTCTAAGTTTTAGCTGTTAGTAATTAAAAATATAAGAACTTAGCTTAGTCTTCTTATCTATATAATCTAGCAAAACCTAATAGCTTAACTAAAGATAATTTGCTTAATTTCTTAGTATTAAGCCTTATAATTACTTAATTAAAAATATATAAAGCTAACCTATTCTTATAGAAAAAGCTGAAGCTACTAATTCTTAGAAAAGTTAAAAAGAAAGCTTTAAAGTCTCTTTTTAAAAAAGTCTATTTCACTATATAAAATATTAAAAATACTCTAACTATCTTAAAGAGATTTTCTTCTTTATAACCTTATTCTAAGAGTTATTTAGACTTATTAGAAAAGTTAGTTATAGAGAAGAATTCACCTCTTAACTAGGAAAAGTAAAAAAAAAACTTAGATATTAAAATAGAAGAAAAAAGCTTTCTTAAACTAACTTCTATACTTATTAATACTTTAAAACTAAAAAGAGTATCTAGAATAAAAAGAAAAGTAATACTTAATAAAGTTATTAAGATTTCTCTTCTAAAACCTATCCTAAAACTATCTCTTCTAAAAAGTAACTTCTAGCTAGCTATATTCTTTAATAGTAAAAATCAGAAATCTATTAAAAATAAAAAACTTATTAATAAATTTATCTTATATAAGCTCTATAGTTTAGTTAGTCTATTAGTTAAAAAAGTTTATAAGATTTAGCTAAAATATAGAAAAGAGTTTATTAGAAGGATATATATTTTTATAGATAATCTAAAAGGAGTTATCTATATACCTATTCTTATAGACTTTATAGACTTTACTAAAACTTTAAAAAAAAAAGCTTAATAAACTAACTAGGTTTCTAAATATAATAAAGCTATTTAAACTTAAAACTATCTAAAAGTTTTTTTAGTTAAAGCTATTATCCTAATAACTATAAACTAAATAGCTTTAATAATTATTATACTATAACTTATTCTAAAGATCTCTATTAGTAGTAAGTATCTTAATAACTACTTATTTATATAAAGTGTGATTAATATTAGCGTAGAATCTAGTTTTATAAGTTACTAATATATCTTAGATTATAATATTCTGATTTCTATTACTACTTTAATAATAAGAATAATAGCTAAAAATAACCTAAAGCTATACTTTATTAAAGTATATTATATATTTATTTAGATTAATAACTATAAGATTATAATAACTATAATAGTAGTAAACTTTAAAACTATTAACTATAACTTACTCTTTAGACTTCTTTTTACTATCTCTACTAAACTTACTTTTAAATATTTAAAACGCTTTATTACTACTATAATAAAAGTAAAAGACTATAGAAGTAATAAATTCTAGAAGATTAATATTCTAATAAGTCTTATATAATTAGATTCTTTATATTAGATTTAGTACTATTTCTCTAAATAGAAAAACTATATAAAAGACGTCTATAATACTTCTAAAATTGCTAAAAGCTAACCTAAGACTAACTAGAACTTTAGCGATATATATAATAAAGTTTAAACTTACTATATTAATACTATAATAAACTATAAAAAAGAGCGCTTTTTTACCTAAAAAAGAAAAGAAGCTAACTTTTTTAAATAAAAAGAAGCTATTTCTAAAACTAATTAGTACTCTACTTTAATTTCACTTTTAGCTACACTTAACGTCTTAGGAACTATTACTAAAGTAGTAGTTACTCTAATTATAGAAACTATTTAAGCTTACCTTTTTAAGAATACTAAAAGCTAGTAAAACCTTCTTAAAGTTCTAAAAAATTAAGTATTCTTTAAGTTAATTAGAAAAAACCTTAAATCTAACTAAAGCTTTATTAATATCTATATAATATATAAATATAAAAATAAAAAAGTTTATCTAGTTAATAATCTACCCTCAGATAGTTCTATTCTTAATAATTAAAAAAACTAAAAGAAGATCTTAACTTAAAAAATAAAAAGCTATTATTAGCTTTCTAACTCTCTTTTTACTAGCTATATATATCTATAATTTATATAATTTAACTAAAAAACTTACTTTACTTTAAAAAGGTTTTTAAAGCTTAAAATCGCCTAGCTACACCTTTTACTAAGAAAGATTAAAATGCTTAAATATATCCTTATAAATTAAGAAAAAGTATTAGTATAGGATTTCTTAGAATATAAATATATTAACCTTTATATAGCTCTACTATAGAAGATTAAAACTATTCTATATATTATATAGTAAGAGAAAGAGATTCCTATTCCTAAAGCTTTATAAAGAAAGGTTATTAATATACTTAGATTAAAAGTTATATAAAGAGTTTTAGAGGAATCCTATAGATTATATAGAAACTCCTAGTTCTTTATTACTAAAACAGATAGTAATATAAAGCTAATTAACTTATATATAAAACTTAATAAAATTAGTATTAGAGATACTTTTATTCCTCTAGAGGCTAATAAATTCTTAAAAAACTTTACTAACTATAAGATTATAAGCTTTTTAAATCTATTTTCTAGATATAACTAAGTCTTACTTAATAAGTTAAATTAAAACCTAACTATATTTACTATACTTTTAAAGCTATTTAAAATATATACTCTACTTTAAGAAGTAATAAATTCAGTTACTTAGTTTATAAAGGTTATAATAAGAATCCTCTATAACTTTATTCTAAATATTTACTAACTTTTCTTTAATAATATCCCTATTAGAAAGTTAAAAATAATATATAATAGTAACTATATAGTTAAGCTTCTAGAGGTATATTTATATATCTTTAAACACTTTATAAACCTAGATATAGTACTTTAGAACCTTAAGCTTACTAGTATTATAATTTCTCCTAAGAAATCTTAGATTTACTAACCTACTATTAACCTCTTTAGTTATATAATAAGTAGTAGGAGATATAAGTCTAATTAAAATAAAGTTATTAAAATCCTTAAATAGAAAAAGTATAATAATATTATAGTAGTTAAAAGTCTTTTTAATATTATTAGGTTCTATTAAGTATAAATTAAAAATTATAAAACTATTTCTATTTTACTAATAAGACTTCTTTAAAAAAAAGTACTTTTTAAATAGAAGCTAAAACAGCAGCTAGCTATAGAAACCTTTAAGTTTTATCTAGTTAGCTCTCTATTACTTTAACCTATTAATTATAAAGAGGAAGCTAGTAAAATCTATTTATTTACTAATATAAGTACTAAAAAGTAGAGCGTTATACTTAAATAATACTATTAGAGCAAAAAATATATTACTTAGTATAAAAATAGAATTTAAACTAGCGTAGCTTTTAACTATAATATAAAAAAGCTTAAGCTTTAATTAGTCTTACTTATTTTTAAGAGGCTTAGAAACTACCTATATAGTATATAATTCACCCTTAAAACTAACACAAAAGTTCTTATAGACTAGATTAATAGCATTACCTTAGATTTACTTAGAGTGGTTTTTATATAATAGATCACTTAGATTAAAATATTTAATTTCAATATTTACTATATACTTAGTATAAAGAATAAGGCTGTAGATAGTCTTTTATATAAACTAATAAAAGAATCTAACATTTAAAAAGCTAAATAAAAAGAAGATTTAGATAAAATAATTAATAACTCTATCTATATACTTAAAGTAGAAGAGGATCTTAAATCTAAAGTAGATAATCTACTAAGCTCTAAATAAGCTTAATTTTAATAATTATAATAAATTACTAAATACTTAGCTTTATTATTACACCTAAGGATTGTTTTTTAAATTAATTTTAAGAAATTTAAATTATATATAGCAAAGTATATGCTTTGAGATAGTTTTCTCTTTTAAAAAGGAATAAAGTTAAACCTAACGCTAAGATAAGTAGTTAATAATAAAAAAGAATAAAAGAAGTTAATCTAGTATATATATACTAAAAGAAGGTATAGAGGCTATAATATAATATATACTAAACTCTAAAAGTAATACGCCTAAGAAAATATATATTAAATAATAAGTAATAAAATAAAAAGCTATTTACTCTATATATAAGCCTAACTAAAATAATTTAAAAACCCTTATATCTTTTCTACACCTCTAGTAATCTTATTTTAGTATATTTATATTAATATCTAGAAGATTAGTAATTACTCTCTAGCTGAAGTTTATAATATACTTACTAATTATATAGAAGCTTATTAACTTTCTAAAAACATTAACTTAAAGATAATAGCTAAATTTATCTAAAAAGATATAATCTACTACTATAAGATCTATAAGCTCTTTATAGTTAATAGAGGACTAAAAAATAAAAAGTTTATTAAAAAGCTTAATTAAATCTATAAAAGATAACACCTTATCATTTTAGTATATAATTTAAAAGCTAATAGATTTATTAAAAAAGGATATTAACCTCTTATTTACACTTTTATAACCTAGTTAAACTTTAGTAGAAAGAACTAAACTTTAGTTCTTTATATAGCTCTATTTACTAACTAAATATCAGTTAGATCTTCTATAAAATACTCTTCTTTTTACTTTATTTATAGTTATAACCTAATTACCTTAATTAAAACTAAAAGTATTACTTAGTAAGTACTAAACTAGTTAAAAGTTAGAGATACTAAAACTAAACTTCTTTTATATATATAAACCTTTAAATAACTTAATTCTAACTAGTAGATAGCTTTTCAATATATTATAAAGTAGCACTACTAAGTTACTAAAGACTATAACTAAAGAAATAAATATAGAATATAATATAAAAAGCTATAAGTTAAAGATATTATTCTTATCTATAATATAAAGCTATTTATTAATAAAAGCTCTTCTAGTAAGCTTAATATATACTAGTTAGACCCTTTTTATATCTAGCAAATATCTCTCTAAACTTCATTCTATTTACTTAAAACCCTTACTAAAATTTCTATTAAGTAGACTATAGCTAGCAATTACTTAAAGAAATTTATAGTAAATAAAGATAGCTATCTAAATAATATCTCTAAAATAGAAGTCTAATTAGACCTTAAATAAGCTTATAATAAGGTCTTTCTTATTATAAATTAACCTAATCTTAATATATTTAATTTAATAGAAATTCTAAACTTTAATAAATTATTTATACTAAAAGAAGCAGAGACTAATAACTTTAATACTATAAAAACACAAATTAAGTAATTATAAAAATAAAATAAAATATTATAAGCTAAAGTTAATATTTAGTAGAAAAAGAATAAAATTATAGTAAGTATTCCTATAAAGAATAAAGAATTTAATAGCTAGTATAAAGATATAGAAGAACTAAAAGATAGCTAAGTCTATAATAATTCTCAAATTTTATCTATTTTTAATAAGAAAAGTAACATTTTATCTATTTATATTTAGTCACTCTTACACTATAATTTATATTAACTATATATTTATATTACTTCTTTTACTTTTAATATATATTATTATAAAAGAAGAAGGGATATATAATAATAAAAACTAATAAACACTAAAAAGACCAAAAAATGCTAAAAAACTTAAAAAAAACTAATACTACCTCTGAAAAATTTAAACCTAAAACAGACTACTTCTAAAAAATTCAAACCTAAAATAAACTAATTACTTCTCTAAGTATAATAAATAGCAGCCTCTTTCTTCTTTTTTTTATCCTCATACCTTAACCTTACTTCTACTATTAAAAAGCTAACCTATTTATAAAAGTTCTTACTAAAGATCTTATAAAAAACTACTTAGAAATACTATTATAATTTAAATTTATACTCTAAAGCTAACTTAGTAAATTAGTTAATTAATAGTCTATATATTAGTATAATAATTTTACTTCTAAGATATTTATACTTAGAATAAAGTATTATATTAATACCTCTACTCTTTTTATAAAAAATGCTATTAAAAATACTTTTTTTCTTATTACTTTTTTTAATATACTTAATCTAACTAATAGTTTCTTAGTTATAATTAAGCTTATATAAATATAAAAAGCCTTTCTTATAGTAGATATAATTAGAATAAGCCTCTTTCTATTTAGTTTAGTAGAAAATATACTCTTAGAAAGGAATAGATATAGTAACTTAGTAGCTATTCTATCTAGCTTTAAAAGATATTTTTACTTAACGCTTAAAGTATCTATTATATAGAAAGAGATTCTAGGCGCTATATATATAAATTAGTAAAGCTTTAACTACTTCTAACCTATCTATTTTCTAATATAACTATCTCTAAAAATTAATATAACTTTCTATAATATAAACCTCTCTTATAAAAAATAGAAACCTTTTTAGTACTTCTCTCTTATTAATTAGCTTTATATATATTATTAAAAACTTAGTAAGTAAATACTAAAACCTTAGAGTAACTCTTTTAACTCTTTTATTAATAATAATTTTATAAATAAAGCTTATTTTATACTAAATCTAACTAATAAAACCTTTAATAGAAGTTTAAAAAAAAGAAAGAGAAATCTATATATAAGTTAATAATAGTCTAAATAATTTTAGAAAGATAACCTATTATAACTAATAGTAGTATAATAAGTCTAAATAGATAAATAGTTCCTTCTTTATTCTTATAATTTATAGAAGTTAGTATAAGAGAAAAGAGAAAAAGCTTATATATTTAGTTTAAAATAGTAATATAAAAATAACCTAAGTTAATTTTAATATCTATAATTATACTACTTAGAATTTATTTAGTTATTATTATAAAGTATTAATTAGACTAGAGATTATAAAAAATAATATATTAAAAAGAGGAAAAGAAAGATATAGCTAAATAGAAGAAATACACCTTTTTATACTTAACTAAAAGGTTAATTAATACTAAAAATAGTAACTATAAAAACTTAAAAACTTATTTACTATAGTAACCTATTAATAAAATAAAAAAGAATAATTTAAAGAGCTTTTTACTATAAATCTAAGATTAACTAAACTAAAAAGAATATATTTATTTAGGTTTTAATAGTAAAAGTAAAATAAATATATTAATTAAAATATTACTATCTATAAAAAAGAGGCTTTTAACTCTATATATTTTATAATTAAATTATAAAAAAAACCTCACCTCTTCTATAGCTATAAATATTAATTCCCCCTTAAAAATATAAAATTATAAACTTAACTAAGTAGTTTATAGCTATATTCTATTTTCTCTACTACTAAATTACACTAGTTACTCTTCCTTTTTCTACTTATTACTCTTACTACTAAACTTCACCTTTATCTAATTACTATCTACATCCTATAATTACTTAAATCTTAGCCTTAAAAATAACTATTTTGTAGTCTAACTAGCTTCTTCTTCGCTTAAAAATCACATTTTCAGAAAGAACATTAACTACTAGTACTAAATTCACCTTTATAACGTCTATAAAAAGAGGTACTTTAAACTGCTAACCTTCTACTAAATATCTTCACATATCTATATATAATAATAACCCTTTTTTAATAAACATTTTTATATTTAACTATAATACTTTAAATAAGATTAACTATTACTCCTATATCCTAAAATTATATATTTTCTCTTTTCACTTACTCTTACTAACTCTTAGTAAAAACTATTAATATTATAATTAATACCTCCTCACCCTCTATAAATTCACCTTTTTTAACTCTTTCTTTCTTTCTAAAATATCTAATTACTATAACCTAAATAAATAATAATATAAGCCTATTTAGTATACTCTATATATTTATAACTTAATAGCTCCTCTAAACTACTACAAAATATTATATAATATCTCACTAAACTACCTCTAATATCCTTTAGTCTCTATTCTCTAGAGATTATAATTCTAAATTCTAAAAAGCCTATAAAACTATATAAAATATTAACTAAATTAATAAGATTAAGTAAAAGCTTATAATCTATATTATATACCTTTATAAAAACTAATTAGTTTCTTAAGATAAGACTCTATAAATAGTAGATATATCTACTCTACTTCTATAAAAAAAACAGCCTCTATAGCCTCTTAATTTCTATTTTAACTACTTTAGTAAAGTAAATACTAAACTAAGTAAAACTAAGTATATCTAGTCTATATAATCTAATAAAAAACTCCCTAAAATCCTCTTTAAAACTGTAAAGCTTATTAAGTCTCCTATTATGTCTTAAAAGCTTTATAGAGCACTAAAGTCTAATTAAAATAGATCTTTCTTAATATTTAAATAGATAAATACTAATAATAACCTTATTAATATAACTCTAACTAAACGCTAGTAGGATAGATTCTCTTATAATAATAGCAAAAATCTAACTTAAAGAATTTAAGAGTAAAATATCTAAGTAAAAGTTCTTTCTAACCTCTATAATATATTAAGGTTTCTATATTAAGGCAATTCCCTCTTAAAAAGCTATATTAAGGCAGCTTATAACCTAACTATTAGAAATATTATTAAAGAATAATATGCAAAAGTTCTTATTGTTTAGATCTCTTTCTATAACAACCTTATAATAAAGCATTATAGAGTTCTAACTAATAAGCTTACTTTATATAACTTTATTATCTTTTTACAATATAACAGTAGAGAAAAATATATAAGCCTAATTATTAATTAAAAAAACAGCCTATACTTCTACTTAGATAGCATATAAGATATTATTAATAATAGCTACCTAAGTAAGTTAGAAACCTCTTTTAAGACTATAATTAAATTAGTTTATAATTAGTATAAAATCTATAAAGTACTAATAGAAACTTAGAAACTTATTAATTATACTTCTTTTATTATTCTATAACTTTAAATTAAATTAAAAAAAGACCTATAGAAATATAACCTCTATACTATAGACTTCATTAGATATATTATTTAATAAGACATCTTTAGTATTAAAACTTTATATTTAGAAACTACTACTAAAACCTAAAAAGCTAATTTAAATCTTTATAAAAACCTTTTTAACTACTAAGTTAAGCTTATTACTAAGGAGTTTAACCTCTACATTTTACTTAAAAGTTTAAAATTAAAACCTAAAACTAAATTTAAAAACTAACTAAAAGCTTTAAAGAGAAAAAAGTAAAAAGAATAATAAGAAGATAAAGTAAATATAAACCTTAGAAAAACTATATTTAACTAAATATTAATTACTTAAGAGTTAATTAGAGTTAAAGCTAAAAACCTAGCCTCTCTAAGAGAGACTAATAGAATAGAAGATATAGTCTATAATAATAACTTTAATTTTATAACTTTTATTATTAATATAAAAAGAAAAAACTACTCTAAAGAAATATTAAATAAAGTTAAAAATATATAAGTTATAATAGAAAATAAATAAAAGGAGCTCTACTATATAAAGATTAAAAGAAAAGTTAGAAAGCTTAAACTACTTATAGTAAATAGGCTTAGTAACTTAACTCTAAAGTAATTCTTTATTACTTAAAATAACCTAATTAAAGATATAGCTTAAGCTATATAATTTTAAAATACCTTTTTAATTCTAACTATACTAAAGAGATAGATAGTACTTAGTATATAGTAAGCTAAAGAGATCTAAAAAGAAAACTATAATTAAGCTTATATTAAGAAAAAATTAGTAAAGAGACTAGCTATTAGCTAGAATAGTAGAAGATATAAGTTAAAAGCTAAATAGAATATTAAGTATATAAAATAAAGATATTTAAGTTTTCCTCTTTTTAGTATATAAAA
Source organism: Colletotrichum viniferum (assembly GCA_020226115.1). Classification (NCBI taxonomy): domain Eukaryota; kingdom Fungi; phylum Ascomycota; class Sordariomycetes; order Glomerellales; family Glomerellaceae; genus Colletotrichum; species Colletotrichum viniferum. The sequence continues at coordinate 590,114 of JAGFBE010000032.1, read as the reverse complement.
AACTTAAAAGACGTATAGAAAGAGGTAGAGTTTTTAGAATTTTTAGTAATTCTAACCTAAAAATAAGAAGTTAGATAGGTGTTTTTATAAGTATTAAGCGTTATTATAAGAGGAAAAGGCTTATATAAATAGATAGAAGTTTAGTTAGCTTATAATAAAAAAAACTAAATAGATAAGTAAGAAATATATTTATTTTTATATAATTTTCTATTTTCCCTTAATAACTTTAGTAACTACCTTCTTAGAAAAGCTTTTAGGGTTCTTTAGCTTAGTTTATAGAAAAAACCTATTAATTCTTACTTTTTAAAAATTAAATAAAAATAAGTATTTATAAGCTCCTCTAGCTTTAGCTAGCCTTATTTTTATCTCCTCTCTTAATTCCTACTATACTTCTTTAATTATTTAAAGCGATAATAGAGCAGAATACTATAGGAATAATATTACTAAACTTCTTTTTAGTAGCTTATTTTCTCTTAACAGATTATATAACTTAAGATATAAAAAGAGTAGAAAATATAGATAAAGTATAAGTTAGTTAAGCTTATATTTATATATTCACTTTTATATCTCTTATAGTTATTTAGAAAATTAATATATAAGTGTTTAGGGTATTTTTAGGGGTTTTCTGCCTAGAGTGAAGTGCCTAATATAATTGATAAGTTTTCTCTCTTACCCTATTGCACTACTTATATAGTATATAATTCACTTTTAAAACTAATATAAAAGTCTTTATAGACTAAATTAGTAGTACTACTTTAGATTTACTTAGAGTGGTTTTTATATAATAGATTACTTAGATTAAAATATTTAATTTTAATATTTACTATATATTTAGTATAAAGAATAGAGCTATAAATAGTCTCTTATATAAACTAATAGGGAAATCTAATATTTAAGAAGCTAAATAAGAAGAAGATTTAGATAAAATAATTAATAACTTTATTTATATATTTAAAGTAGAAGAAGATCTTAGACCTAAAGTAGATAATCTACTAAGCTTTAAATAGGTTTAGTCTTAGTAATTATAATAAATTACTAAGTATTTAGCTTTATTATTATGCCTAAAAACTGTTTTTTAGATTAATTTTAAGAAATTTAAGTTATATATAGTAAAATATATATTTTAAGATAGTTTTCTTTTTTAAAAAGGAATAAAGTTAAACCTTATACTAAGATAAGTAGTTAATAATAAGAAAGAGTAGAAGAAGTTAATCTAATATATATATATTAAAAGAGAGTATAGAAGCTATAATATAATATATATTAGACTTTAAAAGTAATACGCTTAGGAAAACATATATTAAATAATAAGTGATAAAATAAAGGGCTATCTACTTTATATATAAGCTTAACTAAGATAATTTAAAGACCTTTATACTTTTTTTATACTTCTAGTAATTCTATTTTAGTATATTTATATTAATATCTAGAAGATTAGTAATTACTTTTTAGCTAAAGCTTATGATATACTTACTAGTTATATAGAAGCTTATTAACTTCTTAAAAATATTAACTTAAAAATAATAGCTAAGTTTATTTAAGAAAATATAATCTATTACTATAGGATCTATAAGCTTCTTATAGTTAATAGGGGACTAAAAAACAAGAGGTTTATTAAAAAGCTTAATTAAGTTTATAAGAGATAACACTTCATTATCTTAGTATATAATTTAAAAGCTAATAGACTTATTAAAAAAGGATATTAACCTCTTATTTATACCCTTATAACCTAGTTAGACTTTAGTAGAAAGAACTAGATTTTAGTCTTTTATATAGCTTTATTTACTAACTAAATATTAGTTAGATCTTCTATAAAATACTCTCTTTTTTATTTTATTTATAGTTATAATTTAATTACTTTAATTAAGACTAAGAGTGTTATTTAGTAAGTATTAGACTAGTTAAAAGTTAGAGATATTAAGATTGAACTTCTTTTTTATATATAGACCTTTAAATAACTTAATTCTAACTAGTAAATAGCTTTTAAATATATTATAAAGTAATACTACTAAGTTACTAAAAACTATAACTAAAGAAATAAATATAGAATATAATATAAAGAACTATAAGTTAGAGATATTATTTTTGTTTATAATATAAAGCTATCTATTAATAAAAGCTTTTCTAGTAAGCTTAGTATATACTAGTTAGGCTTTTTTTATATTTAATAGATATCTCTTTAAACTTTATTTTATTTACTTAAAACTTTTACTAGAATTCCTATTAAGTAGACTGTAGCTAGTAATTGCTTAAAGAAATTTATAGTAAATAAAGATAGCTATTTAGATAATATCTCTAAAATAGAAGTCTAACTAAACTTTAAATAAGCCTTTAATAAGGTCTTTCCTACTATAAATTAACTTAATCCTAATATACTTAGTTTAATAGAAATCTTAGACCTTAATAAGTTATTTATACTAGAAGAAGTAGAAACTAATAACTTTAATACTATAAGAATACAAATTAAACAATTATAAAAATAAAACAAAATACTATAAGCTAAAGTTAACGTTTAATAGAAAAAGAATGAAATTATAGTAAGTATCTCTATAAAAAACAAAAGATTTAATAGTTAGTATAGGGATATAGAGGAACTAAAAAATAGCTAAATCTATAATAATTATTAAATTTTATCTATTTTTAGTAGGAAAAGCAACGTTTTATCTATTTATATTTAGTTACCTTTATATTATGATTTATATTAACTATATATTTATACTGCTTTTTTTACTCTTAATATGTATTATTATAAAAGAAGAGGGGATATATAATAATTAAAACTAATAAATACTAAAAAGACTAAAAAATGCTAAAAAACTTAAAAAAAACTAATATTACTTTTAAAAAAGTTAAACTTAAGATAGATTAATTACTTCTCTAAGTATAATAAATAGTAACTTCTTTTTTCTTTTTTTTATCTTCTCTCTTTAAATTTACTTCTATTATTAAAAAGCTAACCTATTTATAAAGGTTCTTATTAAAGATCTTATAAGAAACTATAATAGAATACTACTATAATTTAAATTTATATTCTAAAGCTAACTTAATAAATTAGTTAATTAATAATCTATATACTAGTATAATTATTTCACTTTTAGGATATTTATTTTTAAAATAAAATATTATATTAATACCTCTACTTTCTTTATAAAGAGTACTATTAGAAATATCTTTTTTTTTATTACTCTTTTTAATATATCTAATCTAATTAGTAGTTTTTTAGTTATAGTTAAGTTTATATAAGTATAAAGATCTTTTCTTATAGTATATATAGTTAGAATAAGTCTTTTTCTATTTAGTTTAATAGAAAATATATTTTTAAAAGGGAATAGATATAGTAATCTAATAGCTATTTTATTTAGTTTTAAAAGATATCTTTATTTAGTATTTAAGATAATTATTATATAGAAAAAGATTTTAAGTGCTATATATATAAATTAGTAAGATTTTAACTACTTCTAATCTATTTATCTTCTAGTATAGCTATTCTTAAAGGTTAGTATAACTTTCTATAATATAAACCTCTTTTATGAAAAATAGAAATCTATTTAGTATTTTTCTTTTATTAATTAGCTCTATATATATTATTAAAAACTTAGTAAATAAATACTAAAACCTTAAAACTACCTTTTTAGCTTTTTTATTAATAGTAATCTTATAAATAAAGCTTATTTTATATTAAACCTAACTAATAAAACCTTTAATAGGAGTTTAAAAAAGAGAAAGAGAAGTTTATATATAGGTTAGTAATAATTTAAATAGCTTTAGAAAGATAACTTATTATAACTAATAGTAGTATAATAAGTTTAAATAAATAAATAGTTTTTTTTTTATTCTTATAATTTATAGAAACTAATATAAGAGAGAAAGAGAAAAGCTTATATATTTAGTTTAGAGTAGTAGTATAAAAGTAACTTAAGTTAATTTTAATATCTATAATTATACTACTTAGAAGATTATTTATTTATTATTATAAAGCGTTAGTTAGACTAGAGATTATAAAGAATAATATATTAAGAGGAAGAAAAGAGAGATATAGCTAAGTAAAAGAAATATACCTTTTTATATCTAACTAAAAGGTTAGTTAATACTAAAAATAGTAACTATAAAAGCTTAAAGATTTATTTACTATAGTAACTTATTAATAGGATAAAAATAAATAATTTAAAAAGCTTTTTACTATAAATCTAAGATTAACTAAATTAAAAAGAATGCATTTATTTAGGTTTTAATAGTAAAAGTAAAATAGATATATTAATTAAAATGTTACTATCTATAAAAAAGAGGCTTTTAACTTTATATATTTTATAATTAAATCATAAAAAACCTTACCTCTTTTATAGCTATAAGTATTAATTCTCCCTTAAAAATATAAAATTATAAGCCTAACTAAGTAGTTTATAACTATATTCTACTTTCTCTACTACTAAATTATATTAGTTACTCTTTTTTCTTTTACTTATTACTTTTACTACTAAACTTCACTTTTATCTAATTACTATCTATATCTTATAATTATTTAAATTTCAGCTTTAAAAATAACTATTTTATAGTCTAACTAGCTTTTTCTTTACTTAAAAATTATATTTTTAGAAGGAATATTAACTACTAATGCTAAATTTACTTTTATAATATCTATAAAAGGAGGTATTTTAAACTGCTAACCCTCTACTAAATATCTTTATATATCTATATATATAATAATAACTCTTCTTTAATAAATACCTTTATATTTAACTATAACACTTCAAATAAGACTAACTATTACTTTTATATCCTAAGATTATATGTTTTTTCTTTTCACTTACTTTTACTAACTTTTAGTAAAAACTATTAACATTATAATTAACGCTCTCTTACTCTCTATAAATTTACTTTTTTAATTTTTTCCTTTTTTCTAAAATATCTAATTACTATAACCTAAATAAATAGTAATATAAGCTTATTTAGTATATTCTATATATTTATAACTTAATAGCTCTTCTAAACTACTATAAAATATTATATAATATCTTACTAAACTACTCTTACTACTTTTCAGTTTCTATTCTCTAGAGATTATAATCTTAAGTTTTAAAAAGCTTATAAAACTTAGAGCATTGACTACTACATACTACAGTACTACAGGACTATATGTAGTTATAGTATGTAGTATACTACAGAGTATGTAGTTGTAGTATGTAGTATATTATAAGGAAAAAGTCTATACTATAACTACACTACATACTACTGTAGTTGTAGTATGTAGTATACTATATACTATATAACTACATATTAAAAAAACTATAAAAGTATAGAATAATAGCTTTTAAGTAAATATAACTTCTTATTATTATACTTCTAGAACTGCTAAGTATTTCTAAGTACCTCTGAATGGGAAAAATGATAATATATCACTTTATATTTATAAAATTCTAAATAATTCTTTAAAAATCTAGGAAAATATAGGAAAAATCTAGTTTTAATATATTAAGTATATAAAGTACTAAAGACAGTAATGATAGTATATTTAACCTAAAAAAGCAATCCTAACCTATACTATATAACTAAAAATACTTTTTATAAAAGCTCTGCTTTTTAGCCTATCTCTAATGCATTTTTAAAGCTATAGAGGTTAAAAAGCCCCTCTTGCACTTCTTACATTTAAATCTAGCTTGAATTTCCCCTGAAAAATCTATATATTTAGATTTTTCTTGAGGCTTTTTAATATTAGTATATTTAAATATATATTAATTAAATAAATAATAATAACTTATAGAGAGGGATTAGATTTGAATTTTAAGCCTAGGAGACCTTCTAGGCGTCTAAATAGGCCTATTTTTAGGCGTTTGGGGAGGGGTAGAAGGTAGAATTTCAGCAGGCAAGTTAACCTGGTTTTCAAAGGAATTTATATTAAATAAATCCTTAGAAAATCTAGGAAAATCGCTGATTGGCTTAGAAAGGTTGAAAAGGTTCTAATTAGCGTCAATTTCAGCCTTAAAAGGCTGAATAGTAAAAGAGGGGTTAAAAGAAGGCTTTATAGTAGTAGAATTAACTATAGAGCTAGTAAAGCTAAATAGCTAATTATAGAAGGCCTCAGGGGTAGAAGTGGGGTAAGAGATAGGTTTTAAACCTATAGAATTAGAAAGAGAAGCTATTTTGGTACTGAATGGTGGTACTTTAGCTTGAATTGCTTAAGGATTAGAAGAGATATTAAAGGGGGAATAAAAGGGGTTTAAATAGACGTTTTAATCCATATTAAATTTAAACTACCTCTAGAAATTAAGAAAATACCACCGTCTGAATCTCTGGAATTAGAGCATTTAAATAATGTAGTTTTTGCCTAGATTACTTTGTATATAGATGTTGAATAACTAGTTAAGAAAATAGGATTATCAGAGTAGTATTCTAACTACTGGTTTCTTACTGCTACTTTACCCTTATTAATAGCAGAGATAACGCTAGATTTCTTCTTAAATTTAAATAATAATATTTATATATGTATATAAAATACTGAAATAATTCTCTTAAACTACTTAGTATATATTATATATATAGTTTTTTTTTTATATTTTTCTGCTTAGTATATACTCTATATATACTACTTTAAATATATTTAATTTAATAAATAATTACTTTTCTCTATATAGACTTTATATATAAAATATAATAATAATATCTTTAAGTACGTTAAGAATTAAATATTATTCTTAAAATATTTAAAAAATAGTTTCTATACTTTATATTTATATATATCTATATATTTTTAACTTATATTATACTATTTAACTTATATAATAATACAGTACTATAAAATATATATATATATTTATAAAACTTATAAAATATACTAAAATAGTATATTGTAGTACTTTAGTACTATATTATACTATAGATACTATATATACTATAGTAGTACTATAAATTTACTCTAGGTTTTTAATTAAATTATAATAAATTATAACTAACTATATAAGTTATATAGTATTAAAATCCATCTTCAAATAAGGTTCCTAAGTAATTTATACTATTCTAAAGACTTAAAACAGATTTCTTTTTATAACTATCATTCTATAACATATAATTACTAATAGATAAAGTAATTATATTAGTAATATTCCTAGGGATTTCACAAATTAAATTAATCTATATTAATATACTAATTAGTTTTTAAATCTTATATAATAACTTATATTAATAATTAATATTTACTTACTTTAATTTGTTTTAATTTAGATTTAAAAGGTTGCTGACTATTTAAGCTTAAATTTAATTCCTACATAATACTATTAATAATTTCTAAGTGTAGTTTAGAAGTATATATAGCTTTATGCTTATTAATTATAGCTTTTAAAGTTTCTACCTCGTTATAAGGTTTTTCATTAAGAAAATAAGGTTTTAAGCCTAACTTATAACGCTTAAGCTTATTTTCTTTCTCTTTAATATTATATTCAGCTAGTTGATTAAATATATTATTATAATATAATTCAATATATTGGAATATATTATTAATATAAATAAAAACTTCAGCTATATCTTGTTTATTATTAAAGATAGGAATAGCTGTAGTATTTAACGTTTGAGAAGGCATTTTAACTAGTATTAAATTAGTAATTAAAGAATTTAAAGTTAAGTTATAAGATAATAATATATTAATACTTACTTAAGCTTTTAGCTAGTATAAACTAAAAGTATAGTTTATAATTAAAATCTTAAGTTATATATTTTAATTTTATAAAGATATATATACTTTTATAATATAAAAAAGTTTAAACTATAGCTTATAAGTTAAAAATTATAACTTATTAAAAGACTATAAAACCTAATATATATAAAGAGGTAAAAGTAATATATAAGTAGTTCTATTAGTATTAATATTAATAGTAATACTAATAGTATTAGTAGTATTAGTAGTATTAATAGTATTAATAGTATTAGTAGTATTAATAGTATTAGTAGTATTAATAGTAATATTAATATTAGCAGTATTAGTAGTATTAGTAGTATTAATAGTAATATTAGTATTAGTAGTATTAGTAGTATTAGTAGTATTAGTAAATAGTAATATTAATAATAATATTAATAGCTTTAATATTCCTAGTTTTATTACTAGTATTAATAGTATAATTAATAGTATTAGAATTATTAAGCACTTAAAAAACCTTTAAAACATTAAAACTAATTAAAAAAAGAATAAAAACTAAAAAAAAAAAAAAGAAATTCGAAAAAAAGTGACTATAACGGGATTCGAACCCAAGCTCTTACAAAAACAATAACGCTAACATAGGAAATTTAATACATAATTAACGCCCAAACCGCTAGGTCAAAGCGCCTGCCCTAAAGGACACTTAGCGAGGTGGGGTTTATCCTATAAGTAGTTTACAACGCGAATAATTTTAATAATATTAATTAATAAGGGGAATTTCCTAGTAAAATTCTACTAGTAATTATGCTAAATATTCAGCTATTTAGGGGTACTTATAAGCAGTAGATATTAAATAATAATTTATTATTAATTAATATAAAATAAAATTAATAAATATTATATTAATTAATATTAATAATATTAAAAATAATATATATAAATTATAATAATTATATATATAGTTATATAGATTAAATATTATATAAAGTAAATATATATATATATATATTAAGTAATAATTATAAATATATATTTTAAATCTTATATAACTAATTCTAATTAGTAATATATATTATATATATCATATACTATATAAAAACTTATAATATACTACTCTAAGCTACTATTTTCTACTTCTATAAACCTATTAAATATAAACTTAAAAATAATAGGATTAAACGTTTCCTTCTAAAACCATAATAATATATCTTTATCCTTATTAATATATATATTCTACTCTTCTTTAGTATAGTTATTTCTATCCTATTCACTTTACTCTATATAATATTCATTTATATTATATAATATCCTTATAGCTAATTTATTTCCTATAGGATATATTAAAGTATTCTTTAATAATTAGTTTTAACCTTTAAACATTAGTTATTAGAATATTAATATACTTACTAAATATTCTTTAAAAGTAGAATAACTATACCTTAAACTAAGATATTCTTTTATAATAATATAATATAAAGCTTTACTTTACTTCTCTTCTTCTAACTAACTAGCTAATATAGTAAAAAGATCAAATCTTTCGAAATTATCCTCTATATATAAGCCTAAGCCGTCTATATTAAAATCTTCATCTCTTTTTTCAGCTTCTTCCTCTCTTAAAATCATATTACTATATTGAATATAGCTTATAAGCATATCTATAAATTTAGATATCTTTTAAGTAATAATAATATTACTATCAATAATTAAAGTATTATCCATTTCTATTAGAAAATTAATACTACTAATAAATATAATTAAAATATTACTATAATAATAATCTTACTTACTTTAATATTATATTATATATAAGCTACTTATAATAATAGTTATAACTTATAACTTATACTATACTTAGTATTATTAACTTAGAAACTAAAGTTTTAAATTATAAATTACAAGCTTAAAATAACTTATAACTTATAAGTAAGCTATAGTTTATATATTATAATTTATATATAATATAGCTATATAAATAATTATAGTTAATAGTAATATTATTAGTAGTAATATTAATAGTAGTAGTACTATTAGTAGTAATACTATTAATAGTAATACTATTAGTAGTAATATTACTAGTAGTAGTATTAATAGTAGTAATACTATTAGTAGTAGTATTATTAGTAGTAATACTATTATATTAAAAACTTATAAAGTAACTATATATATAATAAGCTTATTCTTACCTATCTATCTAGCTTTTAAAATTCCTTTTATAAGTTATAACTAAAGAGTAAGATTTAAATTAACACTATAACTTATAGTCTATAACTTATAACTTATAAACTTACTACTTAATTTATACTATATAACTTCTTTATTTTTACTATTATAACCTTATTAAAAAAACCTATATTAAAAACTTTATAACTATAAAAACCTATAAAAATAGATTTAAACCCCACTTTTTCTCTTCTAGCTTCTGAAACTTCAGATGCTTTTAGTAGTTTATATACTACTAAAAAGCAAGCTAATAACGACAATTATAAAGATACTAAAGAAAATTAACCTACCTATAAATTAAGGCCTACTAGTGCTTATATTATAGCAAATAGGCTATTTAATAGAGTTTTAGACCCTATAGATACTTCTAAAGAACGAACTACTACGTCTTTTTGCTAAGCTAGTAACTATAGAAGTAAATTTAGCTATAAAGCTAATAGATTTCAGGCTAGTAATAGGGTTAAGCACTATAAAACAGCACATCCTGCTATTAAATATACGCTAGAAGATAAAAGTAACCCTGAAAAAATACACTATAAGTAAATATAACTTATATAACTTTATATTATTAAACTTTTAATATATATAAATATATATATTATATATACTAATTAAAATATAGTTACTTAGTAGAATACTACTAAGCTATTAACTTAATAAGAAGTTAATAACTTTTTTGCACCTCTTAGCTTTATACCTTCTTCTATAATTACTAGTAATAAAAAAAGGCTTAAAACTTCTATTATTACTAGTAATAATTATACTAAAGTATTTGATGAAGATATAGCTTTAAGTAAAATTATAGACTTTATGCTAGAGTTTAATTTACCTTTTAGTACTATTATATCTAAAAGCTTTAATAATCTTTTAGCTTATTTAACTAGGTTAGTTATTAATATATAAATAATATTTCTTTCAATTCTAATTAATATACTAATATATATATATATATAGTGGTTTCCAGCCTCTTTATTATAGAAACTTAGTTATTTATATAGATAATCTATATAAATCTAAGTTTTAAGATTTAAGTTAGTTTATAAAAGACCACTTAGACTATAATAGATTTATATCTATACAGTTAGATATATAGACTTCTATAGACTCTAAAGGTTATTTAGGAGTTATAGCTTACCTTATTAGTAAAGAGTTTAAACTACACTATATATTACTAAGATTTAAAGCTTTAAGTTAAGCTCATACTAGTAGATATATCAATGAGGTTTTTATTAAGAATATTCTTAATAAATATAAAATACCTTTAGAAAGAATTATAAGGTAAGTATTAATATATTATTAATTTAATTAAATATCTATACTAATATATATTTATAGTATTACTAGAGATAATAGGTCTAATAATAATACCTTTTTAGACGCTTTAGTAAAATCTTTTAATATTAAAAGAAATAGTTTTACTTCAGTACCTCTTTATGATTACTGCTACTTTACCTATACTTTAAATTTAGCTACAAAAGATATAATAGATTCTTTTATTAAATTATCTACTAAAAATAGTAATATATTAGAGTTTAAAAATCTAGCTATTATATCTAATATAGATTTAAGTAAAATATTAACTCAATCTGAATCTAAAAAGCTATTAAAGCTATTAGCTAATAAGTTTTATATTATAAGTTATATATATTTATATAATATAATATATTAACTAATTATTAAATAGGTAATATTAGAAGTCTTAAAAAAGTAGGTATTTTTTTAAAGAATAATACTACTATACAATCTAAGTTTAAAGTAGCTCTAGGAATTAAAAAAAAAGAAGGAGAGCTTCCTTCTAACTTAAAAAAAACTAAAATCCCTCTCTATAAGTATATATTAAATATTAATATAATACTATTAATATATTATTATTCTATTATTTATATATATATATATATATATACTAATATTAACTTTAATAGGTAATAATACTAGATAGAATTTAGTTTATAGAATGATATTAGATACTTTATTATTAAAGCCTGCTTTAGATTATTTAAAAAGAAATACTAAAGTAGCTGCTTTTAAAGCTATTTATCCTTCATTAAATAATTAGGACCAATTAGATCACTTAAAAGATATATTAGAGATTTTTTATAGTCCTACTAAATATCTACAATCTCAAACTTATATCACTAATTCTACTATATTACCTTATATTAGTCAGATATATTACTCTTTAAAAGATCTTAAAGAGTTATATAAAAAGAATGCTAAATTAGTAGTTAGAAGAGATATAAGTTATATATTAACTTAAATATTATTATATTACTTATAATATTTTATATTTAAATACTTATTTACTAATATTTTAATTACTAGAGCTTAAAGCCTTTATTTCCTTATGCTAATAGCTTTATTACAGCTATAGAAAAAGGAACTAATAAATTAGCTAAATACTACCCTCCTGTAGTAAATATAGATACTTATAAGATTTATAAGCCTTATTTACTAGCTTTTATACTAGATCCTAGATATAACCTAACTACTCTAGAAGACCCTAACTTTCTAAATGGAATTATTAGTAAAACTATTATTACTATAATTATAAACGATTTAACTAAAAAGTATAAAAAGTATTTACTATTCTTTAAATATATATTTTTATATTAATATAATATATATATATATATACTTATTTATATTATTACTAACTATTTAATTTAGTTTAAAACAAAAAGTTATAACTTCTTTACAGTCTAAAAGAGGCTCTTATTATATTAGATCTATTAATAAGCATATTCCTTTAAGAAAGAATAACTCTTCTAAATCTAAAGAAGAAATAGAATCTAATATTAATAATAATAGGTCTACTAATAGTAGAATAATTATAGATTTATCTACTACTAGACCTAATAATCCTCCTTATAATAATCTACAACCTAAGCCTAAGCTTAAGCTTAATAGTAGACTTTTTCCTAAAATTAAAAAAAAAAAAACTAAAAAATCTCAAGAAAATGAGATTATATATTATACTAAATGTGTAGTAAAAGATAATAAAGTATATATATTTATTTAAATATTTCTTTATTATATTAATATTTTAGTTATATAGTAATTTACTAATATACTTTATAGATAGATCCTTTAGTTTAGTAGGAGCTAAATAAGTCTAAATATCCTATTTTAGCTATTTTAGCTAGAAAATATTTAGCTATAACTTCTACTTCTTCTGCAGTAAAGTGTAATTTTAACTAATCTGGTAATATTATTACTAAAAGGCGTACTAGTTTAAAAGATAATACTAGAAGGCAGTTAGTATTACTAAAAGGTTAGAAAATTAACGTTATAGAAGATATAGGTATTAAACCTAAAAGCTATAGCAATCTATTTGATATAGATATAGAAGAAGAAGAGCTATATATAGAAGAATTAGAGGGAGTTATAGAAGGAGTTATAGAAAGAGAAAATATAGAAAATATTAATACTTCTATATTAGATTCTTAAGAAAACTTAGATTTACAAAAAGAGATTAAGTATAAATTAGATTAAATTAGATAGAAAATATTAACTATAGTCACTCTTTATATTAACCTATTATTATATATTAAATATAATATATATATTTAAATACTTAAGTATTTCCTTTATATTATAATATAATCTGTAGTATAATTTGTAGTATTTATAGTATACTACTACTACATATAGTTGTAGTATATAGTATACTATAGGTTAAAATTTAGTACTACAACTACACTATAACTACTTATAGTGTAGTAGTAGTATATACTATAAGTTGTAGTATTATAGTATACTATATAGTTATAATACTACTACGTAGTACTTATCATAGCTCTAATAAAACTATATAGAATGTTAATTAGATTAATAAGATTAAATAAAAGCTTATAATCTATATTATATACCTTTATAAAAACTAATTAGTTTCTTAAAGTAAGACTTTATAAGTAGTAGATATATTTACTCTACTTCTATAAAGAAAATAGCTTCTATAGCCTCTTAATTTCTATTTTAACTACTTTAGTGAGGTAAATACTAAACTAAATAAAACTAAATATATCTAGCTTATATAATCTAATAAAAAACTCCTTAGAATCCTCTTTAAAACTATAAAGCTTATTAAGTTTCTTATTACGCTTTAAAAGCCTTATAGAGTACTAAAGTCTAGTTAAAATAGATCTTTCTTAGCGCTTAAATAGATAAGTACTAATAATAACCTCACTAATATAACTTTAACTAAATATTAGTAGAGTAGATTCTTTTATAATAATAATAAAAACCTAACTTAAAAAATCTAAGAGTAAAGTATCTAAATAAAAGTCTTTTCTAACCTCTATAATATATTAAGGTTTCTATATTAAAGTAATCCCCTCTTAGAAGGCTATATTAAAGTAGCTTATAATCTAACTATTAGAGATATTATTAAAGAATAATATATAAAAGTTTTTATTATTTAGGTTTCTTTTTATAAGAACCTCATAATAAAGCATTATAGAGTTCTAACTAATAAGTTTACTTTATATAATTTTATTATTTTTTTGCAATATAATAGTAGAAAAAAATATATAAGCCTAATTATTAATTAAAGAAATAGCCTATACTTCTACTTAGATAGTATATAAGATATTACTAATAATAGTAGCCTAAATAAATTAGAGACCTCTTTTAGGACTATAGTTAAATTAGTTTATAATTAGTATAAGATCTATAAAGCATTAATAGAGACTTAAGAGCTTATTAATTATACTTCTTTTATTATCTTATAACTTTAAATTGAATTAAAAGAAGACTTATAGAAATATAGTCTCTATACTATAGACTTTATTAGATATATTATTTAATAAAGTATTTTTAGTATTAAGACTTTATATTTAGAAACTACTACTAAAGCTTAAAAAGCTAACTTAAATCTTTATAAAAACTTTTTTAACTACTAGGTTAAGTTTATTACTAAAGAGTTTAGTCTCTATATCTTACTTAAAAGCTTAAAACTAAAACCTAAAACTAGGTTTAAAAACTAGCTAAAAGCTTTAAAAAGAAAGAGGTAAAAAGAATAATAAGAAAATAAGATAAATATAAGCCTTAGAAAAGCTATATTTAACTAGATATTAATCACTTAAGAATTAATTAAAGTTAAAGCTAAAGATTTAACCCTTCTAAAAAAGACTAATAGAATAGAAAATATAGTCTATAATAATAACTTTAATTCTATAACTTTTATTATTAATATAAAAAAGAAAAGCTACTTTAAAGAAGTATTAAATAAGGTTAAAGATATATAGGTTAAAATAGAGAATAAGTAAAAGAAGCTCTACTATATAAAGATTAAAAGAAGAGTTAGAACGTTTAAGCTACTTAAAGTAAATAAGCTTAGTAATTTAACTTTAAAGTAATTCTTTATTACTTAAGATAACCTAATTAAAAATATAGCTTAAGCTATATAACTTTAGAATACTTTTTTAGTTCTAACTATACTAAAGGGATAGATAGTATTTAGTATATAGTAAGCTAAAGAAATTTAGAAAGAAAACTATAATTAAGCTTATATTAAAAAAGAATTAGTAAAAGGACTAACTACTAGCTAGAATAGTAGAAGATATAAGTTAAAAGCTAAATAGAATATTAAGTATATAAAATAAAAGTATTTAAGTTTTTCTCTTTTTAGTATATAAAAGACTTAAAGGATATATAGAAAGGGATAGAGTTTTTAGAATTTTTAGTAATTTTAATCTAAAAATAAAGGGTTAAATAGGCGTTTTTATAGGCGTTAGGTGTTATTATAAGATAAAAAGGCTTATATAAGTAGATAGAGGTTTAGTTAGCCTATAATAAAAAAAGCTAAGTAAATAAATAAAAAATATACTTATTTTTATATAATTTCCTGTTTTTTCTTAATAACTTTAGTAACTACTTTCTTAGAAAAGCTTTTAAGGTTTTTTAGCCTAGTTTATAGAAAAAACTTATTAATTTTTACTTTTTAAAAATTAAATAAAAATAGGTATTTTTAAGCTTCTCTAGTTTTAGCTAGCTTTACTTTTATCTCCTCTCTTAATCCTTACTATATTTCTTTAATTATTTAAAGCGATAATAAAGTAGAATACTATAAAGATAATATTACTAAACTTCTTCTTAGTAGCTTATTTTCTCTTAAGAGATTATATAACTTAAAATATAAAAAGAGTGGAAAATATAGATAAAGTATAAGTTAGTTAGGCTTATATTTATATATTTACTTTTATATCTCTTATAGTTATCTAGAAAATCAATATATAAATGTTTAAGGTATTTTTAGGGGTTTTCTACTTAAAGTGAAGTGTCTAATATAATTAATAAGTTTTCTCCTTTATCTTATTGCACTATATAGCTGCTTTATAGTTTAGATTGTTTATTATTAAAGTTATAGAAATAATCTAATTAATTTAGTTATTTAGTAGTTTTTAGTAATCTTTATTTATAGCTTTATAGCGCTAAATAAAATATATTTTTACTTATAACTAAGTTTTTTTATTAAGCTTTATTTAATTATTAGCTTAAAAAGGTATATTTATATAGAAAATAATACTTAATACTTTTAAAGTATTAGTTATTCTTATTACTTCTACTATAGCTTTATAGCTTTTAAAAAAGTCTAAAATGTTATTTCTAGTAAAAAATAGTACTTTAGTTATTCTAAGTTATAGTATTTTAAATCTTTAAAGTTTTAAACTATACGCTCTAAAGACCTTTTAATAAGATTTAGTAGAATTTAAATAGCTTTATATATCTTTTTCTCTTAAAGAATCCTCTCTAAGCGTTATATTTACGCTAGAAGTACTACTTTTAGAAGCTATTACTTTAAAAACTTTAGTTTCTATAACTACTTTAGAACTCTAATCTAAATTTAAAATTAAAAGAGGTCTTTCTTATTAAAGTTAGTAAAAAAAAAGACCTATAAAAAGATTTACTAAAGTATTACTAGTAACTAAGTTAGTTTTATTATCTATTATTTCTAGTTTAAGTTATTTATTTTAAACTAGAGTTAAAGTTTTTAAAGTTCTAGAGTTTAGTAATACTATTCTAAAGAAGATATAAATAAATTAATAGAAGAAAAAGTAGAAGAAAATCTTACTAAAGAAAGCTAAAATAAAAAGATTATATAAAACTTAAATAGAGCTAATAATTTATTAATAGAAAAAGTAATAAAAGAATTCTTATAATATAAATCTAGAAGAATAATAGAAAATAAAGAGAGAGATAAAGAAAGAAAAAAACACTTTTATTATTATTTCTATTTTTATTCTTCTCTTTTATCTAGAAAGTATATATATATTTATTATTCTTTTTCTTTTTTACTATTCTAATAGTAAGGTTATTTTATACTTTAGGTTTTTTTCTCTTCTCTCTATAGGAAAAGCTTAGCTATATTTAGTAGTATTCTTTATAGCTTCACTTTATAACTTCCCTCTTTTATAGGTTAAGCTTAAAATTTAATAAAGTTTATAATAAAACTATAGTATTAACTATAGATTTAGAAAGAAGTATTTCACTTTAGCTACTTATTTATTACTTAAGAATATAAAAAGAGAGAAATTTAAAGAAATATATATACTTTTTTTTCTATAGAGTTAATATAAAATTATTTTTAGAAGAGAGAAATACTTTTAGTTAAGCTTAAAAAATATTCTCTTCTTTATTTTTTAAAAAGTTAATATAGTTATAATACTTTTCTTTTTTAGCTTTTTATACTTTTATATTTATAGTATTTTATAATTTAAAAAAATTAGATTTTAGTGTTTCTATATATAAGTATAACTTAAATCTTAAGTTTCTAGGCTTTTTAGTATTTTCTTTTACTAGTTAATATATTATTAGAAACTTTCTAATAAGTTTAAGTAAGAGGAAAATTTTCTTAAAATAAATTAATTAATTTTATTTTTTTTAAAGTTTATAAGAGGAGTAAAATAAATATTATTACTTTTATAACTTCAACTTTTAATATAAGAGTGAAATAAATTTGTTTTATTTTAATTATTTTTAAGTTATTATTATAGTAACTTATAATAAAATAGTATATAATAATTTTAAATAAGTAAATAGTAGGTTAATAAAGAGAATTAACTAAGCTTATATAGAACTCTACTTACTTTCTTCTATTTAGTTAGATATTTTTCTTTTTAAGGTTTTTTAGACTTCTATAAGTTTAGTTAATCTTTAATTCTAAATACTTAAATTATTACTTTTTATTTTAAAAAAATAGAAATTAAAAATATATTAGCTAAATTTTCTTCTAATATAGTAATACTTAAATTACTTCTTCTTTTAAGCTTTTTCTATTTTAGTTTAATAAAGTAATATAGAATAACTATAAAAGGAACCTTTTATAGTAGTTTAGCTTATACTTCTCTATACTAGTTACTAATTTTATAATAAAGTAAAAAAGAAAACTTATTAATTATACTAAGTACTCTACTTTAAGTAGAAAACCTCTAAAAATACTTTAAATACTTATATATTAATTTTCTAAATAACTATAAGAGATATAAAAGTAAATATATAAATATAAGCTTAATTAATATATACTTTATCTATATTTTCTACTCTTTTTATATTTTAAGTTATATAATCTCTTAAAAGAAAATAAACTACTAAGAAGAAGTTTAGTAATATTATTTCTATAATATTCTACTTTATTATCGCTTTAAATAATTAAAAAAGTATAATAAAGATTAAGAGAGGAGATAAAAGTAAAGCTAGTTAAGGCTAGAAAAGCCTAAAAATACCTATTTTTATTTAATTTTCAAAGGGTAAAGATTAATAGGTTTTTTCTATAAACTAAGCTAAAAAACCCTAAAAGTTCTTCTAAGAGAGTAGTTACTAAAATTATTAAGAGAAAATAAGAAATTATATAAAAATAAGTATATTTTTTACTTATCTACTTAGTTTTTTTTATTATAGGCTAACTAAGCTTCTATCTACTTATATAAGCCTTTTTCTCTTATAATAACGCCTAACGCCTATAAAAACGCCTATCTAATCTCTTACTTTCAGGTTAGAATTACTAAAAATTCTAAGAACTCTGCCCCCTTCTAATAGAAAAGATATTAAATAAATATAGTAAAACTAATATAAATTTATTTTTAACTCCTATAAGAGATAATATAAAACTATAAATAAATAAATATATTACTATAAAAGAAGAAATACTATAATTTTAGTAGTAGATTAAAGTCTTTATATATCTAGCTCTAAAGATTAAGTATAATATAGTTTTAGTAGTTATAATATTATTAACATATATAATAAACGTTTTAAAAGAGCATTTTTTAGCTTTATATTACTTATAGGGATATTTAAATAACTTTCCTAAAAGAGGAATTTATTATAATTATAATAATAATATAATATAGGATTTAATAGGTTACTTAAACTCTAATTAAGCTAGAGACCTAAATAATAGAAGATCTATGTTAGCTTATATATTTTACTAGGGATTATATAATATAATATCTTATAGTACTATAAAATAAAAAATAGTAGTACTATCTACTTATAAAGCTAAATATATAGCTTTAACTAAGGTAGTAAAAAAGCTCTATATCTATATAATAGTTATAATTCTAATTTAACTAATTTAGGTTTTAAAACTATAAATAAGCCTAAGATGTTTGTAGATAATCTAGTAGCTAAAAAGCTAACTAAAAATCCTGAATTTTATAAAGAATCTAAGTATATTAATATAAAATATCATTTTACTAGAGAATCTTTATTTAATAAAGATATAATATTATTTTATATAGATACTAAGTCTAATATTATAGATATATTAACTAAGCTTTTAGATAAAGTTATATTTAATAATATACTTAATATAATAAATAATAATAACGATAAAGAAAATAATAATAATATATATAATAATAATAACTATATTAAAGAAATAACTTACTAGTTTTTCTCTTACTTTCTTACCTTTAAGGTTATTTTATAAGAGTTTTTTAACTAGTTATAAACATATTATATATATTATAGAAATATGTTACTTATTTTTCCTATAGAGTTTTAAGTTTTTTATACTTATAACGTATATATATAAAAAGTAAGTAAACTATATATTACAAATTAACTATATATACCTTAAGGGGGGATATTAATATATAATATTCTTTTATAATAATAATAATAATATAAGAATAATAATAACGCTTAACTTACTTTAATATTCTATAATAAATAAATAAATAACATTTAAGGTATAAAACCTTATGTAAAAATACTCTATGTATTATACTTTATAACTATAATATTAATTATGTAATATGTATATTTATATAAGTACCTTATGTAATTAGCAGTTTAATAGGTTACATTTTAGGTTATCTTTCCCCTCACTTTTCCCTACTAGGAGATATAACCTACTAAGTATATTAATAGGAATTACTATAATATATCACTACTTTTATTATTATCTATATAATTAAATGCTTATTAATACTTAAGACTATTACCTTTTATCACAACATACGCCTATCTATAGCCCTATACTATATAGGCGCATATACTACGCCCCTATATATACTTATACCTATACTAACAGTATAACTTATAATTAGACTTTTAGAGAAAGAGAAAACTTACTTTATAACTTAGATAAACCTTATAATATTACTTACTAATATATTTAAATAGAGATCGCTTATAAGCTTATTTTTAGTATAGATAACTTTAGCTCTAAAGAAGAATCTAATAATTAGAATAAAATTAAACAACTCCTAAAATTCTAAGAAGTTAATATACTATAAAATAAATAATAAACATACTTCTATAATATCTTAGTAACTTAATAAGAATAAGATTATACTTTATAACTATATATAGAGGACTACTTTATACTAAAAAGTAACTACTAACTTTACTAAACTCTTTTTTAACTTTAATACTTTTATAATAAATATAAAGAATATATAGGAGAAAAGTATAACTACTAATTCTACTTTTAAAAATATAATAATAAATCTATTTAGGAAATCTACTTAATATCTACTATAATTAAATATATAATAGTCTTATTTAAAAATAATATTATAATCTTTTAATTAAGTTTATAGTTTTTTATAAAATACTAATATAACTATAATATAAAATAAAATAAATATTAGTAAGATAAATACTAAGTATACTACTAAGAAAAGGTATATACTTAAAGAATTACTAATAATAAACCTAAACCTCTATAAGTTAGAATCTATAAAAACAGTTTAACTAAAGTATAATAAAAAGAGAAATAAATCTACTACTCTAAATAACTATAGTAGTTAAAAAACTAAACTTACTTATTAAAAAAGGATTATAATAAGGAATAAGTATAAGATCTATTTATTAAATATCTTAAAGATATAAAAGTAATATTAAATTTAAAATTACTATTAATTAGTAAGTAATACTTATACTAATTAATAGTAGAGCTAAAACTAATTATATTACTTCTTAAACTATTAATAAACTAGAAGTATAATAGAAAAGAAAGGAATAACTATACTAATTATGAATAGTAAACAGAGACGAATTTAAATATAAAAGAGGTATTATTTATAATAAAACTATATTTCTTAAAATAAGTTATTTAAATTAAAAAAAAGTAATCTAATTTAATATTACTAACTTAAGAATATATAATATAGTATTAGGATTACTCTAGCTATAAATATATAACCTATAAATAGATTAAAATAAAAGCTAACTTTATTAAAATTATAATAGTTTAATCTTTAGGTAGTATTATAGAAATTAAACCTTAAATAGATTAATATATTAAGAAGTAATACAAAAATACTTCTACTATTTTAAAATAAAAAAAGCTATATTATAACTATTAACTATAGTAGATTTTAACTAAAAGAATAATTTACTTCTATTCATTTAAGAAATATATAAAGTTTATTAAAAACCTTTTATAGCTAAACTAAAACGTAAACTACTAAAATATATAAATCTTAATTATAAAATCCCTATTAAAGAGAAAAAGAAGCTTAGATTTAATAAAATTTATAGACTTAACTAAATAGAAATAAAAGCTCTTAATAAATACTTTAACAAAAGCTTTAAGAAAAGCTATATTAGAGAATTAACTTCACTAATAAGAAGCTTAATTCTATTTATATTTAAAAATAATAATAATAAAGGATTAATACTTACTACTACTAATTAATAAACTATAGTTATTTCTCTATAGAACTAACTATTTTACTATATTAAACTTTAAAGAGGTTTATAATTTTATTAGAATAAAGGAAAGAGAAGAATAAAAGACTACTTTTAGAATATATAAAAGATATTTTAAATATTTTATTATAACCTTTAATTTTATTAATACTCTAGTTACTTTCTAGAATATAATTAACTAAGCTTTTAAGAAATATATAAATATCTTTATAGTTATCTACTTTAATAATATTTTTATTTTCTCTTTTATAATAGAATAATATAAGAAATATATATACTTTATACTATAAACTTTTTAAAATATGAAACTTTTAGTTAAACTAGAAAGAAGTATATTTTATACTTAAGAAGTAAAGTATTTTAGATTTATTATTACTTCTAAATATATTAATATATTAAAGAAGAAAGTTTAAATTATTAAGGAATAGCTAATACTAATAAACGTTAAAAAGATATAAAGTTTTCTAAAATCAGTTAACTTCTATTAAATATTTATTAAATATTATAGTAATATTAATATACTTTTAATAGACCTTAGCTATAAAAACTAATTATTTAAATAGAAAGAAGTTTAAAGTATAGCTTTTTAAAAAATTAAAAACTATATACTTAATAAACTAATTTTAATAATCTTAAACTTATAAGAATAATTTAAACTTAAAATAGATATTTTAAATTTTACTTTTAAAATATAACTATTTTAATAAGATTTAGAAAGATATTTATATTTTTATACTTTTTTTCTCTTATAAACTTTATAGACTAAAACTTAATTACTTAACTTATAATAAAGAACTTATAGTAATTATTAAAGTTTTTAAGAAATAGAGACTAAAACCTTTAAAAATAATTTATAAACTATTTATCTATTCTAACTATAAAAACCTTTTATACTTTATAACTTTAAAAGTATTAAATAAAAAATAAGTATAATAGTTAGAATTCTTCTTATAATTTAACTTTTAAATTATCTATTAAGAAGAATTAGAAAATAGTAGAACTAATGTTTTTAGCTAATAACTAAACTATAATATCTTAGTACTAAAAGAAACCTAAGTAATCCTTAAATATTATAATAGTAGAGACCTGATATTAGCAACTAACCTCTTAATTATAACTAGATTATTTAATACTAGTTTATTTAATAAACTAAATAATAAAACTATTATAAAATTCTATACTAACTTTATATATAGTTATTAAAAGATTATAAAAACTTAAAAATAACTATAATAATAATATAGAGAAAGAGTTACTAGAGAATATATAGTAAATATAATGAAAAATTATAAAATATATTTAAAAAGTAAACCTATTTAATATTAACTTTATAATATACTATAAATTTTATTTATACTATAAACTACTTAATACTTTAGAGTTTTTAACTTTATTATTAAACTACTAAAGTTTAAGAACCCCTTATAGAAGTATATTTTAATAATATTCTTATTATTATAAACTAACTTATAAAGTATACTTACTTTATTTTATATAAAGAATTAAATAATACTAAAGAATTTACTTATATATTCTTTAAATATATTATTACTAATTATAGAATATTTAACGAAATTATGTTATATAGAGATAAAATCTTTATTTCTAAATTCTAAAAGTTAATTATATTATAACTTAGTATTAAATAAATAGTATCTACTACATTTTCCTTATAAATTAATAAATAAATAGAAAGAGTTAACTAAGTCTTTAAAATATATCTTTATATTTATATTAATTATAACTAAAGTAATTAGGTTATACTACTATTAATTACTTAGTTTACTTATAATAGTATAATTAGAGAAAATATTAAAGAGTTCTCTTTTTATTTTAACTATAAATTTAAACTAACTATTTACAGAGATATATAACTAAACTTACCTATAGTTAAAGCTATTACTTCTATATAATTAATTAAAGGTATTTAAGATAATATATATAAAGAACTTAAATTTATATAATACTAAATAGTATAGTTTAGTACTTAATAAAAGATTAAAAGATTAACTTTAAATAAAAGAGATAATACTTATTTTATATAGTAAGATATTAAAATATAATAATTAAATAATAAACTTAACTTTAAAAAACTTAAACTTTTTAAAATTATATAAGTTATTCTACTAATTAACTTTAAACCTAAACTTTTAAAAACTATAGAATATTACTTAGTATTCTATATTTTACTTCTTAAATTAATACTATATAGATTATAAAGAGATAATATTATTATTATAAAAGATAATAAACTACAATATAAAGTTAAATAGATTATTAACTATTTTAAAGAACTAAAAAGCTATTAGTATTTTATTAAATAGAAAGAATATAAATATAAAGATACTATATAGAAATCTTTTATAAATATTATTAATATAATAGAATAACTTATAATATATTAGTAATAATATTTAAAATAAGAAACTATATTTATACTAACTAAATTAATAGTTTTAATAAATACTTCTAGTTATTTATAAATTAAATATCTCTATAGATATATCTAATTACTAATAGAAGTAGATAGATTAAAATAAAAAAGACTATTTATTTATGTAGAGATACTAAGAATAAACTAAAATAATATTAAAGTATTACTAATATTAAAAACTAAAAGATAAAAATTAGTAAAATTTAAACTAAACTTAAACTTCTACTATTAAAGATTATTTAGTATTTTAGTAGTTTAAAGGTTACTTATTACTTATTTTTTATAAATATATAATAGTAGAAATATACTATCCTCTTTATTAATCTCCTATATCTCTCGCTTAAAAGCCTTAGTTTAGCACTTCTTTACTAATTTCTTAGTTATATAAATATAATTTAAGCGATTAGTAGTTTTAGATATTTAAATTTATAAATAAACAAACTCTTAATAAAGTATAAATAGCTTTTTATTAGCTTTTTTCTCTTTTTTATCTTACTCTTTTTATTACTTATTTAATTTTTATACTATAAAAAATATATTAGCTACTATTTAAGTAAGTACTGAAAGAAGCTAGTATATAAGTTAAAGCTACTAGAATACTATTATAAAGCTTCTTTACTTTTATATATATATAATATTAAGATAACTTCTCACTAAAATAATAAGACATTTTAACTTAGAAATAATAAATATAAAGTATATTACTAAATAAGGAATAAGAGTTAATATATTTAATTAAAGCTTTACGTTTATAATCTTTAAATTTAATAGTAGCTAACCTTTTTTTAACTTTTAAATATAACCTAATATACTATTAATATTATAAGTAAAATTAAAAAGTATAATTAATAGATCTCTAACTTAGAATTAATAACCTATTTATATTAAGTTTTAAAAATAAAACTTTTAGAGAGAGGACTTAATATTATAACTTATAAGTAAAAATAATAAATAACTAACTTATTTAAGCGTTAAATAGCTAAAATCAGATATTAATACTATAAAATTATAAGAATAATAAGAACTTATTTAAAATAAAAGAAGTAGAGTATAAGTTATATAATAATAAAAAAGACTAATAAAAGATAAGTAGTTTAATAAGAGGATTAATATAGAGATAGTAGTTTACTTTTAGAAACTACTTAGATTTTATTAATCTTAGAATAAAATAACTATTTAGAACTTATATATAGTATAACTTTAAACTTAGTTTATAGTTAAACTTCTATAGCTCCTTAGTAATTAATTTATAAATATCTCTAAAATACTTTTAATTTACTTTTATTATAAATACTTATTAAGTCTAAGACTAATCACCTTAGCCTCTAAAGATTAATCTATAATAAAGTCTATAACTTATAACTTAAACTATAACTCCTATATACTATTATAACGCGTTAATCCCTAGCTTCTGTTAGCAGACCCTACTGTCAGATAGCTAACCATAACACTTCTTTAAAGAGGAGAAAAGGGCTGCAATAACACTAGCTAGCTATTTGCTACTATTACTATATAGTTAGCTAATATAATTCCCTGCTTTTAAGAGCATCTTTAGCGCTCTCTCAACAGTCTAGACGGAGATGCCATCAGGGAGAGGGGCCTTAAGACGCAGTTTAACAAGCTTATCATAAGTCCCCTCATAGCTCTCATGTCACTCATAGCATCCCATCGATTGATCAAGCCCCAGATCGGGTTTTGGTCAGATTTCTTGCCGTTCCATGGAACACTGTCGATCTTATGGTTCATCCGGTCAAGCCACGATCCAGTGTCGATGGGTGGCCCGTTCTCGGGTTCGAGGGCTGCACCGTCGTGGTCGAGTCAACCAGTAGCCGATTCGCGACGGACGACGTGGTAATCACCTGCGAACTTGGACTGGGGACATTAGTATAATCCTCTTGAATGATACTATATTTGTAAATTTTCAGAACCTACTGCCTCAAGACCATCGTACGAGCTATGTGTTCGGAACGTCATTTCTCCTTGATGCCAGACAACTACTCTCCTGGGGCTTTGGACAGACTTCTTACCTTCAGTTGATGTATGTTCTCAGAGAGGTCACAATAAACTTCTCCATTTGTGACTACGAAACGCGATAGTTGCTTGCCGGCCTTCTCCACGCCTCTCCAAAGTCGTCTATCCACGCTGATCGCACTCTGTTGCGCCGCTTCTGCCGGCATACTGCGGCATTCCTTCAACTCTTAATGTTCTTTCCGTAAAGTAGATCACAAGTAGACTTTCCGGACCTTGGTGTCACCCAATCTGCAGAAAAAGCGGAAATCAAGTGAACGATTGATTTGAGCCCGCGATTTTGCCAGAGATACGGACTCGTAGCTACCACATGGATAACACGCCCTGATCTACAACCCATGCACAAGACTGAACCACTTGTGGCCGAGGCTACTGGTCTGTACTCATCAGGGACCTAAATGATCTTCATCTTCCCTTCCATAATCCAAGCGCCGTCGGAACTTATACCAATTCCACTGATTGATGGAAGCGATGCCATCTCTCCACGTGAATGTGACTCGGCTGCCAAAGAGTCTGTCAATACGTCAACAGCACCGAAGTCCGTAAATATCCGAGCGGTGGTGTAACCCAAACCGAGTGTCTGTAGAGCCACGCCCGTAACTGCGTCCCAGAGCCGCACCGTCTTATCAGCCGACACCGATGCTACGATCTGGCCATCCGGCGAGAACGTCACGTCAGCAACCCCTTCCTCATGACCCACGAGCGTCCGTGGGGCTAAGCCCGTAGCTGTTTCCCAGAGGCGTACGGTTTTATCGAGCGATGCTGATGCGACCACCTGGCCACCTGGAGAGAACGTCACGTCATAAATTAGTTCTCTATAGCCCTCAAGCCTGCGATCCACGCAGTGGATCGCAGTTTGGCCATAAAGCGTCCGCAAGGCTGTGCCTGTAGCTGCGTCCCAGAGCCGCAGTGTCCTATCGCCTGATATTGACGCCACCATGTGGCCGTCCATCGAGAATATGACTTCGCGGACCACATGATCCTCCTTGAGCGTCCGAAGAGCTGCACCTGTTGCAGCGTCCCAAAGTCTTAGTGTTTCATCACGCGAACCTGACGCCACCACTTGGCCATCTGGCGAGAAGGCTACTGCGCGGACTACATCTCTATAGCCCTCAAGCTTGTGCTGAACTGTCCCTGTAGCTGTGTTCCATAGCTGCACTATCGTGTCGCTTGATGCTGACGCCACTAACCGACCGTTTGGCGAGAAGGTTACGGCGTTGACTGCAGATGCGTGGCCTTTGAGCGTCTGCCGGAGCGCGCCCGTGTTCACATCCCACAGCCGCACCCTTTCGTCGGTCGGCGCTGACGCAACGACTCGGCCATCCGGCGAGAAGGCCACTATGGTAACCCAACCTTCGTGGCCCTCAAACGTCTGGCGGGCTGCGCCTGTAGCAGCATCCCAGAGCCGCGCTGTCCGATCGAACGACCCTGAGGCCACTAACTGACTGTCTGGCGAAAAGGCTACTGTAAAGATTGCAGACGTGTGGCCTTTGAGCGTATGCTTTATCCCGCCCGTAGTCACGTCCCACACCGTTAGAGTTATATAGTAGTTAATAAAGTACGTCTCTAGGTAGTAAACTACGAAGAAGAAAAGTTAGAAGGGAAGAAAGACTCTTCTCCACCTCGCTCTGCAGCAAGTGTCCCCCGACTCTCTGCTATTCAAATTGTAGTAAGTCAACTCGGAAACGTATGGGGCCAGCGCCAAGTCAACGACGAAAACTTAGCGGTTGCTGGACATGTCGCTTACGTCGAAAAAGGTGCAGTGAAGGTGGTCCTCCTTGCATCAACTGCGTCGACCGACAGGTCTACTGTCACGGCTATGGTCCTAAGCCGGAATGGAAGGACAAGGGCGAGAAGGAACGTCAAGAAGCAATACGCTTGCAGTTGAGGACGCCAAATGCACCACGCCGCCGCATTTCTTCGGTCACCCACAGCAACCCACATGTACAATCAACGCAAGCGGTCACTTCTGCAAGCTAGATGGATGCTGGTTCCCTCATCTCTCCACCTCTGGAGCGCGCACTCAGCACATGCTCCACTGATGTTGAAATCGACCTCTCTCTTGATGTCGACCTAGATCGGATTTTCTTCGGCGAGGAGTGGTCAACCTTTGAACATCATGAGGTGAACACCCTTCCGGTTCAGTCTGCGTCTCTCCCTACACCTATATCACCCAACATGAGGTTCTCTCTTGCGACTTGCGAACCACATCTCACCCATCAGTCATCCGAGAGGGAAATGGATCTGGTAATGTACTATTTGAATCATGTGTTTTCTCAGGCAGAAAAACCGCGCCTAAATCAGCCTCGTGGCTGGCTTCTTTCCGCTCTCATAGCGTCGCCCGGCTTTTACTTGGCAGCGATCGGCATGAGTGCATACAGGAACTGGCCGGTCAAGTAGGGTCTATAATTACACCCGTGACTCAACATCGTATCTACTCTATGCTTCAGACATTCTGGCAGGCGCTGAATAGGGACAATGGCGAGCGTGATTGGAAATTCTTCTTGGATAACCATAGCATAGAATCAGTCATGGCGTGAACAAGACTGCCTTTTATGATTCATCCAGATTCAGGTTACCCCATATGAAGACACCCTGGATGAGGATAATTTGAAGCAAGAAGTCCAGCAGGAACTGAACCAAATGCTCAATATTCGATGTTAGACATACACCAGCCCTGAATGGTGACCTAGGACCATGTAGACTAATTCTGGGGGTGAGACATTCATCCGTGCATGACTGACCGAGTTATCCTGCGTGCCGGGTTAGGGTTTAACGTGTCATTTGGCGCCTCAAAATAGTGAAACGACTTGGCGCCAGTAATCAATTGTCATGAACACACTTCTTAACGCCCCGAAAAGATCGACGAATCGTGTAGGCGCCGCCATCCCAGCGGGAAGCTAGCGTAAATTAAGCTTCGCGCCAATATACCCGACTGAGCGGAAAATACAGCAGAAGGACCTGGCATTTCTGTCCCGATTCCTCGCTCCGCTACTTAGGAGATCTTTGCCGGAACGGTTCATGCAGAAGTCGTTTCGAAGTCTTCTCGAACATCATTTCAAATTCCAAGTTCGATCAGTTCATCCAAACGCATAACCAAACGAAGTTAACATACTCCTGACATCATGAAGCTCTCTTGCGTCACCGCGGTCTTGGCCTTTGTCACTAGCTCTTTGGCCCTCCCCAACATGTCCGTAAGTCGCCACAAGCTTGGTCCTAATAGTTAGGATATGTCTCAATCTTTTATGAAGATAACTGACAAAAGTCAAGATCAACAAGGTTCTAGTTGAGCGAGACGGGGGCGAAGCTGTTGCGTCTGGGGAGAACAACCCTGCCACAGACTATGTAACCCCCATCGACAAGCGCGACGACAGTCAGGCTACGGACTACGTTATTCCCATTGATAAACTGGATGAAAACCCGGCAACCGACTACGTTATCCCGATTGACAAAAGGGATGACAGTCCTGCGACAGACTATGTCATGCCCATCGACAAGAGAGAAGACCCCGCTGACCCCGGTGGCGACAGTCCTGCCACAGATTATGTTATCCCTATCGACAAGTAAAATGTGTTACTTGCACTGGCTATTGAGGTTCTGCTGAACCACCTCATTCGTGTTGGTACTTGTCGTCATATGAAGGAACAGAGAATGGCTGGTAAAATAGAACACAATATCAAATTGAAGGCTGGTAGTGTTTCTAAGTCAGTGATTCTTCCGACTGATTCGGGGCCAGAAGTGCAGTTATCGTTGCTATACTTGAAGTTGCTGTTGAAAAAAAACTTCGGTAAAAGACGTAAAGACCACCGAGTTAGCATGTGATGTCCATGGCAAAGAACGTAAATTGGCCAGCTACCTCCTCAACAACGAGATGGTTATGTCTATATCTCTCTGGTAAAAAGCAAAAGCGCTCAGTAGCGATAGCATAAGAATTTGTTATGCGTGTCCATAACATGCGAGACCGGAACATCTTCTATGAACCCGCCGAAACGAAGAATATCCGACACAGTAGCGTTTCCAGTCGAATCGCGCTGGCGCTCCCCTTCATACTGATATAGTCGCGTCTTTGCATCTTCCTGCTGCCATTTCCACCAAAGATGATCAGTCTGTGCGTGATGCAGGTAGAAGACTGGGTCTGTGGCTCACATTAGTCGGTTACTAAAGGTGGAGGATTATTCATCTCACCGTTTCCGGCAGCGAAAGCCAAGAAGTCACCGCTCAAAGCGCGATGAACGCGACTATGCAGTCGATTCTCCATCTCCCACTCGAACTCCCGGTATCTTGGCGACCTGATAAGTTTCCCGATCGACTCCGGGCCAAACCAAGGGCCGGGAGGACGGCCAGCTGTATCGGTGGTCTTGAAGCCACGAGCTAGACAGTGTTCCACGTAGGCGCGGTTGCATCTGATGGGACGCAAATGGGAGAATGGGCCATCGGTGACGCAACGACCTCCTCCAACTACAAGAGGACTCTTAGGGTCACCGTCGCCGCCGAAGCCTGGCTCGTTGTTCCATATTGATGATGCGGCGAGATCCATCCAGTCCATGGTCCAGTCCCAGTAGCTGCCGTTGGTGTGTTCAGCACGAGTTCTGGACAGGACTTGTTCATCAACTTACGGTACTTGTCCTTTGAAATCGCAATGTTCTTTCAACGCAGACTCCCACGCCTTGAGGAAGTACCTATGCCATGGCAAGAATGAAGCAGATCCATGAGCTGGAGTTTGGACAAGTGTCAGACATAGCGATCACACGGAGAGAGAGGGGCATACACAACGATCCAGTTCTTTCATGCAGCAGAGAGAAGTCATCATAGACTGTTCCGTTAGGTCCCCAACGCGCAGGTTCTCGACTCAGGCAGTTTACCGTGACGAGGATTTTGGCGCGTTGGCGCGTACGTCGAGTAATGGAACGCGCCAATTCCCGTAGACTTTTGAGCACGCTCTTGGTGTCAACTGAATCAATAATTCAGGCTGCGCGGGGGATGAAACTGAAGTCAAGGAAATTCTTCCTCAGTCTCTAGGGCTTCGTTTGGTAAGGTACCTGATGCTTGGCGCAGTGTCTTGAGTACCGTATCAACAATCATTCTCGACTTTCCAAGCCATGCGTCCGTCATCGTGCTGCACATCACGGACAGCTGATTGTGGCATTCTAAGCTATGTTGAGGTCTTCTGGCTCCATCCTCTAATCTTTGACTGTGATTGCTGAGACGGCAGTGAGTTGGCAGTGAGTTGGCTGTGACCGCGTATCGTCGAGCAGAACGTGCTAGGGCTTGATGCAGCTAAGCATCCTGATCTGCTCATTAAGATGCCCTTTGGCTGTGGAGCCGAGATTTCCACCTTGTAAATACCACTTGATTGGGCACTGAAACGAGGTGTCTTAGAGATGCTACTGAGCTGGCAAGGCTGTGTCCCTTTGCTGCCCTAATTTTAACATGCTGTTGCCTTGAGATGTCCATCTTTAAAGATTGGTGTGATTATGAGATGTAAGGCCTGGCTATCAAAGTTGGCGGATATTCTTGAATCACTGGGATTCACTTGGCTAGTTCACTTTGGTTAATAAGCTTTGAACTGGTATCCGTTCAGTATGATATCCCCGCTAGATCCACCGATTTCGTCGCCGATCTCACTTCGGACTGAGCAGCGATTGGATTCGTACACCTGGAGCTATTTCTTGGAACACACTAGCGATGACTTGAGACCTCTTATTGGCATCGCCGACGTAGCCGGAAGTCGCACTCAGTCTAACGTGCCGTCAATCCCGTTGACTCCGGTCAGACACCCTACTTCGCCAACGCACCGTCAAATCGACGAGCCTACACCAGGCACTGAGCAAGACAGCCCCAAACTGCGAAGTAGCCTACGCAGTTGTGCAAAGCTTCTGGGATCCAATGCCAGTGACAAGAACTCTGATGAACCCAATATCAAGACTGGCCTGTCCAAGTCTCAGACCAACGTCTTCTACGCATCCAAGCCAGCATGGAGCTCGTCACTTCTGGCATGGCTGGCCTAAATCATCTCGTGCTTCGTCAGTATAGGCTCGGTTGTTGCCTTGGTCGTTGTCTTGAACGTGTTCGACGACGAGCAGCTATCCCAATGGCCGCTGGGATTGACGCTGAACACACTCGTCGCTTTTCTCGCCACCCTCGCTCGAGCCGCATTCGTAATTCCGGTTTCTGAGAGTCTCTCGCAGTTGAAGTGGGTTTGGTTCCGCCATCCACGGATGTTGAAGGACTTTCAAGACTTTGATGCGGCAAGCCGAGGGGTCTGGGGCAGCTTGCTGCTGTTGAAGACGACGAGGGGATGGTGAGTTTGCTATGTCTACAATGAGAAAATTCGCCAATCTAATAAAACAACCAGGTCTCCGAGCTTGATATCAGCCCTTGTTCTGGTGTCCGCGATTCTCACATCAACGCTCACCCAGTCCGCTGTGACCTATCCTGTCCGGATGGCACCCATTAACGGCTCCGAGCAAGCCACAGTATCGCGGTCGACGTATTACTTTTACAATAGCGCTGGAACTCATAACAATCGTAAGTTAAACTTGATAGTCTTTGCTAATTCTTGCTTGGGGCCAATGACTGACAGATGATGTGCAGTCATATGTCGTCAGTCTGTAGACCAGCACCTTTTCGAAGGTCTCAGCTATGACTACGCCAAGATATATTCTTTAAACCAAGCTCGCTGTCCGACCAGTGATTGCAAGTGGCAGACATACAGCTCGTTGAGTGTGTGCACCAGATACTGGAATGTAACGGACTCTTTGAACATTACCTCCCAGAGAGTGAATACCGCCGCACCCATACCAGTCTTCGCGTCGCTGAAGAATGGCCCTCGTGCAAATCTGACGCAGCCGCACTTTGGCCGCGTCAGCTTAACAGGTGTGGAAAACAAAATCTCTGCGCTATCAGAACCTTCTTACAACCCAGAGTTGTCCATCTACAACATGACATTCACCTACTCCTTGAGAAAGGGCACAACTAACATCGACATGCTGGGTGCGACGGAAGTCGAAATATACTTCTGCGTCAAGACTTCTAACCTGTCAGTCACGGGGAATATCGAAGAGCGGAAACTCATCCAAACCACGACAGATTTTGAAACAGGCAATTACACCTTGCCTGACGGCCGGGGGCCATTCCCACTCTCTGCCCTCCGAGATCCACTGGACCGAGAGGCAAGATTTCCCTTGGGGCCAACGGGTGTGATTAGCCAGAGACTTGTAAGCGCTCTCAGCGGAACATATGTCGACCTGGCGTCAGAAGCCAGTACTTTCGGCCTCGCCCCAGCTCGGTATTTAACAGCTTTGCAATCCCAGATACAATCGAACGTATCGACTGCGATGCACGTGGAGAGGGCAATTAGGAATGTCACCGACAACATAGCGACGTCAATGTCGAACAAGTAAGTCCAAAATGGTGATTGGTGACAGTGTATCCGGAATACTCATCAGTTCTGAATCACAGGATTGCCCAAGATTCGACAAATGTGACCGGCCAAGTCCTCGCCGCTGAGACGTTCGTCCAGGTACGATGGCCGTGGATCGCGTTCATATCCGCACAAATCGGGCTTTCCGCAGCCGTTCTCGTGTTAACAATAGTTCAAACGCAACTGTCCGGCGTCGGGGTCGTGAAGAGCTCGACTCTGCCCACTCTGGTTGCCATTGACACGGAAAGTAAGGGTACGCTAGAGAGCGAGCTGGTCAGACGCAACAGTCTTGGAGAGGTCGAAGATGCCAAGATAAATCTGAACTTGCGTGGAGGCTTGGTCTGACGGAAAGAGGGTGGCGGCTGAAGACATGATCACAATTCACATGTCATACGAGGATACGCGTACCTGTAAGTCTATATCTTGATGATAGTAAAGTAACAGACCGTAAGACCAAGAAGCCCACAACGCCTGTAACTCCCGCTTTGTTTGAAGTCGTAGCCCTCATGACTCTTTCGTCGACGTGAGAGGCACGCAGTCATGAAACAGCAAAGGGTACGTCAGTGCCTTGTGCTGCTCCGCCTGTTCGGTCAACGTCTGCGCAACAAGCGTGATACAATGCTTCGTATGCCAGAACTGATGACACCTAGCATCCATCCAACCGATCCCGTGCTCGATGGCATACTCAACCTTGCGCCAGCAGTACAGACAGTGTAGATCATGTGCCCGCGGGTACGTCGTGTAGATGGCGGAGAAGTTCCCACTCTGTAGTTGCGGCAACTCGCTCGGCGGCACCTTTTGCGTGATATCGGTATCAGTAAACCACTCCCACTCAAGGTATATATCCCCCGTGATATCATGGAACTGGTCCACGATCTCGCTCCAGGCGCAGGTCGTCGGTACCCAGGCACCTAACTGCTGCTCAAAGATACAGCCCCGCTGGAGAGCTTCAGCCGGGGTGCGGCCGCACTCGGGCTCATGAGGGATCTGCTTCGGCCGATCGTGCGCCTCGTCGTGGTGTGGTTTCTTGTGGGGGTCATTGATGTGATGGGTGTCTTTGGAGGGGTATTCGTGGTGCTTGGTTGGTGATGGCATGAGAATGAAGACGATGATGAAGGTGCAGACGATGCCGAGGGCCAGCCAAGCTGTAATTCTTACGTTTGGGAGGAAAAGTGATTTGGAGCTGGGTGGCGCTGGGTGGCGCTGGGTGTTCGCTGGGTCGCCACTTTCTCAAACGTCGAGATGGTCGGATAGGCGGTCCACTGGACGGTAGCTGTTGCTCCTCATCTTTGAATTGGCTACCCAGGTCGACCTCTGTTTGATCTTGAGTTGGTAGAGGTGTATACTGTGATTTGGTGAAGGATTTGAAAATCGCGAGTTTCTCCATCTTGGCAAATTCCAGCAACTGTGGTAAGCCTTGTTAGCTAGCTAAAAACAATAATGTGTCTTTTTCCACTGGAAAGCAGTATCTTGCGGTGTCTTCGATGCAGAGGGTAAAGTAAAGCGCAGTTTCACAGGACTAATGAACTGCCGGGTGCTGAGCTGGGTATCAAAGGCAACGCCATCAGCTAAGCCGAATCAATCTAGAGTTGCGCCAAAGTTTCCAGTAATCAATTTTCTGAGAGAGTTTGGCGCCCGCGCCTAGCGGAGCTCCCATTTGCTCGAGAATTGCGTATGGTTTTCCTCCGCAGCTCATCCTGAATCAGAATGTCGTCTGATGTTCTCGTAGCTAGCTGATAGTCTTGTCGACAAGGAGATCCTGGGTTGAGGACTGGTTCAGACAACACCTAGCTTCGATAATTCCGCATGGGGTTCCATCGGTCAGCACTGGCGCCAGCGCCTAATACTTGTCGCTCTCCTTGTTGGGCTGGCAAAAGGATGAGGTATGTTTTGTTCTATTACCGATGACATCGACTGTATCCATTCATGCGTTCTCTCTGATACCTGTGGTGAACCAAAATGCAACAAAGAAGGTTCGCGATCTTCAACAGAGACGTCCACCATGGACGAGGAGAAGCAGATCCTGCGGGAGGCCTCAGAAACCCTGGAGCAGACGACGCTCAGGCCGAAGCACAGTCCCTTCATAACAACCCAAGTCGCGATTTTGCTTCTTGTACTGTCCAACATTGCTTTCGTGGCTGCTCTGGGCTTGGTCCTACGGTCACAGTCAAGTTCCAGCCTGTCGGCATGGATGCGGCCCGAGAGAACGGCCAAGAAGCTTTTCATGTACCAGAGCGTGTTTGGGGGAGAACCGGACGCAAAGTCGGAGGAGGTGTGGACCAAATTGATGCCGAGTATGTCGTTCTCTCCATTAGTTGGCACCGATCGGTGTATGAGTTGCTGACGGTGTGGTTCGGTGATAGTGGGCAAGGGCTGGATCAACGTGACGGCCGATACGGATGAGATTCCATATTACCCGGGTATGGATCGGTCTGTTCCCAGGCAAAGGGCACTCGTCGCAGTTTTCCATCACCTTCATTGCCTTGTAAGCGCAAATTCCGCACTGACGTCGATGGTTGCTAATGTTTGTATCTATCAGTACATGACAAGATCCGGATACTTCGCCGCGCGGGATGGCAAGTTGAGCACGGTAAACACTACGCACCTCTCACACTGCTGGGACTATCTGCGGCAGTCAATCATGTGTTCAGGAGATACTACTTTGGAATGGTTACCACCTAAAGGGGTAGGGGGTACGGGGTGGGGATACCAGCACACATGCAGGGACTACGAGGCGTTGTACATCTACGCCGAACAGCACAGAAGCATCGATAAGAAGGTCATTCATAAATAGAAAATTCTTCCGAAGGCTGTAACCAAAAATGATTAGAACCACAGACATGTGGTGGAGCAACATCTTCCCAGGATCACCTCCTTCGCATAAGTACCGAAGAAAAAACCATTGGGTTTTCAACCATTCCGTTATCCGCCATCTCAGCCACTCAACTTCCCTCCTGCATACCAACCACCAGCACCAGCTGTTCGTGCTGAGAAGGGACCGTCACATTAACACTAACACCACCAATTCCTCCCTACTTAGAAGTCTAATAGGTCAAGCTGGAACGCATGCGTGGTGGCCTGTACAAGAAGGCAACAAGCATTGAGAATACACACACTTACCTGACGTTTATCGCTGAGTCCAAGATGCAGGATTTAGGTCATGCTGATAATAAAACTATTTACGATATCACTCTGGACTCGTCGTCACTAATATGGTTGTATGGTTGAAGCTGGCCTATCCTGCCGCGATACGCAATTAAGCATAAAGCAAGCAAATTCCTAATCAAAGCAAAATTCTCCTGGCGTATTTTGATTGGAGCCAGCTTAAGAATGGCTGGGGAAGTGACAAACTGCGCCACATCAGCCACAGCGTCTTCCGAATACCCCACAACACCAAGAAAAATCATCGTGACTCTGAAGAAACGCCAAAAAACATACAACACGGGGCATTCGCCGGTCGTCACCGACCCGACTACTACTCCAGCCCTCACTGGCTTATCTATAGGAGAGCGGACGGGATCCCGAGTTCTCCAGTGGGTATGGTCGTATGTGAGTGGTGAGGCAAACTTGAGACCTGATATTCGGTGTTTGGAACGCATTGGCGTTTGATGTCAGTCCATCAACGAGACGCAGTAGATTCTGACATTTCGAATCTCTCAAACAAGACACCTTTTCAGTTACACAGACTCTCTGACTGTCGTCTCAGATAGCAGTAACTATCCTTATCCTAGAACTAACGTGGGAGGCATGAAAAGGTTAGCTAAGCTAACGAGGTCAGCGTTACGCTAAGACTTATGCTTCAATCAAGTCTCTATTATATTCCACTCTATCGTCTCTTTGATGAGAGACTTCCCACTCGTTGGCCAAATCCGCCCTCGACATAAGTATCTAGATGATGTTAATTTGTAGAGTTGACTTCACGCAGTAAGCCCAACCCAGCCCCAGTCACCTGCCCCGATCACGACTTTCTTGAATACATAAAACCATTTAGGGGCAGAATTAAAACTTTGAGAGTGCTATAACGCTCCTTAGGGAATTCCCAACATCTAATGCGCCACATACTTAACAAGGGGTCTCACATGGGATTTCGGCTTCTCCCTAATAACCTCGTGGAAAGAATGTAGAAGGGGTAGAACAACAGACAAGTCGCTAAAGGCGCCCACTAATCAATCGATTGGTTATGGTCGTCTTCCTGATGATGGGGTTAAGAGTCATGATGAACTAGCCTGGATTATATGTCCGCTTTCCTGGTTGATGGGTTCCAAGGCTTGTCTTATGAAGGCCAGGGCGCTTGCTTGTAGCAGGAGCAACACCCAACTGCCAGCTGCAACCACTAGACTCGGCACATTTCTCACAACCTTGTTATTGCTGCGCCCCAGAACATGTAAGAACAAATCGTCCGTCTGTATCAGCTGTAGGATAAGATCGATCATTAACGAGACCGAAGATAGTATCCAAATTCAAGTCGGAGGGGACGGAAAAGAAAGAGACTCTGCAGCGATGTACGATGAAGCCTTTAGAGAACAAGAAGCCAGGTGCATCTTACAACAAGGCCTTGTTTGGACTCAGTAAGGGATTTATTCCTTATTTCCCGACTGCATTTCCGATCGTCTTGGTGGTCATGATGGCTGTGAATCTATACGGCACATTTTACTTGCGACGGACCCCCAGAAATATGCTTAGCATCGTTGTTTATGTATTTAAGTACAAAGCCCACTAGTCTTCTGCGTCTGACCTAATGAGCACTGCTATGACTTTGTTCCAATAAGTAAGTGCGAATCGCAGGTCTGCTTGATTACTCCACAATGTCGAGTAAAAGGTTGTGTGCTTTAAACAAATGTGCTAGTGGTATACTGAAGGATCCCAGCGGAAGTGGTGCGATAAGCGTGGACAGACGGCCTCGGGGAGGCGTGGAGAAGGCCGGCAAACGGCTTCGGGCAGGCGGGGAGACGGCCAACAGACGCCTCGGGGAGATGTGAGGTCAGAGGAGAATGCGCTGCGGTGCCGGGCGGGCTATTTAGATCCCACCGCCGAGCGTGTTTCGTAGTTCCAAAATGTACGAGCTCACTGTAACCTCTGTAAGAACTTCGACCCAAGGTATAAATCTGTCCCAAGTTCCTGCACAGCCATTGCCTGATGCGGAGGAGAGCGGGTTTTTGAAGATTTTCGCTAACACGGTCTAAAGACGGCAGCTCCTAAAAAAGCACAGTCTCGA
This sequence comes from Colletotrichum viniferum, assembly GCA_020226115.1. Taxonomy (NCBI): domain Eukaryota; kingdom Fungi; phylum Ascomycota; class Sordariomycetes; order Glomerellales; family Glomerellaceae; genus Colletotrichum; species Colletotrichum viniferum. The sequence goes on along the minus strand of JAGFBE010000032.1, from coordinate 551,008 downwards.
CTGAGAAAGCCATATAGAAGAGCGCTCACGATGGCTGCAAACAACTTGGCCTCCTTCAAGATATATCTGAAGTCATACAGTGACGCTGAATACGACAAGGTCAGGTCCTACTACCACGAAGACGTGTCGATTTTATTTCCGGACAAGCAGTTTGTCAGCGGGCGGATTAACTTCCTGGAACACTTACGCCGCTCGCATACCCTTTTCACAGAAACCTTGAGTATCCGAACGATCATACTGCAGGGGGACAGATCGTTTGTCGTCATGGATGCATTCTTTGAGGCTAAAGAGGACGCTCCACCTGAGGCCGTCGGCGGCAGGTTGTTTCAAAGGGGTGAGATGGCTTATTTCGTTGTGTGGGCTTTTTACCAATGGTCGGAGGGCAAGATACAGAACATCGAGTACATAATGCTTGACGCCACGTTCTTTGAGCCAGGTAGCACAACTATTGCTACCCTGGTGGAGCAGAGTCGACGCATGGCTGATAAGGGAGTTGCTCTTTGGGAACTTGGAAGCGGGTGTCATAACGCGTTGTGCCGGAAGGACAACGTTGCGGGCCAGATCCCACGTCAGGGCCCGGGCGGCCCCGTCACCTGGTGCTGCGGGGAAGCCGGGAGCGGCATTGCCGGGAGAAACTCGGCCTTGTTGGCCAAGGCGGGTTAGGTAGTTTATTGCCAAGTCAAGTAGGTGGGTAGCCGAGACGCAAAATAGCGGAAGTACGGAGGACTGGGGGGAAATCCAATGAAAAGGCCTTGTCCATGAGAGTTTTCGCTCAGACACAGAGCATGGAACTTGCAATCCGGGCCTATGCCCGGGGGAATTAGTATTGACTTCGACGAGAACGGTCAAGGATCGACTGAAAAAGTGATGCTTGATCTCACCACCTACTTCAATGAAGCTGTCATGACTGTTTCTCAGATCGTTGTCGGTCGCTTATCAGTGTTTTTGGTCTCGAGCATTGGATGTGATCTCTGCCACCCTGACGCTGTTTTACAAAGTAAGCTTGCGCAAGCACGATAGTACACGATGGACGCAATTTAAGCAGCCTTCAAGGCAATTCAGCTGTCCTATGCATCATCGTTCCCTAGCCGCCCACTGGGGCGGACATACGGCTTGCAACTTTAGGTGTTGATGTGGTGTCGAAAATTTGCCAATTCCGAATTGCCCGGGCCACGCTTCGTACTTGACGATCCTTTAGTCAATCCCCATACCGGTATCTGAATGCCGCTTATGACTCGCCTCAACGAACATACTACTAGACAATGCTTTATAATTCCCATGAAATTATATAATGTGTCCTTCTGCCCTGTTTCCGCATCAGGTTTCTCTCCTGACACAGAAATTATTCTTCCAACCCCATCTGCGGTCTTGTTATACAGCAGCCACCTTTACGTCCTGTTTCCCATATAAAGCTTTTCCTTGAGATGAATGTACAACTATTATTGGCCATTGGGACCTTCGCATTTCTTGTCAAGTTCACCGTTGCCTTGGTGAACTGGTTAAGAAGTCTTCTCCGATCAGTGCCTGGGCCATTCCTGGCACGCGTGACCGACCTCTGGTACCTTTATCATGTCAGGCAGGGCAGCTTTGAAAAGGTCAACATAAAGCTGCATGAACAATACGGTAGAACCAATCTGTCTCTACACTCCAAAACTCACTAACCATCTTTTCGCCAGGCCCTATTGCCCGTTATGGTCCAAACCGGTATAGCATCAACAACGCGGAGTCGTTGAAAACAATCTACGGCCACGCGACGCAGTTCCGCAAGTCAGACTGGTATTCCGCAACGACACCTGACGATAGGCTGGTGAACATCTTTGCGGAGCAAGATATCAAGCGGCACGCCTATTCCAGGCGGTTCTATTCTAGCCCTTACTCGATGACTTCCCTCGTCCATTACGAGCCTTACTTGGACGAATGCGGGGCTCTCTTCTGCCAGCGACTGGGCGAGTTTTCGAGAGCAGGAATCTCAGCTGACTTCGGTCACTGGTTTCAGTGCTTTGCATTTGATGCTATCGCCATGATGACTTACGGGAGACGTCTCGGGTTTCTGGATCAGGGAGAAGATGTCTCCAACGTGATGGAGAATATCAACATGACCCTAATATACTCAAGCATGGTTGGCATTTTCCCCTCCTTGCACAAGTATGCAATGTCGATCTTAAGGGCTTTAGACCTCGACCTTAGATGCTTTCGACCGTTTCTTTGGCGATGGTACGGCCATGTTTGTGCCGAAATTCACCCAGAAGATAATTGACGACGAACGAGCATCCCCGAAATTGGTTGTTGATGTACAAGGCCAAGAAGATGGGGTCGCTGCCAAAGAAAGTTTCCTCATCAAATTCCTGGCTAAGCGTTCCAGCGATCCCAAGTTTACCAACGACTATGTCCTCGCGGGCTGTGCAGCCAACATGTTTGCGGGGTCTGATACCACAGGCCTCAGCCTATCAGCTATCCTTCACAACTTGCTGAAAAGCCAAGACAGTATGGAGAAGCTACGTCAGGAAATTGACGAGTTCACGAGCCGTGGTGAGCTTTCGGAAGCACCCACATTCAAGGAAAGCCAGCAAATGCCTTACCTCCAAGCGGTTGATAAAGAGGCTTTACGCGTTCATCCGGCCGTTGGAATACCACTAGAACGAGTTGTGCCTGAAGGTGGCGCCACGATTGAGGGAAGGTTCTTTCCCGAGGGGGTAAGAGTCATGTTTACCATCCCGAGCTAGTCGCTGTTCGGTAGCTTACAGTAGCTGTCTTCTCATAGTCGGTCGTCAGCATCAACAGCTGGGTCCAGCACCGTGATAGGAGCTTGTTTGGAGATAACGCTGACCACTTCCGACCGGATCGTTGGTTGGTTGATAACGAGGCCAAACTTTCCGTCATGAACAGAAATTGGACGCCGGTGAGAAGTACTCACGCCGTGACTATGCTGGCGTATTGATTGGTGACTTAAACTTATGGCAGTTTGGCTTGGGGTCACGAACTTGCTCGGGCAAGAATATTTCCATCCTCGAAATTTCGAAGCTTATCCCTAGGATTGTTTGCGATTTCGATTTTAAGCAGCGCCCACCTCAAGGCAAGTAAACTTGTTAAGTTCAATTAATCAATCAATCAATTATGAAGCTATAACTAGTCAATTAAGTCAATTATAAGCCTCAAACTTGATTGATTGCCTTGACTGTTTTGATAGGGGGGAGGGCCTGGGGGGGCCTTAGGGGGGGGCCTTAAGGGGGGCTTTAAAGGGGCTATCTGGAGAATCGTTAAACCATCCCGACCTGGCTCTGAAGGCCCCGGCCCAGACTTAAAAACCTGGCCCTAGAGCCCCCTTCCAGCCCCCCTCCAGGGGCTTCCCCTCTGGGGACTACCCTCCCAGGCCTTAACCTTCTGGGCCCTCCCCTTCTGGGCCCTCCCCTCTAAGGCCCTCCCCTCTAGAGACCCCTATCCTAGCCCTCTAGGGGCCCCCTCTAAGGACCCCCTCTAGAGGCCACCCCTCTAGGCCCCTAGGGCCCCCCTATGTAGAGGGATATTTACCAATTGATTATAGTTAATTAGCAATTAATTAAGTATAGTATCGCGATCTAGCAATCAAGTTAATTATGGACCTCAAACTTAATTGATTGCCTTAGGGTAGGCGCTGATTTCAAGCTTGAGGGCACGGCTGCTGCGCCTGACGGATCTTAGGAAACCTGTAATGTTTTCTTTGTGAAGCCTAAGAATTTTTATGTCAAGGTTCAACCTGGAAAGACTGTATGTGGAATGGCTTTGAACTTCCTGAGTTGGTCCATTCGCCAGTGGTTGCTGAGAGTATCGCTACTTACCTAGGTATGCCCGTGGCCCAGGTGTCGGGTCCACGTAGCCAATCTTTTACTGTAAACAGTCATCAAACTCTGTTTGGCAGCACCCTAGCACACAAGACACCGATTCCAGAATAAGATCCTTCAACTGTCATCAATCACGTAACCACTTTCAGTTGCAGTGACTTTGCCATCGGGGTTTCCGAGGGTCTGACGACTCTGTTCCAATTTTCCTCGCTAGATTCAGGCGGCCAGAATGTCCAAACTAAGAAGCGATACTGTGACGTCAACAATTCTGCCGAGGGGGTATTTGCGAGAAGATGTCAATATGCCGTTGTTGAAATTTGTCGCTGAGGTCTAATCTACGGGGTACGCTCGTGCGACGTTGATTGAACCAAAGCTAGCAACACTTGCACAAAACCGACTTCCACTATCACATCATTCCCCCACTGTCTCTTCCCGCAGCTTTTGCATGTTGCCCTCTTAGCAAGAAAATACGAAGCAGGATTGGTTGATGTCGCTGGGACAGCAAACATTGGTGTTTTGGGAGCACGTTCCACATCCACCTTGGCAAATGGAGTAAGCGCAGTTTTGTCGGATTTCCAGATGATTAAGTTCGGCGGAGTCTCTCGCGTAGGTCTTGAGAGCCGGGTTGGCGCTGACCAGCGCGGTGAGCATAGCAAAGAGCAGGAACTTCATTCTGTGTAGTGTTAGAATTGTCGTTGGGACAGTGTGAGAGTTGAGTCGTTTTCCGCGTACCTGGCGAATTTGAAATTGATTGTCGTTTAGAGATAACCAAAGCGTAGTTAGAGTTGCGTTGAGGATGTTGAGATTTTGGCTGACACTCGGATGAACTTGAACTTTTATACATGGAAGTTGGGGAAATAATCAGTAAGTCCCCGAGTAATTGTGCTAGTAATCGGAGTTGATTAGTTGTTGTCATGGGGCCAATTAATCAATCACACTTTGTTACAAGTGTATCCAGTGGGGCTGTACGAGACGCTCGTACGCCTTTGGTGGAGTAGGAATAATGAGTATCCTTATGTAATCGGCATAAATCTGAGGCAATTCTTGACAACCAACGGAGTTGAATAAATCTTTCGGGCGTTATGCGGAAGCCGACGGGATAGTTGGGAAGTCAAATAGATCAGCCCTTGGCTTCTCATTGAAGATTTCAGCCAGAAACTGATCCTTCTCAATTGAATCAACTCCACACCGCAAGTCCAGACTGACGCACTCATCTCCGGCTGATTGCCGCCGACAGGTTCCACTTCTGCCCGCCCTGGACGCGACCGGGAGAGCATAACGTGATCCCCGCGCGTCTCTCGCCGTATGGGGCGTGACCCTCGGTCGGAGAACGCGTCTTCCGCTTCGCAGACCCGGTCTGCTTCCGAGAGGATCAAGACACACCGGCCGAAGTGGAGGTGTTCCCCGGACGATTGGCACCCGATGCCGACGCACAATCACATCATGGAGTGGGGCTGACGCTGGGCTTCAGCTGAACAGGTTCATCACCCACAGATTGTGGCTGGGATCACTGAACCACGGAACACTCATCATGGCTGCTGTCAGTTGGGCGAACACATCATAACCCCCATGATGTAGTCTTCCAGCTCGTCACCACCCATCATGAACAAGACATGCACTCACCGAATATTCACCAGCAAAGACACCTAACAGCCAAACATGCGCAGGTACAGCTTCCCCTGAAAGCCGGTAATCTCGGAGCCAAACAGGCGGCGAGGAAAATCACACCACAAACACACCACCGGGAAGTGGGTCGCCCGGGGTGAGGGCGTTCTCAAAAATGGGTCTCAATCGCCTGCTCTTCAGCTGCGAACCGTTCAAGTCTGATGGTAAAAACACTCAAAGTTGATCAATTCCCGTCTCCAGATTCGCCAATCTGATCAATTCTCCATTTTGACCAATGGAAGTGTCAAAGTCCAAATGTCATTCGTATTCGGTTTGGCAGTCCCCTGAGGGCCTGGATTCGCTGGAAAACATGCAAGTTGTCGTACCATACCAGAGCGGATGCCGATGAATTTTTATCGTGCCATCGGCGTCTGCACACCCCTGCCACACACGCCGCTTTCTTCCAGAAAAAAGGGACATGTTCCAAAGCCCGCCAACAGATGTAAGCAGCTTCTCCACTGCGGCGCGTTGATTTATATACTTCTTTCGCCCCCTTTGCCATCAGAGTTGTTCGCATCTCGAAATCAAAGTTGCGTTTCGCATCTGTGTTTTGTGTTTTCCCGTCATTCCTTTGCAGCAGGGGTTGCGTCCGATAATATGGCGACCTCAGTAACTTGGTAGGTCGCCACGAGTCGCGCCGAATCGAAAGAGGCGCATCGAGCTTACACACAACTCCTACAGGAACGCCACCGTCGTGTTTCCCAACCAGACCGCCTCTCATCAGAGCTACCTCGGCGTCCTCGACGACGTCAACAGGTACAATGTCCAGCTCAACACCTTCGAGCGCCTCTGGGCAGCCTGGTACCTCTGGATGCAGAACGACATCCTCGCCACGGGCATCATGACCTTCGTTATGCACGAGGTTGTTTACTTTGGTCGCAGTCTGCCGTGGATCATAATCGACGCGATCCCCTATTTCCGTAGATGGAAGATTCAACAGGTATGCTCCATCCATGCTCCACGGAGGAGGAGGAGGATCCTCATCACCACAAACACCGGAGACCGACCCGGGCTTTGAAGGACCTGTCGACTAACACATCAAACCCACAGCAAAAAATCCCCACATGGAAGGAGCAATTCGAATGCGGCGCCCTCGTCCTCTTCAGCCATTTCACCGTCGAACTCCCCCAAATCTGGCTCTTCCACCCCATCGCGACCTGGTGCGGCCTCGACTATGGCGTGCCTTTCCCGCCCGCGTGGAAGACGGCCTACCAGATTGCGATCTTCTTCGTCCTCGAAGATACCTGGCACTACTGGATGCACCGCGGCGCCCATTGGCCGCCGTTGTATAAGGCCGTACATAAGATGCACCACTACTACTCCGCGCCGTTCGGCATGACCGCGGAATATGCCTCCCCGATCGAGGTCATGTTCCTCGGCCTCGGCACCGTCGGTTCCCCTATCCTCTGGGTGTTCATCACCAAGGACCTGCACCTGTTCACGATGTACCTCTGGATCGTGCTGCGCCTGTTCCAGGCCATCGACTCGCACTCCGGATACGATTTTCCCTGGTCCCTGAGACACTTCCTTCCCTTCTGGGCCGGAGCCGAGCACCACGATGTGCACCACGAGAAGTTTATCGGAAACTATGCGTCGAGCTTCAGGTGGTGGGATTATATCATGGACACGGAGGCCGGTGCCGAAGCCCACCAGCGCAGGCGCGAGGCCAGGATCGCCAAGGCGAAGAAGGCTCAGTAAATCGGTTCTACTCAATCGGCTGGTCGTTAGGTGTGACTAGTAAAGGAGCTATATCGGCTTTGAGGTGGCTTAGTCGTCGCTGATCTGAATCGGCCTTCATTCTTTTACGGCCTGCGACGACTTTTATGATGGATTGTAATTGCATTAGACTTACATATTAATACGACGATTGCTCATATCATGTAATGGGCGTTATCAATATTGGAATAAGCCTTCATGAATATCTGCTTATTGCAGCCTAGTCTGAGGCCATGCCGCTGACGACCCCTCATTGGCGGCAGTGCACATGTTCAAAGGCTGACTCGCCCCTCAAAGAGGTCATGGCGTATTGTTTCTCTAGGCATCACCCATCTGAAACACCAACAAAAGCTCAGCGGTATGCCGGCACTTGGGGTAACGATCATGAACTTCAACGAGCTCAACATGGGAACGCTGACGCTAGATGGTAAGCTGGCAATATCTCTGGAGAATCTTCCGACCGAACTCATTCACCGCATTGCGTCTTACTGTGATGTCGCCGACGTCCATGCCCTCACCTGCGTATCCCGCGCCATCCGCATGTCATGCAGCAATCCCTTTGTCTTTCAAGCTCAGTTCTGCCACCATGTAAGAAGCAATTAGTACAGACACAGTTGCCTCATCTTACAGACTTGCCAGGCACCCGATCCCGAAGCCAAATCAATCTCCAACAAGTACACGCTGGCGCATACTGTCAACAGCGCCTTAATCAGCCGTCCCGAATCCGACGCAAGAACTATCTGGTCTCACCTCGCCGCCGTCGCCTCAACCCTCCCAAACCTCTCAGACGAACTCGATGAACTCATGCTCCCCTACCGAGCAGTGTCTTGGCAATCCGCCGGCAGCGTCAAGCTCCCCAGCTCCGAACTCCTCCGGAAGACCCAAGCTTTGATCGGCACGTTCTCCACTTTCGCCGTCCTCGGCTGTAAGCTCTCGCTCATCCCCTGTTGACCCCCTCGCTAATATGAGAGTGAAGTCATCCCTTCGATTGATCTAGGAGTCGCCGCAGCGACGACAGGTCTTCTCATAACCCTCACGGATCCGCACAACTGGGCCTCGTACATCCACGTCTTACCCCAGATCAACAGGCTCGTGCGCCAGCAAGCTTTCGTCCTGGCGCTGGGTCTGCTACAGACGCAGGTCTTGAACAACCTGGGCATCATGGCATACCACCTCTCCAAGATGGCAACCTGGGACGACCAGCACACCGCCTTCCACCGCTTCAAGAAGTCATGGGAAGGGAGACAGACGGCGGCGTTGTTGGTGCAGGTCTTGCTCGCGCACCTGTTGCGGAGTAGCTTCTCCGCAAGGCCAGCGAGTGAGTATCTGCCGTCTCCGCGGAAGCTCCCGCTGGCGATGGTGCATGATGAAGCCGGGAGCGCGATTGTGCCGCTGCCGGACCCGTTGTCGCCAGAGCAGGCCGAGCGACGGCTCACGGCGTTTTCATCGACTGGGTCCTGGGACCGGTGGAACCGAAGGTACGTCCGCCACCTGGCACAAGAGATGGAAGACGGAGAGTGGTATGGGTACTTCACCTGGGACACGGCGCGCAATCAAGCGACGTTTCTCGAAACTGGGCCGATTGAGAACATACGATTCAAGTTTGGGGCTAAAAAGGAGTCCGCTGATGTTACGATCGAAGTCATTGCCGATAATTGCAAAGAGCCATCTGGTCTGTTTGCTCTTCACGGTGAAGTTGATATGGCATTGCAGAGTATCGTACTGAAGAAGACCAGCCCCCGGGGCGTTGAGTGCAATTATCGTGGTTGGTTCACTCCACTAGGTATTGCTGGAACGATGAATCCATCACCGTGGGGCTTGCCTGGGTGGTTCTGGATTTGGAAGAAAGAATGGATGGAGGACACTTCATGTAAATGATCTTGACGGTGCTTCAGAACAGTGATGATACATGACCGCGAGGTTTATGAATTCGCGATGGATTTTCATTTCGAACCAGCATCCAAGACGGTAGGACGCGTCTTGGTTCACCATCAAGCCCTTGGTGCCAAGTACACATTCACAGGCCCCTTCTGCCATAAAATGTAGACCTCGCTCTCGTCGTACCACTTCTGGATATCTTCCGTGGCACGAATGTCAAAGTTCCAAATCAACCTAGCCAAGATCAGGCGCATCTCTGCGTTGGCAAGGCTAAAAACGGGAATTGTGTTAGCAAACGTTATACTGATATGGCAAGGAAGTTCAGCCGCAAAGAAACAACATACTTCTTTCCAATACAGTTTCGAGGGCCCGTCGAGAAAGGCTGCAGAGCGTTCTTCGCATCGTTGGCGAACCTCGGGTCGTCCAGCCACCGTTCAGGGATGAATTCCTCCGCTCTGGCGAAATGGTCGGGGTTGTGGTAGATGGCCCATTGCCACACGTCGATAGTTGTCTAAAGGAAAGACTCAAGTCAGCTTCTCGCCACCTCGCTCTCAATGAAGATTCTAGTCTTACCCCTTCCGGAACGAACTCGCCCAGAATGTCGTCGCCCCCTTCTCCGGCCATGCGTGGGCTGGAACTGGGAACGGGAGGGTACAACCTCATACTCTCATCCAGCACCGCCGACATATACGTCAGATTTTGGACGCTAAGCATGTCTGTCAATCTGGTCCTCGCTTTCGAATGCTGACTTGACCTCATCGTTGAGCTTCGCCAAAGCGACAGAGTTGGTTGCCAGGAAGAATGTTGCAGCGGAGAGCAATGTGGCTGTCGTCTCAGAGCCAGCGACAATCAGAACGAACGCATTCGAGGTGAGCTCCTCGAAACTTATCGTCTGTAAATGATCAGTACCAGCTCTCCAGACCAACCGATTATGCGTTTCAAACTAACAGTACCGGCCGATTCAGACTTTCTGATCATGGCATCGATGAAATCAGGACGACTGGTCCCAAGATCCAGTCTCTTCCGCAGCTTCTCTCTAGACAGCTCTTTGTTCTCTGCAAACTTGGTAACCAGGCTGCGGGGGATAGTCATCATAAGCAAGGGGCCCACCCAGGAAAGTCGTCTGCTGCTAGTTAGGAAAGCGATGTTCTTGATACTCTTGAAGATGATGTCGACCCAAGGGTGATACGTTTCATCCTCAAGGCACCCAAACGGCTCGCCAAACGCCAAGTCACCAATGACATCGAAAGTTGTGAAATTGAACCATCTCTCCACGTCGACGGGGCGCGATCCACCCTGGGATGCTTCGCGGAGTTTCTCAAAGAGCTTGTCGACGTACTGCTTGATGATGGGCTGCTGCGCCAGCATGGTCTGAGCTGAGAACCCGTGGGCGAGGGCCCGGCGGAAGCGCTGGTGGTCTGCGCGGTTGGAGCCGATGATGTTGTCGCGATTAGGGATGGAGTTGAGCAGGTCTTTGGGGTTCTCGCCCGTCTTGCGGTGGCCGCGCACATCCTGCATGCCGTCGGGGTGGTTGACGGATATGTGGGTTGGGCCGACTCGGACGATAGGGCCGTACTTTTGGTGGAGCTTCAAGATCTTTCGATGGCCGTTGCCGGAGATGTAGAGGCGTACGTAAGGGATGTAGGAGACTGCGCATAGCTTGGGACCCGGAAACTTGCGCAGAGGGCTGAAGAAAAGTTGGTAGATGGCGTAGCCGAGAAGGTAGGTTAGGAGCTGGGAATCGTTGTCAGTGGTCGCTCATCTTCTTGACTGCAGTAGAGGAGCTCACGGAACCAACTGTGACAACTGGTGCCATCATTGCCAAGGAGATGTTCCCAGCTCCATTCTCTAAGTATGACAACATCGCAGGGTTGGAATTCTCGAAGGCGGCCAGACTTTGGTAGGAAGATATTGCACAATGAACGTCCAGATAAGGTAGCCACCAACGGTTGTGATCTGAACTTTACTTCAATGCTACGGCTCATGGTCTTTTTACGTCAGATCAATGCCACCTGATGTGGGGTTCATCGGGTTCTGATCCCCCCCGTACCGAGCCCTTCCGATGATCATCAAGCGGATTTCGGTACCAGACATATGCACCGTAGTCGCTGAATTGTACTCGATACTACCGCAAATATGAAACACCAGTCAAATTGCATCGAATAGCAGCACAATATACATGGACTGAAGAAAAAAAAGTCCGCTATATCGACGATCCATGCATGAGATAATGCCGCTAACCGCCCCGGGGCGGGCTTCTCCGCGCGGGGCCGGTCGGCGCTCGAACAAGTGCCGAGGCCGAAAAGCGGGCCGGAGATCGCTTTCATTTTACGAGTTGCCAATCCGGGACATCATATTGGTTGATACGTTCATCTCTTTCGTATAAATTCGTTGAGTTCTCCAGCTACTTTCTGAGCGTGATCAATGGTGCAACCAAATTCCTGCGTTCGTTTGATGGCAGAACGAGCCCACTTATTGGGACAGGGGTTTGCATGGAGGTGAGCCGGGTGGCTGTGTGTGGTCAAACATCATGTTCTCGTGATAAATCGTGATAAATAAGCTCGTGTAACGACCACCACCCTCAAAGCCGATGGGCGAAATTTCAATTGGTGAATCGGGCCTTACATCCCTTTCAATTGCTGCAAGGCCCAATTCGCTTTGACTTGGGCTCCCTAGCCTTACACTCTGCCAAGCCCTCTCATTTTAGATAGCATGCAGTCAGCAGAAGCGAGCCCAAAGTCCCTTATTTGCTCGTTTCTTTTCGCCCTGCGACGATGGAAAGCAACCGATGTTACTCAAATGCTGCGCCGATGTGGCACGACGTATCCCAAATTGGCTCACTTTCAGCTTTTTCTACCACGGCATGTTGAATTGCTGAGGCGAAGGATTCATCGTAGGGGTCTCGATTGGATTCAGGCTGAAGGCTTATGATGAGTTTGGCCTCATTCGCGATGATTAAAATGATGGCACTGCCGCCTACATGTGGTGGGTTTCTTCTCTCGCTACCCACATCTTCACTCATTTTTCGTTTCTTCGAATTCAGGTATCACGCTCGCTGTAATTGCGCACTCCATTTCAAACGCAAATTACAATAACGAAGATGTCGCGCTACATTCTCCCGGTGATCGCAGCCGCCGGTCTCGCCCTCGCCAAGACAGACATCGAAGGCTGCACCTCATTCACCTCCACGGTCACCGTCCGCACCGAGATTGGCTACGGCAACACTTATGAGACGGTCATCTGGTACGTCCCAGACACCCTCGAGATCTGCCGAGGCGTCGACTGCGGCGGCGGTCGCGCCCCGCCCCGTAAGGTTCCTGGGTGCCCCATGTACTCCGGCACGGAAACCGTAACGGCGAGCTTTCTGTCGACAGATCCGGCCGCCCCGGTGAGCACGGTGATTACCGTCACACCTACGAAGACTAGCACTGTTGCGCTGGTGACGGTGACAACGACCCCGAGCGGGGCCACGGGAACGGGCACTTCGGAGACGGGCTCGAGTGCATCGGAAACTGGTGGCAGCGTCAAAGCTACCACCGTTCCTACGACAAGTGTATCAGCAGCAACGGAGAGTACGGACGGAAGTGCGACTGGCTCCGGAAGCGGCGCAGCAGCTTCAGGGACGGAGACACCGGCGGGATCGGGGCCGACGGCAAGGGCTGGCGTAGCCGCTGCGCTGGGTGTCGCCGCTGCTGTTGCGCTGCTTTGAGAGTTAGAGGATCATGGGAGATACCTGCAATAAAGGCAGAGGAATGCACGTAATAATGTTAATTACAGTTTGGCGAATACGTGCCGTATGACGGATCACTGAGCTGTATCGGGGTTCTAATTTAAGCATCCAGCTCGCCAAGATGTTAACAAAGTTGAGGTCTCCCACAAGGCTTCATTCGTCCGATCTTCGAGAAAATCCAAAGTCTAACATGAGTTGAAGGCGGAGTAATCACAAGCAAATGAGCCGCGAGACTTATGCTGATGCGCAGAAAGGATTGTCTATAAACTTGAGCAACCCGCGACCTGCGACAAATCAGGTAAACTGATCCCCCAAGCACACCAAAATGTCGAAGCCTACAGTCATCCTCGTCCATGGAGCCTGGCACTCCCCTGCTCACTATCGGGAGTTCCTAGATATCCTCGAGAAGAAAGGATACCCGTGCGTGTGTCCGAGCTTGCCGTCTGGCGGCAACCCCTCTCCGGAAAACCCGCCAGAGGCAGATGTTCGGTGTATCAGAGAGACGATCCAAAAAGTGGCGGACCAGGGAAAGGAGATCATTGGCATCGCACACTCATACGGCGGCATCATTGCCACTGAAGCATTCGCCGGATTTGGCGTCAAGACTCGAGCAGCCGAGGGCAAGGCCGGCGGCGTGAAGTGGCTCGTGTACTGCTGTGCCTTTATCATGGAGGGGAATGAGACCATGGATGACATAGCTCCGCCAGAGTTGCTGCCGTGGCAGACTGTCGAGGTAAGCTACTGCATTAGCTCCAACGTATGATTTACTCTGACTTTTGAAGGGGAGTTTGATATGCTTCACCCAAGGTTATGACATGGGCGCTCTCTTCTACTCGGATTTGTCGAAGGAAGACCAGCAGAAATGGGCAGGCTTGATGACACGCTTCCCCAAAGCGTGCGCAAACTACGCCACCAAAAGGAAGGCTTACGAAGGCATTGACACAATGTACATCTACTGCGAAGAGGATGCTTTGTTTTCTGTGGTCGCACAGAGGATCTTGGTGGGCAGAGTGAGAGAGCGTGGCTTCGAGATTAAAGAGGAAAGTTTACCGGCAGGGCACTTCCCGATGTTGAGCATGCCAGACAAACTGGCGGAGATCATCTTCAACCTACCTCTTCGAGGGTCGAAGCTATGACCTCCATCCATCTCGTGTAGTGTAGTACAATGGAGGAAAATATCGGATACTTTGATCCTGAAAATCCTCCCGTCTCGTGCCTGAGTCTGAATACTACCGAGACGGGAACACTCTGAGATGCAAGGCTGCAACAAATTCTTATGCTCCTTGGACGATCATACGAGATGAACACGATTGGCATCAATGGGCTTAGTGTATGTGGAGTTGATGGAACCTGTGAGAGGCAACCCACTTGTGATGCCGTTCGCTACCATTCAACCAGCCCAGTCGGTACGAATTACAAGGCGGATTCAGGAATTTATGCCGAGTTTCTTCGCCGTCCTCTCAATCCGGCCAACCTTAAGTCCCCGGGACCCCCCACTGCCACGCTTGAGCCATACTGGTCTGGGCCATTTAGACTTTCGGCACAGTGGAGGGGGCATGAACGACGGCATCAGAATAGACCCCGAGAGCGAATGAAGGAATAAACATGAGCCGGCCGGACCGCCGACCCCCGGCTCCGCGCAAACGCAATCTCCACATCGCCAACTCCCCGGCCCCGGCTCCATATGCAGTCTAGGTTTCAAAATCCTGGGGTGAGGCACTTCACGACACGTCTTACGCACGGTTAATTCCATCCTACCATGGATCTCGGATGATGGACCCTGAAGCCGTGATTCGATGCCGGCATGCTGGGAGATCAGCCGGGGAGGGGGTGGGTGCTTTGCCCAAGGCTGATTTGACGTGTGACATGCATCTTCTGTCGTATTTTCGGGTTCCCCAATTGTCAGTTATACGACGCAGTCTGTCTTGCGCCGTCTGATGGGTGTCATGCCGTGTCGCTCTTTGGGCTCCGGGCGAGCGCCGTGTCGGGATAGGAAGCTTTGGCCGTGCCGGGTTCACAACAGTTCTGCATTCATGCAGCAGGTTCCGGAGGGACATATATATAAGCCTCTTCGTCCCCGTCTGTTATAGGCTTTTTCGTTGTAATCACAATCAGCAGCATCATTCACATCATCTTCAATAACCTCAATAGCCAACCACCATCCGCGTCAAACCCCGACTTCAGTCAGACCATCCAACCGCCAACATGCCTTACATCGTCGCCGTTACTCCTAACATTCCTCCCGCCGACAAGGACGACTTCCTCGGACACTGGCCCGCGATCAAGGCCGACATCGCCAAGCAGCCTGGTGTTCTTGGTGTTTCCGGCGGCGAGGTGATTGGGGAGAACTTTGGACCGGTGTCTGAGTTTAAGTTCTTTCAGACCATGGGTAATCACCGGATATTTCGTCATACAACGTAAGGTGTTTTAACAGTGTAGTAACATGTGAATTAGCATTTGCATCGGCAGAAGACGAAAAGGCCTTCGCCGACTCTGCGTGGGCCAAGGAGCATTTCCAGAAAGCTGCGGCGAAGATGGGCGCACCTCCGTTGATCAGGAAATTCCAAACCAGCGAATTCCCAGCGGACAAGCCCAAGGCCTTGACCCAGTTCACGTTTCTTGAGTTGGCGGATGGTAGCCAGCATGAAGGAGCGAAGCAGGCGTGGATGGATCTTGTTGTCGCGATCGGCGGCAATTCAATGGGCGGTGCAAGCGCTGACGACGGTCCGACGACCGGTCTTGGTGTTCTCGGATGGGACAGCAGAGACGTAAGAACCCACAAAGCTTCAGGTGTCTAGAGAGAATGAAGCTAACAATTTTAACAGCAAGCTATTGAGGTATACAAGAAGCCTGAGGTATCGGCTGCCTGGGACAAGTACAAGACTTTTGGAAAGGTTATCACCATTCTGGTGAAGCTTGAGGCATAAGTGAAGGCCATGTGTACATATCACACAAGGTAGCCCTGGCACCAGACAGACTACCTAGTAGATGTCCTGCGAAATTCAGAAATATCAGGCAGACTGCTCCGGTGAATAAAGTAGGCTCAGTGAAGGTTAGCTTGGACTCAGACATCACAACAGGCAACCAAATCACTATGGAGTGTTCACCATATTCACTGACAATGCCTAAACCTTCACTTTAGTATTTAAACCGCCGTCTGGAAGGTAATCAAGGCCTAGAGTGGAGAGCAGACCAACAGACTTCGCAGAGACCTTTACACCACAACCTTACAACACTCTCAACACCAAACTTCATCAAAATGTCTTCCGGCGGTGGTTCCAGCAGCAACAACGGCTCAGGCTCAAACCAGTACGGCTCTGGGGGTTATTCCAAGAACGACTCTTTTGCCTGGGGATCTAAGGGCCAGTCCTCCTCTGGTACATACATCGACAACAAGGGTTACAAGAGAAACACCAGGGATGACTCTTACACTTACGAGTACCCTCCCCGGATGTACAACCCCGACGGCAGTGTTAAGCATTCCTAGGTAATTTCAATCTTGGGATAAGCAGGAAAGATGCGGTAAAGAGGACGACCTTCACAATTCCATCTTTCGCGAGATACCATGCACTTAGAGTAGTTTTGCCAGGGCAATACAACAGTCATGTCCTAAACCCAAGTAATTGCATTACCGTACGCTTGCAGACTTCGAATGGTGTTATTTAGGGCTTTTTAATTCATCAAATGCACACTGTGACCTGCCCATCAGCATGGCTTTTCACAATCTAGGTACGTTAGGAGCCTCTAACGATTGCAATCCGCTCCTCGTTACCCAAGACTCTCCATCCACATGGTCCAGACTGACAACACTCGCCGCAGTGTGCTTGAGTTCTGCCACAGAAGCCAGCCTGACTACAGCAGCCTCCTTGAAACCATGACCCACAGATTGTGCCCTTGTGTGCCAGTCCACAGGTTCCGTCAGCCGTCTCTCCCCCACTGATGCAATCGCCGGACTGGCATCCGCTACCGAAATAGCATCGCTGTTCCCTCACCACCCAGCACCGAAAACAGGTTATTAGTGAGTAGTGTTCCTAGCTTAGGCCTGAATCATAGAAAAGAACTCAACGAGAAGGTAGGCGAACCTTGAGCAACAGTTGCCCTGAGGCCAATCTCCGCAGACTGTGTTTCTATTTGCGTGGCCACAGGCGCCGTTCGTGGTGTTCGTAGGCTCCAGACCACTGGTGTTTGTCAGAATCGACGACCCAGATTAATGCCAGTCCGCTAGAATGCTTCTTACCTTCCGGCACCCGAGTTGAAGTCCACATTCCATGCCATAGTTCCACCAAAACACTGATTATCTGCCCACGCCTTCTTCTGCTTGATAGTATCAGCATCGTCGTACCCAATCCACTGATCATTCTATGTGATTTGCTTCATTATGGCGTCTGGCAAGTACTCCGGTGTGAAGCCCTTCTCAATCAACTGCTCAATCTCGACCAACGACATAACGCCGTCGCTGTTAGTGCAGACACCGGCCTTGCTCGGACCCTTGAAAGAGCACTCGAGGTTGTTGCAGCTTTTGTCAGTTACCGTGTAACCACGCCCATGAAGCGCAACACCAAAGTTAATCTTCGAGGGATCCAGCTCTGCAAACCACAAGGGGAGGGCGTCGGTGGCTATGTCGCGGATATCGGCCTGGCCACGGACGATGGAACCGAGTGTTTTGACGTCTTGGTCCCAGAAGCCGTGGAGATCTTTGGTGTTGGGCACGGTCAGCCGAGGAAGAATACCCAGGAAGTTGCCAAGGGTCCGCCAAGGGACAATTAGATCAACTCACCATATGCCATGAAGCCTAAGAAGTCCACAGAGCTCTCCATTGCCTTTGCATCGAAATAGCGCAGATACCAGTAGTCAGGCGCGAGAGTTAGACTAATGCCGTATGCGCCATTGAAAGCAGCATGCATCTCTCGAACGAGATATACGAGGTTCTGGGTGTCCTCCGGGTTGCCTCCGCGCTCGGAGGCGACGGGATACTCCCAGTTAATATCAACACCTTGGAAGCCATACTGCGGCAAGAAGATCAACAAAGAGTTGATGAAGGTCGTGTATGACGATAGGCAGCTCCTGGCTTTGTAATTTGCTTCACAATCAATGACTCCATCTTTACACTCTCGGTCAAGATGTATCCCGCTGCCATTGCCGGCTTCTCCCTGATATGGTGTGAGTTTCCATTATATTTCCTAGGCCAACTCGTGATTTCGCAAACCTGCCAGCTATACGCACGCTGTCATATCACATCAGTCTGTGATGTTCATATCCCGGTAATGGTTGCTAATGTAGTCCTCAAAAGTTGATTCCTTCACTCGGTATACCACTGACCCGTCTTCCGCGCCTTACAAACAATGGGATGGAATCAAGGTCGAACCGAATGCCGGAACCGGCGAGATTCAGTTTTACGATACAACCGAAGATCTCACCCATGTTTTGTCATATCCCCCAAGTATGCCAGGGAACAACGAAGACCAGCTGTTCATCCCTCCACAACATAAGGACGGCAGGTGGACATCCACTCGGCTTGAGGGAAAGGCTAATCATGGGTGTCCAGACGGCAAGTCTTTGATTTTACAGGCTGAGCTCCGGGGGCAATGCTTCATCTGACAAGCAAGGTGGCGTCTGGCCGGCATTTTGGGCTCTGGGTGAGAGTCAAAATGATGGCGTCGAGTGGCCTCTGTGTGGAGAGTGGGACATTTTCGAGGCTTCCGATGGGCACGACTGGAGTCTTGCATCGCTTCATTGGGGCGTGAAGAATGATGCCGGTAAAATCGAGAAACATGATGCTCCATCCGGTAACACCAACGACCGCCAGCACAAATTCGACCATACCGAGTTTCATACGTGGGCGTTGAAGGTTGACCGCACGAACTCCAATTGGAAAGACCAAACAATTCAGTGTATGTGGAGATGTGGATTGATCATCCAAAAAGAGCCGATTGGACATCTACTAATGATATATAGGGCTCATGGATGGCGAGAGGTTTGACGAGGTCAAGGGAAGTGATGTTGGCACTGAGAAAGAATGGTTGATCCTTGCTGAACAAGCCTATTATCCTGTCTTGAATGTCGCAATCGGGACAGATTTTCCCGGGCATGGAGCTGTCAGTGACTCAACATCAACTGGACTGGACACTGGTATGGTGGTGAACTATGTAGCGTTTTACGTTTCTGATTAGCGGTCTATTGCCCTGCATTTACGGTGCCGAAAGGTTTTGATCTCATCAGACTTTAGCTAGCAGAATAGACAGACTATTTAATTAGCTATAGCGAGAACAAAATAAATCGTGACCTATTTGACAGGTATTTGGTTGGTGTGATAATTATATAGTAGGAAAATTACATTTATTGATACTCAATGTGAGATCCGCCTCTTATAGGCCCCTTGGTGAGCTCCTGCTCCGAAGAAACTAACCTAAATAACCAGGGGCGTCGTCCTCACCCGAGCGAGCTCCCGCACTCCTCTGTTTCCCTGGCTCTAATGATATATCGCTGTTCGAGCTCCTGACCTCTGATGGCTGACGTCTACGACTCGAGTTGATGAGAGTTGATCGGAAATCGTCACGCTCCCTCCGACCTCCGCTATTGACGTAGGCAGAAGAAGATGGATGTGAGTGATCCTTTGAAGTCTCATGTCGTCCTCGGACATACAAGTAAATCGCTCTGGAAAGTGCAAGATTCGCGGCGACGATACCGAGAAACAGTTCGAGGTTAGACCAGATGGCGACAATACAAAATGTCCAGCTGAGATCATCGTTCGACACTCCCAAGAATGCCGCCCGAGTAATTCCGAAGGCTGACGCGACAAGGCCGAGACTCATCAAGCACATCACCAAAATCTTCTTCCGAGGAGGTATGTTGACTTTCCATATCAATGTCAAGGGGATGAACGACAGTATGAGATCGGTCAGAACGGAATGTGCTGGATTTGTCCCGTTAGCATTCAGATGTAACATCTCATAACGAGAGAGTGTGATTTGCACTTATGCGACAAGAGCGACAAGACAACAATGGAACGCCCGCAAGACTCACCTATGGTAGCGTAAATCCAGTAAATCCGAATCTTGTTTGGCCAGCACTGTGCTGATGGTCCTCTCCAGAACCCTGCCGGTCGGCATTCTGCCAAGAGAACGACCACGACGCCCATGTTTGTCACCAGTACCCCGGCGATGATGGTGTAGATGAATATTCGTACCCCCTTCTTATCATTGAGCCGTAGGACCAGCGCACAAATAGAACACTTGACACATGCCATCGACGTGAAATGGAACAGCTGTCCATACCAGCCGTACATATTGATCATCTTGTAGTCGTAGTCGCTGAGATACACACGGTGTCTTCCATTGCCGTGGGGTAACTGCATCGCTGCGATGGCATATCTGACAGTAGCGAATATTGCAGCCAAGGCAATCGTTGCATCATCCCAGCCGAAGCTTCGACGAGCTATGCGGACCCAAAGGCGAAGGGTGGTAGTGATGAAGAGAAGAACGAGGAGGGTTGTCGATACGGCTAGCCAAACAGGCCCGACCGTTTCATCTGGGGGCATCTCACTATCTCGGGCATTTACGCCTGTAGTGGAAAATAGAGGAATGCCCATGATTTTGGCTGTTAGAAATAAAGGCAGGAAAACGGCAATGCAATGCTCAACGTAGGCCACGACATCGCTCTAGCATGAGAGTGAGGGAAAGGTTCAACTGGTGCCGAGTGCGCATTAGATTGCGCCGTCTTCCCTTTATCAATGAATTTCATTTCGCAAAGCCAAAGGCAGGAGGAAGTGAGCTGGAAGCGTGTCCCAGGACACTGGTTCGTGTCTGGATGGGGGGCAGCCACGGCCGAGTGCGAGCCAGGGTGACGGGACAGTGGTAGAAGCCATCAACACCTAAAGGCTGGCTGGAATATGATCAGTCAGTTTCGGAAAGCTCTGATCATTAATATGGTGACTGCAAAAGGTTACCAGGCTTCTGGTATCGGCCAGCGTTTAAGGCGCGACCCAGCCTCGAAAAAGAAAGCACCGACAAGAGGTGTGGAGTTCCTCCAGGTTTCTTCCAACAACATGGGGGGAGAAAAAGAAACCAGGATGCGACGGCTCCAACACGCGGTCTTGGCTGGAAAACAGTGTGATCCGGCACATTGATCTGGGCTATGTTTGGCTTAGTCTCTCTGGGAAGGCAATGGTTCAGGGTGGATGACGCGAGAGTTTGGCTTCATCAGGACGGGATACTGGCTTTTCGGGGTGGGAATCGTGGTGGTTGCCGTTGACACGCTTGTCGAATCTCGTCGGGACCTCTCGTCAAAATGCGTTGGCGTCTGATGAGAATCCCCCGTGGTCGCCCATCTGCGTTTGATTTCTGTTCATGCGAGGCGAGCGGAGAAGACAGGACCGACAGGGGCCTAAGGATCTGGACTTCCAGGTTGACTGATCACCATGCTGGCGCAGTGCAGAATAATCAGGTGAAAAGCCTTGATGTGGTGTCGAAGACGACCAACAGGCCAATGATGTGCGGCGAATATCAGTGCATTGTTGGTACTTTCGGCCGTAAGCAAAGGACTAGCTCGCACTTCATGTCTGCTTGCTTTTTTTGCATACCAGTGGGCGAACCTGGAGAATTTTGATGCTGTACGTCCGGACGACTTTGGGCGACCGTATGTCAATCCTCATCAGTTCAGCCAGAATCTTTGTAGAAGTGATGATTGGCAAGGGACATCCAAGAGTATGACACTTGATACGGCAGGTGAAGGCCGTAGCAACATGGGGGTTTGCGCAATCCGTTGCCATTTCCCACGTGTTGGTGCTGTCCAGGGGCCCTTGGGTGTTTGTCTGATGTGCTCCTGCGTCATTGCCATCACTACAGATCACGATCAATGGGTAAAGATCCTTGCAAGATCCCAGTCACGAATCGTTTGCTCCATTTGGAAGACTCAACAATAGCCAGGCATGCGATCAAGTCTCCTGCAATTTCAAGCTAATTACGAAGGTACGCTCAATGATGCTTACACCTCGAGCAGGCCAATGAGTCGCTTCGAGTTATCAATGAGCTTGAGGCAGGTCGGCTCCCGGTCTGACGAACCACAGAGCGAGCGATAGCTGGGTGGGCAATCTGGAGCAGGTGGCGTCTGATGCCATCGCCGCTGTCGCTGCTCAAGCCGTGAGATGAAGCCTTGCAGACATTTGTCCCGCTGCCCCTCGATACCAAAGACCTCTGCTTTTACTAGATTTCGCATCATGCTTCCCCATTGACTCGGCGACACTTCTACCTGAAAGAGCGGGGAGGCGGTAGCCAGGGAAGGCTGATTAGCCTGATCGGCACCATTGTGTATGCCAAGCTGCTTCTTCTCGCCTGCTTCTGAGGCTCGCTTCTCCTCCTCGTCGATCGACCTCACGATTCTATGATACGATTCTGCGACGCAGAGGCACAGTACTCCGAGTAATGCTGCATTCTGGACGATAGAGAAGTATCGCAACGGACACTTCTGACACGTAAGGACCTCAGATGCCGACTCGATAGTACTTCTCAAGAGGGCAAAGTCGTTCGGGGCCATCAGCTGGTCTTTGACTCGAAGGTGCTCGAGGAGGAGATAAAGAACAGAGAGGCATGCACAACCGCCTGCGGCCGGCTGAGTTGGGGTTGCAATAGGGGGGAACGCAGCTTGACTCTCCGATACTATGTCTGCTCTGGCGCTATGGGGAAAAAGCAGGGTCAGCATTGCGCCTGTTGGGGCATTTGATTGGAAATGAGGGGCTACCGTGGTTGGCCCAGGTTCAGCAGGCACTGATGAATCTCGAATCCATCTTCTTCCTGGCCCCGTTCGGACGCCAGTGCTTCATCACTGCTCAGATCGCTCGTGCAGGTCTGAGAAATCTCCGTTCCTGCATCTGAGACAGCCGTTGTTGATATCTCGGAGACATTTGCTGGCGATGGCGATTGTAGGGTATGTTCCGACTGTATCAGCCGCCTTTGACGATTGGGTTGACGCGCGCTTCTGGGTCTTCCCATGGGCTTCTGGAGCGAGTAATGGCATTCTCTTTTCGATGCATGGCATTTTGAGCAAATTGGATGCTCGCCAGGACACTTGACCTTCCTAAGTCCTGCATCATTGTTTAGCATACCGAAATACTCCGACCCGCCGAAAAAGTACATACTGCAAGCCTCGCAAGATCCACGAACAGCTTGTGTAGCCGAGACCCTCCCCGTCCCTCGCGAAGGCATTATGATAGGCGATTACGGCAGGTATTGAATCGTCTTCGGTAAACAGACCTGGGCATATGTGGAAGGGGTTGTTGGTAAGATGAGGTTGTGAGAAGGCGAAATATGTCCGAGCGGTGCGGAGACTTTTCACTTTGCTGAGGTTGGGCAGGGGCATGATGAGTAATCATGATGGGTAATGTTATTGGAGGAATCTATCCGGCCCCTAAGCTGGCATGGATAACGAAAGCTGCCAATCGGATATATCTCGAACTAAGTGGCATCTCGTTGGATGAGTGGGCGTTCACATATGAGAATGTGACTTCAGCTCCTCCTCGTAATTCATTGTGATGTTGCCTTAAGCCGAACTATGCAATCGGCCTCGATCTCTGGGTCACAACCCGCGAAGCATTCCTATCCCACGACAAAGGCAAACAAGTGATGTGCAACATTGTCTCGCTAAGTTATGCTGAAGTTCCACTGATCTTCTCTTTTGATACAGCCTCCTCATAAGCTTCCACCCAAGCCGGGAAGGCGAGTTCAGACTGGTCTCGGACCTTTACCAGGACGTCTTTTCTCCATCTAGTCTCTGGATTATGAACACCTTTTGCAGTCTCTTGATCAATAACTTGCATGTGTGTACCTGCACGCCAGAAGACACATTTTAGGTTTGGTAACCTTCCGCTCGCCATGGCTTCGGCGAGTGATTTGAAGCTTTCATCGCCATGTGACAGAAAACCATCCACATGTATCTCAACAAGAGACGCAGGCAAGAGATCCGGAAGTAATCCCGAATCTGACTGTTTTTCTCCACGTCCATCGTAAAGTGTCTCGGGCCAGACATCGCTTGCATCCAAGTTAAGGGTCTTGAGAGATGTAAAGTCGGCGAATGAGAACGCTTCATAGTCCCTTTGTGATTTTGGTCGCCAGCTGGGCCACCAAATACATCGCTGCAGGCACATGTCAAGGTACTCTAAGGTGTGTTTGTGACCCTCCAAAGCCTCTCTTACCTGCTTGGGCGATGGGCAGTAGTCTGTGGTTGATTTATAACTGAGGCGTCTCAGGCTGGAGAACCCCTTAATGACCTTCGTGAGCATTCCATCCCATGAGCCCTTCATCATGATCTGCAATGTGTCGAGCTTTGCCAGGCGCGGAAGGCTGTCTAACCCTCCTGCACTGCAGCAAAGAAGCTCAAGATTGGGTGCAGCATCAACAAACAGGCTCTCTACTGAGCTCGAAATGTGCTCGATATTGTCGTCGTCTAGTGTTTCGTAATCAGAGCGCTCGTAACGGGAGTTCGAGTCCGCAACCCTGTGGTCCAGCTCCATATGCCGCACATTTGCCAGGAACGGACGCGCAAGACCAACGCCTGAGCCGGGCCTGGCGGCCGAAGCGGAGAGCGACTCAAGTTTCCAACTTCCGGGTAAACACATGTTTGTATGAGATAGGTTTGGAAGAAGGACCATGAGAATCTGGAAGTATGCCTCGGCAATATCCCAGTCGAGCCAGTCCTCCGTGATGTTGATTTCAAGGCCAACTCTGGAGGAGAGCCTTGAAACCGCGAGCTTCTGTTCGTCTGTGGCGTTGGTTGGCTTACGCTCGTCGTCTTCGAATCTGTCAAGCATATCGATGTCCAGAAACTTGACGTTGGCCGCAAGATCTGGTCTCTCGGAGAGGGTTTTGGTCAAGATCCCAAACCGATGGAGGAACGTCGAGAGAGATAGTCCCCAGTTGATGTAATCATAGTTGAAAATTGACTGGTAGGCGATCGGTTGAGCGACCAGGCGGAAGAGTTTGCAAGTGCTGCACAGATTCATGAGATGGTTGTCCTGCTTCTGAAGTTCACGGCTTATGCTAAGATCGCGCGTGTTCAGGCTAGGTTTGTGCATGTGAATTTCATATGGCTCCCGTCGAGGTCGGAGACAATTGAAGAAAATGACGAGAGCCTCCACAGGCAAATCGGTGAGAGAGGCCATTTTTGGCTGACTGGTGATGTTCCGACATCAACATCCGGGAGCACTCCACCCGGCCGATTGAGCTAGAGGTGCGACGACGAACCTCTTATATGTACAACTTACTCCAGTCTCAATTGTGCTCTGCATCTGAGTGCCTGAGAAATCCTGTCCGAGTGGCGGGATGATTCGATCTGTGATAGGCTGACTCGCACTGATTCAAGTGAGGCCAAAATCCCGCCCCACTAAGCCACTGTCGTCACACCTCAAATCCTCTACATCTCGCGAAACCGCACCTCATAAGATAGTTGCATTGTCATATAACCAGCGCAAAACACCTTGAATACTGGTTGGTAGAGTTGCTGTGTCAATGATAGGCTGAGTATCTGCAACACGGGTGCGTGGTGGTTATTCTCTGAGAAGTGAATTACCCGTGCCGGCATCTTCAATGGTTGCGCGGAAATACCCCGATTGGATTCCAACCCAAATATCGTTCCCCAGGCTCACCGCTCACTGAGCACCATTCTAATCAAATGCACTAGTGCTTTTCTAGTACTTTTGACCCGTGGCTGGGTCTCCAACGACTGCAACCTCACCATCACCTTTTGAGGAACTTTGAGACCCAGCAACTGCCCGGCGCCGCAAGTTGCCAGCATCATCATGTTCGGCATCCCATTGGGCCAACTCAGAAAGCGGGACTTGAACAAGGCGATGCGTATTGGCACCGTTGTCTGTAATGTCAAGGATTTCAGGACGGATCCTGTATCCGCGCCATTTCGGAAGGAGCCACATCCAGACAGCGTAGTAAAGAAAACAGATTATCAGGCTATGAAATTGTCAATAGGCCAGTCCTTACTGACTTGGAGGGTTTGACTTACATGGCGATGCCAACGACGCAGTATGTAGCATACCAGAAGCTGACGCTGCCTGCGTATGGGCCACCCTTGGGCGGCCACCAAGGCATGACAAGAATGTAAACCTGGAGGAGGATGAAGAAGATGACCGTTACGTGCCATGATTTGAACTCAGTACGTCCAAGACCGGCGCGCTTGCGGCGAACTCGGATTAGGTAAACTCCAACTGCCATCGCGAAGTGGAAAAGACCGTCAGGATATGTCTTCAAGCTGATGACTGCGGAACTGTGAGTACTAGCCGCCTTTTGTCGGAAACAGAGATGCTCACCAAATTGGAATGCATCTCCAGCTGGAGGTGCCGCAATCATGATGAAAGTCATGATCCATTTTAGGAAGTACGGTCCAATTGGGGTTCCGAAGGGTATGGTGTTCACCCAGAACTCGGTCCATGGGAGGACACCTTGTCTGAGATACTGTTAAATCTTGACCAAATACGACTCTATTGGGGGTCCATACCGTCCGATCTCACGTATTACGCGTGAAGAGCCAATCAGCACACCTAAGAGATTGCCGAAAGCACTGAGTAGAACAAGGAAGTTCAGCGCCTGCTCTGCGGGCCCGGTCCCGAACACCTTGGTAAAGAAGACCGCAGCAGCAATCTCCTTTGCAGTTTTGAATTCAGCCTTGGGTACTAAGAGACAACGTTAGCCAGAATCAAGATGATTAAATGAGGTCCATCGTACCGGCAGCAAAATAGGCAACGTTGCAAAACATGTAAAGCACAGCCACAACCACCACTGAGATTGTAGCGTGTCGCTTCAAGACAGGGATCGGGTTCTTGATCTCGTTCACGACATTGAAAGCGTTGCTACAGCCGGTGTATGAGAAGATAATGTTGACAAGCGCTGTAGCCAGGTCGTTGCCATTATCCGTAGTTCCTTCAAAGGAATTGCGGAAGTTAGCATTGGGATCGGGAATGTGACCGACATGGCCGCCGAGAACAACGAGTCCGGTGATCGAGATGAAGATAAGGGTTATGATCTTGATCGCGCCGATGATGTTTGTTGCCCAAAGGGAGTATTTGTTGTGAGCGACAACGCATATGGCGGCAAAGGTGTATGCGGCGATCGCAACTCCCTTTAGTTCCCACGCGGAAGGCGTCTTCCCTGCAATTCGCCAGAGGTATCGTGACAAGACTGTCTCATATTAGCAGACGTAGTTGAAGATACGTTGAGATTCCAATGATTTCATACCAATTGCATTACTGCTACTGAACGAAAGAAGAACGGACTGCACCGCAAATGCGATAGGGAAGAAGTGTTTCGGCCGAGGATAAGCTTGCTCCAGGTACACTACCTCCGCACCACTTCGATTGGGAAAATAGCTAGCCAGCTCGAGATACACGCTCGGTCCTGCGAGAGCCATAAGGAAGCCTATTGTCCAGTAAATGAAGGCTAGGCCTACGGATCCAGTGCCATTGAGGACGGATGCAGCTGTGGCGTTCAGATTAGTCTTGCTCCCGTTTGCCTGGGGGATGATCGGTAGCCATACGCGTTGAGAAGATACCAGTGCCAAATATTGGGGCTACATTCAGAAAAATGACAGTGATCCAATACCAACGTGGTATCCGAGAGGGGAGTGTTTCTCGACGGGTGCCCCGACAGCCTCCTGGTATGCCGGCTTGGATCCATTTCCTCCTTTCGCGAGAGTGTAGGCGAGATCTCCGTCTCTGATGATGGAGTGCTCAGAGTCGGAAGCCTCGACGTCGACTGGACCGCGCTCGTGTATTGTCGCATTTGGACCCCCAAACCTTGAAGAGAGCTTGGAGAACACCATCTTTCAAAACCTGCGATCCGGTAGCTTGGTACACGTTGAATGTAACTGGAGAACTGCTCCACTGATTAAGCGTGCGGGATGGCTGAGACGACCTCAGCTTCGGAAGAGCGCCGATCGCACGTTATCGAAGGCGAAAGATGGCGTATTGCGGGGACGAGGAGAAGGAACCACAAGTGAACCACACACCAGGTTCCTGCGTTCCATCTTTAAACATCGCCTCAGCCGTCCATCGTTTCTCTATGGAATGGTCTGGATTCGCTAGCCTGTGGAGGTTACTTCAATGCCAAGTGCCAACAGAACTGCCCAGAGTCGCGAAGATGGGGCGCAAATGGCACAATGCTTCCCTTTGACCAGCAAATGCCAGACATTTTGATTGATACACGAGGGTGGAGGGTACTGACCTTCCTGTATCAGCCAGAGCCAAGAAGCACGCAATGCTGGCTGATCATGACGACCGTTGCAGCTACACTAACACTACGGGCGCCCGGTCGCAGTGCCGGGGCTTGCAATAAGCTACTATCCAAGTGTAACCTTATCCCAACCCTTGCTATCGCCCCTGTCCGACAGGACCACATGGCCGTCATGAGGGTGAATGTCACCTCTCGTCTTCGGTGCCCTGTCACCAGAGATGACAGCTCGTGTTTGGAAGTCTTGGCGGCCCTTTTCGAGGCACCGAAAAGAGGTCTTCGTTTGGCGGGCTGTCTCACGCCGAGGATTCGGGCAGGGCAGGTTGCCACGTTTCCTCTGCCTTACAGGATTTTCTTTACGACCCGTGGTCATCGAATGGCTACAGGGTAATGATTCTAGGGTTTTAATTGAGGAGCAAACGGCCGATTCCAAGATCAGTCATGCTCTTGATATTTATGGCATGCAAATCCTCTATGTCGCCTCATCAATCCCGCCCCTTACTCTTGTTTCCTTCGCTTCGGATGAACGGTTCAAGCGGGAATACCTGCGCCTCGGGTGTGACCCCATCATAAAGCTGTCCCCAACGTTCCTTCAACGGCCCAGGCGTCTCCCATGCATGTTCAGGATCGCGAAGCCATTGCCTCAACAAGTGGCGCCTGCAAACAAAACCGTCAGTCTCGCCAGACGCATTTGCTATCTTGACTCGTCACTTACTGTTGGTCTTGAGTATCGGTGAAACCGTCGCGGGCGTGGAAAATTCCCATGTTGTTGGCGTACTGGATATCACCCTTCTGAAAGTCCAAAGAGACAGCGAACTTTTCTCCGAGGAAGTGTAGTGTGTCAAGCGCCTCGGCCTGTGCTTCGCTGATGGGAGGGATTTCTGCACTTCTTGGAAGTGCGCCGTAGCCGACGAAGTAACGACGCGCGTACTGTACAGCCAGGCGTTCAGGAGTTGTTGCTGTGACAGGCTGATAGTGGACAAGTGGCCGAGATGTGAACGACTTTTGAGGCGTTCCGAAGCTGGGCGGTCATAATGATCAGTAACTGGGTGTTCCATAGGTAGTAATAGGAACACTGTATGCAAGGGTTTGGGCATAAATTGTGGTTGAGTAAGATATGGTTAATGGGTAATGGGTAATGGGTAATGGGTAATGGGTAATGGGTAATGGGTAATGGGTAATGGGTAATGGGTAATGGGTAATGGGTAATGGGTAATGGGTAATGGGTAGTGGGTAATGATGAATACCCATGGGTATGATGTTCATGAAGCCATCTGGTCATGAACAGACCAAGTCCAGGCGAAGGGCACAGGCAAACTCACACTTCGAATTGCCAGTCTTGGGTAAGCGTATGGATCAGATCAGGACGCGTCTTGGCGATCTCGTTGTAGACCCGGGCAATACTCGCCAATTTGCTAGTGCCGCCCTCGGCGGCCGTTGAAAGCGCAAAAAGGGAGACGATGTCGCCTGCATCCGTATGGAATACCTGCTTGTCTGCGGTGTATGCTGGGCTGCCGATTTGACCCTTCTCTTTCGTGAGGGTCAGATCCTTGATGTGGGTAAGCACAACGTCGGCCGGCTTGCCATCATACTGCCTATCTTGACGACCACGCTGGGGTGCGATATGAGAAGAAAGACCGGCGTAGATAATGATGTTTTCTTCTCTTGTATGTTCGTAGACCCGCAGACCCCGAATCACAAAGAATCCGTGCCCGTTGTGCAACTCGTGAGAAAGCTTCCGGAGCTCAGAGTGGAGCTTGGGCAATGGGAACGTCTCCTGGTTGATGTGGCCAAGAGCTAATCCCAAGGCTAAGTCCATGTCAGCCATGCAATCAGTCAATGAGGAAAGCTAGTTCCCTACATTTGAAATGAGCTAGGGCTGCATCCAGCTCGTCCAGTTGCTCGGTACTGAGCACATAGGTCCAGTCATAGTCCTTGGCCAGGGTTGACCCTTCCCACACCAAGTCACTCTTGAATTGTGCAGGCAGGCCCTCCGGCAGGGCTTTCGGGAGATCGGGATCTTGAACCCGGCTCGCCACACGGGCCTGCCACTTCACTCGGTCCGGGGCGTACTGGATGTCCGGCTGGACCGGGCGGGCGATGGTAACAGTAGCCATGTTGCACAATCTTTGACGTTAGCTGGTGCGAGATCCCGAGATAGTAAGAGCCTTTGCGACTAGCGATTTTCAATTGACTCAGATTATTCCTTTTAAACCATGGGGAAATTGAGTCGGAGTGGTGCCGCCGATTACGAATGTTTACCAGCGATGGCGTTATTCGGTTCCTTGATGTCGTGCCGCGGAGAAGGCGGGGAAATTGTTGCCCAGCGGACAGAGGCCGACCGATCTTTAGATGGCGCGGGGCTTAACCACTCACGTGCGATGTGATGACCCGGATTTCATCAGAAAGCGGCAGGCAATTGGCTATGTTCGTCTATGAAGGTCTCGCACACATATGCTATAGCACGACAAAGCTTCAATAAGGGGAAAGTCTGAAGATGTTGATACACACTACTGAGAGAAATCGCTAGACAGGATACAAACTTCACCCGAGGCATTTCTCTAATGCTATTAATGAGGACTATTTTGTCTTCTTATCCTGCTCTTGTTTCCATTTCTCGCCAAGCTGCTTCACGTCCTCGTTGTTCGCTATAATGGCCTCTTTAGCGCCGGGCCAAGTCTTCCGGCCCCTCCCGGTGTCGAACAGACGGAGCAACGGCGGCGAATTGACCCCATCCGTAAGCAAGTTATAGAACTTTCGATCTTTCCACCAGAGCTTCCATGCGTCAAGGCTGAAGCATAGCAGGCGATCAGTCACCCCGGTACCGGCAATTTTGTTCAACCAGATGAAGGTGTCACTGCCAAACATCCGGGCACCCATGTGCGGCACCGGCCCGCGCCCGAGAGTCTCCACAACCGTGTCGTAGTGGGCATCGATGTCTCGCGCCATCTCCTTCTGGTCGGGGATCGGCGCTTGACCAGACCAGAGACTGCTCAGTGCCATCGTTGCAAGATCGTAGACCACAAATGGAGGGCCCATGATGAGAAAGTGTCCGAGGACTGCGAGAGATTCCGGATATTGTTCAGATACGAACCCGCGATAAAGACGGGGGAGGGTTTCGTGAGGGTCTTTGTACTTGGCTGCATTGATTCGCTTGTAGTTGTCGGGGGCTTTCTTGGGGTCGGTGGGGTTTCCGGCGCCTTTGATGAGGGAGAAATCGTAGTGATACCCGGAACAGACTACGATGGCGTCGATATCATCGAGCACGGTACCGTCAGTCAGGGTGACGGACTTGGGTCCTGTGATCTCCTTGACTCCCGTGACCGCCTTCACCGAGCCATCACGAAGGTTATCCGCCAGGTCGTTGGAAAACGTAGGGATGCGATGCTCGACTCCGTCCAATTTACGAGGGGACATGAAAGACGGATGCTTGTCAAGCCAAGGGAATGCTTTCCTACGGGCGCTGACCATAGCTTTCGAGAACAGAACTGCGCAGCCTCTGGGCCACCAATCGCCAAGGGTTCGGATAATTGTCATTGCTCGCAGAGACATCGTATGGTCGAAGGCTTTGCCGTTCATCATTCGAGGCAGCTGTTTTGATCGATGGTCAGCTTTTGACAACATCCAGATTGAGTGTATCGTCTTCGATGCATACCAAGTAGTACTGGCCGCGATGACTGAGGTAAATCGTCTTCGCGTTGGCCTTTTTCAGAAATGATTGTGTATCAGCGCCTGTGGCTCCGACGCCCATAATGAGAACATTCTTGCCCTCATAGCGATGGGGCTCCTTGAAGTCGCGTGAATGCACGGCCTCTCCTTCGAACTTCTCGATCCCCTTGATGTTTACGTCAACAGGCACATTGAGAATGCCGGTCGCGATGACTATGCGGTCAAACACTTGCTGTTCCTCGGCCGTGTCTTCAACGTCTGACTTAGTGCTGCGAGTGTAAATGGTCCACTTTTTGGCATGGTCATCGCGCTCGATTTTGGTAACCTTCGTCGAGAATTGTACGTGGCGCTTCAGATCAAAGTTGTCCGCATATGCCTCGAGGTAACGCTCGACGTCCTTCGCGGGTGGATGAGTAGGGACATCTAAATACCAGGAAGTCAGTACGTAACGAGAATTTGATTGAACGCGTGGATATCTACCCTTCGGGAAAGGGAAGTCCGTGTAGTGGCACTGATAATCTCGTAAGCTGGTGCTCACCGCGGCAAGGTAGGAATCGTGGGAAGTAATCCTTACAGTTTGTTTAGAAGTGTTGAATGATGTCCAGGGAAGCGCAGTGGTCTGCCCCTTCCTAGGGCTGAGATGCCAGTTTCCGCCGATGAATTCGTTTTGCTCGATCGCGGTGACTTGCAGACCTTGCTCGATGAGGTTCTTCATCGCAACCAATCCAATCATGCCAGTACCAATCACAGCAACATGGCTCCCAACCGTGGAATGTGGCTGAGACGAATCCATCTTGTTGGACGACAGTGAGGATCACCAAGCAGCTCAAATCAAACACAGACTCCTCGGATAAACGTGTAAAACAATTCGAGTATCCAAATCGGGCAAATAGACGAAAATACCACCACGTAGGTGCACAACCGCCTCCTGGACTGGGACATTGGCTCCCTTTATTCAGAAGCTCTCCTCTCCGTAGCTACCTGACGTCTTTCCGCCATGGCGATACAATTTCATTTCCCAATCTGGATAGCTATCTGACATAGGGCTCGGAGACATTTTCCACCAGGTGTCGGCGACTTCTTGGTCTCCAGCCATTGGTGGACGTGGATCCTTCAAGCCACTCGGACGGATGTTGCCTGCACGTTAGGCTGCCACACTGCCTCTGCCAATTTGAAAGACTAGTACAGCGCCATCTCTGCCACAGAAGCATGGTTCTGCGGAAGGGTCGACCCCATGTGAATGAAACAAGGCATAATCCAATTGGATTTGGCAGTGATAGACGCCACTATTGTCGCAAAAAGGGTCTTTCGTAGGGCTTACGCGGCGCGTAAGCAGCCCAAGGATCTGGCTCCGACCACGCCTTACTTATTTCAGTGTAGGTTGGAAAAGATTGGCTCTCCCTCATTTCAGAATGGAACTTCCGCTGCAGTGGAAATACTTCGCAAAGACGTGGGCTGGAGGTGTGGAGTATTCTATGCCGTCGCGACCATCCCGTACCAGAGCATCAACAACCCCTAAAACTCCGCATCCGCAAACCCAGCGGGTTCTTATCGTTACCAGATCCCTTGATTCGACCTTATCCCGGTATGATGTCGGCGGATGAGCGAGACGAAAGCCCGACCCCACTTGTCCACTGCGGACTTTCCATTGCCCATGGATATTGCGCGTGCGGGTGAGCGTCTCTAAATTGGAACCCATTCCACGTTGTTCAAAGGTCCCATGCACCCTTTGAGTTACTTTCAACTCCGCTTAGATCCCACTCGATTGGAACAGAGCAACTTCAAGCATCAAAGCCGTACGGAACAGATCATTCCACTTTCCACTTATCACCTTTCCTTTATCATCTATGCCGCTTGACCAGAAGGCCTTGTTGCCAGACTATCCCAATCGTCTTCAGGAATTGCATTGAGTCTGAAAGCCTTGAACTGCACCTAATCAATGAGGTAAAGATAGTCTCAATTGCCTTGACCCATGTAAGATCATGTTATTGACTTGATGTTGCAAAAGTGGAACCACAATTATCAAGCAGCAATTACACCTTATATCCTTCGCAACACACCCCCTAGATCTTAGAAACTCATCTACTAGATCTATTCCTCTACGATCGTCTCTACTAAGGGTTAGAAATCCCCTCTATGTACACCGGAGTTAGGATTTAAACGTAGGTTTTTACTACTCAAAAATAACACGCACGATAACTAGTAGAGTTAAAGGGCTCATAACTATTACAAAAGTAGAACCACAATTGCTAAGTAGCAATTGCACCTTATGTCCTTCGCAACACTTGATACCTTCTCAAGGATGTGGAAGATAGATACGTCCAAGTCCATAGGCTTGGTATTAGGGCAGCACCACCTCGTCGGTAGTTTGCGCCGCGAACCAGACGAATGCATCGTCTATAAAAGCAAGACAACATCCTCGTTGTTTGGTTCATTCCACATCGTGTTGATTAAGGTGATACTAATCCACATCAGCCAACTCGAACAATAAGTGATGTAGTCTCTCACCCGCCGTCAGCTTTGTTAAAAACATCAGGTATTCCTCGTGGAGGAACACCTCGGCTTGCTTGAACAGCATCAAGGTTTATGTCTATCATCAACGAGATCAGGGGCGAGGACATGTGGTGAACTTATGTGAAATAGTCCGTTGAAGGAAGACAGAGCCATGGCTGAGCAGGAAGAGGGCTTCGATGTCAAGACACAGAAGTGCGTGTAAAAGGTTGAAGATTTGCAAGGCTCATGACAGCTTTTATGTCACAGCGAATGCTCAGTGAAAAATATCGGAAGCATAGAATCAAAGCATAGAATCACCAAGCAAGGGAGCCGCGGTGATCTAAACTACATACTGGCCACTGCCGATGAAGCGCAGGTAAACCGTACGTATATGAGGCTAAAGGCCAGCGGGACATCTTGCTTGAGCATTGAACCACCGCGAAAATTGCAATAGGGTACGAGCTTCTGCGCCCGTAGTAAAACCAATGTCCATACTCTATTGCTGTAGACGCTCTTGTTCTACAGCAGCTGTAGTGTTATTTCAGGCTGGAACCTCATGCAACATGTTGGAAGTACAGACAGGCGAACTGCATCAGCAGGTGTACAGGCCTGGAACATGAATGTGAGGACGCACAATGCTGTATCACAAATTCATGGATATATATTGAATAAATACTTTCAAATATTGTATCTCATCCTTTGCTCGAAAGGACCCTCGATGCGAGGTCCGCATCTGGTAAATAACCAGGTCGTATGTCTTTGCTCAATAGTCAACTTTGAAGACAATCTTCTCAGCCGATATCTTTCCGTCTCTGTCAAGGTCCATGGCCTGTGTGATTGTATTGGGACTGAGGCTGCCAAGTATGTTCACACTCGGAGGTCTCAAATCTCCCTCATCAAGAAGCTTTGGAAGCTGATCATGAAGTTCCATGCTCAGTTCGTGATTTGGGATGTTGACCTAAGACAAGTCTTATTAGCAAACAACATCATGATTCGAGCCTTTCTCCACCTAAGCTATGAGACACACGAGGTTGACTTACCGGCCAGTGTGCCTTTCCGCGATAGGTATGCGCGGTTGGGAAGGCTGTGAAAACGAAAACGTCGGAGACTTCAACTGTCGACGGCACGTTCTCCGTGTTGGCTTTGCCTGGACGAACGGTGCATAGGCGGCCAGTAGAGTCTTTGAGCGCCTTTGATGCAGTGGCCGAGGACGTGGCATTGCCAATTGTGTCGAACACATGT
The DNA here is from genome assembly GCA_020226115.1 of Colletotrichum viniferum. Lineage (NCBI taxonomy): Eukaryota > Fungi > Ascomycota > Sordariomycetes > Glomerellales > Glomerellaceae > Colletotrichum > Colletotrichum viniferum. The sequence goes on along the minus strand of JAGFBE010000032.1, from coordinate 515,573 downwards.
TCCAGGTTCGGTACAGCTTCTCGAATACATGCGATTGCTTGCTCGTCGTTGTAGTCAAATACGTGGGCAGCACCGGCTACTTTGACCCTGTCAAAATTACGAGGGCTACATGTGGTGATGACCTTATAGCCGTGTAGCTTGGCAAGCTGTATGGCAAAGTGGCCAACAACAGCTTAAACGACTGGATTTTAGTCCTCTTCGCGATGTCCTTGGTGATATGGATGCTCACAACTTCCACCCCAGATAAGAATCGGGTCTCCATTTGAAGAGTTTCGCGGAAGGCTGAGGCAGTCCGGGGAGAACAGCGCCAGCCAAGCTGTGTTAGCCGCCAGGGGAACCGTACTTGCCTCCGCGGCGCTGATGCTTTCCGGGATTTGAAACGATAATCTTTCATCCGCGATAGTGTGCGAGCTTAGAAGAGAAGATTCAGCCTTCATTCGCCTGAGCTCTGCTGGGCGCGGTAAGAGGGACTCACGAGTAGGCCCCGAGGCCAGGAATCTCTCCTACAAAAGCATCAGAAATGGTTCAATGGAGTTCATGTCATTTCACACCGTAAAATGAACATACCGCCCCAGATGAAGCCAGCGATTCTACTACCCTTGGCGAACTTGGTCACGCTGGGATGAGCTTCCACCACCTCTCCGGCAAAGTCGCAGCCCAAGACAGCGCCGTCACCAAATGCATTTACATCGAGAGCCAGACCTACTGCCAGTCAGTGTGTGGGGGTTTGAAGACATAATGGGTGTCTCGTACGGTCTGTGGGGTTGAAGGCCGCATGGTTGACCCGAACATAAACCTGATGTTCCTGGAGGAGGGGCAGGTCGACTTCCTTGGCGGCGAAGGACTTCCCCTCCTGAACAATTGCATTGGCACGCATGATCAGGAGCTGGGGTATCAGGACTAATTGCTGGCGCTAAAGTTGTCGCTGAGCTGCAAACAGATGATACTCGTCTCTTGAGGCGGGGTCGACTTAGGAGGGTATTTCCGATGCAGCACATCTGATAGCGCGATCAAGACACGCCTTAGACGCCCTTGCTGCGGGGCCGAATGTCGGCCCCCTTCACTTGGGCGCAATGTCGACGCCTCATCAAGGCACTAACGTGGCTGCACCGCGGTTCAGTTTTGCTGTCATCAGTTCATGGTCAATTTGATTCGTGAATAAAAGGTCGGCCACAGCATCACCATCTCAGCTGGTTTTAAACCTCAGCAGCAACCACTGCGAAATCTCCAGCATCCATCATTCACCCCAAGCACCAACATGTCGCAACAAACTCTCTGCCGCGTTTCAGTTCCCGAAGGAAAATACGAGTTCCTTTGCATCATTCCAGACAAGCCAGGAACTCGTGAGAAACGCATCGAGGTCCGGTCGTGAGTATCTGTCGGCACTATTACTGACTCTGGGGTGCATCAGCTAACTTTGCCATTGCTAGCCAGCACTTCGCTAACGCCATGCCTTTGATGGACAGTGGAGTCTGGAAAACAGGCGGTATGAATATCCTCCATACTAAATCCTCCATATTTGCGTGGCATTCGACTAACATCTCGATCAGGTGCCCTCATGGACAGTGTTCCCAAGAGCGACGATTCGGATGATATGTCTTTCGTTGGCAGTCACGTCGTTGTTGTTGGCGACTCAATTGAACAGGTGCGCGAGGACCTGAGGAACGACGTCTATGCGACTTCTGGTGTTTGGGACGTCGAGAACGTGAGTGAACGATACTCGCGACATAACGACGATTCTAATCATACCTTTAGGCTCAAATCTATGCATTCCGCGCTGCGTGGAGAAATCCCTGAAACCTCCTCGTGATAATATTCCCAATTCTCATGATGAACGCATGTCAATCTTGAGGGGTGGAAAAGGAACAAGGATGCAGCAGAAGGAGGCAGATAGGTATTAGGCACTGGGCGAAACATCCAGCACTGCGGTCGGGTTGGGGTCGGCCTTCGGATTGCGGTTCTCGGGCTGCTACTTCATGAACATCAAAGCTTTTTGTCTTTGGCAATCAATGTCGCATAATAAATCAAGACTTTGGCAGTCTCTAGCTTGTGATGGGTTCACGAATGCCGGGCCACGCTGCTCAATCGGATGTACGTCAAGGGATGTCAAGTCTGGTGGATCCAAAGCCCGAGCATCTCGCCTAAATCCTGCAAAGACAACGATAGATCTGGTATCAGATGATCTTGATTGGTTCGCTCGAAAATTGATCCCCTTCTGAACCTTGAAATCTTTATTCAGAAGCGGTCTCTTTGGGGACTTTCGGCAAGTTTATGGGACTTCGGCGCGTTTCCAGCGCACTGCGTGAGTGACCGCGCTCCTGGGACCAGGGGTTTGGAGGGAGACACGCGCATGCCCAACGGTAAGCTGACTGCAGGCTGCCAAGCGAGTTTTGCCGGTTCAATACCCCGGAAACCAATGGTTGTGCGCTAAATATGCCACCATAATACCAGTGGATTTTCCTCTCATTGGCGTAGAGTCCGATCTTTGACCTTCCCCGATGAGGAGATTGGCGGTCCTCGTTGACGCGATAGCTGATTCTCGATATAAAAAGGACAGCATCCCTTCGGTCAGCCCCAAAGTCCCTTCGGGCCTATACCTGAGGAAGTCTTGCACATCGCAAAGATGAAGGACGCAACACTCATCATCGGCTTTGTTGCCGCCCTGTTTGCTGTTTTCATTATAGACAAAATCATTCAAGCGAGAAAGAATGCCCAACGCTTGCCTTTGCCACCCGGCCCCCGAGGCTATCCCATCATCCAGAATATGTTCGACCTTCCCAAAAAGGACACGTTTGCAGCCCCTCAATTTGCAAAGTTCAAGGATAAATATGGTGAGCATGAACACTGCAATAAGTAAACACTGCGCCTAACCACTATCGGACCTCAAAAAGGTCCCATCACCGCTCTTAGGATCATCGGAAAGCCGTTCATCGTCATCAATGATCCTCAGGTCGCCCTAGATATCTTGGAGAAGAAGTCCGCCGAGTTCTCATCGAGACCAAGCTTGACATTTATTGGTGAATTGTACGCCTTGGCCATCCTCGAAATCCTTCGGTCTTCCGATATCGCATCGCGTCTAACAGCATTCAAGGGTTGGTTGGGACAACGCGACGGGCGGCATACCTTACAACGACATCTTCCGCCTCCATCGCAAAGTCTTTGCTCGCATCATCGGAACTAAAACAACAGCGGCGCAATTCGATGACCTTCAGGAAGCCGAGGTCGGTCACTTCCTGCTGCACGTTCTTGACAACCCGGGAAATCTGAAAGAACATATCCACAAGTAGGTAAAACTCGTGTTCATGCGCTGGAAACGACCGCTAATATGCTTGAACCTCAGGGAGGCTGGCACTGTGGCGCTGAAAATTGCCTATGGCTATAATGCCGACCAGTTCAAGAAGGATCCCCTCCTCAGCAAGATGAATAAGGTGATGAACGACTTCGCACGGTCAGCCGTTCTTGGACGTTACTTAGTTGACTTCTTCCCGATATGTAAGTTAGTCAAAGGTTATTGAATTTCTTGTGTTACAGTTGTGATCTAATACACTGAAAACCCGTAGTGAAATACCTCCCTGATTGGTTCCCGGGTACTGAATGGAAACGGCAGGCCAAGGAATACCGGGCCGATTTCTACGATGCCGTTGAGAGACCTTATAAGTTCGTTGAAACTCAGATGGCCGAAGGCAGAGAAAATGTCTCGTACCTCGCCAAGGCGATGGCTACCAGCGAGGACACCCCAGAGGACGTACACAACAACATGTGGACAGCGGGTTCAATTTTCAGCGGTGCCGCTGATACGGTAAGCTGCTCAACTGCCTCAGCACAACCTTAATCGAGGGAACTATAGACCCAGGCTGACCATTCTCAGTCTGTGGCGTCGGTAAATGCTTTTTTTCTCGCCATGGCCAAGTTTCCCGAGGCACAAAAGAAGGCACAGGAAGAAATCGACAGAGTAGTTGGCAGTGATCGCCTGCCTACGGTCAGCGATCGCGACAACTTACCATACCTTGAAGCACTCATCAAGGAAGTACTACGCTGGCATACGATTGCGCCGATGGGCCTTCTTCACATGAGCTCTGAGGAGGCTTCGTACTCCGGCTACCGAATTCCCAAGGGTTCCCTCGTGCTCTGCAATATCTGGTCAGTATCTCGACTCCAATAACCAACTTGATTTCCTTTCAATCATTCAGGATACTTTATTGACGCGATGCACGAACAGGTGGTTTATGAACAACCCAGAACTCTACAAGAACCCCTTCGAGTTTCGACCCGATAGGTTCCTGGGAGCCGAACCAGAGACTGATCCACGTAGGTACGTGTTTGGGTTCGGTCGCCGCATCTGTCCTGGAAGGATCCTTGCCGACAACTCGCTTTACCTCAACTTTGCCCAGTCGTTGGCTGTGTTCGACATTGGCAAACCAGTTGCCAACGGTCAAGAGTACGAACCAGAGTTCAAGCCGTTACCAGGGGCGATCAGTCACGTAGCCCCTTACGAAGCAACTATTAAGCCTAGGTCGCCCCGACATGAACAATTGATCCGGTCTATCGAGCAGAGGTTTCCTTGGCAGGAGTCGGACGCGAAGGGATTGGAGGCAGTGTAGGCCCCGACTTGTGATGGTCTGTTCATGATTGCGGACAAGAACCTGTGATCCGAATCATGTGCACATATATATAGAACAATGAGAGCATTCACCCCCGTTCATGTTTATGTGAGGTTTTGACATCCGACTCAAACTATCTTCGGTCATCGATTCGCAAAATAGTTGCACCATAGGAGGAGGGCATCGCGGGAGGCCCAAGGGTCGATCATATTCAACGTCAGATGATCGTGGTGGAGAATCCGCTCTCAATATGGCATTCTCTCACGTCTCGTAATACGAGAGTTGCGGCGATATGATCCTAGTCTGGTTCAGGCGCCTAGGCGTCTCGGACACCCGGTGGGAGGCTGTCAACGTGTTGGGCGGTCGTGCGGAGAATCCAACGAGCCATACATGAACGACGGTTGGCCGCTGCCCACCTCGGAAACAGAATGAACTACCATGGAACAATGCATGTAAGTTGAAATCGACACGAGGGTCAATTAGCCTTGCACGTCGGCATCTCGCGGGAGCGACCTCGTCGCGTTGCCAGATCTTCCCCAAACAAGATCCCAAAGTAGCAATTCGGCAAAGGAAACCCCTGCAATTGCCAACTGCTGACTGTTTGAATTGGCCTTGGATGTAACGTCTTTTACGCGATTGTGAGGAGACTCTGAGACGACAGCATGGTTGTCTCGAAAGCCGAGGAGCACGGAAACAGGGGTGTTCGTCTCGACTGCGCACCTCCGCCTCCTGGTTCGTCTCATGTCTACCAAGACTTGCAATTGATCCCTAATAAGCTTGATCCGGTTGATCTGCAAGAAAATCTTAAAAGAGCCGCGTTCCCGTCATGTTTGCATCTGGTTGATCCCTGTCCAACAACCTGCGAGCGGAAAATTCACTTCAATCTGTCAATTTTCTGTAAACCAATCCTGGCCGGCCAGACTTTTGCGAACGTAGCTTTCCAATCGCTACACACCTACTCGAAAATCAACACCTCAGTCTCCATCTCACAGCCAAAATGAAGGTCCAGGCTATCCTCATCGCACTCGCCAGCATCGTCTCCGTCTCTATGGCCGCACCAACGCCAGCAAAGTCCGATTCTGTCTCCGCTAAGGAGAACAACGGTGGCCAAACTGTCTTGGATGGTGCTCAGTGCAGCCCTGTGCAGGGCCGTCTCGTTTGCGATGATGGCTTCGGAAACACCTTGTAAGTCCATGAGCATTGTTGATGAGAAAATTGATCGCTGACCATGCATCAGCTTTGCCGACGATCCGTTTTCGTCTTAGAGATCCCAAATGAAGAGAACTCTGTATCATTGTTCCCTAAAAAGTCGGGAAATCGTTCAAGTTACGACGCATCTGGACGGCGTGAGGCCTGGTAATGAATAAATTATTAATGTTGATGGATCTGATTTGACGGGAAAATGCACCTATTGAGAGCATCTCCTTATCGAGGCAGGTGGAGATCTCCACGTGACGATGATGGACTCCACTGCATGAACCTGGGGCGCAGGGATCTCATATCGCTTACCGCGTTCATCATGATGCTGTTCGGCCGAAGTGTCACCAACCCATTGAGAAAGCTTTTGCTAGGAATCTTCACTTGATTTCGTCCGTCCTTCTTTTCTGTTGCAGTATCAAGCGTCACAATCGGCATGGCGTCATTGGTCAATTTGCCTGGCGAGCTGCACCATCTCATATTCTCCCACTTTTCCACGGACACGAGAACCCCCGATGGCGGTGAGAGCGCAGAGTTCGGACAAAACCGCGCTGGCATCCACACTTTAACCCTTCTCTCACGGACCTGCCGCGGTCTCAACCACGCCGTCAAGCCATACCTCTACGCGGAAGTCAATCTTGGGTCACAAAGCAGCCGGAAACTCGTTGCCTTGCTCAAACACTTCGTCAACGACCCATACTCGGGCAGCTGCGTTCGATGGGTGCGTATTGACTGGGATGGCCTTCTTTGCCAGAAATTTGAATGCAGTGATCAAGAAGCCAACTTCCTTGCGGATGTGGCAAAGAGCCTCCGTTTAGACGTACCGCCGGCTCCGCCTTGGTACTCTGCAGACTGGAGAAATGGCTTCTTGGCGGGCATGGTGCTTCTCAAGTCAAGCGGTGTTGAACTCGTTGACATCGAGGGATACAATCAAAGCTTCTGCTCTAGTATTCCAAAGCAGCCCCCCCGGCCCGAACTTCGACATTTCACACAATTCAATCATGCATTCCATACTTGGACAACTAAATCGACGAGACATTTGTACCGCCTCATCAATCTTTCGCCTCATCTCCAAGGCTTCCGCTCAGCTGAGTACCTTCCGGCTAATCCCTTTGATATCGATTGGTCTGAAGTCACCACCCTGGTTCTGGAAGAAAATGAACTCAGGGGCGGGACTTACTACTATTATGTATCGACGGCGGCACTCGTCGACATTTTGCGATCGTGCAAAAAGCTGCATGATGTACGGATCAAGCCGACAGAGAATAATGGCCCAGCCCCAATCGTCCGAACACTTGAGACATTTCACAAGGACACCTTGAGAAAACTCGCCCTTGTATCATTCCCTTGGGAGGGAAAAGACCTGGAGATTTCATTCAGTGCCTTCAATGCACTCGAAGTTCTCGAAGTTCACGGAAACATTTGCAAACCTGGGTGCGCCCTAAGAGGTCTCCCTCATTCACTCCGAGAGCTGCGACTGGATGGTGACTTTCACGATGTTCGAGAAGACTTCGAAATCTTTACTTCGGAGCTCACGAATGGGTCGTACCCTCGTTTCGAAACAGTCAGGTTTCAGCCCATGTATTCATGCTTTCATGACAATTGCCCTTTCATATTGGATGGCCATGTAACTCTGGAGGACATGATCCAATACCGAGATTGGCATTTTGATGAGGCTGAAGCCGATGAATACGAGGGAGGAAAATGCAAGACGCAATGGGAAATAATCTACGGGCTTGTCAATGCGGGAGTCAACGTCTGGGTTGGTTGAACACGAAGCTAGAAGATTTGCTGGCAACTATATCAATCGTTTGGCCATACATCGACAGACTCTGCCCCCAAATACATCGACTATTGCGGTGACAAACTTACTTTCCCTGCCAAGCTTGATCTACCATATCTTCGATACTTACTGGACGTATGTCCGGATACTTGTCATTCATTCGCCTCTCTTTTGGCATCTCCATTCGGTGAGCGATGATAAGTCGCCCGAAAAAGGATGTCATTTGCTTCATCCGCAGCGCCGCATCTCCTTCTAACTCCCCCAAAAGAGTAGCGTCATTGTTCCTCAATTTTTCCTCGCTGTCGTGTGTTACATCAAAGATGCCCCCTAGCGCAGTAAGTTAGCTCCCATGTACGTGCCATATGCTTGGTATTATTGCAAAATGCCAACCTCGAACATTTTGGATCTTGGCTAAAGCCTCATTCAAAGTCACATCGGAACCGACAACGATGCTGTACTCGGGCCAGTCCTCGGATTCGAGCGAACGGACAATGAAACGTGCCACATCGTTTGAATGGGTCAGGCTGATGACATCGTTACCAGAACCAGCAATCACAGCCCGTCGATTGTAGACGTCGATAGACCAAACGCCTGAAGACATGTGACTGGGGAAATGAGGCATGCCCCAGTAGTCCATGAGATAGCCATTCACAAAGCGGGTGTACTGTAGACTAGACTTCTTCAGCATTTCGGCAGTCTTGATCCACGGTGTCGGAAAGGTTTCATCTCTGCCGTCTCTACCAGTTATACGTCAGCGTTGAGGAGCACATCTGGAGACAGTAGCTCAGTCCATACTCAGGTCTATTGAGAACCCCGAGTTCGCTGGGTATAAAGCGCCGGGTCGTCTTTGGCCCTTCTCCCGCATCAATCAAGTTGAGTTGCGACTTGAACGAGGGCTCGGAGTGCATGGAGATGGCGCTGACGAAGTCCAAGACTTTGACCAAAGATTCCACGTCCTCGTAGTCAACCTGGACTAGAGGTGGATGGAATGTTGGTGCATTGTTCTCGATAGTTGTTAGCGACATTCCCGATCCGATATCTGAATCACTTCAGTTACCTTTCTAGTCAAAATAATGAACGGATGTATTTTGGTAAGCTGAAGTTGTTCGACGATGGCCTTACCCATGCCACCTGTAACACCAGCAACTGCTATCACTCCCATGTTCACAATTGATTAGATTGAATAAATGGGGGAAATAGTACGGAAGATGGCTGATGCTCTAGAAAAATAATCACTCATGCCACGACGCGGTCTGGGCGCTTGTCTTTATACGTCAACAACCACTCGTTCCATGCACATCACTGAGCTGGATCAGCCGACCCCATTGCATATTAGCCTCTCAAAACGCAGATATCTTGCGTGCTTAAAAAAGTGGCAATGAATTGATGATGTCGGTACGCTCAGCCGGCGCATCCCACACGTGCCGTCCGTTTCCGTGGCCGAACGTTCACACCACTACGGAGCGGAGCTAGTTGATGTCCGCTCCGGTACGCTTGCTGGCGGCCAAGAAAGTCCGAAATGTTTACATAGTATGATAAGATTTCCCTGGAGATTTTATTATTCGTAAACTTCAGTTTGGTGGTTATGTTTCCTCTTCAATGATCCAGCATTTCCCAATTCGGTGAAAACCATATCCCAAAACTTTAATTATCCCAAACTCCTCGCAATGCCAGCACAAATGCACCGCCAATAATCACAAAGAGTTCACAAAATTGAAACCGACAATCCCCTCTGCCACTGCGCTCTCCATTTCGGCCTTTGGGAACACCGAGACTCGTCGTCCGATGATCCCATCATCTCCAACTTGTAATGAGATCGGCTCATTGAGGGCAAGCTCCAAAGTCGAGCCGTCTTCGAGTACGGATGCATTGGAAAACGCAAGTTGGTGGAAGAGGCCACAGTCTTCGGGTCTTTTCGACAGATCGCCAGACTTGCTATTCCAGACATAACACGTTAGATGTGCCCTTAGTCTTCTTCAGTTTGGATGTTGCAACTTACTGAATGACGACGACAACGTCCGACAACGTGGGCAAGTCATGGTCGCCTCCGCTGGTGATCCTCGCATGTGTTGCAAAGGGACTGCTTGGCTTGCCTGGCGTGTGAAAGGATAGGTCGCCTCGGAGTCTGCAAAGTGATGTTGGCGGACTTGGCTGGCAGAATGGTTGATTGAGGACGGCGAGCGCGCCACCTCGAGGCTTAGTGCAAGTATCCGGGCCGCACATGTTGAGATTTGGGTTGAGTGAAAAAAGCGCCTTTAGAAGTACGGTTAGGAATTTCTTGGTGTAATTCAGTAAAGGGAAGAAACAGAAAGGACAATTTTCAAGAGGCTGGAATAGTCAGTATTTCAGCAACATCTAGACCAGCTCAAACTCCCTCAAGGTCCTCATCCCTTTCACAGCCCCTGTCATCCCAAAACGAGCGCGAACGGGACCGGCCCGGGGCCTCTCCACACGTTAACTAACAATAGCGGAGCCAATCATAATCATCCATGAGCTCCAGAACAGGGAATCTGGATGAGCAAGTTAGAGCAATATTGATCAGGTAATGCCCGCGTGCATTGTGCACGATCGCCAGATGACGATATCTCATCCAGAACAGCTCAACTGTGAAGAAATCGCATCACAAGATGTATCGTGATTGATTTTTTGTTTCAAAAAAGCTGGTCATCGTCCCCACCATCTCCATGACTCTGACCCATGCACACCGTTGAGTGGTCGAGACCAGGTCTAAGTCCTACGGCAGCTCGCGGCCATCAAGGTGTCCGTCACATCATCGGATTCGACGGAGGATATCCCCATCATTGCCGAGATGGTGAAATGTGCTCAGTACCCCTCCTTCCCCCGGGGTGACTTCTTCTCTTCGTTCTCAGGTCCAGCGGCTTACCCCTCCATCTTCTGGTTTTCTCATCCTCAACTTCTGGCAACGAAATCACCTCACGCACAACCTACCCAACTAAGACACGTCCAAGTGACACGAGATTCACCATGGCCAGCTCACAGTACACGCTTCCCAAGCTCCCTTACGCTTACGATGTATGTATCACCCTTGCTTCGGCACCAGGAACTCCGGCTAATCCCTCCCGAAGGCATTGGAACCTCACATCTCGGCCCAAATCATGGAGCTTCACCACAGCAAGCACCACCAGACCTACGTCACAAACCTGAACAAGGCTATCGAAACATACAACGCCAACCCTCTTCAAAGCCGCATCGCCGTTTTGGCAGCACTCAACTTCCACGGCGGAGGCCACATCAACCACTCCCTCTTCTGGGAAAACCTCTCCCCCGCCTCTAGCCCGGATGCTTCTCCCGACTCCGCACCCAGCCTGATCGCCGAGATCACCCGCGTCTGGGGCGGCCTTGACAAGTTCAAGCAAGCTTTCAACGCTGCGCTGTTGGGCATCACCGGCAGCGGCTGGGGCTGGCTGGTCAAGGACGACACAACAGGTCTCAGCATCATCACGACCAAGGACCAGGACCCCGTCACCAAGGGCGTGCCCATCTTCGGCGTCGACATGTGGGAGCACGCGTACTACCTTCAGGTTTGTGGATACTTCTTTTTGTGATCGTGTCAAACGGAATCACTGACTGGGATGGGTGGGTAGTACCTCAATGGCAAGGCGGCCTACGTCGACAACATCTGGAACGTCATCAACTGGAAGACTGCCGAGTCGAGATTTTCTGGCAGCCGCGACGATGCTTTCAAGGCCCTTAAGGCGGTCCTCTAAGTGGGGATGTTGCTTCGGACGTAGCGAAACGAATTGATGATGATATGCAAGGGCCTCGGATGCGACTGCATCAATGAGCACGGGTGCTAGAACCGATCACTAACGGGTCGATCGGTTTGCAAGGCTTAGTTCTCCCCGTCAACGTAGCTTGCTAGACTAGCATCCCGTTCAGACCATGAAGAGATGAATTCAAGTGGCTGGGGATAAACAATCAAATTCAATTTCGAGGGACGGTATCGCAATGTGGCCCTGCAACATCCAACGCTGCCGTGTAACCCATATCCGACAAGCCTTGGCGAGGGTCCTTTCTCGCACGGAGTCCCTTGCTGTGTCTCGGCTGCCTGTTTGTGGCCTTCCACCCTCACAATGCTCAGCCCGCGTTAACAGCAACTTGAGCTGAGCTTTGCCGTGACAGGGTACAGAGCCACATTCACCCTGCCAACGTCCACTGGCGCACGACACGTTGCATTCGATCGCCCTCCACCATGAGGCGGCGCAATACGGTCGCATGGAAAACAGAGCTCAAAGTTCGTCCGGTCAGACCCTCTGCGTCGAGGGACAGACCCGAGTCCCGTCCTAAATTCCGAGAGTCAAGCGAAGACAAACACCGACGGGTGTGAGACGGATCATCCGACTCGGAGAAGACAAGACGGAGCGCAAACCGCTACTCTTGGTCAACGAGAATATCTCCGTCAGGTTGATGGCGTGGCTTCTCCGCCAATCTATGCCACCAGGCACTTCTGCCAGCCGTAATTGCATCTCCGCATAGTCGGTGTGCATCTCGCCGCAGACTGTCAATCTTGCGGGATCTCCCAGTAGCCTAGCTGCATCACGCATCGCTCCGGGCTGAGGTGAGGCAACACGAGCCATGCTCCCCTTAATAAGCACAATAAGAGCAGAATGAATCATTCCGTGACCGCGCCAGGTGCATTGGCCATAATGCCAATGGGAAGCCGACGATGTTTGGCTGCGATAGTGTACCGGCAGCATGCAGCTGGCCCCATGCAGGTACACACGCTCTGCAGGGGACGCTTTTCGTGTTGTACGGTACTTGCCCTGCGGCAAAGCGCAAAGCCTGTCGCTTTTCAAAAGCTGCAAGATTCTGGGTACGGCAGCTGTTGTATCTACGATGGTGAACCCAAACCTCTGGGATGGCGTTGGGCTTGGGGACGTGGAACGATGGCTGATGGGGGGGCTGTTGGTCTAATCCTTGACGGCGGATTGTGAAAACATCTTTCGTGACCAAAATTCTTCAAATTTGCGGCGAGTTTGGTATCCCCGACCGCTGAATTGTGTGCGCAGTCGGTTCATGTTGCCTGAGATTGCGTGGGACGGAGACTTGCAGCCGCTGCCGAACCCGCGGCCTCTCCGGTCCTCCTCTCCCGTGTGTTCGGTGTCCAACTTCTCTGAGACAGCTCCAAAGTCGTTTCTGCAATGGTAAGGGCAGGGTCGATTGGCGATGATGATCTGTCTGTCACTGAACAAGGTGCATAAGGTTAAGAGCGAGAAAAGCGTGCATACGACTGTCAATCTGCCCGATGATCCTAGCAGCGACAAACAAACTTGCCGACTCGACTGTCAGTGTCAAATCGGAAGCTTGCTCCGACCCATGCAGGTTTCCACGTTGTGGCTTGATGTAGGCAGATTGCCATCAACCCACCAAACGGCAGCGGGTTTGCGTCCGGCGTTCGCCTCCCCGCAAATATTCTTAGAAACCAAACGGCTTCCTATGAAGGGGGACGCTGTGGCTGGGATCAGATAGATGACTGCAGCAGGATGGGAATCTTGCTGCTTGATTCGATTGGTCGACTGTCCTTCCCCAACGACGTCGAGGCAGTGAGAGACAAACCGGTTTACCTTGACATGCAATACCGAGACACTCAAAGCGAGTGATGTGGCGCTCGCACTTGACGGCCAGCTGCATGGCAAGCCCTTATCGAAGCCCGTTCTAGATTGAGGACAGGCTTGCGTGATGAGGGTGTCTGCCGAGCATCCCGTTTCCCGTCCGTGTTGGAACGGGTGCGGGCTCTGAGTTGGCTGCGGTGTTATTCTGGCCGGCATAGAAGGTTGGACAATCATTTCATGATAAAAAGGAGTGCAGCCGGCGAGAGAAGACGGTCTTGTTCTGTTTAGTCTCCAGCCAGCACGAACCGTCGCAGCACCACACTCGTTTCTTACTCCCACTTCTCTTGCTCGCCATGGTCTTTCCTGCCTCTGGTCTCGCCCTCCTGGGCCTTGGGTAAGTCGTGATTCTCAGTCATATTTGTCCATGCTGACTTGACAGTGCTTCCGTGGTGAACGCCATCCCGCAGGCAAACCACATCATTGCTCGCCCTCCGGCGACATTGACCGTGACTTCTCTCATTGAGATCACCAACGAGGTCACCGTCACTGCTTGCGGTTCCAACTGTGCCACTGCGGTCACCGTCACCGTGACTGAGACCCAGCCGTGTTTCTACACCTGCTCGGCATCGGCCTCCAGCTCCGTGCCCGGCACATGGACTTCAACTCCGTCTTTGCCTACAATCAGCATCCCGCCGAAGCCTTCTACTCCCACTAGCTACGCCAACTCCACCTCGGGTATCCCGACCTCCTCCACTCCGTTGGGTACCGGCTCCTCAACCAGCCCTACCTCTGTCCCTCCTCCAGACACTTCTTCTCCTGGCACCACGGTCTCAACTCAGCTGCCCAGTCTGACCACTTCGCATCACGGGCCTGCCAATGCTACGTAAGTCGTCTTCTGTGTCTGTCACTTGGACTCTTCACTGATGTTATTCCAGGACCCGTACCCGGACGAAGACAATCAAGACCAGGACCTTGACCCTGTCCACGGGCATCTCCCTCACCACCGGTACGGGCACCGGTGCCAGCAGCGTGCCGTACCCTAGCTCCAGCCTCTGGAGCAACACCACTCGCCCCATTCCTAGCACCACTCCGGGATCCTTGACCACCACCGAGGCCACACGTCCGACCATTCCCATTCCCACCCCGTCGGATGTTGATACCACCTCTGCTCCATGCACCACCTACGGTTGCCCCTCGTACACCACTGCCACCTACACCACGGTCATCAACACCACTGTATCGGACCAACTCCCGGAGACTGGCACAGCATCCCAGTCAAAGACGACCCTGAGATCCACCATCATCGTGACCGTGACCAAGTCTTCACCGTCCAGCACCGGCACCGGCTACAGCTCGACCAGCCCCGGCACCGGTGTCTCCACCGGCTTCCCCTCGCACACCATCCCCACAAGCTCCATCAAGCTTTCTTCTACTCTGAGCTATCCCACGACCACCTCATCTTCTTGGACCAACACGACTTCAACCTCTTCGGGCACCAGCACCGAGACAACCTCCAATGACGTGACCACCGCCACCGAGTCGCCTTCTTCCACCAAGAAGCCCTGCACCACGCACAAGCCCGAGTCTAGCACCGACTCCAGCACCTACCCCGCCTCGTCTCCTGGAACCACCGTCTCGGACGCTAAGCCATCCGCAGTGACCACCTCCAGCTCCATCTCCGGTGGCTACGACACTTACCCGACTTCTTCTCCCGGCACAACCGTGTCTGACGCCAAGCCATCGGCCGTCAGCCCTTCGGAGTCTCCTTCCAGTTCCATCTCGGGAGGCTACGACTCTTACCCAACCACCCCTGGCACCACCGTCTCGGACGCGAAGCCCTCCCTCGTCACCCCCTCCTCTTCTATCGACGGCGGCTACGATACCTACCCGACGTCTTCCCCGGGCACCACTGTCTCAGACGCCAAGCCGTCCCTGGTCACCCCCACCACCATGGAGACCCGGACATCTGATGAAGCCAGCGCCAGCTCGTCTACCTCGATCTACGGCGGCTATGACTTTGGCCACAAGCGCCGCGTGATTCGTCACTAAGTTGGCTCGGGTGATGGAGAGGCAGACTGCAATTGAAGAAGGCTCAGGTTGAGCATGTAGAACGCCAAGAATTACTCATTGAGTGCGTTGTTGCTGCGGGGGCTTGGGGCTGAAGTACAAAGCTGGTGTTTCTTTTTCTCTTCTTGACCTTCGTTTACATCTTTCTCATAGGTGATTTGATGATAGAGTTTGGTTTAGTTTCAAAGAACAGGTGTTTGCCGTGGTGACAATTACCCCCAGAGCCCACTCCCAGGGGCGAATTAGCTCTTGAGTACAGGTATCAATGGTGAAAGGTGACATGATGCCGTCTTGTAGAAATGACAAGGAATGGCCGTCAAGCAGTTTACCTTAGGTCGGCCCACATCGTGTGGAAGGCAATTGAAGTGGAAGATGGTTCCCGGATAACCCTGACTAAGTGGTAATGAAGACGCCTCGCATCCTCATTAACCCAACAGGGCATGAATGGCCACTGAACCAGGCAAAAGGTTTCAATTCGGTAATTGAATTCAAGCAAAGCAGCTAGGTACTGAGATCATGGCTTTCTTGCATACCACATAGGTGTGTTTTCTACAGCCGAAATGAGCCTAGATCAGGCGTCTAGGGATCTAGCTAAGGCCACAATATTGTCCGGACGAAACTCTCCTTGCCCAGTGGCATAGCCGCCTGCACCAGCTGCATCCTCCACAGCTTCGGCTCCCGCCAGCGCTTTATCCTTTTCACCTCTGCCAATCAACTCCAAGATACACCCGGTCTCTTCCTCCTTCAAGAAGAATTGCCGAAGCCCGGTAGCCAGGTCTGTACTGGGCGCGTCTGCTGTTGTCTGCCAGCCTTGTTCCCTGACTTCTGCGAACACAGCATCAACATCTTCTATTTCAAGAGCGATATGGTGAACGTAAGCACCACAATGCTTGTTCATGAGCTTCGTGAATACAGCATCCTGATTTAGTCCCTCGGTCAGAATCAGGACCCGTTTGGTATCAAACGGCAATCCCATCACATGCATGAAGCCGTCGTCTTCCCCGTTGGTACCGGAACCGGCGTTGACCGTGAAAGTCCGCAAGTGCGTGAAACCCATCATGTGTTCGTGGATGCTCTTCATCTTGGTGGCGTCTGGCATGATGGCAGCATAATGATCGAGCTGGTAGGCTAACCCAGCAACTGACTTCAGCGCTTCGGAGGAGTTGGAGAAGGCACTGTTGGAGGACTCCCGAGCAGGGGCCTGTGCAAGACTTATTGGATATCCCGCCTCCTCGCGTTTGAGAACAAGCTCATTTCAGCCATCCTCAAGTTTGACTTCGTGGAAGGCAGCCCCGTCAGCCTCCAGCATTGCACGAGCCCTTATCAAGTTGTAGACGGAAAACCGCATTGAAAGACCAATGTCACCGGGGCCAGTTCCTGCGGGCGCCCTGGTGATGCTCAATGTAGGATCGTCAGCCCCTGGAAGCTGATAAAGCGTCTTGTCCGCATTGAACCTGGCGTTGTACACGCGCTCAATGGTCTCACCAGCTCGAGCAACATTTGGCGTAGTCAGAGTCAAATGTGACATTCTCTTGACTCCGAGGCGGTTGACCGCCCCAGCTCCTCTTCGCGCCATCACCAAATCATGACAAGCATCCCACAAGGCAACATTGGTCTCCGACAATCCAATCTTGGCAAGTACGGCATTGATAAAAGCCTTGGTGTCGTTGGCACACGCTTCAAGGTTGGAAGCACTGTGACCTCTCAAGGCAAGACCACTGCAAGCTCGCATGAACAAATTGGAAGTGCCGGAATTACTGATCCACTCAGGGAGCATTCGAATAGAAGCAAAGTCTAAACTCGAAAGAGTCTCCTCTCTGCTCTCAGCGGGGCTGAAGACGTTATTGGCTCCAGCGACGATAAACCGGGACGAGACAGAGACCTTAGCGAACGTATAATTGATCAAGGCAGAAATCATCTTTGGCGTCAGAATGTAGCGTCCAGCACAGGGTACGAAAGTCTCGCCCTCGGCCGCGGCAAGGAATTGGCGAGATGCTCCTCATCAGATGATCCCGCCTTACGTGGTGTGTATCGAGCGGATGAGAGCTCAGCCTGGGAGAGGCCGGCTTCGAGACTTCTGGGATCGAAGCCTGGGGCGAAATGGGTTCCAGCCCCGCTGCGGCGCGTGTGTTCAATGGCGACGCAGTCTATGCCGTCGTTGTCAATGTAAAAGCCATACTGGCTGGAGATTGCCACAACACGTCCAATGCCCAACTGCTCCGCTGCTAGGGCGAAGGTGGCGCCGACACATCCGAAGCCCTGAAGCAGTAGGCGAGCTCGTACCATCAAACTCGGGTCTGCGCGAGAGAGAAGCTCTTTCAGGGTGACAGCCATGACATAGCCAACGCAATACTCGCTCAGAGACCATCCGTTATTGTCGATGCTCTCTTCAAGCAGAGCTGGTATATCTGCGAAACTTTGCCCTGTATAGCCCAGATTGCCGTACAACGCGTCCAGAGCCGTTGAAGTCTCAGGAGAGCAATAGGCTCTGGCATGCTTGTCTATGACCGCGTGGTCCGTGTTGAGATCTCCTCCACTGCCCCAGTAGACCGAGAGGACGCCGGAGTTGTCACGAATGAAGCGTTGCAGAACCAGAGGGGCTTGTGGGTCCCCGGATGGGAACCGAATGCCTCCTTTAGCACCCACAACCTGGGGCTGTGAGGAAACGGCAAGCTTCGAGCTCATAGAGCGTGCTACATCGCGCACTTCTTCAAAGGATGCGTTTGCGTGAAGAAATAAGCCACCGCCGGCGGCTGTAGGCACAGGCGAGTCAATGACAACCCAGCCTTCGGCAGTGGACTCCTTGTCTCGCCAATGCCAGACGCAGCAGTCATCGACAATATCATAGGCCGGGACAAGCGACTTCATCTTGATAGAAGCGCTGATACGCTCATTATACCTAACTTCCATGGGCAACAGCCGGATAACACCCGGGAATAGGCTTTCGCCTCGGAGGATGACCAAAGTGAACAATCGCAATCTTTCCTTGATCTTTTGTTGCACGAAGAAAATATATATTGCGCAACACCCGTAACCATGACCATCATTCCATGCGTCTCCACCATGAAAGCCTCTTCAAGCTAAGGGTGCTCCCATTCGTCACAAAAGAAGCAAGTTACTGCTTGATCGCAGCCCTCACTGTATCCTCCACGATCTCTTTTTCCAGCCCGAGCTTCTCATTCCAAATGCCACCCTTGACGTCTGTATGGTCCTCTAGTGCGTCACTGCCAAGGACCAATGCCATAATCACGGAAGCTCCACCACCCACGATGTCACCTTCGCCAAGTCTCTTAAAACCATCCAGTCTCATATTCTCGGAAGTCTCTTCTTTGACTTTCCAGTCCTGGCCGGTTGCCTCCTGGAGGGCCTTCAGAATCTCTAGCTGAGTAGTTGTAAAAGATTCAACAAAAACGAGCTGATTTCTCGTCTCAGAGGGATGCTTCAAGACTGATATAATGGCACGTCCAATCTGAGCTACAGTGCTTGTAGTAAATCGGGTGTTCCCACCGTCCACCAGGGTGGCGACCCTGTTGTTGAGGTCAAAGCCAGTCATGCCCAGCTCCAATCCCTGAATCGATGTTAGCGGAATTAGATGCTGTCTCGATCGGGACCTTTAACATACCCAATCAAAGAACGGGCCAGTAATGATGGCGGTCCAGCTAATGTGCTCTTCATGAGAAGTAAGCCAGTCTAATTCAGCCTTCTTGGGCTGGAAAAAGGGGACCGCCTCGATGACGAGATCAGACTTCGTGCAAGTATGTTAGCTGAGGCTTCCGATGGCAACATAAGGATGCATACAGAGGAATCAGACCCATACTCGCTGGGGATCAATCTTTTGACTCCTGCTTTGATGGCCGCTTCGGCCACTTTTTGCTGCTCTCCGAGAGCAATAATCGGGAGCATGCTGACAACGGCATCTTGACCATACAGTGCTTCAACGAGAGATCATTCGCTAAAGTCGCTTTTGATGACCTTGGCTTCCTTTGAAAAGGTTGAAGCTGAGCCCTCACGACTGAGAATAGTCAGGTCAAGGCCAGATTGCAGTAGCTGCGGTAGTACGCCTCTTCCAATATTTCCATTTGCCTGTATTTTAGGTTAATTAGATTGCTGATCTCATCTTCCGCGTGAACAATCACAAACAACTTACACCGACTACCACAATTTTAGTAAGAGACATCCTGTATGATTTTGAGAAGCTAGCTGTTCATTTCAATGCACATAACAGCCTATACCTTTCGCAGGACACCGTCAAATCAGCTTCAATAGTTTACAATTGCAGTGTCGCCGTAGCACTTCTGCCACTTCCACAGCTGGCACTCGCCTTGGATTACGAAGCATAACTTCCAGTCAAGCATTAACCCAACGAAGACCCGAGCGGCGCAATGTTTCTGCCTTGAGACCCAGACGTAAAGGGTGGTACAATATCAATGTGCTGAATAATGTGAGCTCCATCGGCTTTGGGGCCCATGAGTCGACCCGACGAGGGGCTCAGATACGGTTGTGGGCTAACTGTTAGCTATTCACACCAGAGTCCTCAGCGGAGAGTTGGACATTTATCTACGTTTGCTTTCAAAAGCAAAGTCCGTTCTGAAACAGAGGAAGAAAAATCCGAGTGGTTGGCCAAGGGCGCTCCATCTTCTCCATGGAATCTCACGCTGTCGCTGGGCTTGTGGCAACTATGCCCAGCCTTCACGGCTGCCTGGCCTTCGCGAGCGTGGAAGGAGCCACTTATCTACCTGATTACATCTTAACAGTGGAGGCGTCAAGCTAGAAAGTATGACTCCAGCACCGTAATTTGACGACCCATTCTGATTCCGGAAGCTTCACTTGATGGCTTCAAGTGGTAATATGCGCAATGAGATACATCGTGTCCCTATCACTGACCATGCAGTCAACGCATCCCAATGTTTAAACAAGAATCTTCATCGTTTCCAGCCCGCGCATTTGGCTCCTTTTTAAGTCTCCATCGATGGAGCGAAAATCATCGCATGTGGGCCGGGAGGTTCAGCAATCGCAATGTTGCGGCATGAGACGCATAGGGTAACTATGATGGGCAATCGTCTGGATTCTTGATGACCGGATGTATGAATTAGGTTGATCTCAGGTTTTGATGCCGGCTTATCAACTAATCACCGTAGCTTTCAAGCTCATACCTTAATGAACGTATCGGGAGGGAAAGGGTGGTTGCGGAAACAAAATGGTCCCGTGCTTTCGGACTACATCCGAGTGGACTCAATCACTCGCAATATTCAACGCAGGTTCCGGAAGCAAAATTATGAGCGGACGCTTCGTAAATACAATTATTGAGATAAATAAGACTTTTGGGCCTGCCTGCTGGTGCTCCCATTACATGGAAGCAAAGTTCACTCAAGTTTCTCACTGCCAAACATCGTACAGAGCTTGAAGCCTGCCACCATGCTCACCAGCGTCGTATTTCCACCGCCCTGTTGGCAATGTCCCAGCCAGTTATGGCATCATGCGACTGCAGTCTCAGGATCGAAAGTCACATCAGCCCGGGATTTTCGCTGGATGTTGTGTCAACTCTGATCATTGGCTCTCAAGCTGTTGCGATAGTTGACTTGCCCCTCGCCGTTTCTGCCGCCGAAGACCTGGCTGATTGGGTCAAAACAACCACTGACAAGCCTCTACTGGCCGCCTTCACAACACATAATCATCCCGATCACTATTTGAGCGGAAAGGCCTTTCTCGAACACTTCCCCGACGCCAAGCACTACGCTACGCCTGAGACAGTGCGTGGAATCCAGAATGAGGCTCTCAACAAGGCAAGCATTCGCTCGACATGTCACAGGGCTATTGCTAACACCTTCGCTGTTTAGACTGAGTTTTGGTCCGCCGCCTACGGTCCTGGCGTCATTGCCCCCGTCCCCGCGATTCCGACTCTTCTTCACCCTCCCAGGTGACGAGAAGTGCCCGATCGAGATACTCAAGAACGTTGGTGGCGACACGATCGACTTGTCTGCTTTCTGGATTCCGTCGAGCAAGACGCTGATCGCAGGCGACGTCGTCTACGGGCATCAAATGCATGCCTGGCTCGCCGACCTTCTCACACCTGCCCTGACGGAGTCTTGGCTCACCACTCTCGACTTCATCGCGGGCCTCGGACCTAATCTCGTCATACCCGGCCATGCATTGTCAGCCGATACCTTCAGCGCTATCTTGGACGTTAATCACACGCGTGAATACGTTTCGTTCTTCCAAAAGAACATCGAAGCTAAGGGCGCCGACTTTTACACCCCACAGGAAATTTCGAAATTGATCGACGATGCTTTCCCTCGGTTAACGAACCTGACATCATCAACAACTTCGGCTACCCTTCTCAACATAACCTCTGAGAACTTCGGCCGGAGCGGACAAAAACAAGTGCATTATTTCGACTTGACTATGTATAATGACACAGAAATCCTGGATGGATGGCGTTTGTAACCAACAATGCGGACATCATGAACACCTTGTTAAAGGGATAACGCATTTCCGGTTGGTCTGTTCAAGCATACAAATTGGCAAATGCGAGGGGGAATACATGGATTTTGTGGTAATCAACAAGTTGCAATAACGGCCTAGCACGCCGCCTGCCAAACGCCATGTCGATTTAGACAGTGCTTTATCGCACGCTGAATGGCAAACCTTTTCCCTTCTCACTTTCTTTTCGCAATTTGCCGCCTTATGATCTATCATACAGTGAGAAACTACCAGCCCTCAGGTGAGCTTGTTCAGCTGCCAAGAAGCTATCCAACGCTCATGTTCGGAGTTAGCCCATTGCGCTGCGGCTGAACCATTGCCAATGCTGGTGGCTGGAGTTTAAAATTTGCTGCAGGCATTCTTCAAGCCACAAGTCGAGGATTTGGACTGGCTTCATGATTTTCTTTGACTCAGGTCTTCCGCTTGCATGTATTGCAGCTCTTCCCCCTCGCCTATCGTGGCTTATTCAGGTCAGCTGTTCTCTTAGACATCCTGTAACGGTATCTTATGGCCTAGCGAGCTATTGAGCTACAACCGAGATCTTGTTCTCTTATAGCAGTGCTGCGTCCTACCCAAAATGAGCTTTTTGAATCTTGTTTTTTTGCACTTTCCTGAACATCAGATTCTGAGGGAACCTATTTGCCGCTATGAGGCCTTCGCAAGCACTTCTTGTAATTGTGTCCTTGACGGCCTCAGCTTGGGCGCAAAGCAACACGCCCTCCCCACCACAAGAGGCAGCCTCCTCTCAGGCACGTCAGCCGGAAACCTCAGCGGCCAACGTTCCAGCATCATCAGTCGCGAGGCCGCCCGCGTCAGCTAGTTCGCCCAGTAAGTGCAATCAGAGCCATTTCCCCTAAGTTTCTGGACTGATCCGATTGCATCAGATGTAGATGTCCCACCCCCAGCCAGCTCCGCCCGATCAAACCCCCAAGAAACAACCGCTGCCGTAAGTCAACCTGTGCCGAAGACGCCAGGAAACTCGCCCAAAGCGACATCCGAAGCTGTGCAAGTTGCCGCCTCTTCGAAGGGAAACGACCGGACAGTCGATGCGCCGTCACCTAGTGTCGTCAACGTAAATCCGAACAACTCTAACAACCCGCAGGCCACCCGGGCCCTGTCCATTTCTGTCCAAGGAGGGGCGACAAGCACCGGAGCTGCATCCGCTGCTTCAACCACCAGCAAAACTGGGCCAGCACAACCCGGCTCACCTTCCAATGGCAATGGCACAGATAGTAGATCGGGAAGCGGGTATGGCCTTTTACTTCACGATTGCCAGGCCCTAGAGATTGACATGAAACAGATCCGGTGCCGGCGCCGGCGCAGGTGTAGCCACCGCCTCGCCGTCATCACCGAACCTCGCAACAACAGTGTCCTTCTCCGCTCAGCCCTCTGATGGATTCTCAAACGTCAACCAGTCCGTCGTCGAGAAGATGCCTGAATCGAAAACACCTACGCCACCAGATGCTTCTACGCTTGAGCAGTTCAACGCTGAGTTGACCGCTAACGTCCCCGAAAAGGCTATATCTCAAAAGAATGCGAAGGCTCTAGCTATCTTGGAGACAGCCTACTTTGAGTATTTCGTCAATAAGGACCCTGCACCGGTAGACATGGGAAGGATCGCAATACCCGCTAGCATCTCTCAGTGCCAGACACAGTATGCAAGGAGTCTAGTGAAGAGAAACAGCGTCGTCGACGAGATTCTGAGCTATGTCCCTCTCCTGTCAAGAGATCTCCGTGGCTTTGACAATTGCAAGGCCGTCGAATCTTTGGAGGTTGGAGTCTACTTCCACTACATGAGAGCCACATCAACCGCCGACAGACCCAACGAGCTGGAGTCTCGAGTGAAAGCCCAGGTAAGAGAGAGAGTCGTCGAATCTCCGAGACTTCCGCAAGAGCTGACAGCGCACGTGCAAGGTCGACGTCCTCAACGAAGCGCTAGGCGCAATTAGGATCAACTTTCGCTACATGTCCCTGAACTGGTGGGAGCCCAAGGCCGGCGAAGACTGGTCCGTCGTCACACGCAGAGAAGCCAAATTGCAAGACTGGCAGCAGCGCACCCGTGCCCCGGGAAAGCTCACTCTAACAGTGTGGCTTGTGAACGGGCTTCGCGGGAGCCAAAACGACGATCTCAATAGCGTAAGCGTTGCCCCTTTTCTCGCGACCGGCCCTGGCTAAGGGAGGAGTTCGCGCTAACTTGTCGCGCCTGTCACGGATAGTACGCCACCTTTCCCAACGAGAACTTGGACGCGAATGACGGCATCGTGATTGAGGCCGCGCATGTCCAGGGCGGAGATTCTACTACGCTCGTTCACGACGTCGGACACTGGTTAGGGTTGGGACACACATTTGGCCATGTCGGGGCTCAGTGCACCAGCCAGGACGGGTTGACGAACGCGACGCAAACATCGGGAGTGAAAGACGTGGTTTACGAATGTTCTCAGGTCCCCTGTCCAGGCGGGAGCGCCGTTGAGATAAACAACTACATGAGCGTAAGCGATCCCCGTTCCCGACGTTTCGGCATCACCCACGTGCGATTCAAGATGAGTTTCAACTGGCTGACGCGTCAAACAGTACTCCTCATGTCGCGGCAAAACTCCGCAGGACGGGTTCACGACGGACCAGAAGGCGCGGATGTTTGCCAATGCGCTGCAGTTCCGTCGCGGGTACGAGGCGGGAGAGTGCATGCCGGACGGCAAGGCGGCTGTGCGGAAACGGTCTAGCATGCAGGATTTGTTGGATGGCAAGTGCCCTGATGTTAACAAACAAGCCAATATCCTGATGGACGCGCCTCATAGTCTGAGCGTAAGGACGCACGGATTGTCAAAGATGGGATGGGCTGTTCTTGCAGGGTGGTGGGCGGCGACACTGGTCATGTAGGTAGGAGATTGGACGAGATCTTGACTGATGTTTTTCAACGGTGGTGTGTTGACCTTCAAGACGGACCTTGGTCCGATGGGCGTGTCACAGTAATAATGGCTTCACCAGAGAATGAGAATGTCGTGAAGTCAGATCAAAAGACGTATTAATATTATATACCAGGCTGCTTGTATTGTTTTGAACTACACGCCCGACCCCAGTACGTCCGAATGTAGAACAAGGGTGCCGCGCCGAGCATCCCATGTTTTGTTGGTGAATTACTCATACAACATCAGCCCATGAGTCACTCTGTCACACCTTTTTCTCATCAACTGGCGTACATCTGACCCAAACATTCTCATAGCTGTGCCGACATACGACTCGTACGGTTCTCTACGCCGCTTAGATGGCGAGAGCACCGAGGACGAGCATGGCCAGACCGCCGATGGGGGCGAGGGCACCAGCGCCAGCCTGGACGGGGGTGGTGGAAGCGCTGCCAGCACCGGTGGTGGTGGCGTTGCTGCCGCCGGCCTTGGTGGTGGTCGCGGCGATGGTGGTGGTGGCAGCGGGCTCGGTGCCGGTGACGGTGTTGTAGGGAAGGGAGACAGAGCCGCTGGCGGAGGTGGGGATGCTCACGGAGGGAGCAGCGGAAGAGGCAACAGAAGCGGCGGAAGAGACAGCAGAGCTGGCAGAGCCGGAGCCAGCGGCAGCGCAAAGCTTCTCGGAAGCGGGGATGACCTCGCCTGGTGATGGGGTTAGCTATGAACCAGTTGGGATAGGGCATGACGGTGTAACATACTGACGGCAACGTCAACACCGCAGGCGGCGATGACACAGGAGGTGGCAGCGCTCTGGATGGCAGCCTTGTTGTCGGACTTGCAAGTGCAAGCGTAGTCACCCTCCTTGCAGCTGGTGGCAGAGGCGGTGGCCTTGCTCAAGCAGTCGCGGGCGCACTCGGGGATGATGGAAGCATCCTGGGCCACGACGAGGGCGGCGAGGGCGGCGATGGCGAAAGAGTACTTCATCTTGACGGTGGTTGAGGTTTGGGTATTACGTGTGTAAGTTGATGGCGATAGTAATACAGTGAAGACAGCGGGTGTCGATTGATGTGGACAAGCGAGTGTGGATGAGAGGGATAGAGATTCAATATAGGAAGACGCTGCGGGACGTAGGGCTTTATGTAGGTGGAAGTGAAGGGTGGTTGCACTCCGGTGTGCATGCGTGGATGCGCAGGCGGGAACTTTGAGCTCAGGTGTGGAAAAGATGGTCAATCGCGGAGAAGGTTTGCGAGAACCTGGTTGGCTGGCCGCATTGAGCTGGGAAAAGGACGGACTCAACGAAGTAGGTAACGAGAAGTCACCGAGCAGGCTTGGGCTAGAGCAAAAGAACCTGTGACCACAAGGAGGGAGGGAGGCAAACCCGGGGGTTGAACGAGCTGGGAGCCTTCATCCTTGCCCATCAGCAACGTTGTTGTTAGGCTGGACGGAACTTGCATGCATTGCAACGATATGATGAAAAAGAATCGAGTGACAACGGCTCGATGCTGTTAGCTCCCCGCGCATCCCCGAGCTACTGCCCACACCTGATCGTATGGAGGGGAGGCGAGGGTTGCAGAGAACAAGGGGGCTAGCCGGATCCACTGCCAGATTGGACAGTCTGGTCCGATGGGGACGGGGATCATCTCAGGTCGAGGGCCGAGCGAGGATTTTGGACCGCCTTGCCGCGGCGGCGCGTATGGTACAGGCGGGAAAGGAGCGGAAGGATTGACTATGCTGCGCAGGGCCGTTTTCCTCTTCCTGTCACTCGTTCGTTCGGTATTCATTTCGCTGGACATGTGAAGAAGGAGATGGATTCCCTAGAAAGGGTGTAGCATGATGCAGATTGACCAGCACCTTGCAGTGTTTGGAAGCTGGTTTTCTGCATTGGATCGGGTGCAATTTCGGGTCCAACTGGCTAGATTGCTCCTCGCCCCAGATGACCGTTCGTGCTACGCCGTAATTCACCTGGGAATATTCTGCGGGCGAATAATGTTGATTCAATTGCGCTCATCGATGACTCGATGGCGGATAATACTTGCTGGTCTCGGTCAAGAGCCCGATTGTCCAGGGTGTTGCTCTCCTCCTCCGTTTGCTGGGCTGAGAAAATCCGGGGTGACTGGGGGCGAGCGGAAAGATTTCTTGGCTTCAATGACAGGGTGGAAAATGAGGGTTCCTCTGTGCATGTTCGATGAGTGAAGGAGAAAACATCAGAAGATGCGCAGCTAAGCTCGAAAAGACTGTGCGGAAAGTCCAGTTCAGCTCAACTCAGCTCAGATGAACCGATGGCTGAAATCCATGATTGTGTGTATGCGTCTGACGCAGCACAAAGTTTCCGGCCGGGAAGTCAATTGGGCATTTTGGCTGAAGGTGGCTGGTCCAGAGATGTGCACAATGGGGACACCCACATTCAGCAAAGAGCTGCCTCCATGGTTGTCCAAGCTCAGGTACCAGGGAAAAAGGCGTTGCCGAGACAATATTCGCTCGTATTGCGAGAGGCAAACGAGCCAGAATTAGCCCGGATGGCACTCTGGAAAGGCGAATGAAGAGAGGGCAAAACGAGAATGCGAAAGAGAGAGGTGGGCAGACGCAGGAACAGCGCGGCCACCAGCCAACGATCGCCCCCTCCATCACAGTACGCCTGGGTGCCATCTGTTTGTCATGTTCGGGCTTGATTAGCCAGGGCCGCCCGCTTCTGTGGCCGTCCCGACCTGGAGAAGGGAGGGGAGCAGCGCTGTCTGTCTGGAGAGGTGCCAATTTCCCCCGCACGAAGCCATTCCTGACTCGGAAGAGAGTGCCTGGATACCCCTGACCAAGTTGCAAGCCTGCCGAGGCGAACGTGCGTCCTGCAGGGCAAAATTCAACACGAAAAGAAGGAAAGAAAAGCATCTGATTTTGTGGCATTGGTGTCCATCAGTGCTGGCGAATCATGGCTGACAGCTGCTTCATTCACATGTATTCCTTTTTTTCCCTGCTGTCAGCTTTCAAGTTTCGTTGTGTCATTCTGTCAAGTCTGTCGGCCAAAAGTCTGACGAGAGCTGATAGACGAGCAAGACGAGGACTATCCGTCGGTTTGTTGCCTTTGATTTAACTCTAAACCAAAGCTAATGAACCAGACGAGCCTGTCCAAACACTCCAGACTGTTGAACGCAGGGCTCTGGCTGGTCAGAAGGCCCAGTCCGGCCCTTTTGCTGGGGCGGTGCAGGGATGCGCCGGCGATGTGGCTCGACGAATCGGCCGAGCCAGCCGGCTTTTTCTCTCCTCGAGCCACCATCTTCCCTGCAGACCGCGCCACCACCACATCGTCTGTAGAGATCGTAGCGCGTCGCCAATTGTACCTTGGTGGCTCAATGTTGAGCAGGATCTATTTTCTGTGCGCCACAGCTAGCGTTGACAGCCTTTCTGAGATCGTGATTGGAGACCTTGATATTCAGCCATTGACGATGTCTTGCTTTGCCGTTCTTTCCCTCAGGTCCGACGATAAACGAGAAGGTTGAAGAGGTCTTGAGGTTCATCTCGCCTGGCGGCATTGACGGCAGAGAGGTCTATGGTGATATTGAGACTCCACCGTCATGTGGAGAGGTTGCCGGGGTCTCGCTCTGAGAACACTGAAGAGGATCTTGACCTTCACGAGTAGGATTAGCAGATATTCTTTGGTGCTTCCTGGATAGCCACTACCTCAAGACAAACTGTGATTCTTGCCCAGCATCCAACGGCGTGCTCTGCTCCAACGTTACTCGCCACGTACCATCCTGGGCACTTGGCTCATACGTCCTTCTTCTGACTCCGTCCTCTCCGAAGATGAGTTGCTTGTTATCGAGGATCGACCTACACGCCTCGATATGTCCAGCGCTCGCTTCCCGCAAAGCCTCGGTAGATCTCAAAATCGCATCAAACGCTCTCGAGTCCCAGATTCCGTCCCGCCTCGGGTATTCTCTCATGAGCTTATTCACGTCCTTCCTCACCTCTGGGTCCGCACAAAAGACACCAACAATCATAAGTGGCCATGTTGGACTGCTTTCCACTGTGAAAACCTCCTTCTCGACGTCTGGGCCATGGTGCTGTCCAGACATGACTATCCTGCATAAGGAAACTATCGTTTTGAAGGCAGGAGTAGAATCTGCCAAGTAGTCAAGATCATGATAGTACATGCTCTTGAATCCTAATTCCAATGACAGATAGTAAAGCCGCAAACTTGACATTTGCAGATACTTTTGTGGGTTTGATGCTCTTTGTCGTACGGCATCCTTGATCAAAGGCTTGAATCGGACCTGCCATTTTTCCATTATATCGAGGTATTTCTTCGAAGTCTCCGCCGTGATTTGTGTCATTGGGTGGGGGTTATCTCGCTGAAGTCCCTCGAATGCGAATCCAGACTTGATGCCTGACTTGTAAATAACGTGATGTTGCGTGATTTCCCACCACTTCTGTGCTTCTCTCAGGTCATTGAATGCCGGCGGCATCTCGTCGATGGCGTATCGACTTCGCCTTCCCCGACAGCACCACGGCACGTATGCCTTGGTTTCTGGTGGATGAAAACCGTTGAGGCTCCAGGACAACAGCGTGAAGCGTCGGAACCCCGCTTGAACTTCTTCGACCAGCTTCGGCGGGCACTCCCCAGATATTCCTTGTTTGATAACTTGATCCAGCATGTTGCATCCGTGATTCATATGTTGCAAAGCGGCTTGGTGATTACCCTGCAGAGACTCGAAGGTGACGAAGAGCAAACATGACAACAGCGCGCGAGGAATGCTTCGTCGGGATTGGTCGCCGTGTCTAATGATCTGGATGGCCTTGCCGTAGTGTTTGTAAGCTTCCTCCGTGAATTTGCCGTTTCCTGATGTTCGGTCTTGTCGACTGTGGTTCACCATAGTCGCAGCGCCGATCGCGAAGGCCGCGTGCCGAATCGCAGGCTCGTCTCGTGCGATTTGCGGCATCATGTGTGACATCAGGTCTGTCGGGAAAAGTGTGAACTCCTTGGTGAAATTGAGCCAGTAATGGAAATGGTCTTTCTGAAGCTGGTCGGTGAAAAGATTCGCCTCGTAATTCGGCTTGATTAAAATTGTGCGCCTCTCCCCTAGGAACTTCGGCGCGTCGGCTGCAGCAGGCTTCTGAACGTAGCCCTCGCATATTCTCTTGGATTTCGCGCAATTCAGACATGAAGGTTTTGCCTCATCGCAACGTATTCGCCGCTTTCTACAAGTTGTCAATGAGTCTTCTATCAGGTGCATTCGACTGATATCGTCGAGCGCATTGTGCGGATGAAGCGCTACTTACTTGCATGTGACGCATCCTGATCTCGTTTTCGTGTTCTTCGTTCGGTTGGCTCGGGGCCGTCCGTCCACCGCGAATGTAAAAATGCCCGGTGCCTTTCTGGTCCCCTTTCCCGGGGCGGAAGCCGGAGCCGACCCAGGATCCGTCGCCGATGTTGCCGTGGTTGCTGACATCCCAAATGCTTGAATTGAGTCTGTTTGAGGAAATTTCTTTGGGTGGTGATCCAGGATCTTGGGGCGGGTAGGGCTGATATTTGAAAGGAGAATGCCTGAGGTGCGTGGTAGTTCGTCGAGTCGGAATCGGCTTAGGTGAGAGCTAGGGGTTTTAGGGGGGCATCGAACGAGTCCACTTGGGCGCCATTCCCCTGCCACTACCGACTTCTTTGATTCGGTCAATGCCGAAGTTCTCCTCTGGTCGGCAGTGTGACGCACCTTACTCGGCAAAGGCCCAATGGAAATGCTCGCTCCCAGTGAGAAGTCCTATTGATTCCAGGGATCTCTTCCTTCGATGCTCCCGCGATGGAGTCATGTTTGCGGCTATGTAGCATTTAAAATGCGGACCAGCATGCGTTCATTGCAGGGGCTATTAGGAATTAAAACCGGCGGTCGGTCCAGGCCCATTCCAGGCAACCACGTTGAGTATCGGCTAGTGGATGTTTGGCGTGTTCGATGCGTGGAAAGGCTACTAATTCGTTTAGATCAACTTCAGCGTGGCTTCCAAAAGCATATAGGGTCCACGTATATCGCAATTAACCACTGCCGTTTGTTTTCTAATGGACGGTGGCAGCATTTAGTTGGAGGCAGGTGTCAGTGCAACTTCGATGGAGCTTGCAGTCATATCTGATAGCCTGGCTTGGGCTGATGACCATATCTCTCAAATATTAATGTACATCTCGGCAATCTCTCCTGTATAAGAAGACTTCTTCATTAAATTGAACTGGCAGATGAGGATATGCCTCTGGTCCGTATCCATAAGCCAAAGCCTGGAAGTTGAAGCAAGCTCGGCCTGCAGCCGTTGAGGCCACAACAGGTCAAAAGCTTCGAGAAACGGTCGCCTTGGCAAACGATATTGACAAGATATCATGCTCTATGTATCTGTTGGCGATCGCAACAGATATTGTTTGTTCCTTCGCAGCCTTTCCCTGGAAATTCAATCTTCTACCACCGAAATTAAAACATCTCATTCAACGTTGAAGATCTCAAAGCGTTTATATGCTTAGGTCTCGTGGTCTTGGCCCAAAGCTGCGGGGGCCTTTAGTAGGCCACAGGAGCTGCTCAAGCGGGAGAATAGATTGCACTGCAGATGTAGATCGCTGCACTCATACGGCACGGCAAGCTTGCTAACTGGCAATCTCATGCAAGGAATGCTGATACAACAAGTCTGCAGATCCATCGCAGCTGTTTGTAAGTCAGGTGAGAGATTTTCTTCTAATCCTGTTCATTTGCAAGTTGACGTCTCCCAAGCAAACAGGCAACTACATTTAGCACAACTTCAATCTTGAACACGACAAACACAGCTGCACGACCGCCTACCTATGTCCCGATGGCTCGGAGATTTCGCTCCGACAGAGAGTATCTCATTTCGAGAGCGATACTGGGGTGCCCGTTGAAGTTCTCCTCCGTTGCTGGAGGTTTCAAAGTTCATTCATGTGGTTTATTCGTAACACTTCTCATGGCATTTTTGTGGCTGTGCTGTCCAGCTAAAAGTTGTGTCTTTTGATCCAATTGTCCCAGCTAGGCTGCGGTGAGGCCACAAAGAGTCTAGGCCGTTTAAATAGCTTTGTCCCATTGTCACAGCCACCCGGCACTCAACGGGCGCCCTGATTCATCCGCTCAGTACACATAGAAGACGGTCGTCTCGTCGTTGCTAGCCCTCAGCTTCCTGTTGCGACGCATCATAATGACCCTGGCGACCCAAGCCAACATGGCAGTTGCCGCACTGAAGGCCGCACTGCTCGCCATGGCGATGACGTAGCGGGGCTCATCGCTCTTGGGCCAGAGGTACGGCGTCCAGATGAAGCTGATATTCATGATCATGGTGACCATGGAAATGGCGACGGCCTTCTTTTCCTTCGTCTGGCCACAGACGCTACCGCACCAGCCGAGAATCAATGAGTTGACACCGTAGGTACCTGTAGATGGGTCAGAAGACGCCTTTGAATCTCCAAAGATTCCACTCACCAATAGTGAAAATGCACATGGCAACATAACGACCAGCCATTGACATCGTAGCGGGCGCGATAGCGAACCCGATGATTGCGACAGCCTTGGAAATGGTGATATGCCATGTGCGCTCGTTGAACTTGCCCGACGACCAGGAAACGGCGATGGTGACAGCGCCAGCAATGAGGTAGGGCGGGCAGGTGAGGACAAGAGTCACAGTAGTGCCGAGACCGAGAGTCTGGACGACCGTAGGGAACTGGGGTCTGTCAGTATCAACACATATCATCGTTCTGTTTTCCAAAACTTACAAAGTTCTTGAACCCGTTGGCAGCAAGATGCATGTGAGCCATGGCGCAAAAGATCCAGACCATGGGGTCCTTCGCGGCCTGCTTGAGACCATTCCAGGTGCTTGTCTCACCCTTGTTGGCGACGGTGTCAAGCTCCATGCGGTTGTATGCGAGGTCGCGCTCCTCCTGGGTCAACCATCTCGTGTTCTGCGGGAAGTCGGGCAGGAGGAAGTAGCCGACGACGGCGATGACGAAGGTGACAGCACCCTGCAGGATGAAAAGCCACTTCCATCCCGCAAGACCTCCAGCACCATCCATACCATAGAAGATACCTGCGGCAATCAATCCAGCGAAGGCCGTCGCAAGGATATTTCCTGTGTACAAGATCGCGATACGTGTTGCGACCTCCTTACGAGTGTAAAACAGGGAGAGGAGGTATACTGCGCCGGGGTAGTATGGGGCCTCGGTCACTCCCAAGAAGAATCGTGTCAAGAGGAGGCCGGTGAAGTCTTTGGAAACAGCAGTCAGGGCACTGACGACGGCCCACAGCATCATCATGATTCCCTGTCACCCCCATGAGCATTCGTACCCAACGGCGACAGAATGCGTACATACCATGTAACGACTGGGTCGGGTTCGCGTAAGGAACATATTGGAAGGAATCTGTCCTCTGAATAACGTTAGACACGCTTATATGAGCAAGCAATGCTAGCAGCACTTACAAAATGTATCCGACGAAGAGGATGGAAACGCAAGTTTGGTATTCTGTAAATCGGTTTCAGCCTGAGGAACAGATGCGCAAATGTGGTGCCCACGACGTACGGGTACTGGTGAGGTTCAGATCTTCTTCGAGGTCGTTGAGACGCGCCAGCGCAATCGCATTGCGATCGAGGTACTGAAAATACGGGTTAGTACACAGACTTCAGTGAACACATTAGAACCCAACTCACATTCAACCAGTACATAGACCAGAGCATCGGCTGCTTAAGAGTTAGCGCAAGCTATTCCAAATGGCCGGGTGGCTACTGACCATGATCCATCGGTCCAGCTTCTTCACAAGCGCAATCTCTTTAGGGTCGGTCTTCTCATGAGCACCAGAGTAGTCCATCTTCCCATTTGTCTTGGGAATAGGCTTCTCAGGGTTCTCGTCCTCAAAGAGTTGAGGCTCGACGTCTTTGCCCTTGCCGTCATCATCGACGATGTGGTCGTTGCCGGAGTTTGTGGGTGCCATCTTGTGGGAGAGTTTGCGAGACTTCGCAGAAGTCTTCAGGCTGAGAACGCGGAGAATTGAATTGACTGAGACAAGGCTACCGCTGGCGTCGCTGAGCACAGAGCACCATGAAGGAAAAATCTCAGCTCGTGTTGTCAGCCGTCGGGATGGGGGCTGTTATGTAGTCATACATGGTGGAGATGCCCAGACTCTGAGCTCGTGGAACGTCGAGCACAAGGAGCTTGACCTCCCTTCCACGCCGTGCTCCCATGTCGTGCTCGCGATCGACTGGGCTGGGAACATGGGTCTGGTCACATTTGGGACACCCACACCAGTTCACGCCAACAACAAACCTTCTTCTTTGTTTTGCCAAGTCATGCCCGACATGTTCCGACAATCCATGATCCCATGGGTTTGCCCAGACGGATAGCGTCCGCGATCTTATTCTTGGAGCGCACAAGCAAGCGGTTGGCTGAATGTACGTCGGCTAGCTGCTATTCTCAGCGTCGGCAGGAGCTTTGGTTGTTGGAGTTGTGCTACAGAAGACGCCTTCCAAGAGAATACCAAGCGCGGATAGTGTCACATTTGTTCTCTTCCCCGGCAGCTTGGCGAAAGCTGGTGTCGATCCAAGACGAATCTTTTCCCCCTGTTGTCATACTGAGTAGTAATAAAGACTGCCGGACGAGGGTGAGAAAATCCCCGGAGACCTCAAGATGGATGGCAGGAAATGTCTTGGCCATGCGGCCTTCTGACTCGAGGTAGACCTTGATATCGTCTGTCCAGTGATGATAGGGACCAAACAGACCAGATAGGCAGGAAGACCGATACGATGCTTTTTCGTCGGGCGCCACAGATGTTCTAGGGCGCCCGCATCTTGTCGGTGCGTCTTGTGGGCTGCGTCCCGTCTCCATCCGGGGTAGGGGGTTCGGTCTGTGGGGAGAAGTCATCTCATTGAGGGGCCCCGCGTTTGCACTCTCCATCGGCCAGTCTGCCCAGCCGTATGCGAGGTCCTTCGTGGGGTTGATGGGGCTGGATGACATGACTTTGGCTGAACGACAACACGGCGTTCGATGCGGTCTAGATCCGTATACACTACGAGTGGTGCGCCGAGAGCGAAATGCATATGGGTTCCAAGAAAATGGCGTACTGCCAAGTGACGCCAACCAGTGCCAACCTGGTTTCAATCTTAGCCAACGTGCTGGGTGAGGTGGTGCACTGGACATCTTACCTGGGTTCCCTTGACGAAGGAGGCGCCACGGAGTGGTCTGGGATGCGAAGTAGTTTGGACCAGGTCATGTCAGACTTGGTCAAGCTCTCATTCTTGGCGCGCCGACATGAGTTTGTCTTGAGATCGGCAGTTGGGCGACAAGAAAGCTTCCTTTCTGGCACGGCGCGCTAGAACGCTTTGCCCGCGCTAGAAAACATCTCCCGCGCTTGGAAACATGGACCTATTGGATGAGCTCTTGAAGAAGCATTTCACAGCTTCTGGACGATGAATTAGAGTTACAGCTAGAGCTATAGACGGGCGTTTGGGACTCACTGGGGAGCCTTCGTATATGTTAGGCACGGATCTTAAGAGCCACATGGCCCAAAGCTCTGAGATGGGGTCTGGGGTAGCTGAACCAGACTGGCGGTTGCTAATATTAATGTGAAAAGTGGTGTCTGCAGCGTCTCGGAAGATCCCCGTAGTCCAGATGATACAAGACACCCCGGATTTCGAGAATCGCGAATGACCAATTGACCGCGCCGCAATGTTTGTGGTAGCATGCACGGTACTGGTTGATAATGATGTGGGATCGCAGGTGACCATCCAGGAAGAGCAGTCTGACCTGTGCATCCTTGTGAAGCACCACTCGTAACCTGATCATCTCCTCCGAGGTGGGCCACCGCTGCAGCAGACCGCCGGCGCGCCATAGTAAAGACGAACTCATTGGGGAAATGTTCCATCTGAGGCCCCAGCACCGCACCCGGCGGCGCGTCCCCGGATGTGTCAAAACGAGATTGACAGTTGACACAGGCGGCGCGGCGATGATTCCCCGGATCTCGAGCCCCATATTTGGATCCCAGCTCTTACCGGACCCTACATCTGGGACGACATTGCCTCTGATGTGCGTCCGTGACTGCATGTTCGATCCATCGCGGGCCAAACGTAGCGCCAACAAGCGCGTCTCTTGAGCTTCTCGTGAGTATGAGGCATATTCCCTTCTCGTCCGTCTGTCTTTGCGCAGCCTCAGCCACCCCCGCGAGGGGCAGAGGACTGGATCGCCCGTCGCCAAGACATTCTCGTGTAAATTTCAGCGGCCAAGTGGAAGGCCAAGAAAAGCCCAGCGTCAGAAAGCAAAGCTGGGCATGCATGGCCAGCGCTTGTTCTCGGCGACTTGGCGAGAGGGGAAGGGCGAGGGAGTTTTATATGTGTCATGCCAGTCGATCTGGACAGCATCGCGTATCGATTTCCCTTATCTACTTTGGGCATTCAAGATTGAACCTTCAATCCAGCCAGCACAAACATGGACATACAGATCACAGCACCGACTGCCCACACCTTGAACCGAAGCGGACCTTGGTCCTGCGCAAGCTTTTCTCTCTCCTGGTGCCAAACATAAACGTACGTGTACAGCACACGGCTTGACAGCCAACTTATCGAGAGGAGGTTCATGACAGGTACAGAGATACCCGCAGAATTAGCCGCCGTCACTGCGGCGGCGTACAGAGGAAGAGCCTCGAAACCATTGGCTGAGCAGGCTTCAGCCCGCAGCAGCCGTCCCCGAAGCTAATTCCCAGTCAACCTTAAGCTCTTCAGATTATACTTCTTCACTTACTTTTTCATCCAAATCGGCCTTCCTGAGGGTTTCAGAGAATTCTCTTGGATTCTGTGAATCGAAAAGCTTTTTTCCAGGGCCTGCAAGTCCCGAGTAGAATCGCGGACCAAGGGCAAGCGCAAGTGCTAATGGAATCTAACAATGGCCGTCAATTATCCGAGTTAGAAGGGAAGAGGGTAAGTTCAAATTTACCGTGAAGTACGATATGTTGTTGTTTAAGCCTAGTAAGCTCGTCATGATGTGTGGTGGTATTGTTCGAACGCTGAGGATACAATCGATGAATGAGGCGCGGACGACACGTATTCACTAGGTATCATCCGCTCACGTCCCCGATGTTGCAACTTTTTATGAGAGATTTAGGGATCGCTGATGCTTACCAACCATGACGATGATACTACGCGCTAGTAGTAGTCTAGACCATACTGCGTCAGCGAACCCCTAATAATTTTGCAATTGACCACTGCATTTCCTGCAGGCGCTACTTGATCTCCACAACCAATTCTATTATCTTCCAAGCCAAAGAAAGACAGACCCATTCTCGGTTTCCCATAGAGTAATAAATGCAATTTACAATCATACATATCCTTCGTGGGCGAACATTTATCTCATGGACCTCACAGTCGTATTGCGACCGCTTGAAACTTCAAATTCCCCAAGGCTGGTCGGGACATCTAAACGGTGTATGTAGATGGATACCATGACCGCATCTTCCTGAGATCTCATTTAACGCTGGAGGAACAATCCCCCTCGGCTGAATGTGGTGCCGCGAATCCAGCCCATGCCCATCCTCTATGACAAGCTGGAACCCCAGGTATTCACAGGCTGGATGTCAACCCCAACGCCCCCCAAAGTCCCAATCACTATTCCTGACGTGGCTCTGAAAACTGCCGATCCCATCTCGCCTTCCCGCCAGCAGACATACCCATCGACCAGCCCAACGTACACCAATAGGGCCATGATGATGTCCACTGCAACGTAATCCCCGCGAAGATACATGATCAGCTGTACCATTCCCAGAACAGATAACCGAGCGCCATCAAGAACGAAGCATGCCTGTGCAATAGTCGACTCTGCAAATCTTTCTGGGAGCCCGAACGAGCGAATTCCAGCGTCCTTAGCGAAGAATGGAACGATTCCGCCGAGAGTGTGGGCGACACCCACGCACAGCGGGAACAGATGAGCGAGTTTGAAAGAACGCGGCATGTTTGCGAATGGTGGACTGATTTTGCCGATATTAAACCAATTGGGAGCTTCTGGACGTAGTACAGGATATCATTCGAGGATAAAAGTATCCAAAGCGTTTGTTGCTTAGAAGTCGGTGCGATCTCAGATCAAGGAAAGCGTGAACCATCTGACATTAAGTGGTAGTAAGCACTAAGACCGGTCTACCCGTCAAGTGGGTATCAATTGTATCAGTAGGTAAGGACTGATCGCGGAAGTCGTAGTAACTAGCTGACCAGTCGAGCCAGGTATGAAAGGCGAACCTATTCACCTTTTCCCTGAAAGTGCTTATGTTTAGCCATGATAGCTATTTAGCCAAAGTCTTGAGTTGTCGCAATAGAAACGGCTCAAACAACAGTAGCGCAAAGTTTTCTTACTATCTGTACATCCTGTTACCCAGAATTACGTTTAGTATTTCGAGGCGCAACTGTATAATCACCTAGCCTTGTTGGCGTGTATGATCTACACAGAGAACCCCTTACGGTATTTTGTCTTCTTTTGCTGCAACTGCTTCCGAATGCCGATTAAATATCCTCACTGGACAAGTCGGACTCACCCGGAAGATGTGCCCCGAGACGGCACACCTCCGGAACTTCTCCAATCAACTTTTCTGCATCAGCAAAATTGATCCCCGGCGGGTCAATATCTGGAAACTTGATCAAGAATTTGACTGCAGGAATCATTTCCGTCGATGTGTTGCCTGACTCTTCCAAAACGGGAGTGTCTTCTGAAATTCCACTCGGCTGCTGATACGCCTTGTTTAATGTCGCATCAGCGAGTCCTTTGCCGTCATGTTCCCACCACTTCATCAAGCAATCAAAACAATAGCTTCTATCCCAGTGACACGTTGCGTCCATTCTATGTCGCGAAGTCCATGACGAGCCTCCGTTAGCCATCACGAGAGAGGCGAGTTCGTTCAGTCGACGTCGATCATGCAGATCGACAACTTCCACAAAATGAGTTGGGGTGTCACATGCTGAAGCCCCGCGCATGTTCTCGTAAGTCCATTCCGATGCTTCATTCTCGTTAAGGAATGGAGCAGAGGCCTTCAGATCTCTTGATGTCCGAGTCCTCAGAGGATAAATTGTCCCGTAGCGGGTTGGTTTGTCAGAGATGACAATGATAATTGTTTGCACTACGACCCTCATCTTTTGGGCTTGGTCAATGATGAGGCTAACATGCTCGTCAAAATACCCGAAAGCATACTTGCTCTGGAGTCGTTCTAAAGACAACGCAACGCTCTCGAAAGTTGAAATCGCGTCATCAAGCTTGATAGTGAAACCGTAAGCGTGAAAACGATATGGTCCCATGCTCAGTCTGTCAGACGATGTGATCCATGTCATCCGTCTCATGTCGACGTCCTCGTCAAGCCACATCCACCCTAGTTGGTCGTAGACTGCGTGCATGCGCGGCCTGATGACTCCCCAAGCCTCACGGCACGCAAGTGCGGGTGCGGGGATGGGAAGGCGACGGTTCCAGCACACAGCCTCCGTCAGAACGTCGCTGATGTGCATTGTTCGTCGTGGGATGGAAAATAGCCAGATCGCTCGACGAATCTCTGGCGGTAGTTCGCGGAAGTTTGAGAAGCTTTTAGGGGACGCAGAAGCTGGAAGACTTCGATAACTATCGGCTTTATCGAGGAGCTTAATTATGAATAGGCGGTCAACGGCGAGGTTTCCGCCAATCATGGTGTTCGTCAAAAGCTCTCTCAGGATATCCTGAGGTTGTCGAGGGGTTGGGTCCGGCGAGTCGAGTAATGGGTTGAACCAAGCATGTTGCAAATGCTTGCAGCTTTTGACTCTCATGGTGAGAAACTTAGAAGTGGGAAGCCTTCGTCAGGTAGTACGATGGGTCGATGAGTTGTCTGTCCGAACGTCTTTTTCCTCGTGTGTCCGGTATCTACTTCTAGTGTATTGCTGCCTAGTAACTGACAATTCTGCCTAAACCAGACAAGGTATGGTGCCAAAAAAAAACGCGGGGTGTGTCCTTCACCGATGATTCACTTCCTAGCTAATTGGCCCATTAAGACAAATGAGGCCAAATGCAGTGGAGGCGGGGTATCTGTTAATGCCTTGAAGCTTATGCAGCAGGGGGGACAGAGTAATATAATTTTATTAAGTTTATTATTTCGCTATTTATATAAAGCTATCCCTTTATAATACCTATTTTAGTACTAGATTTTACTAAATAGCTTATACTACTCGATCTTATTCAGAGCATTAACTACTACATACTACAGTACTACAGAACTACATGTAGTTATAGTATATAGTATACTACAGAGTATGTAGTTGTAGTATGTAGTATACTACAAGGAAAAAGTCTATACTATAACTACACTACATACTACTGTAGTTATAGTATGTAGTATACTATATACTATATAACTACATATTAAAAAAACTATAAAAGTATAGAATAATAGCTTTTAAGTAAATATAACTTCTTATTATTATACTCCTAGAACTGTTAAGTATTTCTAAGTACCCCCAAATGGGAAAAATGATAATATATCACTTTATATTTATAAAATTCTAAATAATTCTTTAAAAATCTAGGAAAATATAGAAAAAATCTAATTTTAATATATTAAGTATATAAAGTACTAAAGACAGTAATGATAGTATATTTAACGTAAAAAAGCAATCCTAACCTATACTATATAACTAAAAATACTTCTTATAAAAGCCCTACTTTTCAGCCTATCTCTAATGCATTTTTAAAGCCATAGAGGTTAAAAAGCCCCTCTTGCACTTCTTACATTCAAATCCAGCTTAAATTTCCCCTGAAAAATCTATATATTTAGATTTTTCTTAAGGCTTTTTAATATTAGTATATTTAAATATATATTAATTAAATAAATAATAATAACTTATAGAGAGGGATTAGATCTGAATTTTAAGCCTAAGAGACCTTCTAAGCGTCTAAATAGGCCTATTTTTAGGCGTTTGGGGAGGGGTAGAGGGCAGAATCTCAGCAGGCAAGTTAACCTAGTTTTCAAAGGAATTTATATTAAATAAATCCTTAGAAAATCCAGGAAAATCGCTAATTAGCTCAAAAAGGTCGAAAAGGTCCTAATTAACGTTAATTTTAGCCTCAAAAGGCTGAATAGTAAAGGAGAGGTCAAAAGAAGGCTTTATAGCAGTAGAATTAACTATAGAGCTAATAAAGCTAAATAGCTAATTATAGAAGGCCTTAGGGGCAGAAGTGGGGCAAGGGATAAGCTTTAAACCTATAGAATCAGAAAGAGAAGCCATTTTAGTGCTAAATAGTAGTACTTTAGCTTAAATTACTTAAGGATTAGAAGAGATATTGAAGGGGGAATAAAAGGGGTTTAAATAGACGTTTTAATCCATATTAAATTCAAACTACCTCCAGAAATTAAGAGAATACTACCGTTCAAATCTCCAGAATCAGAGCATTCAAATAATGCAGTTTTTGCCTAGATTACCTTGTATACAGATGTTGAATAACCAGTTAAGAAAACAGGATTATTAGAGTAGTATTCTAACTACTAGTTTCTCACCGCTACTTTACCCTTGTTAATAGCAGAGATAACGCTAGATTTCTTCTTAAATTTAAACAATAATATTTATATATATATATAAAATACTGAAATAATTCTCTTAAATTACTTAGTATATATTATATATATAGTTTTTTTTTATATTTTTCTGCCTAGTATATACTCTATATATACTACTTTAAATATACTTAATTTAATAAATAATTACCTTTCTCTATATAGACTTTATATATAAAATATAATAATAATATCTTTAAGTACGTTAAGAATTAAACATTATTCTTAAAATATTTAAAAAATAGTTTATATACTTTATACTTATATATATCTATATATTTTTAACTTATATTATACTATTTAACTTATATAATAATATAGTACTATAAAATATATATATATACTTATAAAACTTATAAAATATACTAAAATAGTATATTATAGTACTTTAGTACTACATTATACTATAGATACTATATATACTACAGTAATACTATAAATTTACTATAGGTTTTTAATTAAATTATAATAAATTATAACTAACTATATAAGTTATATAGTAGAAGGGGGCAGAGTTCTTGGAATTTTTAGTAATTCTAACCTAAAAGTAAGGGGTTAGATGGGCGTTTTTATAGGTGTTAGGCGTTATTATAGGAGGAAAAGGCTTGTATAAGTAGATAGAGGCCTAGTTAGCTTATAATAAAAAAGACTAAGTAGATAAGTAAGAAATACACTTGTTTTTATATAATTTCCCGTTTTCTCTTAATAACTTTAGTAACTACTTTTTTAGAAAAGCTTTTAGGATTCTTTAGCTTAGTTTATAAAAAAAACTTATTAATTTTTACTTTTTAAAAATTAAATAAAAATAGGTATTTTTAGACCTCTCTAGTTTTAATTAGCTCTACTTTTATCCCCTCTCTTAATCCTTATTATACTTCTTTAATTATTTAAAGTGACGATAAGGTAGAATATTATAGGGATAATATCGCTAAACTTCTTCTTAGTAGCTTATTTTCTCTTAAAAGATTATATAACTTAAGATATAAAAAGAGTAGAAAATATAGATAAAGTATAAGTTAGTTAGGCTTGTATTTATATATTTACTTTTATATTTTTTATAGTTATTTAGAAAATTAATATATAAGTATATAGGGTATTTTTAGGGGTTTTCTACTTAGAGTAGAGTGCTTAGTATAATTAATAAATCTTCTTTCTTACTTTATTATAAAATTAGTAACTAGTATAGGGGAGTATAAGCTAAACTACTATAAAAGGTTCTTTTTATAGTTATTTTATACTACTCTACTGAACTAAAGTAGAAAAAGCTTAGAAGAAGAAATAATTTAAGTATTACTATATTAGAAGAAAATTTAGCTAATATATTTTTAACCTCTATTTTCTTAAGGTGAAGAGTAATAGCTTAAGTATTTAGAATTAAAAATTAACTAAACCTATAAAAGTCTAAAAGATTTTAAGAAAAAGAGTGTTTTATTAAGTAGAAGAGAGTAAATAAGGTTCTATATAAGCTTTACTAAACCTCTTTATTAGCCTACTATCTACTTATTTAAAATATCTTTTTAACCTCTATTTTCTTAAAGTAAAGAGTAATAGCTTAAGTATTTAGAATTAAAGATTAACTAAACCTATAAAAGTCTAAAAAACCTTAAGAAAAAAAGTGTTCTATTAAGTAAAAGAGAGTAGGTAGAGTTCTATATAAGCTTTACTAAACCTCCTTATTAGCCTACTATTTACTTATTTAAAATCGTTATATACTACTTTATTATAAGCTACTATAATAATAACTTAAGAGTAACTAAAATAAAATAAACTTATTTTACCTTTATTTTTAAAACTAAAGTTATAAGGGTAATAAGATTTATTTTACTCTTTTTATAAACCTTAAAAAGGATAAAATTAATTAATCTATTCTAAAAAACTTCTCTTTATTTAAACCTATTAGAAAGTTTCTAATAATATATTAACTAGTAAGAGGTAATACTAAAAAAGCCTAGAAACTTAAAATATAAGTTATACTTATATATAGAAATACTAAGATCTAACTTTCTCAAATTATAAGACGTTATAAATATAAAAGCATAAAAAGCTAAGAAGAAAAAATATTATAACTATATTAACTTTTTGAAAAATAAAGAGGGGAATGTTCTCTAAGCTTAACTAAAAACGTTTCTTTTTTCTAAGAATAATTCTATACTAACTCTATAGAAAAGAAGATATATATATCTCTTTAGATTTCTCTCCTTCTATATTCTTAAGTAGTAAATAAATAGCTAGAATAAAATACTTCTTTTAAAGTCTATAGTTAATACTATAGTTTTA
This sequence comes from Colletotrichum viniferum, assembly GCA_020226115.1. NCBI lineage: Eukaryota > Fungi > Ascomycota > Sordariomycetes > Glomerellales > Glomerellaceae > Colletotrichum > Colletotrichum viniferum. The sequence continues at coordinate 472,148 of JAGFBE010000032.1, read as the reverse complement.
TTATAGATTTTATTAAATCTTAAGTCTAACTTATAAAAGAAAGGAGTTATAAAGTGAAGCTATAGAGGATACTACTAAATATAGCTAGACTTTTCTTATAGAGAGAAGAAAAAGAAACTTAAAATATAAAATAACCTCACTATTAAGATAGTAGAAAAAAAAAAGGATAATAAATATATATATACTTTTTAAATAAAAAAGAAAAATAAAAATAGAAATAATAATAAGAGTATCCCTTTTTTTTTTTATCTTTTCTTTTATTTTCTATCTTTTTTTTAAACCTATATTATAAGAATTTTTCTATTACTCTTTTTATTAATAAATTATTAGCTCTATTTAAGTTTTATATAATCTTTTTATTTTAGCTTTTTTTAGTAAAGCCTTTTTCTATTTCTTCTTCTATTAATTCACTTATATTTTCTTTAGAATAGTATTACTAAACTCTAAAACTTTAAAAACTTTAACTTTAGCTTAAAATAAATAATTTAAACTAGAAATAATAAATAATAAAGCTAACCTAATTATTAGTAATATTTTAATAAGTCTTTTTATAGATTTTTTTTTTATTAATTTTAATAAGAGAGACCTTCTTTAATTTTAGATTTAAATTAGAGTTCTAAAGTAATTATAGAAGCTAAAGTCTTTAAAGTAATAGTTTCTAAGAGTAGCACTTCTAGTATAAATATAACGCTTAGAGAGAATTCTTTAAGAGAAAAAGGTATATAAAGCTGTTTAGACTTTATTAAATTTTATTAAAAAGTCTCTAAAGTATATAGCTTAAGACTTTAAGGATTTAAAATACTATAACTTAAAATAGCTAAAGTACTATTTTTTACTAGAAATAATATTTTAGACTTTCTTAAAAGCTATAAAACTATAATAGAAGTAGTAAAAATAACTAATATTTCAAAAGTATTAAGTATTATTTTCTATATAGATATATCTTTTTAAGCTAATAATTAAATAAAACTTAATAAGAAAACTTAGTTATAAGTAAAAATATATCTTATCTAGCACTATAAAGCTATAGATAAGGATTATTAGAAACTACTAAATAACTAAATTAATTAGATTATTTCTATAACTTTAATAATAGATAATCTAAATTATAAAGTAGCTATATAGTTTCTATAAAAGATTAATAATATTTAAACTAAAGCTATAAAATATAACTTTAATATTATAACTAGCTTTTAAATTATCTATATAACTATATTAAGATTTAATTAGTTAGTTTTAAATAGAATAGCTTTACTTATAGAGACTAGTATTTATAAGTTATTTAAGAAAGAAGATTTTAATAAGTTTAAAGTTAACTTAATAAATTAGCTTAGTTTTAAGGTTATTTAGAAGTAAACCTTCTAAATTACTACTTTTACTTATTCTCTATTTTTTATACTTCTAAAAGTATTAAGAGGGGAAGCTTTTCCTCCTTTATAAGCTAAAAGAAGTAAAGCTAAGCCTAACTAAAACGTTAAGAACCTCTAGAGCTAGTTTTTAAACTAATAACTTTCTAACTTAGTGAAAATAATAGATAACTAGAAAATCTCTACTAAAAAGATCGCTTATTTTTTTCTAACTATAGAAGACTACTATTTAGCCTTAATCTATTTAGTTAAAGTTAATGAGGAAAATCTTAAGCTTTTCTCTTATAGCTTATATAGTTAGTACTAGTATATAAGCTATATAGATTATAACTTTAAAGAAAGCTATTATCCTCAAAAAATAGCTAATAAAAGAAGTAGTTTAATTTAATATTTCTAAAGATATTATTTCTATAAACCTCAAAATAATACGTTTTTTATTCTTTAAATAATTATTACTTTATTATAATAAAATAGTAAGCTTAACTAAAAAGCTATTATTACTCACTTTAAGAATTAAAATAACTATAAAGCTATAAAAGCCTAAGCTATTAAGATTTTTAAATAGAATATTAGCTAACTTTAGTTTATATTTATTAAGGTTCTATAAGACTATAATAACTTTAATTTAATTAAATTTTCCTATAAGTTTATAGAAAAAAGAAGTATTATATTAGATAATAAAGTATTTAGTTAGGTTTTTGTTTTCTAAGTATTAGCTATTAATAAATAGAAATATAAAGATTTAGTCTAGCTTTCTTACCTATATAACCTAGTATAACTTAATAGTTTAACTAAAAGTAATTTACTTAATTTTATAATATCTAAGTTTATAATTACTTAGTTAAAAATATATAAAGCTAACTTATTTTTATAGAAAAAGCTAAAGCTACTAAATCCTAGAAAGGTTAAGAAGAAAGCTTTAAAGTCTTTTTCTAAAAAGGTCTATTTCACTATATAAGATATTAAAGATACTTTAACTATTTTAAAGAGACTTTCTTTTTTATAACTTTATTCTAAGAGTTATTTAGATTTACTAGAAAAGTTAGTTATAGAGAAGAATTCACCTCTTAACTAGAAAAGGTAAAAAGAAAACTTAGATATTAAAATAGAGGAAGAAAGCTTTTTTAAACTAGTTTCTATATTTATTAATACTTTAGAACTAAAAAGAGTATTTAGAATAAAAAGAGAAGTAATACTTAGTAAAGTTATTAAGATTCCTCTTTTAAAACTTATCCTAAAACTATCTCTTCTAAAAAGTAACTTCTAGCTAGCTATATTTTTTAATAGTAAAAATTAGAAATCTATTAAAAATAAAAAACTTATTAATAAACTTATTTTATATAAGCTTTATAGTTTAGTTAGTCTACTAGTTAAAAAAGTTTATAAGATTTAGCTAGAATATAGAGAAGAGTTTATTAGAAGGATATATACTTTTATAGATAATTTAAAAGAAGTTATCTATATATCTATTCTTATAAACTTTATAGATTTTACTAAAACTTTAAAAAAAAGAGCTTAATAAACTAACTAAATTTCTAAATATAATAAAGCTATTTAAACCTAAAACTATTTAAAGGTTTTTTTAGTTAAAGCTATTATTCTAATAACTATAAACTAAATAGCTTTAATAATTATTATACTATAACTTATTCTAAAGATCTCTATTAGTAGTAAGCGCTCTAATAACTACTTACTTATATAGAGTATAATTAATACTAGCGTAGAATTTAGTCTTATAAGTTATTAATATATTTTAAACTATAATATTCTAATTTCTACTACTACTTTAATAATAAGAATAATAGCTAAAAGTAACTTAAAGCTATGCTTTATTAAAGTATACTATATACTTATTTAAATTAATAACTATAAGATTATAATAACTATAATAGTAGTAAACCTTAAAACTATTAACTATAACTTACTCTTTAGACTTCTTTTTGCTATTTCTATTAAACTCACTTTTAAGTATTTAAAACGCTTTATTACTACTATAATAAAAACAAAAGACTATAGAAGTAATAAATTCTAGAAGATTAGTATTCTAGTAGGTCTTATATAATTAAATTCTTTATATTAAATTTAATGCTATTTCTCTAAATAGGAAAACTATATAAAAAACGTCTATAATACCTCTAAAGCTACTAAAAGCTAACTTAAAACTAACTAAAACCTTAGTAATATATATAATAAAGTTTGAACTTACTATATTAATACTATAATAGACTATAAAAAAGAGCGCCTTTTTACCTAAAAAAGAAAAGAAGCTAACCTTTTTAAATAAAAAGAAGCTATTTCTAAAACTAATTAGTGCTCTACTCTAATTTCACTTTTAGCTATACTTAACGTCTTAGAAACTATTACTAAAATAGCAGTTATTTTAATTATAGAAACTATTTAAGCTTACTTTCTTAAGAATATTAAAAGCTAGTAAAACCTTTTTAAAGTCCTAAAAGATTAAGCATTCTTTAAATTAATTAGAAAAAACCTTAAGCTTAACTAAAGCTTTATTAGTATCTATATAATATATAAATATAAAAATAAAAAGGTTTATCTAGTTAATAATCTACTTTTAAATAGTTCTATTCTTAATAGTTAGAAAGACTAGAAGAAGATTCTAACTTAAGAAGTAAAAAGCTATTATTAGCTTTCTAACTCCTTTTTTACTAGCTATATATATCTATAATTTATATAGTTTAACTAAAAGACTTATTTTACTCTAGAAAGGTTTTTAAAACTTAAAGTCGCTTAGTTATACTTTTTACTAAGAGAGATTAAAATGCTTAAATATATCTTTATAAATTAAAAAGGGGCGTTAGTATAAGATTTCATAGAATATAGGCGTATTAACTTTTATATAGCTCTACTATAGAAAATTAGGACTATCTTATATATTATATAGTAAGAGAAAGGGATTTCTATCTCTAAAGCCTTATAAGAGAAAGTTATTAATATACTTAGATTGAAAGTTATATAAGAAGTTTTAGAAGAATTCTATAGATTATATAAAAACTCTTAGTTCTTTATTATTAAAAAGGATAGTAATATGAGGCTAATTAACTTATATATAAAACTTAATAAGATTAATATTAGAGATGCTTTTATTCTTCTAGAAGCTAATGAATTCTTAGAAGACTTTACTAACTATAAAATTATAAGCTTTTTAAACCTATTTTCTAAATATAACTAAATCTTACTTAATAAGTTAAGTTAAAATCTAACTATATTTATTATACCTTTAAAGTTATTTAGAATATATACTTTACCTTAAGGGGTAATAAATTTAGTTGTTTAGTTTATAAAGGTTATAATAAGAATCTTTTATAACTTTATTTTAAGCGTTTACTAACTTTTTTTTAATAATATCTCTATTAGAAGGCTAAGAATAATATATAATAGTAATTATATAATTAAGCTTCTAGAGGTATATTTATATATCTTTAAACACTTTATAAACCTAGATATAGTATTTTAAAACCTTAAGCTTACTAGTGCTATAATTTCTCTTAAGAAATCTTAGATTTATTAGCCTGCTATTAACCTCTTTAGTTATATAGTAAGTAGTAAAAGATGTAGGTCTAACTAGAATAAAGTTATTAAAATCTTTAAGTAGAAAAAGTGTAATAATATTATAGTAGTTAAAAGTCTTTTTAGTATTATTAAGTTCTATTAAATATAAATTAAAGATTATAGGATTATTTTTATTCTATTAATAAGACTTCTTTAAAAAAGAGTACTTTTTAAGTAGAGGCTAGAATAGCAGCTAGTTATAGAAACCTTTAAGCTTTACCTAATTAGCCTTCTATTACTTTAACTTATTAATTATAAAGAGGAAGCTAGTAAAATCTATCTATCTACTAACGTAAGTACTAAGAGGTAGGGCGTTATATTTAGATAATACTATTAGAGTAAAAGATATGTTACTTAATATAAAAGTAGAATCTAGACTAGTGTAGCCTTTAACTATAATATAGGAAAGCTTAAGTTTTAATTAGTTTTACTTACTCTTAAGAAGCTTAGAAACTACTTATATAATATATAATTCACTTTTAAAACTAATATAAAAGTTTTTGTAAACTAAATTAGTAGTACTACTTTAGATTTACTTAGAGTAGTTTTTATATAATAGATTACTTAGATTAAAATATTTAATTTTAATATTTACTATGTATTTAGTATAAAGAATAAAGCTATAGATAGTCTTTTATATAAACTAGTAGGGGAATTTAATATTTAAGAAGCTAAATAAGAAGAAGATTTAGATAAAATAATTAATAACTCTATCTATATATTTAAAGTAGAAGAGGATTTTAGACCTAAAGTAGATGATCTGCTAAGCTTTAAATAGGCTTAGTCTTAATAATTATAATAAATTACTAAGTATTTAGTTTTATTATTACGCCTAAGAACTATTTCTTAGATTAATTTTAAGAAATTTAAGTTATATATAGTAAAGTATATACTCTAAGATAGTTTTCTCTTTTAAAAAGAAATAAAGTTAAACCTAATACTAAGATAAGTAGTTAATAATAAGAAAAAATAGAAGAAGTTAATCTAGTATATATATACTAAAGGAAAGTATAGAGGCTATAATATAATATATATTAAACTCTAAAAGTAATATACTTAGGAAAATATATATTAAATAATAAGTAATAAAATAAAAGGCTATCTACTTTATATATAAGCTTAATTAAAATAATTTAAAGACCTTTATACCTTTTCTATACCTCTAGTAATTTTGTTTTAGTATTAAGTTTGTAGTTACAATGCAGCCCCTCTGTAAAAAGACTATAGCAAAATTCACCCTATACGTAGGCATAATTCTAGAAACACTATATAGGCACTTTGACCTATGCTTTTTACTAATTAAGGAAAACAGTATAGAAACCCTATACGTTCCTGCTAGTAAGCAAACCCTCGTATAAAGTTAAACGTGCGCCCTAGTTGAATAGACTGGCAGAACAGTAATAGCGCTAGCTACGCAGCGTAGGGCTAATCACATTAGGGCTAAATAGGTTACTGAGGCTCTTATAGCTTAGTAACGCTACTATATAAGAGATAACTCCTTAACTAAAGAGGTTGTCGTAAGAGGTTCTCACAGCTAGAAATATAAAAAGCTCTGCTACTATACGTAAGGCTTTACGCTTATCTCTCTTCCTCTTCCTCACCCTATAACCTATAATAAATCCTTTATAATATTTATACTATAAGAGATATATAAGAATGCTAATCCCCTGCGAAGTACGCCTTTCTATAAGTAAATAGCTAAAGGTATTACTATATAGAATAATATTTATATAATAAATAAAGCCTTTAAATTTAGCAAGTACTCTTTTACTAATTAGTAGTATATTATTAGAGTAGCTATAGCTAGAGCCCTTATAAATACCCTTAGAGGGGACCCTCTCTACGCTATAATTAAAGCGATAAATAACAGCTCTAGATACCTCTATACAGAAACTACGCGCATTTCTAGCTATTCTGAGGAGTAGCCCTTCTTCGCGCAAGCCCTCTGCAATACTAAGGCAGAGGCAGCCTAGGCCTAGGCCTAGTAGAGCTTAAACATCAGTAAGTGCGCTTTATGCTAACTAATAGAGAGAACGTTACTGACGACAGTACAGCTGCTATAAAGGCGTTAGCCAGCCTAATCGAACAAGAAGATAATAATAGTGACAACTTACTTCTAAAGAAGCCACTATAGTAAACAGCAAAGCAGTAATAGAGATGGTGTTTAATAGTAGCGCAGATGATGCGCGAGAGAGAGGATAGGTCAACAGTTCAATAGTCTGTAGTAATTAAGTAATCACAAACCACATTGTTGCCAAAGTGAAGTTGAAGATCGTGAGGTTGTCTAGTGTTATGATCACGTGACCGAAGGCTGTGTATATTATCAGGAGGCGCAGAGTTAGGAGGTCTATCGCTCTAAGTAGGTAAAATCACAGTAAACAGCTAGAGGCCATTTTTGTTTTAGTATATTTATATTAATATTTAAAAGATTAGTAATTACTTTCTAGCTAAAGCTTAAGATATACTTATTAGTTATATAGAGGCTTATTAACTTCTTAAGAATATTAACTTAAAGATAATAACTAAGTTTATCTAAGAAAATATAATCTACTACTATAAGATCTATAAGCTCTTTATAGTTAATAAAAGACTAGAAAATAAAAGGTTTATTAAAAAGCTTAATTAAGTTTATAAAGGATAACGTTTTATTATTTTAGTATATAATTTAAAGGTTAATAAACTTATTAAAAAAGGATATTAACTTTTTATTTATACTTTTATAACTTAGTTAGACTTTAGTAGAAAGAATTAAACTTTAGTTTTTTATATAGCTCTATTTACTAACTAAATATTAGTTAGATCCTCTATAGAATACTCTCCTTTTTACTTTATTTATAGTTATAACTTAATTACTCTAATTAAAACTAAAAGTATTACTTAGTAAGTATTAGACTAATTAAAAGTTAGAAATACTAAGACTAAACTCCTTTTATATATATAGACCTTTAAATAACTTAATTCTAACTAGTAGATAGCTTTTAAATATATTATAAAGTAGCACTACTAAGTTACTAAGGATTATAACTAAAAGAATAAGTATAGAATATAATATAAAGAGCTATAAGTTAGAGATATTATTCTTATTTATAACGTAAAGCTGTTTATTAATAAAAGCTTTTCTAGTAAGCTTAGTATATACTAGTTAGGCTCTTTTTATATTTAGTAGATATTTTTCTAAACTTTATTCTATTTATTTAAAACTCTTACTAGAATTCCTATTAAGTAAACTATACTTAGCGATTACTTAAAGAAATTTATAGTAAATAAAGATAGCTATCTAGATGATATTTCTAAAATAGAAGTCTAATTAGACTTTAAATAAGCCCTTAATAAGGTCTTTTCTACTATAAACTAACCTAATCTTAACGCCTCTAGCTTAGTAGAGATCTTAGACCTTAATGAGTTATTTATACTAAAAAAAGCAGAAACTAATGATTTTAATACTATAAAAGCGCAAATTGAGTAATTATAAAAATAAAACAAAACACTATAAGCTAAAGTTAACACTTAATAGAAAAAGAATGAAATAGTAGTAGGTATCTTTATAAAGAATAAAGAGTTTAATAGCTAGTATAGAGATATAGAAGAACTAAAGGATAGTTAAGTTTATAAAAATTATTTATTTTTATCTATTTTTAGTAAGTAAAATATCATTTTATTTATCTGTTTTTAGTTACCTCTACGTTATAATATATATTAATTATATATTATATTACTTCTTTTACTATTAATATATAAAGTTATAAAAGAAGAGAGAACGTATAATAATAAAAACTAATAAATACTAAAAAGACTAAAAAATACTAAAAAACTTAAAAGAAACTAATACTACTTCTTAAAAAATTTAAACTTAGGCTAGACTAATCTCTAAGTATAATAAATAGTAACCTCTTTTTTCTTTTTTTTATCTTTATACCTTAACTTTACTTCTACTATTAAAAAGCTAACCTATTTATAAGGGTTTTTATTAAGGATCTTATAGAAAACTACTTAAGAATACTACTATAATTTAAATTTATGCTCTAGAGCTAATTTAGTAAATTAGTTAATTAATAGTTTATATACTAGTATAATAGTCTTACTTCTAAGATATTTATACTTAAAATAAAGTATTATATTAATACCTCTACTCTCTTTATAAAAGGTGCTATTAGAAATACCTTTCTTTTTATTACTTTTTTTAATATACTTAATCTAGCTAGTAGTCTCTTAGTTATAGTTAAGCTTATATAAATATAAAAAACTTTTTTTATAGTAGATATAGTTAGAATAAACCTCTTCTTATTTAATTTAGTAAGAAATATACTTCTAGAAAGGAATAGATATAGTAATTTAGTAGCTACTCTACTTAGTTTTAAAAGATATCTTTACTTAGTACTTAAAGTATTTATTATATAGAAAGAGATTTTAAGCGCTATATATATAAATTAATAAAGCTTTAACTACTTCTAACCTATCTATTTTCTAGTATAGCTATCTTTAGGGGCTAGTATAACCTTTTATAATATAAACCTCTTTTATGAAAAATAGAAATCTATTTAATACTTCTCTCTTATTAATTAGCTTTATATATATTATTGAGAACTTAGTAAGTAAATATTAGAACCTTAGAGTAACTTTTTTAACTTTTTTATTAATAGTAATTTTATAAATAAAGCTTATTTTATATTAAATCTAACTAATAAGACCTTTAATAGGAGTTTAAAAAAGAGAAAGAGAAGTTTATATATAAGTTAGTAGTAGTTTAAATAGCTTTAAAAAGATAACTTATTATAACTAATAGTAGTATAATAAGTCTAAATAGATAAATAGTTTCTTCTTTATTTTTGTAATTTATAGAAGCTAGTATAAGAGAGAAAAAGAAAGGTTTATATATTTAGTTTAAAGTAGTAGTATAAGAGTAATCTATATTAATTTTAATATCTATAATTATACTACTTAGAAGTTATTTAGTTATTATTATAAAGCGTTAGTTAGGCTAGAGATTATAAAGAACAATATGTTAAGAAGAAGAAAAGAGAGATATAGCTAAGTAGAAGAAATGCACCTTTTTATATCTAACTAAAAGGTTAGTTAATACTAAAAATAGCAACTATAAAGGCTTAAGGACTTATTTACTATAGTAACCTATTAATAGGATAAAAAAGAATAATTTAAAGAGCTTTTTACTATAAATCTAAGATTAACTAAACTAAAAAGAATATATTTATTTAGGTTTTAATAGTAAAAGCAAAATAAGTATATTAATTGAAATGTTGCTATCTATAAAAAGAAAGCCTTTAACTCTATATATCTTATAATTAAATTATAAAAAACCTTACTTCTTCTATAGCTATAAATATTAACTTTTCTTTTAAAAACATATAATTATAAGCCTAACTAAGTAGTTTATAACTATATTTTTTTTTCTCTTACTACTAAATTACACTAGTTATTATTTCTTCTTCTACTTACTATCCTTAGTATTTAACTTCACCTTCATCTAATTACTAGCTATATTTAGTAATTACTTAAATCTCACCTTTAAAAAAGACTACTTTATACACTTAACTAGTTTCTTCTTTATCTAAAAATCATATTTTTAGAAGGATTATTAACTACTAGTACTAAATTCACCTTTATAACGTCTTTAAAAGGGGGGTATTTTAACTTGCTAACCTTCTACTAAATATCTTTATATATCTATATATATAATAACTACTTTTTCTCAATAGATATTTTTATATTTAACTATAAAACTTTAACTAAGCCTAACTATCACTTATATATCCTAAAAATTATATTTTTTTCTTTCTACTTGTTTTTACTAACTTTTAATAAAAACTATTAATATTATAATTAATACCTCCTTACTTTCTATAAATTCACCTTCTTAACTCTTTTCTTCTTTTTAAAATATCTAATTACTATAACTTAGATAAGTAGTAATATAAGTCTGTTTATTTAATTTTATATACTTATAACTTAATAATTTTTCCTCTAGACTACTATAAAACCTTATATAATGTCTTACTAAACTACTCTTACTACTCTTTAGTCTCCCTCTTCTAGAGACTATAATCTTAAGTCTTAGAAGGCTTATAAAACTATATAGGATGTTAATTAAATTAAAAGAATTAAGTAAAAGCTTATGATTTATATTATATATTTTTATAAAAACTAATTAGTTTCTTAAAGTGAGACTTTATAAGTAGTAGATATAGCTATTCTATCTCTATAAGGAGAATAACCTTTTTAGCCTCTTAATTTCTATTTTAACTGCTTTAGTATAGTGAATATTAAACTAAATAAGACTAAATATATTTAGCCTATATAATCTAATAAAAAACTTCTTAAGATTATCTTTAAGATAGTAGAGCTTATTAAGTCTTCTATTATGCTCTATAAGCTTTATAGAGTATTTAAGCTTAATTAAAATAGATCCTTTTTAGTGCTTAAATAGATGCAAATTAATAATAACTTCACTAATATAACTCTAACTAGATGTTAGTAAAGTAGATTCTCTTATAATAATAGTAAAAACTTAACTTAAAAAGTCTAAGAATAAAGTATATAAATAAAGGTTTTTTCTAACTTCTATAATATATCTAGGTTTCTATATTGAGGTGATTCCCTCTTAGAAGGCTATATTAAGGCAACCTATAACCTAACTATTAGAGATATAATTAAAGAATAATATGCAAAGGTTTTTATTATTTAAGTCTTCTTCTATAATAACCTTAAAGTAAAGTATTCTAAGGTTTTAGCTAATAAGCTTGCTTTATGTAATTTTATTATCTTTTTGTAATATAATAGTAGAGGAAAGTATATAAGTCTAATTATTAATTAAAAAAACAGCTTATACTTCTACTTAGATAGTATATAAGATATTACTAATAATAGTAACCTAAATAAATTAGAGACCTCTTTTAAAACTATAGTTAAATTAGTTTATAATTAGTATAAAATCTATAAAGTATTAGTAGAAACTTAAAAACTTATTAATTATACTTTTTTTATTATCCTATAACTTTAAATTAAATTAAAAGAAGACTTATAGAAGTATAGCCTCTATACTATAGACTTTATTAGATATATTATTTAATAAAGTATCTTTAGTATTAAGACTTTATATTTAGAAACTACTACTAAAGCTTAAGAAGCTAACCTAAATCTTTATAAAAACCTTTTTAACTACTAAGTTAGGCTTATTACTAAGAAGTTTAGCCTTTATATCTCACTTAAAAACTTAAAACTAAAACTTAAAACTAGATTTAAAAATTAGCTAAAGGTTTTAAAAAGAAAGAAGTAAGAAGAATAATAAGAAGATAAAGTAAATATAAACTTTAGAAAAGCTATATCTAACTAGATATTAGTTACTTAAGAGTTAATTAGAGTTAAGGCTAAAGACTTAGCCTCTCTAAAAGAGATTAATAAGATAGAAAATATAGTCTATAATAATAACTCTAATCTTATAACCTTTATTATTAATATAAAAAAGAAAGACTACTCTAAAGAAGTATTAAATAAAGTTAAAGATATATAAGTTAAAATAGAGAATAAATAAAGAGAACTCTACTATATAAAGATTAAGAGAAGAGTTAGAAAGCTTAAGTTACTTAAAGTAAATAGATTTAGTAACTTAACCTTAAAGTAATTTCTTATTACTTAAAATAACCTAATTAAAGATATAGCTTAAGCTATATAACTTTAGGACACCTTCTTAGTTCTAACTATACTAAAAAGATAAATAGCACTTAGTATATAGTAAGCTAAAGAAATTTAAAAAGAAGATTATAATTAAGTTTATATTAAGAAAAAATTAGTAAAAAGACTAGCTACTAGCTAAAACAGTAAAAAGTATAGGTTAAAAGCTAGAAGATAAATTAAGTATATAAAATAAAGTTAATTAAGTTTTCCTCTCTTTAATATGTAAAAGACTTAGAAGACGTATAGAAGAGAGTAGAGTTTTTAGAATTTTTAGTAATTCTAACCTAAAAGTAAAAGGTTAGATAGGCGTTTTTATAAGTATTAAGCGTTATTATAAGAGGAAAAGGCTTATATAAGTAGATAGAGGCCTAGTTAGCCTATAATAAAAAAGACTAAGTAAATAAGTAAGAAATATACTTATTTTTATATAATTTCCTATTTTCTCTTAATAACTTTAGTAATTACTTTTTTAGAAAAGCTTTTAGGATTCTTTAGCTTAGCTTATAGGAAAAACCTATTAATTCTTACTCTTTAAAAATTAAATAAAAATAAGTATTTTTAAGTCCCTCTAGCTTTAGTTAGCTCTACTTTTATCCCCTCTCTTAATCTCTATTATACTTCTTTAATTATTTAAAACGATGATAGAGTAGAATACTATAAGGATAATATCACTAAACTTCTTCTTAGTAGCTTATTTTCTCTTAAGAGATTGCATAACCTAAGATATAAAAAGAGTAGAAAATATAGATAAAGTATAAGTTAGTTAAGCTTATATTTATATATTCACTTTTATATCTCTTATAGTTATTTAGAAAATCAATATATAAGTGTATAGGGTATTTTTAGAGGTTTTCTGCTTAGAGTAGAGTGCTTAGCATAATTGATAAGTCTTCTCCCTTGCCCTATTGTAATAGTATTAAAATCTATCTTTAAATAGGGTTCCTAAGTAATCTATACTATTCTAAAGACTTAAAACAGATTCCTTTTTATAACTATTATTCTATAATATATAATTACTAATAGATAAAGTAATTATATTAGTAATATTTCTAGGGATTTTATAAATTAAATCAATCTATATTAATATACTAATTAGTTTTTAAATCTTATATAATAACTTATATTAATAATTAATATTTACTTACTTTAATTTGTTTTAATTTAGATTTAAAAGGTTGCTGACTATTTAAGCTTAAATTTAATTCCCACATAATACTATTAATAATTTCTAAGTGTAGTTTAGAAGTATATATAGCTTTATACTTATTAATTATAGCTTTTAAAGTTTCTACCTCGTTATAAGGTTTTTCATTAAGAAAATAAGGTTTTAAGCCTAACTTATAACGCTTAAGCTTATTTTCTTTCTCTTTAATATTATATTCAGCTAGTTGATTAAATATATTATTATAATATAATTCAATATATTGGAATATATTATTAATATAAATAAAAACTTCAGCTATATCTTGTTTATTATTAAAGATAGGAATAGCTGTAGTATTTAACGTTTAAGAAGGCATTTTAACTAGTATTAAATTAGTAATTAAAGAATTTAAAGTTAAGTTATAAGATAATAATATATTAATACTTACTTAAGCTTTTAGCTAGTATAAACTAAAAGTATAGTTTATAATTAAAATCTTAAGTTATATATTTTAATTTTATAAAGATATATATACTTTTATAATATAAAAAAGTTTAAACTATAGCTTATAAGTTAAAAATTATAACTTATTAAAAGACTATAAAACCTAATATATATAAAGAGGTAAAAGTAATATATAAGTAGTTCTATTAGTATTAATATTAATAGTAATACTAATAGTATTAGTAGTATTAGTAGTATTAATAGTATTAATAGTATTAGTAGTATTAATAGTATTAGTAGTATTAATAGTAATATTAATATTAGCAGTATTAGTAGTATTAGTAGTATTAATAGTAATATTAATATTAGTAGTATTAGTAGTATTAGTAGTATTAGTAAATAGTAATATTAATAATAATATTAATAGCTTTAATATTCCTAGTTTTATTACTAGTATTAATAGTATAATTAATAGTATTAGAATTATTAAGCACTTAAAAAACCTTTAAAACATTAAAACTAATTAAAAAAAGAATAAAAACTAAAAAAAAAAAAAAAGAAATTCGAAAAAAAGTGACTATAATGGGATTCGAACCCAAGCTCTTGCAAAAACAATAACGCCAACATAGGAAATTTAATACACAATTAACGCCCAAACCGCTAGGTTAAAGCGCCTGCCCTAAAGGACACTTAGCGAGGTGGGGTTTATCCTATAAGTAGTTTATAACGCGGATAATTTTAATAATATTAATTAATAAGGGGAATTTCTTAGTAAAATTCTACTAGTAATTATACTAAATATTCAGCTATTCAGGGGTACTTATAAGCAGTAGATATTAAATAATAATTTATTATTAATTAATATAAAATAAAATTAATAAATATTATATTAATTAATATTAATAATATTAAAAATAATATATATAAATTATAATAATTATATATATAGTTATATAGGTTAAATATTATATAAAGTAAATATATATATATATATATTAAGTAATAATTATAAATATATATTTTAAATCTTATATAACTAATTCTAATTAGTAATATATATTATATATATTATATACTATATAAAAACTTATAATATACTACTCTAAGCTACTATTTTCTACTTCTATAAACCTATTAAATATAAACTTAAAAATAATAGGATTAAACGTTTCCTTCTAAAACTATAATAATATATCTTTATCTTTATTAATATATATATCCTACTCTTCTTTAGTAAAGTTATTTCTATCCTATTTACTTTGCTCTATATAATATTTATTTATATTATATAATATCCTTATAGCTAATTTATTTCCTATAGGATATATTAAAGTATTCTTTAATAATTAGTTTTAACCTTTAAACATTAGTTATTAGAATATTAATATACTTACTAAATATTCTTCAAAAGTAGAATAATTATACCTTAAACTAAGATATTCTTTTATAATAATATAATATAAAGCTTTACTTTGCTTCTCTTCTTCTAACTAACTAGCTAATATAATAAAAGGATTAAATCTTTCGAAATTATCCTCTATATATAAGCTTAAGCTGTCTATATTAAAATCTTTATCTCTTTTTTCAGCTTCTTCCTCTCTTAAAGTCATATTACTATATTGAATATAGCTTATAAGTATATCTATAAATTTAGATATCTTTCGAGTAATAATAATATTACTATCAATAATAAAAGTATTATCTATTTCTATTAGAAAATTAATACTACTAATAAATATAATTAAAATATTACTATAATAATAATCTTACTTACTTTAATATTATATTATATATAAGCTACTTATAATAATAGTTATAACTTATAACTTATACTATACTTAGTATTATTAACTTAGAAACTAAAGTTTTAAATTATAAATTACAAGCTTAAAATAACTTATAACTTATAAGTAAGCTATAGTTTATATATTATAATTTATATATAATATAGCTATATAAATAATTATAGTTAATAGTAATATTATTAGTAGTAATATTAATAGTAGTAGTACTATTAGTAGTAATACTATTAGTAGTAATACTATTAGTAGTAATATTACTAGTAGTAGTATTAATAGTAGTAATACTATTAGTAGTAATATTATTAGTAGTAATACTATTATATTAAAAACTTATAAAGTAACTATATATATAATAAGCTTATTCTTACCTATCTATCTAGCTTTTAAAATTCCTTTTATAAGTTATAACTAAGGAGTAAGATTTAAATTAATACTATAACTTATAGTCTATAACTTATAGCTTATAAACTTACTACTTAATTTATACTATATAACTTCTTTATTTTTACTATTATAACCTTATTAAAAAAACCTATATTAAAAACTTTATAACTATAAAAACCTATAAAAATGGATTTAAACCCCGCTTTTTCTCCTCTAGTTTCTGAAACTTCAGATGCTTTTAGTAGTTTATATACTACTAAAAAGTAAGCTAATAACGACGATTATAAAGATACTAAAGAAAATCAACCTACCTATAAATTAGAGCCTACTAGTGCTTATATTATAGCAAATAGGCTATTTAATAGAGTTTTAGACCTTATAGATACT
This sequence comes from Colletotrichum viniferum, assembly GCA_020226115.1. Lineage (NCBI taxonomy): Eukaryota > Fungi > Ascomycota > Sordariomycetes > Glomerellales > Glomerellaceae > Colletotrichum > Colletotrichum viniferum. The sequence goes on along the minus strand of JAGFBE010000032.1, from coordinate 455,361 downwards.
TCTAAAGAACAAACTACTACGTCTTTTTGCTAAGCTAGTAACTGTAGAAGTAAATTTAGCTACAAAACTAATAGATTTCAGGCTAGTAATAGGGTTAAGTACTATAAAACAGCATATCCTGCTGTTAAATGTATGCTAGAAGATGAAAGTAACCCTAAAAAAATATACTATAAGTAAATATAACTTATATAACTTTATATTATTAAACTTTTAATATATATAAATATATATATTATATATACTAATTAAAATATAGTTACTCAGTAGAATACTACTAAGTTATTAACTTAACAAGAAGTTAATAACTTTTTTGCACCTCCTAGCTCTATACCTTCTTCTATAATTACTAGTAATAAAAAAAGGCTTAGAACTTCTACTATTACTAGTAATAATTATACTAAAGTATTTGATAAAGATATAGCTTTAAGTAAAATTATAGACTTTATACTAGAGTTTAATTTACTTTTTAGTACTATTATATTTAAAAGCTTTAATAATCTTTTAGCTTATTTAACTAGGTTAGTTATTAATATATAAATAATATTTCTTTCAATTCTAATTAATATACTAATATATATATATATATAGTGGTTTCTAGCCTCTTTATTATAGAAACTTAGTTATTTATATAGATAATCTATATAAATCTGAGTTTCAAGGTTTAAGTTAGTTTATAAAAGACCACTTAGACTATAATAGATTTATATCTATACAGTTAGATATATAGACTTCTATAGACTCTAAAGGTTATTTAGGAGTTATAGCTTACTTTATTAGTAAAGAGTTTAAATTACGCTATATATTACTAGGATTTAAAGCTTTAAGTCAAGCTCATACTAGTAGATATATTAATGAGGTTTTTATTAAGAATATTCTTAATAAATATAAAATACCTTTAGAAAGAATTATAAAGTAAGTATTAATATATTATTAATTTAATTAAATATCTCTACTAATATATATTTATAGTATTACTAGAGATAATAGGTCTCATAATAATACCTTTTTAGATACTTTAGTAAAATCTTTTAATATTAAAAGAAATAGTTTTACTTTAGTACTTCTTTATAATTACTACTACTTTGCCTATATTTTAAATTTAGCTGTAAAAGATATAATAGATTTTTTTATTAAATTATCTACTAAAAATAGTGATATATTAGAGTTTAAAAATCTAGCTATTATATCTAATATAGATTTAAGTAAAGTATTAACTTAATCTGAATCTAAAAAGCTATTAGAGCTATTAGCTAGTAAGTTTTATATTATAAGTTATATATATTTATATAATATAATATATTAACTAATTATTAAATAGGTAATATTAGAAGTCTTAAAAAAGTAGTTATTTTTTTAAAGAATAATACTACTATATAATCTGAGTTTAAAGTAGCTCTAGAAATTAAAAAAAAAGAAGGAGAGCTTCCTTCTAACTTAAAGAAAACTAAAATCCCTCTCTATAAGTATATATTAAATATTAATATAATACTATTAATATATTATTATTCTATTATTTATATATATATATATATATATACTAATATTAACTTTAATAGGTAATAATACTAGATGGAATTTAGTTTATAGAATGATATTAGATACTTTATTATTAAAGCTTACTTTAAATTATTTAAAAAGAAATACTAAAGTAGCTGCTTTTAAAGCTATTTATCCTTTATTAGATAACTGGGACTAATTAGATCACTTAAAAGATATATTAGAGATTTTTTATGGTCCTACTAAATATCTATAATCTCAAACTTATATCACTAATTCTACTATATTACCTTATATTAGTTAGATATATTACTCTTTAAAAGATCTTAAAGAGTTATATAAAAAGAATGCTAAATTAGTAGTTAGAGGAGATATAAGTTATATATTAACTTAAATATTATTATATTATTTATAATATTTTATATTTAAATACTTATTTACTAATATTTTAATTACTAGAGCTTAAAGCCTTTATTTCCTTATGCTAATAGCTTTATTATAGCTATAGAGAAAGGAACTAATAAATTAGCTAAATACTACCCTCCTATAGTAAATATAAATACTTATAGGATTTATAAGCCTTATTTACTAGCTTTTATACTAGATCCTAGGTATAACCTAACTATTCTAGAAGATCTTAACTTTCTAAATGGAATTATTAGTGAAACTATTATTACTATAGTTATAAACGATTTAACTAAAGAGTATAAAAGGTATTTATTATTCTTTAAATATATATTTTTATATTAATATAATATATATATATATATACTTATTTATATTATTACTAACTATTTAATTTAGTTTAAAACAAAAAGTTATAACTTCTTTATAGCTTAAAGGAAGCTCTTATTATATTAGATCTATTAATAGGTATATTCCTTTAAGAAAGAATAACTCTTCTGAATCTAAAGAGGAAATAGAATCTAATATTAATAATAATAGGTCTACTAATAGTAGAATAATTATAGATTTATCTACTACTAGACCTAGTAATCCTCTTTATAATAATCTATAACCTAAGCCTAAGCCTAAGCTTAATAGTAGACTTTTTCCTAAAATTAAAAAAGAAGAAACTAAAAAATCTTAAGAAAATGAGATTATATATTATACTAAATGTGTAGTAGAAGATGATAAGGTATATATATTTATTTAAATATTTCTTTATTATATTAATATTTTAGTTATATAGTAATTTACTAATATACTTTATAGATAGATCCTTTAGTTTAGTAGGAGCTAAATGAGTCTAAATATCCTATTTTAGCTATTTTAGCTAGAAAATATTTAGCTATAGCTTCTACTTCTTCTATAGTAGAGTGTAATTTTAACTAATCTAGTAATATTATTACTAAAAGGCGTACTAGTTTAAAAGATAATACTAGAAAGCAGTTAGTATTACTAAAAGGTTAGAAAATTAACGTTATAGAAGATATAAGTATTAAACCTAAAAGTTATAGCGATCTATTTAATATAGATATAGAAGAAGAAGAGCTATATATAGAAGAATTAGAGGGAGTTATAGAAGGAGTTATAGAAGGAGAAAATATAGAAGATATTAATACTTCTATATTAGATTCTTAAGAAAACTTAGATTTATAAGAAGAGATTAAGTATAAATTAGATTAAATTAGATAGAAAATATTAACTATAGTTACTCTTTATATTAACCTATTATTATATATTAAATATAATATATATATTTAAATACTTAAGTATTTCCTTTATATTATAATATAATCTGTAGTATAATTTGTAGTATTTGTAGTATACTACTACTACATATAGTTGTAGTATATAGTATACTATAGGTTAAAATTTAGTACTATAACTACACTATAACTACTTATAGTGTAGTAGTAGTATATACTACAAGTTGTAGTATTGTAGTATACTACATAGTTGTAGTACTACTACGTAGTACTTATCATAGCTCTGATCTTATTATGAGGGGCTAGCCTATAGTTTGTTTAACTTAGGGGTACTTTAATTATAGTAATCTAAGCTAAAAGAGGGAGGTTTCTAAGATACTCCTTATATAGAGGAAAAATAGATATAGAGCGCTTATTAAGTAAACGTAGTTACTAAAGATAGAATTTCTATAAGTCTATAGTAATACTTAGATATAATAAGTAAATATAGTTTATAATATATACTTCTCTCTTTAGTTCTTATATAAATATAAGTTAATATCATAGGAAGCAGTTAGGATTGAGATAATAACGTAGTTAGAGGTAGTATTAAATAAGGACTGAATCTTAGCCTGCCTTTTAGTAGCTAAATAGTAGCTAGAAGTAGGCCCCTCTTCTTAAAATAGCTATAATTTCCCTAGCTATTAGCTAGAGTAGTACTACTTAGTAGTAAACGCTACGCCCTATAATAACTATTCTCTTTCTAGGAAACTATCCCTAGTTTTAAAACAAAGTATAACTAATTCTAACTAGTTTAGTACCCTTTTAAAGGTAAAGTAGAAGCCTTACCTACTTTACTTACTAACTATCTAATTAGAAAAATTAGATCTATACTACTTTTTATTTATATATTTTATTTACTATACTTAATAGATTTTTCTTTTTTAAAAATTTTATAGCTATTCTTCTACCTTTTATTTATAATAGTTTCACAATCTACTTTTACTACTAATACTATTTATTAGATCTTAGTTTTCTTAATAATCTAATAATATTTACTCTAAACACTTACTACTACTAGTACTTTATAGAGTATATTAGTAGACGTTTACTAAATATAAGTCCTTCGCTACATCCTCATTATTATATAAAACCTTATAGTTTAGTTCTAGCTATAGAGATAGATTAAGTTTTATATTATACTTATACTACTACTAATCACCCTCTTTTCTTAATTAAAGGTGTAGTAAATAATAACTAAACTAATATTAACACTCTTATTAATTCTATTAATTAAGCTTTAAATAAGATATATATAATAATTAGGTCTATTTTCTCTAGCTAATAGTACTAATATAAAGCTATTATCTCTAAAGATCTTATAAGCTTTATAGTTAAAAACAATTAGAATTATATTTCTTCACTAAAACCTAAAATTCATCCTACTATTAACTATAAATTACCTAACTATAGCTTTAACTTCACTAATAATTCTCTTAGTCCTTAGTATAAAGAGGATCTAGAGGATTTTTAGTAGATTTTTAAAAAGTTTAATATAAATTACTTATCCTTAAGTTCTTATTAAAGTATTAACTAGTGATTAAAGTATTTAAAATAATAATTAAGTTAATAATTTTAAAGCTAATAAAGTAGCTACTAAATAAGATTTTTAAGATTATTTAGTATAATGCCTTTCTTTAAGGTTTTATAGTGTTTCTAACTTATTTTTAATAAAAAGCTTTTAAAAATAGTAATATTCTAGCTCTTAAGCCTTAAACGCTTTTTATAAATAATATTACTTTAGCTAATAATAAGCTAAATAGGAATAGTTCTTTAGATAATTCCTCTAAAGATAGTAATAGCTCTACTCTTTAGAATAATAGTATTAATAATAACTAGTTAGTTAGTTCTTCTTACTCTAATAATTTAGCTAGAGTTTAGCTAGAGAATAGTAGCTTTACACTTAAGAAACTAAAAGTAGTCTTTAATAAACCTAAATATAACGCTTATCCTAGCGTCTAGCTTTATTTATATTATATTTATACTACTATAAAAGCTTAAAAAGAAAGTAATACTTTAGCTAATAAGCTTTCTATTATTTAGTATTACTATACTTTAAATAGTAGTATAAGATATATATAATACTACTTATATAGTGCTCTTTATACTATAATAGGTCTAACTATCCTTAGTATTTCTAAAAGAATTAGCTAATAAGTTAGCTTAAAGTATATCCCTATAATTCTAAGTAATTACTAAGATATACTTTATATTATAATAGAACTTTATAAGTTTATTATTTTAGAAGAATTTAATAATATTAAAGTAGTATTATATAACTTTATTAAGAAACTATAAGATATATTTTCTATGCTTAATATTGCTTATTATTAAGAATTCTCTTTCTTAATATCTACAAAAATCTCTAAAGTATAGCCTCCTTTTATTAATATATTAGACGCTATTTATTAACTATTATATAGTACTTCTAAAGAGAGTATATCTTATTTTTTAATAATTATTACTACTCTATTTATTATTATTTCACTTCTATTTAAAGTCTCTATCTCTATACTCCTATAAGAGATATAGTAAGTCCTAGTAATTCTCTATAAATTAGCTAAAACTTTTTAGAGAATTAGACTAATAAATTTTAAGAAATACTATATAAACCTCTATTTAATTACTAGTAATATAAGATATATCGCTTAAAATATCTTTAAACGCTAAGTTATATATATAAGCTTCTATTGCGCTATTTATAAGTATATACCTAATATAGTTACTAATTAGTATATTATAAAGTTCTTAAAGTAGATCTTTAACTATTATAAGGTTCTTTTAAGAAGTCCTCTCCTACTTCTTATATTTATTTTAGCTTAATAAGTAGTTAGAAATCTTTAATTTAATAGTTTTAAGTTTTTATTTTTTAAATAGATTTAGCTTATTTTTTAGTCCTTTTTTATAACTTTAGTCTACTTAAAAGAGTTATCTATACTTTTAGTTCTTTAAAGTAAAAAGAAAGTAGTAGGTTTATAACTCTTTTGTTCTTTTTTTAACTAGTTTTAGCTCTAGTTTAGTAGTAATTCTTTTCTCCTCTTAATTTTTACTTTATAACTTTAGCTTCTTTTATACTTTTTTATATTATTATAGTACTTTTTAAATATTATTTATCTTATCTTTACTAACCTAAGAATTATATTTTAATAGCTATTTAGTCTATTTAATTAAGTAAAAATATTTATTTTCTATATTCTAATAGCTTATAACCTAATCTATTTCTTATTAGATATTATCTTTCTTAAGGTCTAGAATAAGTAAAGAATTACTTCTAGTATTACTCTTCTAAAGTTTAAGAAAACTAACTAAAAAAATATTATATAGTTATAAATATTTATTAAAGAGAGCTAAGTAATAAGCCTATTTTCCTATTTAATCTAAAATTTAAAAAGGCTTAATAAAGTAGAGAGATAACTTCTTTTCTCTTATTTTAAAGTATAAGTTCTTTATAGAAAATAGAACTAATTATCCTTAGTTAAACTTTTATACTTTATAGTATCTATTATACCTTTTCTAATAGGATTTAACTAAATCTTATTATAACTTCTATATATTATCTTAGAGTTCATTAAGTTTTTATAAATAGTCTCTTATTCCTTATATCTCCCCTTTTTAGATCTTATTTCTAAGATCCTTTTAAAACTCTAGATAATATCTAAAGAGAGCTTTTATAGATATTTATTTAGTTATTAAGTTTCTCATATTATTATAAGCAAATATTATAGTTAGAAGTAATTTAGTCTAATTAGATTAAGACTTATTAGTAAAGTAATATAAATATTATTCTAAAGTTTTATTTATTATTTTAGTTTAACTATTTATTTATAGATAAAAAGCTATAGAAAGTCTTTATTTTATCTTACTATAATAGTAAAGATCTACTTAAATTTAGCTAATAAATAGAGGTCCTCTATTACTAATAATACCTTTTAGAGATCTATAAAATAACTTAACTTTTTCAAAAAAAAAGCTTAACTAGTTCTATTATAGTTATAATTATACTAATAGTAAAGAATAAATAGAACTTAGTGAATCAATCTATAATCACTAAAATAAAGTTATATAATTTTTAGCTATCTTATAGTTATAGAAGTCTAGTTATTATATTTATTAAGATCTCCTTAAAAGGTCTTCTAAGTAATAGTAATAGTTATAATTAGCTATAAAGATAATACTATTTAGTTTTAGTTATATTATATACCTTATAACTATTAATATATTCCCTAATATCTTAGTTAAAATTCATCTACTAAAACTTTCTTTAGATAAGTTTAATAGTTTTATCTCTACTAAAATAACTAGCTAAAGGATTATTATAATAAAGAGATAAGATTTCTATTTAAATTAATATTTCATTTAGAATAAACACTCTACTTTTATATTTTAGTAGATTAATATTAAAACTTTAATATTAAAGTGGTTTTTCTCTTTTAAGTTAGAGGTATTATTTTTAGTACTAAGAATTAGTAGCTTATAAATTATAAATTAATTCCTCTAAACTTAAAGTTATTTTGAGGTTATAGATTTATTTATTTTTTATAATACACTAAGCTTTTACTTAAGTTACTACTTAAACTTATTATACCTCTTCTACTTTAGTTTAGTTTAGCTAAGATTTCTATAGTAGTTTAACTTTTTTAGTAATACTTAATAAAAGGTTTAGATCTAAGACCTCTTTATTATAGTAATTAGAGTATCTAAATAGCCTATTAGTAGGGTTATTTTTACTTTATTAATATTAAATAATAAAGTTATAAAGTATAAAATAGATATATTATTAAACTTATCTCCCTATAATATAGATTTAAGATATAAATAAACTTAAGTTCTAATAATTAGTTAAAACTTCTATAAGATACTTAGATCCTTCTATATAATATTACTAGGTTTTAAAAGACTTAATAATAATATATATTACAACAGGGTAAGAGAGAAAACTTATCAATTATATTAGACACTCTACTCTAGGCAGAAAACCCCTAAAAATGCCCTAAACATTTATATATCGATTTTCTAGATAACTATAAGAGATATAAAAGTAAATATATAAATATAAGCTTAACTAACTTATACTTTATCTATATTTTCTACTCTTTTTATATCTTAGGTTATGTAATTCTCTTAAGAGAAAATAGGCTACTGAGAAGAAGTTTAGCGATATTATCCCTATAGTATTCTACTTTATTATCGCTTTAAATAATTGAGGAGGTATAGTAGGAATTAAGAGAGGGGATGAAAATAGAGCTAGCTAAAGCTAGAAAAGCTTAAAAATACCTATTTTTATTTAATTTTTAGAAGATAAGAATTAATAGGTTTTTTCTATAGGTTAGGCTAAAGAACCTTAAAGGCTCTTCTAAGAGGGTAATTACTGAAGTTATTAAGAGAAAATAGGAAATTATATAAAAATAAGTATATTTCTTACTTATCTGCTTAATCTTTTTTATTATAGGCTAACTAGGCCTCTATCTACTTATATAAGCTTTTTCCTCTTATAATAACACCTAACGCCTATAAAAACGCCTATCTAACTTCTTATTTTTAAGTTAAAATTGCTAAAAATTCCAGCTTCTCTACCTCTTTTTATGCGTCCCTTAAGTCTTTTATACGCTAAAGAGAAGAAGACTTAATCACCTTTATTTTATATACTTAATTTATCTTCTAGCTTTTAACTTATACCTTCTACTGTTTTAACTAGTAGCTAGTCTTTCTACTAATTTTTTCTTAATATAAGCTTAATTATAATCTTCTTTCTAGATTTCTTCAGTTTATTATATACTAGATGTTATCTATCCTTTTAGTATAGTTAGAACTAAGAAGGTGTTCTAAAGTTATATAGCCTAAGTTATATTTTTAATTAGGTCGTCTTAAGTAATAAGAAATTACTTTAGAGTTAAGTTATTAGGTTTATTTGCTTTAAGTAACTTAAGCTTTCTAACTCTTCTCTTAATCTTTATATAGTAAAGCTCCTTTTACTTATTCTCTATCTCAACTTATATATCTTTAACTTTATTTAACACTTCTCTAAGGTAGTTTTTCTTTTTTATATTAATAATAAAGGTTATAGAATTAAGGTTATTATTATAGACTATATCTTCTATCCTATTAGTCTCCCTTAGAGAGGCTAGGTCTTTAGCTTTAACTTTAATTAACTTTTAAGTTACTAATATTTAGTTAAATATAGCTTTTCTAGGGCTTATGTTTACTTTATCTTCTTATTATTCTTTTTACCCTTTTCCTTTTAAAGCTTTTAGCTAGTTTTTAAACCTAGTTTTAGGTTTTAGTTTTAAGCTTTTAAGTGAGATATAGAGGCTAAACTCTTCAGTAATAAGCCTAACCTAGTAGTTAAAAAGGTTCTTATAAAGATTTAGGTTAGCTTTTTAGGCTTTAGTAGTAGTTTCTAAATATAAAGTCTTAATACTAAAGATGCTTTATTAAATAATATATCTAATAAAGTTTATAGTATAGAGGCTGTATTTCTATAGGTTTTCTTTTGATTTAATTTAGAGTTATAGGATAATAAAAGAAGTATAATTAATAAGCTCTTAAGTCTCTACTAGTATTTTATAGATCTTATACTAATTATAAACTAACTTAACTATAGTTTTAAAAGAGGTCTCTAATTTACCTAAGTTGCTATTATTAGTAATATCCTATATACTATCTGAGTAGAGGTATAAGCTGTTTCTTTAATTAACGATTAGGTTTATATACTTTCCTCTACTATTATGTTGCAAAAAGATAATAAAATTGCATAAAGTAAGCTTATTAGCTAAAACCTTAGAATGCTTTACTTTAAGGTTATTATAGAAGAGGACCTAAATAATAAGAACCTTTATATACTGTTTTTTAATTATATTTCTAATAGTTAGATTATAAGCTGCTTTAATATAGCTTTTTAAGAGGGAATTGCCTTAATATAGAAACCTAGATATATTATAGAGGTTAGAAAGAACCTTTACCTATATACCTTATTCTTAAACTCCTTAAGTTAAGTTTTTACTATTATTATAAGAGAATCTACCCTACTAGCGTCTAGTTAGAGTTATATTAGTAAAGTTATTATTAATTTGTATCTATTTAGGTGCTAAAAAGGATCTATTTTAACTAAGCTTAAGTGCTCTATAAGGCTTATAAGGCGTAATAAGAGACTTAATAAGCTCTACTATTTTAAAGATAATTTTAGGGAGTTTTTTATTAGATTATATAGGCTAGATATATTTAGTTTTACTTAGTTTAGTGTTCACTTCGCTAAGGTAGTTAAGATGGAAATTAAGAAGCTATAGGGGCTGTTTTCCTTATAGGAGTGGAGTAGATATATCTACTACCTATAGAGTTTTATTTTAAGAAACTAATTAGTTTTTATAAAGGTGTATAATATAGATTATAAGCTTTTACTTAATTCTATTAATCTAGTTAATATCCTATATAGTTTTATAGGCCTTCTAAGACTTAAAATTATAGTCTCTAGAGGAAAGAAATTGAGAGGTAGTAGGAGTAGTTTAGTGAGATATTATGTGAAGTTTTATAGTAGTCTAGAAGAAGAATTATTAAGTTATAAGTGTGTAAAATTAAATAAATAGATTTATATTGCTGCTTATCTAAGTTATAATAATTAAATATCTTAAAAAGAAGGAAAAAGTTAAAAAGGTGAATTTATAGAAGGTAAAGGGGTGTTAATTATAATGTTAATAGTTTTTTTTTTTGTTAAAAGTTAGTGAAAATAAATAGGAAGAAAAAGGTATAATTTTTAAGATATATAAGTGATAGTTAGGCTTAGTTAAAGTCTTATAATTAAATATAAAAGTGTCTGTTAAGGAAGGGTAGTTGCTATATATATAAATATGTAAGGATGTTTAGTAGAAGGTTAGCAGTTTAAAGTGCTTTTTTTTATAAATATTATAAAGGTAAATTTAGCGCTAGTAGTTGATAATCCTTCTAAAAATGTGATTTTTAGATAAGAAAGGAACTAATTAGGCGTATAAAGTGGTCATTTTTGAAGGTAAGATTTAAGCAATTACTAGATATAGCTAGTAATCAGATGAAGGTAAAGTTAAATACTAAAGATAGTAAGTAGAAAAAGAAACTATAACTAATATGATTTAGTAGTAGAAAAAGGAAAGATATAGTTATAAACTGCTTAATTAGGCTTATAATTATATGTTTTTAAAGGGAAAGTTAATATTTATAGCTATAAAAGAGGTGAAGCTTTTTATAATTTAATTATAAGATATATAAAATTAAAAGCCTCTTTTTTATAGATAGTAATGTTTTAATTAATATACCTATTTTGCTTTTACTATTAAAACCTAAATAAATATATTCTTTTTAGTTTAGTTAATCTTAGATTTATAATAAAAAGTTCTTTAAGTTATTCTTTTTTGTCTTATTAATAAGTTACTATAGTGAATAAGCTTTTAAGTTACTATAGCTACTGTTTTTAGTATTAACTACCCCTCTAGTTAGATATAAAAAGGTATATCTCTTCTACCTAGCTATATCTCTTCTTTCTTCTTCTTAATATATTATTCTTTATAATCTCTAGTCTAACTAACGCTTTATAATAATAACTAAATAACTTCTAAGTAGTATAATTATAGATATTAAAATCAACTTAGGTTACTTTTATACTACCACTTTAAACTAAATATATAAGCTCTTCTCTTTTTCTCTTATACTAGCTTCTGCAAATTATAAAGATAAAGAAGAAATTATTTATTTATTTAGACTTATTATACTACTATTAGTTATAGTAAGTTATCTTTCTAAAACTGTTTAAACTACTACTAACCTATATATAGGTTTCTCTTTCTCTTTTTTAAACTCCTATTAAAGGTTCTATTAGTTAGGTTTAATATAAAATAAGCTTTATCTATAAGATTACTATTAATAAAAGAGTTAAAGAAGTTACTCTGAGGTTTTAGTATTTACTTACTAAGTTCTTAATAATATATATAGAGCTAATTAATAAAAGAGAAATACTAAATAGGTTTCTATTTTTTATAAAAGAGGTCTATATTATAGAGAGTTATACTAGCTTCTAAGGATAGCTATACTAGAAAATAGATAAGTTAGAGGTAGTTAAAACTTTACTAATTTATATATATAGCGTCTAGAATCTCTTTCTATATAATAGATACTTTAAGTACTAAGTAAAGATGTCTTTTGAGGCTAAGCAGAGTAGCTACTAAGTTACTATATCTGTTCCTTTTTAGAAGTATATTTCTTATTAAACTAAATAAAAAGAGGCTTATTCTAACTATATTTACTATAAGAAAAGCTCTTTATACTTATATAGGTTTAACTATAACTAAAAGACTACTAACTAGATTAAATATATTAAGAAGAGTAATAAGAAGAAAGATATTTCTAATAGCACCCTTTATAAAGAGAGTAGGGGTATTAACATAATACTTCATTCTAAGTATAAATATCTTAGAGGTGAAACTATTATATTAATATGTAAACTATTAATTAACTAATTCACTAAGTTAGCTTTAGAATATAAATTCAAATTATAGTAGTATTCCTAAGCAGTTTCCTATAAGATTCTCAGTAAGAACTTTTATAAGTAGGTTAGCTTTTTAATAGTAGAAGTAAAGATGAAGTATAAGGATAAAAAGAAGAAAAAGGAGGCTGCTGTTTATTATACTTAGAGATTAGTCTAGTCTAGGTTTAAATTTTTAAGAGGTAGTATTAGTTTCTTTTGAGTTTTTTAGCATTTTTTAGTCTTTTTAGTATTTATTAGTTTTTATTATTATATATTCCCTCTTCTTTTATAACTTTATATATTAATAGCAAAAGAAGCAATATAATATATAATTAATATACATTATAATATAGGGGTAACTAAAAACAGGTAAATAAAATAATATTTTGCTTATTAAAAATAGATAAAAATAAATGATTTTTATAGATTTAGCTGTTCTTTAGTTCCTCTATATCTCTATACTAGCTATTAAATCTTTTGTTTTTTATAAGGATGCTTATTACTATTTTATTTTTTTTCTACTAGGTGTTAACTTTAACTTATAGTGTTTTATTTTGTTTTTATAATTACTTAATTTGCGCTTTTATAGCATCAAAATTATTAGTTTTTGCTTCTTTTAGTGTAGATAACTCATTAAGGTTTAAGATCTCTACTAGACTAGAGGTATTAAGATTAGGTTAGTTTATAGTAAGAAAGACCTTATTAAAAGCTTATTTGAGGTTTAGTTAGACTTCTATTTCAAAGATATCATCTAGATAGCTATCCTTATTTACTATAAATTTCTTTAAGTAATTGCTAGCTACTATCTACTTAATAGGAATTCTAGTAAAAGTTTTAAGTAAATAGAATAAAGTTTAGAGAGATATCTACTAGATATAAAAGGAGTCTAACTAGTACGCACTAAGCTTATTAGAAGAGCTTTTATTAATAGACAGCTTTATATTATAGATAAAAATAATATCCCTAATTTATAGTTCTTTATGTTGTATTTTATACTTATTTCTTTAGTTATAGTTCTTAGTAACTTAGTAGTACTACTTTATAATATATTTAAGAGCTATCTACTAGTTAGAATTAAGTTATTTAAAGGTCTATATATATAAAAAGAGTTTAGTTTTAGCGTCTCTAACTTTTAACTAGTTTAGTATTTACTAAGTAACGCTTTTAGTCTTAATTAAAGTAATTAGGTTATAACTATAAATAAGGTAAAAAGGAGAGTATCCTATAGAGGATCTAACTAATATTTAGTTAGTAAATAAAGCTATATAAAGGACTGAAGTTTAATTCTTTCTACTAAAGTTTAACTAGGTTATAAAGGCGTAAATAAGAGGTTAATATCCTTTTTTAATAAGTTTATTAGCCTTTAAATTATATACTAAGATAATAAGGTATTATCCTCTATAGACTTAATTAAGCTTTTTGATAAACCTCTTGTTTTCTAGTCCCCTATTAACTGTGAGGAGCCTATAGATCCTATAGTAGTAGATTATATCTTCTTAGATAAATTTAGCTATTATCTTTAAGTTAATATTCTTAAGAAGTTAATAAGCCTCTATATAACTAATAAGTACGTTATAAGTTTTAGCTAGAGAGTAATTACTAATCTTCTAGATATTAATATAAATATACTAAAATAGGATTACTAGAGGTGTAGAAAAGATATAAGGGTCTTTAAATCGTTTTAGTTAGGCTTATATATAAGGTAGATAGCCTTTTATTTCATCGCTTGTTATTTAATATATGTTTTCCTAGGTATATTACTTTTAGAGTCTAGTGTACATTATATTATAGCTTCTATACTTTCCCTCAGTATATATATACTAGATTAACTTCTTCTACTTTTCCTTATTATTAACTATTTATCTTAGTATAAAGTTTAACTTTATTTCTTTCTAAAAGAGAAAACTATCTTAGAGTATATACTTCGCTATATATAACTTAAATTTCTTAAAATTAATTTAAGAAATAGTTTTTAGGTGTAATAATAAAGCTAAATACTTAGTAATTTATTATAATTATTAAGATTAAGCCTATTTAAGGCTTAGTAGATTATCTACTCTAAGTCTAAGATCCTCTTCTACTTTAAGTATATAGATAAAGTTATTAATTATCTTATCTAAATCTTCTTCTTATTCAGCTTCTTAAATATTAGATTCCCCTACTAGTTTATATAAGAGACTATCTGCAGCCCTATTTTTTATACTAGATATATAGCGAATGTTGAAATTAAACATTTTAATCTAAGTGATTTATTATATAAAAACTGCTCTAAGTAAATCTAAAGTAGCGCTACTAATCTAGTTTATAAGGATTTTTATATTAGTTTTAAAGGTAAATTATACGCTATATAAGTAGTTTCTAAGCCTCTTAAGAGTAAGTAAGACTAATTAAAGCTTAAGCTTTCTTACGTTATAGTTAAAGGCTATATTAGTTTAGATTCTACTTTTATACTAAGTAATATATCTTTTGCCCTAATAGTATTATCTAAGTATAGCGCTTTACCTCTTAGTATTTATATTAGTAGATAGATAGATTTTACTAGCTTCCTCTTTATAATTAATAGGTTAAAGTAATAGAGGGCTAACTAAATAAAGCTTAAAGGTTTCTATAGCTAGCTACTGTTTTAGCCTCTACTTAAAAGGTATTTCTTTTTAAAGAAGTCTTATTAATAAGGTAGAAATAGTCTTATAATCTTTAATCTATACTTAATAAAACTTAATAATGCTAAAAAGACTTTTAACTACTGTAATATTGTTGCATTTTTCCTACTTAAAGATTTTAATAACTTTATTTTAATTAGGCTTATATCCTCTACTGCTCACTATATAACTAAAGAGGTTAATAGTAGGCTAGTAAATCTAAGATTTCTTAAGAGAAATTATAGTACTAGTAAGCTTAAAGTTCTAAAGTACTATATCTAGGTTTATAAAGTGTTTAAAGATATATAAATGCATCTCTAGAAGCTTAACTATATAGTTACTATTATATATTGTTTTTAGCCTTCTAATAGAGATATTATTAAAGAAAAGTTAGTAAATGCTTAGAATAAAGTTATAGAGGATTCTCATTATAACTTTTATGAACTAAGTAACTAAATTTATTGCTCCTTGAGGTAAGGTATATATTCTAAATAGCCCTAAAGGTGTAGCAAATATAGTTAGGTCTTAACTTAACTTATTAAGTAAGACTTAGTTATATCTAGAAAATAGGTCTAAAAAGCTTATAATTTTATAGTTAGCAAAGTCTTCTGAGAATTTATTAGCTTCTAGAGGAATAAAGGCATCTCTAATACTAATCTTATTAAGTTTTATATATAAGTTAATAAGCTTTATATTGCTATCCTTTTTAGTAATAAGAAACTAAGAGTTTCTATATAATCTATAGGATTTCTCTAAAACTCCTTGTGTAACTCTTAATCTAAGTATATTAATAACCTTCCCCTATAAAGCTTTAGAGATAGGAATCCTTTTCTCTTACTACGTAACATATAGAATAGTTCTAATCTTCTATAGTAGAGCTATATAAGGGTTAATATACCTACATTCTGTAAAATCTTATACTAACGCTTTTTCTCAATTTATGAGGATATATTTAAATATTTCAATCTCTCTTAGTAAAAAGTGTAACTAAGCGACTTTAAGCTTCAAAAACCTTTCTAAAGTAAAGTGAGTTCCTTAGTTAAACTATATAAATTGTAGATATATATAGCTAGCAAAAGAAGAGTTAGAAAGCTAATAATAGCTCTCTACTTCTTAAGTTAGGATCTTCTTCTAGTTTTTCTAATTATTAAGAACAGAACTATCTAAAAATAGATTATTAACTAGATAAACCTTTTTGTTTTTACGTTTATATATTATATAGATACTAATAAAGCTTTAGTTAAACTTAAGGTCTTTCCTAATTAACTTAAAGAATACCTAATTTTTTAAGACTTTGAGAAGGTTTTACTAGCTTTTAGTGTTTTTAAGAAAGTAGACTTAAATAGTTTCTATAATTAAAGTAACTACTACTTTAGTAATAGTTCTTAAGATATTAAATGTAGCTAAAGGTGAAATTAGAGTAGAGTACTAATTAGTTTTAAAAACAGCTTCTTTTTGTTCAAAAAGGTTAGTTTTCTTTCTTTTTTAGGTAAAAAGGCGCTTTTTTTTATAGTCTATTATAGCATTAACATAGTAAGTTTGAACTTTATTATATATATTGCTAAGGTTTTAATTAGTTTTAAATTAGCTTTTAGTAGCTTTAGAGGTATTATAGACGTTTTTTATATAGTTTTCCTATTTAGGGAAATAGTGCTGAATCTAACGCAAAGAATCTAATTATATAAAACTTATTAAAATACTAATCTTCTAGAATTTATTGCTTTTACAGTCTTTTGCTTTTATTATAGCAATAACAAAGCGTTTTGAATATTTAAAAGTAAGTTCAGTAGAGATAGCAAAAAGAAGTCTAAAGAGTAAGTTATAGTTAATAGTTTTAAGGTTTACTACTATTATAGTTATTATAATCTTATAGTTATTAATCTAAATAGGTATATAGTATACCTTAATAAAATATAGCTTTAAGTTACTTTTAGCTATTATTCTTATTATTAAAGTAGTAGTAGAAATTAGAATATTATAGTTTAAGATATATTAATAACTTATAAAACTAGATTCTATGCTAGTATTAATTATACTTTATATAAATAAGTAGTTATTAAGACGCTTACTACTAATAGAGATCTTTAGAATGAGTTATAGCATAATAATTATTAGAGCTATTTAGTTTATAGTTATTAGAATAATAGCTTTAACTAAAAAGACCTTTAGATAGTTTTAGGTTTAAATAGCTTTATTATATTTAGAAACTTAATTAGTTTATTAGGCTTTTTCTTTTAAGGTTTTAGTGAAGTCTGTGAAGTCTATAGGAATAAATATATAAATAACTCTTTTTAGATCGTCTATAAAAGTGTATATCTTTCTAATAAACTCTTCTTTATATTCTAGTTAAATTTCACAGACTTTTTTAACTAATAGACTAACTAAGCTATAGAACTTATATAAGATAAGTTTATTAATAAGTTTTTTATCTTTAATAGATTTCTAATTTTTACTATTAAGGAATATAGCTAGCTAGAAGTTACCTTTTAGAAGAGATAGTTTTAAGATAGGTTTTAGAAGAGGAATTTTAATAACTTTACTAGGTATTACTTCTCTTTTTATTCTAGATACTCTTTCTGGTTTTAGAGTATTAATAAGTATAGAAGCTAGTTTAAGAAGACCTTCTTCTCCTATTTTAATATCTAAGTTTTCTTTTTACTTTTCTTAGTTAAGAGGTGAATTCTTCTCTATAACTAACTTTTCTAGTAAGTTTAAATAACTTTTAGAATGAGGTTATAAGGAAGAAGGTCTTTTTAAAATAGTTAGAGTGTTTTTAATATTTTATATAGTGAAATAGACCTTTTTAGAAAGAGATTTTAAGGCTTTTTTCTTAACTTTTCTAGGATTTAATAGCTTTAGCTTCTTCTATAGGAATAGGTTAGCCCTATATATTTTTAACTAAGTAATTATAAAGCTTAATACTAAGAAATTAAGTGAATTATCTTTAGTTAAGCTATTAGGTTTTACTAGATTATATAGATGAGAAGACTAGGCTGAGTCTTTATATTCTTAATTACTAATAGCTAAAACTTAAAAAGTAGAAGCCTAACTAGATACTTTATTATCTAATATAATACTTCCTTCTTCTATAAACTTATAGGAAACCTTAATTAAGTTAAAGTTATTATAGTTTTATAGGATACTAATAAGTATAAACTATAGTTAGCTAATATTCTACTTAAGAATCTTAATAGCTTAAGTTTTTATAGCTTTATAGCTATTTTAATTCTTAAAGTGAGTAATAATAGCTTCTTAGTTAAACTTACTATTTTATTATAATAAGGTAATAATTATCTAAAGAATAAAAAACTTATTATTTTAAGGTCTATAAGAATAGTATCTTTAGAAGTATTAAATTAAGCTACTTTTTTTGTTAGCTATCTTTTAAAGATAATAGCTTTCTTTAAAGTTATGATCTATATAGCTTATATATTAGTACTAACTATATAAGCTATAAAAGAAAAACTTAAGATTTTCCTCGTTAACTTTAACTAAATAGACTGAGGCTAAATAATAGTTTTCTATAGCTAGAGAAGAATAAGCAATCTTTCTAGTAGAGATTTTCTAGTTATCTATTATTTTCATTAAGTTAGAAAGTTACTAGTTTAAAAACTAGTTTTAGAGGTTTTTAATACTTTAGTTAAACTTAGTTTTACTTCCTTTAGTTTATAGAGGGAGGAGAGCTTCCCTTCTTAGTACTTTTAGAGGTATAAGAAATAGAGAATAGGTAGGAGTAGTAATTTAGAAGGTTTACCTCTAAGTAGCCTTAGAGCTAAGCTAATTTATTAAGTTAACTTTAAATTTATTAAAGTCTTTTTTTCTAAATAACTTATAAATATTAGTCTCTATAAATAGAGCTATTCTATTTAAAGCTAACTAATTAAATCTTAATATAGCTATATAGATAATTTAGAGGCTAGTTATAATATTAAAGTTATATTTTATAGCTTTAGTTTAGATATTATTAATCTTTTATAGAAACTATATAGCTACTTTATAGTTTAAATTGTTTATTATTAGAGTTATAGAAATAATCTAATTAATCTGATTATTTAGTAGTTCTTAGTAATTTTTATCTATAGCCTTATAGCGCTAGATAAGATATATTTTCACTTATAACTAAGTTTTTTTGCTGAGTTTTATTTAATTATCAGCTTAAAAAGGTATATCTATATAGAAAATAATACTTAACACTTTTAAAGTATTAGTTATTTCTACTATTTCTACTATAACTTTATAGCTTTTAAGAAAGTTTAAAATGTTATTTTTAGTAAAGAATAATGCTCTAGCTATTCTAAGTTATAATATTTTGAATCCTTAAAGTCCTAAGCTATACGCTCTAGAGACCTTTTAATAAGATTTAGTAGAGTTTGAACAGCTTTATATACCCTTTTTTCTTAAAGAATTCTCTCTAAATGTTATATTTACACTAGAAGTATTACCCTTAGAAGCTATTACTTTAAAAACTTTAGCTTCTATAATTACTTTAGAACTTTAATCTAAATCTAAAATTAAAGGGGGTTTTTCTTATTAAGGTTAGTAAAAAAAAGAACTTATAAAAAGATTTACTGAAGTATTACTAGTAACTAAGTTAGCTTTATTATCTATTATTTTTAATTTAAGTTATTTATCTTAAGCTAGAGTTAAAGTCTTTAGAGCTTTAGAGTTTAGTAACATTATTCTAAAAAAAATATAGGTGAATTAATAGAAAAAGAAGTAAAAGAAGGTCTTACTAAAGAAGGCTAAAGTAAAAAGATTATATAAAACTTAAGTAGAGCTAATAATTTATTAATAGAAGGAGTAATAGAAGAATTCTCATAATATAGGTCTAAAAGAATAATAAAAAGTGAGAGGAGAGATAAAGAAAAAAAGAGATATTTTTATTATTATTTCTATTTTTATTCTTCTCTCTTATTTAGAAAGTGTATATATATCTATTATCTTTTTTCTTTTCTACTATTTTAATAGTGAGGTTATTTTATACTTTAGGTTTCTTTCTCTTTTCTCTATAAGGGAAGTTTAGTTATATTTAGTAGTATTCTCTATAGTTTTACTCTATAACCTTCTTCTTTTATAAGTTAAGCTTAAAGTTTAATAAAGTTTATAATAAAACTATAGTATTAACTACAGACTTTAAAAGAAGTGCTTCACTCTAGCTACTTATTTACTACTTAAAAATATAGAAAGAGAGAAATCTAAAGAGATATATATACTTTCTTTTCTATAGAGTTAGTATAGAATTATTCTTAAAAGGGAGAAACGCTCTTAGTTAAGCTTAGAAAACATTCCTTTCTTTATTTTTTAAAAAGTTAGTATAGTTATAATATTTTTCTTTTTTAGCTTTTTATACCTTTATATTTATAACGTCTTATGATTTAAGAAAGTTAGATCTTAGTGTTTCTATATATAAGTGCAACTTAGATCTTAAGTTTTTAAGCTTTTTAGTGTTTCCCCTTACTAGTTAATATATTATTAGAAACCTTCTAATAGGTTTAAGTAAAGAGAAGTTTCTTAGAATAGATTAATTAATTTTATCCTTTTTAAGGTTTATAAGAGGAGTAAAATAAATCTTATTACCTTTATAACTTTAGCTTTAGAAGTAAGAGTAAAATAAGTTTATTTTATCTTAGTTACTTTTAGGTTATTATTATAGTAGCTTATAATAAAGTAGTATATAATGATTTTAAATAGGTAAATAGTAAGCTAATAAGGGGGTTTAATAAAGCTTATATAGAACCTTACTTACTCTCTTCTACCTAATAAAATACTCTTTTTTTTAGGGTTTTTTAGACTTCTATAGGTTTAGTTAATCTTTAATTCTAAATACCTAGGCTATCGCTCTTTACTTTAAGAAAATAGAGGTTAAAAAGGTGTTTTAAATAAGTAGATAGTAGATTAATAAGAGGGTTTAGTAAAGCTTATATAGAACCTTACTTATTCTCTTCTACTTAATAGAATACTTTTTTTCTCAGGGTTTTTTAAACTTCTATAGGTTTAGTTAATCTTTAATTCTAAATACCTAAGCTATCGCTCTTCACTTTAAGAAAACAGAAGTTAAAAAGGTGTTAGCTAAATTTTCTTCTAATATAATGATATTCAAATTACCTCTTCTTTTAAGCTTTTCTTACCTTAGTTTAGTAAGATAGTATAGAATAACTACAAAGAGAACCTTTTATAGCAGTCTAATTTATACCCCCCTAAGTTAGTTACTAATTTTATAATAAAATAAAGGAAAAAACTTATTAATTATATTAAGCACTCCACTCTAGGCAGAAAACCCCTAAAAATGCCCTAAATACTTATATATTAATTTTCTAGATAACTATAAGAGATATAAAAGTAAATATATAAATATAAGCCTAACTAATTTATGTTTTATCTATATTTTCTACTTTTTTTATATCTTAAGTTATGTAATTCTCTTAAGAAAAAATAGACTACTAAGAAGAAGTTTAGTAATATTATTTTTATAGTATTCTACTCTATTATCGCTTTAAATAATTAAAGAGGTATAATAGGAATTAAGAGAGGGGATAAAAGTAGAGCTAGCTAAAGCTAGAGGAGCCTAAAAATACCTATTTTTATTTGATTTTTAGAAGGTAAGAATTAATAGGTTTTTTCTATAAGTTAAGCTAAAGAACCCTAAAAGCTCTTCTAAGAGGGTAATTACTGAAGTTATTAAGGGAAAACAGGAAATTATATAAAAATAAGTGTATTTCTTACTTATCTACTTAGTCTTTTTCGTCGTAGACTAACTAGACCTCTGTCTACTTATATAAGCCTTTTCTTCTTATAATAACGCCTAACGCCTATAAAAACGCCTATCTAACTCCTTACCTTTAAGTCAAAATTACTAAAAATTCTAGCTTCTCTGCCCCCTTCTAATATCTTTTAATCTAATATATACTAGTTAAATTTAGCTCCTTTAAACTTTTAAAACTAAAACGCTATAAAGTACTAATAGCTATCCTTATATTTCTAAAATAAAATACTAAAAGTAGTAAATTATAATATATTTATCTTAATTCTAATAAGCTTTTTACTATTAAAATACTATAGAACTAGAGTATATTAGAATATAAAACAGAGTAATTAAAATATAATTAACTTTACTTAGCTAAATTCTATAAAGCTAGGTTTTTAGCTCTCTTTACTACTTTCTAGTAGCTCTATTAAAAGTTTAGTAATTTAAAAATATCCTAAAATAAACTAGTAATAAAAATTATAAAATCCTAAAAAAACTTAAATATTATAATAAGTTTTAGAAATTAGCTATAAAGTAATAGCTACTACTTAGCTAGAGGTTATAGAAACTCCTTTAGAAGATAAAATAAACCTTAGGAAATCTACACTTTTTTAGTAAAATAAACATTTAGAAAGGTTAGTATAAAGCTAAACTTCCTATATTTAATCTAATACTTAAAAAATATATTAAGTATAAGTCTCTTAATCTTTAGAAAAAATAAAGATATTATCTAAATAAATAATATAGAAAATATTAGTAATCCCCTCAAAAATTAAGTTAATATAATTCTAAAAAGTTACTAAAGTATTAGTTAAGCTAAAAATATAACTAAATACTTATATAGCCTATATTAAGTATAAAAAGCTATCTTCTATTTATATCCTTTAGTAATATAAATTTAATAATATACCTTTTTTATATTAATCTTAGAGAACTATTAAGTATTAATAATATAGTTAAAGATCTTAAAGATTAGAAGCAAAAAGTAATAATTCTTCACTATAACCCTATTAAAACCTCAGTAATTAATATATAGATGCAAACTTCTATCCTTTTTAAAAATGAAAATTACTAGAAAATTAGTAAAGCTTTATAATAGATAGATATAACTACTTTATAAGTTTTTATTAATATATACCTTTAGTATCTCTAATTCTTTAGGAGAAAAGAGATAAATTAAGCCTTAAAGGGGCTTTTTTTCTTCTATAATATTAATCTTATAATTATATAATCTTTAAGAAGAAAAAATAGTTACTTTTAATAATTCTAATATATTAGTAGTAAATAATAACTTAAGAGGAATAAAAACCTTAAGTAAAGGTTGATCTTCTCTTTTATCTTTTTTATCTAAAAGAAGAATAAGTTCTAGTAAAATAACTACTATATAAATATATATAGTAGATTAAGCCTTTTTAGTAAATTAAAACCTTTATAGAACCTCTTAGGTTTTTTATAAAAGAGTTTAAAACTACTAGTAGTATTTAGCACCTCCTAAATAGATATTTAGATCTCTTATTATAGTTATTAAAAGAAGAATAGAACTACCCTCTAGATAGAGGTTTCTGTTAATAGTAATATAGAATTATATAAAAATATAAATAGCTCCTTAAGAATTAGTAATAATAATAAGAACTTAATATACCTTATAAGTAGAAATTTAAAAATAATTTACTACTTCTAAAAAGAGAATAGAGACTTTTACTTAGTTTAACCTATAAGATTTTATAAATTTAAAGGAAATAAGATTATATTTAATAGTAGTATCTAAATTTATAAATATTTATAATAACTCTTAGCACCTTTTTACTTAGATTAAAATATAGAAATAATAAGTAGTTTTTAATAGTAGCTAAAGAGAAATATAAGGATTTACTTTAAAACTTTAACTTTTCTTAGCCTAAAAGTAGAAAGGTTTTCTATAGACTAAACTAAAAAAGATCTTTTACTTTTACTTTCTAATTTCTTCCCCTTTTTAGAACACTTTAGAGATAAATAGTTAAAGTTTCTATAAGTATAATACTTAAAAAGCTAGTTATTCTTACTAATTCTATTCTTAATCTTAAATAATACTAAAAAATTAGAGGATTTACTCTAATTATATAATTAGCTATCTAAATAGTAGTATTTTAAAGAGAATTTATAATAATCTTAAGGTTTACTTTTATACTTTCTCTCTTTCCCTATAGTTTATTATATCTAATTAGCTAATATAACTATTTTAGTATAAATAATTAGTAGAGTAGTAGAGGTTTTCCTTATATTACTCTAAAGTTTTTTAAGAAATTTAGCATAATATAAATATACTTACTCTTTTTCTAGTTAAAGTATAAACTTATATTTTAATAATTAAAAGTAATTATTAAAATTAATAAAGTTTTAATTATTCTTCTATTTAGTATTAATAATATCTTATATAATCTTCAGCTTATAGAAAACTACATCCTTTAAAAAGTATTTAGTCTATTCTAAAAACTTAAAGTAGTTCTTATTATTTCTAGTAAGTTCTACTAAGGAATTAGTAATAAACTAATCCTATTAAGTATAGCAATCTATATCTATATATTCAAATATATAAAGGATCTATTTCTAGTCTTTTTTAAACTTTTTAAAAACGCTTAAATATACTTAATATAAATTAGCAATCTAATTATCTTAGTAACAAAATAAATACTTATTAATAAGCTTAATAATATTTTTAATCTTTAGTTTAAGGCTATTATCTAAGAAGTTACTATAAGAAGATTAATATTTCCCTACTACTTTAGCTACTCTTATAGTAACATAGTATTCTACTTCTACCTACACCTCTAATTTACTAATTTAGTAATATAAAGTTAAATTTATATCTATAGTCTTATTACTAAGATTTAATAGGTTAGACTTTTTAGGAGCCTAACTTAGAACCTCTTATCTAATATCTAATAGTCCTAAAGAGGTAGTATTATTTACAATTAATCCTTTACTAATAAACACCTAATTATTAATATATTATATTATTATCTTAACAGTAACTAAAGTAGAAGATTTAGAATTATTATAAGAAGTAGTTAGAATTAAAATAATAATACAGTTAGAAGTAGTATTAAATAAGGACTAAATCTTAGCCTACTTTTTAGCAGCTAAACAGTAGCTAGAAGTAGGCCCCTCTTCTTAAAACAGCTATAGTTTCCCTAGCTATTAGCTAGAGCAGCGCCACTTAGCAGCAAGCGCCACGCCCTATAACAGTTAAATATAGACTAAAAGTAGTTAATAGAAGTTAAAAGTAAACTTAAAGTTTTATTAATTTAAACTACTAACTATACTATACTTTATAAGTAAATAATATAATAATTTAATTTTTTATATTTAGTTTATTTTTAGTTTTTCTTTTTCTTATTAATCTATATAGTAATAAGTTACTTAACTTTTCTATACTATTATTTAACTAATTTATTATTATTATAGTTATATTTTTAATATACTTCTAGTCTATTTACTTTATAAATTAGTTAAACTTAAATCTTTATTAATTACTAACTTATATAGATCTAGCTACTACTTACTTAGTTTTTATAAATAGTACTACTTCTTATATATTCTTACTTATTTTTTCCCTACTATTTTACTATAATTAACTCTATATAGCTTACTCTCTCTAACTTTAATAAAGAAATAAAATGTCCTTTTTTTATTAACTTTAAGAGCTTATTCTTTAATTATTCTAAGTTTACTAACCCCTTTAGTATTAAAAAACCTATTTTTAAAGATTTTAATTTTAAGAATAACTTCTTCTATAACTTCTTCTAATCTCTCTTTACTTATTCTATTATATAGAAGTTTACTATTATATATTTTCTAGCTACTTATTTATTACTTTTCTAACGTTTTATTAAAATTTTTATAAATATTAGTTTATATTTAGTAATATCTTTTTAGATAAAACCTAAAGATCTATTTATTAGATCTCTTATTTAAAGTATATATCTATTATAACTAGAGCTAAAATATTTAGTAATATTATAGTTTACTATAATATCCTTAAATAAGATATATTAATTAGTTACTTTCTAGTTATTATAGAACTAACTATTCTTTAAATAATATTACCTATTATATCTATTATTCTAATAAATTTATTAAGTTTACTTATATTAATATATATACTACTTTCTTACTATTTTAATCCTATAGTATTAATATTCTACTAAAGTAATAAAGATATTATCTATTATTATAAGAAGTTTACTTCTTTTAACTATAACTATTTTACTTACTATAGTATTAATAAGTAAATTTTAATAAGTTTCTATTATTATATTATTCTAGTATAAATATTAACTTTTCTACTAGCTTTCTTTATAAATTAAAGCTTATATAGAGCTTTTTTATACTATTTCTATTTAAAACTATAAAATCTATACTAAAACTAAAGAGAAGTATATTAATAAAATTACTACTAAAGCTACTATTAGTACTAATACTTCTTCTACGCTTTCTACTAGTTCTCTAATTACTTCTATTTTTAGTGTTATTATTACTACTACTACTTTAGTATCCTTCTTAGTTAAATTTAATAAAACTTAGTTATATTACTTTATTTAAACTTATTTAGATATAGCTAAAGTTTTCTATAAAGTTTATTATACCTCTATCCTACTTCTATTTATAAATTCTAATTACTCTTTAACTTGCTAATACTATTATTACTATTTATACTAAATAAAAGAAATAAAAAGATTACTTTTAAAGTTTTTATTTTATTTATTATTTATCTATTTTAAGTCTATTTTAGTTTTATTATACTTTTTTATAACTTTATACTATAATAGAGTATTTTTATCTCTTTTTAACTTTTTAATTATAATTTATTTTACTATTATTTTTATATTTAACTTCTATTTATTTATTATTATATATTTATAATATTATATACTAAAAGTTACTATTATTCTTATTTATAAAGCTATATTTTTCTTTAAGCTTATTAACTATTTAGGTATTTTATAAAAATTATAAAAGTTTTTAAGTAAGCTAGCTATACTCTATCTATTTAATTAATACTTTATAACGCTTTCTCTTATTTATATACTTCTACTATATTACTAAAATAAACTTAATTTCTTATTTACTCTATCTATTTTTAAAACTAAATAGTAATTAGAAGTTATTAACTGTTTAGTTTAAAAATAGGTTATTTATAGTATAATATAATAAGCTAATATAGAAATAGTTATAAACCTTACTTAAAACGTTTAACTTAACTATACTTAGTAAAATTACTCTAGTTATTTTATACTTTAAATATAACTAATCTAACTTCTTATAAAGCTATTCTATATAGAAATTTACTAATAATAACTAAGCTTTATTACTTACTTTATAGTATTTAGCTAGCGTTCTCTTAGTATTTACTAATTACTTTATTATCTATTAAGCTACTATAATAGTAGCTTATATTAGCTTTATAGTTAACTTAAGTTTATTAATAAACTTATTAATAACTAACTTATATAAGTTTACTAGTTTTAATATAAGTTAAACTATAAATACTAAGTTAATATAATACTTATAAATAAAAAAGAAAAAGCTTACTCTAGTTATAGCTATATTATAGCTATTAATTACTAATTAAATAGAAAGTAAATAAACTTTCTAGTTATTCTAAATAAAATTAACTATTATCTATAAAACTATTTAGATATCTTAGTTAAAATATTTAGTTACTCTATCTATTTATAAGTAGAAAGTAATATTTAAACGCTATTTAATTTTTATAAATATATAAAACTATTACTAAAACTAACTTATTTAGTTACTACTTCTAGTACTAATAATAAACTTTAATACTCTATAAAACTAATAATAATAGTTAATAAAATATTCTATATATACTTCTATATTTATAGATATTATTCCCTCTAAAGTTATTATTTT
Organism: Colletotrichum viniferum; assembly: GCA_020226115.1. Lineage (NCBI taxonomy): Eukaryota > Fungi > Ascomycota > Sordariomycetes > Glomerellales > Glomerellaceae > Colletotrichum > Colletotrichum viniferum. The sequence goes on along the minus strand of JAGFBE010000032.1, from coordinate 427,389 downwards.
TAAAAGTCTATTTATTATTATTTAGAAGTATTAAAATCTTATATTTACTACTTATAAGAGATCTATTATAAAGTATATAATAAGGTTATAATATAGTTATTCTATTATTAATAATAGCTAAAGAAGTTTATATTTTACTTACTACTATATTATTCTCTTATTATAGCTATTATAATTTCTTATAAATTAGTAAATAGCTAATAACTACTCTAGCTAGAAGTACTACTAAGCTAGAATAGCTAGTATATTATTGTAACTAAAGTAACTTATTATTACTAAATTATAGTACTTCTAAATTAACTATATTCAAAAAGTATTCTAAAAATAATCTTTATTTATTAATTTTAATATTTAGATCTAGTCTCTAAATATTAATTAGTTAAAGGTATTTATATTATACTTAGTAATTTATAGTTCTAAGCTTAACTAGAAAGAGAAGCTTTAATCTTTCTATTTTACTACTAAATAAATACTTTAATATTAAACGTTATTTACTTATACTTTATCTTAAATATACTATAAAGCTAGGTTTCTAAATACTATTATAGTAAAAGCTTTTACTATAGTTAACTTATATACTTTTCTAAGAGTAGAATTAAAGATTATCTATATTATCTTTCCTTTTTCTTATTTATTTTCTTAACCTTTTAAAGTATTTTATTAATAGTATAAAAGTATATTAAGTATAGCTATAAAGTAGCTTAGTTAGTATTCTAAATAGAAGTTATATTTTAATAATTATTCTACTTAATAACTCTAACGCTCTATTAAACACTACTTTTATATAAAATATTTAAAGCCTTTATAGTTAGTTAAAACCTTAAACTTAAAGTAGCTTTTTAATTTAGTATTCTATATACTTAAATAAATAATTACTATTAATAGTTCTTTATTATAAATTAAGTAGTTATATTAAGTAGAAATAAGCTTTTATAAATAAAAAGTTATAAGAGGCTAGTCTATAGTTTGTTTAACTTAGAGGTGCTTTAATTATAGTAATCTAAGCTAAAGGAGGGAAGTTTCTAAGATACTCTTTATATAGAGGAAAAATAAGTATAGAGCGCTTATTAAGTAAATATAGTCGCTAAGAGTAGAATTTCTATAAATCTATAGTAATACTTAGACGTAATAAGTAAGCGTAGTCTATAATATATATCCCCCCCTTTAGCTTTTATATAAGCGTAGGTTAAGTATAAGCTAAAAGTAGTTAGTATAAGCTAAAAGTAAGCTTAAAGCTTTATTAATCTAAACTACTAACTACACTACGCTCTATAAGTAAATAATATAATAATTTGATTTTTCATACCTAGTTTACTTCTAGTTTTTCCTTTTTTTATTAATCTATATAGTAGTAAGTTATATAACCTTTCTACGCTATTATTTAACTAACTTATTATTATTATAGCTATATTTTCAGTATACTTCTAGTTTATTTACTTTATAAGTTAGTTAGACCTAAATCTCTATTAATTACTAACTTATATAGATCTAGTTACTACTTATTTAGCCTCTATAGATAGTGCTACTTTCTATATATTATTATCTATCTTTTCTCTGCTATTTCACTATAATTAACTCTATATAGCCTGCTCTTCTACTGTTTTAATCCTATAGAGCTAATATTTTACTAGAGTAATAAAAGTGTTATCTATTACTATAAGGAGTTTACTTCTTTTAGCTATAACTATCTTATTTACTATAGTATTAATAAGTAGACTTTAGTAAGTCTCTATTATTTCACTATTTTAATATAAATATTAACCTTTTTACTAGCTCCCCCTATAGATTAAAGCTTATATAGAGCTTCTTTATACTATCTCTATCTAAAACTATAAAATCTATACTAAAGCTAAAGAGAAGTATATTACTAAAGTTATTACTAAAGCTACTATTAATACTAATACTTCTCTTATACTTTTTACTAGTTTTCTAGCTACTTCTATTTTTAGTACTTCTATTATTACTACTACTCTAATATCCTTTCTAATTAAGTTTAATAAAACTTAGTTATATTACTTTATTTAAGTTTATTTAAATATAGCTAAAGTTCTTTATAAAGTTTATTATACCTCTATCCTACTTCTATTTATAAATTCTAACTACTTTTTAGTTTATTAATACTACTATTACTATTTATACTAAATAAGAGAAATAAAGAGATTATTTCTAAGGTTTTTATTCTATTTATTATTTATTTATTTTAAGCTTATTTTAACTTTATTATACTTTTCTATAACTTTATACTATAATAGAGTTTTTTTATCTCTCTTTAACTTCTTAATTATAACTTATTTTACTATTATTTTTATATTCTACTTCTATTTACTTATTATTATATATTTATAATACTATATACTAGAGGTTACTATTATTCTTATCTATAAAGCTATACTTCTCTTTAAACTTATTAAATACTTAATTATTCTATAAAGATTATAGAGGTTCTTAAGTAAACTAGCTATACTTTATCTATTTAATTAATATCTTATAACGCTTTTTCTTATTTATATACTTCTACTATACTACTAAAATAAACTTAACTTTTTATTTATCCTCTCTATTTTTAAAAATAAATAGTAGTTAGAGGTTATTAACTTCTTAGCTTAGAAATAAGTTATTTATAGTATAATATAATAAGCTAATATAGAAATAGTTATAGATTTTACTTAGAACGTTTAATTTAACTATAGTTAGTAAGATTACTTTAGTTACTTTATATTTTAAGTATAATTAGTCTAACTTCTTATAAGGCTATTCTATATAGAAATTTATTAATAATAACTAAACTTTATTATATACTTTATAGCGTTTAGCTAGCGTTCTCTTAGCGTTTATTAATTACTTTATTATTTATTAAACTACTATAATAGTAGTTTATATTAGCTCTATAGTTAACTTAAGTTTATTAATAAACTTATTAGTAACTAACTTATATAAGTTTACTAGCTTTAGTATAAGCTAGACTATAAATACTAAATTAATATAGTATTTATAAGTAAAAAAGAAAAAGCTTACTTTAGTTATAGCTATATTATAGCTATTAATTACTAACTAAATAGATAGTAAGTAAACTTCTTAGTTATATTAAGTAAAATTAACTATTATTTATAGAACTACTTAGATTTCTTAGTTAGAGTGTTTAAATATTTTATTTATTTATAAATAGAAAGTAATATTTAAGCGCTATTTAATCTTTATAAACGTATAAAACTATTACTAGAACTAGCTTATTTAGTTATTACTTCTATTATTAATAATAGACTTTAGTACTCTATAGAACTAGTAATAATAGTTAATAAAGCGTTCTATATATATTTCTATATTTATAAATATTATTTCTTCTAAAGTTATTATTTTTAAAAGTCTATTTATTATTACTTAGAAGTATTAAGACTTTATATTTACTACTTATAGGAGATCTATTATAAAGTTTATAGTAAGATTATAATATAGTTATTTTACTACTAGTAGTAGCTAGAAAAGCTTACGTTTTACTTACTATTATATTATTTCTTTATTATAGCTATTATAGTTTTTTATAAATTAGTAAATAGTTAATAACTATTTTAGTTAGAAGTACTATTAAACTAGAATAGCTAGTATATTATTCTAACTAAAGTAGCTTATTATTACTAAATTATAGTACTTCTAAATTAACTATATTTAAAAAGCATTTTAAAGGTAATTTTTATTTATTAATCTTAATACTTAGATCTAATCTCTAAATATTAATTAGTTAAAAGCGTTTATATTATACTTAGTAATCTATAGTTTTAGGTTTAATTAAAAAGCGAAACTTTAATCTCTCTATTTTACTACTAAATAAGTATTTTAATATAAAGTATTATCTACTTATATTTTATCTTAAGTATACTATAAAGCTAAATCTTTAAATACTATTATAATAGAAACTTCTACTATAGTTAATTTATATATTTTTCTAAAAGTAGAGTTAGAGATTATCTATATTATCTTTTCTTTTTCTTATTTATCTTCTTAACCTTTTAGGATATTTTATTTATAGCGTAAAAAGCGTTAAGTATAACTATAAAGTAGTTTAGTTAGTATTCTAAATAGAAGTTATATATTAATAACTATTCTAATTAATAACTCTAACGCTCTATTAAATCCTACTTTTATATAAAGTATTTAAAGCTTTTATAGTTAGTTAAAACCTTAAACTTAAAGTAGCTTTTTAATTTAGTATTCTATATATTTAAATAAGCAATTACTACTAATAGTTCTTTATTATAGATTAAGTAGTTATATTAAGTAGAAGTAAGCTTCTATAAGTAAAAAGTAATAAAATAGCGTTATTTATATATATCTTTTTAAGTTAACACGCCTCTTAAAGTGAACTTTAAGTAGTTTATTTTAATAGTTATTAAAGCTTATAAGTTAAAATAATATAGTATTAGCGTAGTTTAAAACTAGTATTTAAGTATTTAGAACGCTTCTTTTTGTTTTTTACTTTAGATAAATAATACTCCTTTTTTTATAAAGAGAGTAAGAGGCTTTATAACTTCTAAATACTCTAATATAAATATTTAATAATAATTAGTAAACTCTAAGAAGCTTTATAACCTTTTTACTAAAGTAAGTGCTTTTTATTTAATAATTACTTACACTTTTTCTATATTATAAGTAATATTTTCACTTACTTTTAAGATAAATCCTATATATTTCACTATTTTTACTAAGAATTTACACTTTATAAAGTTAAAGTTAAAACTAACCTCTCTAAAAACTTAGAGAACTTTATAAACTTTCTATTTATAGTTTACTTAAGAGCTACTACTATAAACTAGTATATTATTAATATATACTATTATAAAGTTATTAAGGAACTTTTAGAATATACTATTAATATACTACTAAAATATTACTAAAGCTCTACTTAGTTTAAATAAATAAACTAGTTATTTAAAAAGTTTATATTATATATAAAACGTAGTCTTCTCTTAATATTCTTCTACTATATAAATTTTATAGAAAGTAGCTATAATATCTAACTTTATATACTATTTTATTAAACTAACCCTCTAAAGAGTCTTTTAAATTAGAGGTAAAAAGTAGTAGTTCTACTTAGTAATAGCATTTAACGCTTAGTAATTATAGTAGAACTATAATTCTCTATCTAGTTTTCTAATAAAAAGTACTAATATATTAGTAAGAAACTTATTAGTTTAAATAAAGCTTTTATTAAATAGGTTAGTAAGTATTTTTTTAAGTACTAGAAGCTTTTCTCTTAATATACTATAGAAAGAGCTTTAAAATAAAAATACTTCTTAGCTAGAAACATTATACTTAAAGTAGATTTTATAGTTTATATTAGGGCGATTTAAAAGTAAAGAATATAACTTAGTAAGCTTAAAAAGCTCTATAAAACTATTATAAATATACTATAGTAGTTTCTCTAAATAGTTTTCTAGTTTCTTTATTTTAAGCGCTCTCTTAATATCTCTTAAGCTTATAGTCTATATTTCTATAGCTACTTTAGATACTTAATTTCTAATAACTCTCTAATAGATTACTATAAAGGGAGTAGTATTTAATTAGTAAGCTTTTTAGATTTTCCTCACTTTTTAAGGTTTATTTTATTCTTATAAAGTAATAGTAACCTCTATTTTCTTATAGAATACTTATTTCTCTACTATATTATATATAATACTATTCTATTCTATTTATAGCTTTTTTAAAAATAAGTTAATATTTAACCTCTTTACTATATAAGTAAAGAGCTACTATATATAGCTTCTAATTTTAAAGTATAGTATAACTATACTTTTTACTTTAGCTTAAGCTAAGTTATTAGTAAAGCTATATAGTTACTATATTTAGTAGTTAATATATAATAAATAGAAATAGTAGGTATATTAGTAGTTTACTATTATTTAAATATTATAACTATAGTTTATTAAAATATTAGTAAAAGTGTTTTTATTAATTCTAACTACTAATATTATAAAAGGCCTATTTATACTATATTCTAAATAAAATTGCTTTTACTTAGCTTACTCTTCTTCTATTATTCTTAATACTTAATTTTATATTAAGGTTATTTATTTCTTAAGTTAGAAATATTTTCTTTTTTTTATCTTTTTCTAAGCCTTAGTATAATACTTCTTTAATAGCTTTTACTACTTTAAAACTATCCTTTAATTTCTTTAACTTCTAATAATCTCTTTATAAGTAGCTAATCTAGTTATACTTAAAATAATAGTATATTTCCTTACTAAAACCTTTATTTATTCTATTATATAAAGCGTATACTAACTTTATTATCCTAATATCTCTATCTATATCTATTTTAATAAGTAATAATTTTATTCTAAAAGTTATAGGCTGATATATAATATTATAAATATAATATAATCTTTTTAGTTTCTATATAATATCCTATATAAAGCTTATATACTTAGTATACTTATAGGAAGTTAAGTAGTTAACTAAATAGTTAAAAAGCTTATAAAATAGTACTTTTTATAAGTAGTTAATTTAAACTCTATTTAGCTATACTATATTATTTACTTCTATAATAGTATATTTAAAGTAAAATAAAAATAAAGTAAAAGATTAATTATACTCTATCTTAAGCTTTAATAGCTTTCTAAAAACCTTACTCTTAATATTTAAGTTACTATAAATATAGTCTAAATATATTAAGAAAGTATTTAGCTTAAATAAACTATTACTACTACTAGATTTATAAAAAGCTATAAGTACTAGCTATACTTTTAGTTTTAAGTAGAAGTTAATTAAATATTAAACCTTTTAGTTACTTAAATAAAAAGCTTAATCTATTTTAATTTTATTATATATCTATTACGCTTAAGTAGTATATTTATTATAACTACTTCTAAACTTTAGAAGATTAAAGAGAAGTTTTAAATATTAAATACTACTTATTTCTTAGGTAATATTTAACTCTAAAAATAGTAATACTAGTAGTATTAATAGTAAAAACGCTTTAAAGTATAATACTAATAGTACTAAAATATTACTACTTATTACTATTTATATTAGCTCTATAACTAGCTTATTAATAGCTTATAATAAGGTTAATATATTACTAAGTTAGTTACTTAGTTTAGTAATTATAGTATAAATTAATTTAAATACTTATATATTTCTTAATACTACTTCTAGTTTAGTTATTTTAAGCTTAGTTAGCTCTATTTCCTATTTATTATCTATTATACTATATAACTAGTAAAATAAGTATTTAATATAAGTTTAGATATATAAAAAGCTAGTTTATAGTTTATTTAACTTAAGAGTACTTTAATTATAGTAATCTAAGTTAAAAAAGGGAAGTTTCTAAAATACTCCTTATATAGAGGAAAAATAGGTATAAGGCGCTTATTAAGTAAATATAGTCGCTAAAGGTAGAATTTCTATAGGTCTATAGTAACGCTTAGATATAATATGTAGGTGTAGCTTATAACAAAAGTAATAAGATAGTATTATCTTTATATATTTTCTTAGGTTAATATACCTTTTAAAGTGAACTCTAAGTAGTCTATTTTAATAGTTATTAAAGCTTATAAGTTAAAATAATATAATATTAGTATAGTTTAAAAGTAGTATTTAAGTGTTTAAAATACTTCTTTTTATTCTTTACTCTAGATAAATAATACTCTCTTTTTTATAAAGAGAGTAAGAAGCTATATAACTTCTAAATACTTTAATATAAATATTTAGTAATAATTAGTAAACTCTAAGAAGCTTTATAACTTTTTTACTAAAGTAGATACTTCTTACTTAATAATTACTTATACTTTCTTTATATTAAAGATAATATCTTTATTTACTTTTAAGATAAATCCTATATATTTCACTATCTTTACTAACAACTTATACTTTATAAAATTAAAGTTAAGGCTAGTTTCTTTAAAAATTTAGAGAACTTTATAAACTTTCTATTTATAGTTTATTTAAAAACTACTACTATAAACTAATATATTATTAATATATACTATTATAAAGTTATTAAAGAACTCTTAAAGTATATTATTAATATACTACTAAAATATTACTAAAGCTCTACTTAGTTTAAATAAGTAGACTAGCTACTTAAAAAGCCTATATTATATATAAAAAATAGTTTTTTCTTAGTACCCTTCTACTATATAAATCTTATAAAAAGTAGCTATAACGTCTAACTTTATATACTATTTTACTAAACTAACTTTTTAAAGAGCTTTTTAGATTAGAAGTAAAAAGTAGTAATTCTATTTAGTAATAGTATTTAATACTTAGTAGTTATAGTAAAACTATAATCCTCTACTTAGTTTTTTTAATAAAGAGTACTAGTATATTAGTAAGAGACTTATTAGCTTAAATAAAGCTTTTATTAAATAGATTAGTAAATATCTTTTTAAGTATTAGAAGTTTTTCTCTTAATATACTATAGAGAAAGCTTTAAAGTAAAGGTACTTTTTAGCTAGAGGTATTATACTAAAAGTGGATTTTATAGTTTATATTAAAGTAACTTAGAAGTAAAAAATATAACTTAGTAAGTTTAAAAAGCTCTATAAACTTATTATAAATATACTATAATAGTTTCTTTAAATAGTTTTCTAGTTTCTTTATTTTAAACGCTTTTTTAATATCTCTTAAACTTATAGTCTATATTTCTATAGTTACTTTAGACGTCTAACTTCTAATAACGTTTTAGTAGATTACTATTAAAGAAGTAACATTTAGTTAGTAAACTTCTTAGATTTCTCTTATTTTTTAGAGCTTATTTTATTTTTATAAAGTAATAGTAACTTCTACTTTTCTATAGAATATCTATTTCTCTACTATATTATATATAATACTATTCTATTCTATTTATAGTTTCTTTAGAAATAAGTTAGTATTTAACCTTTTTACTATATAAGTAAAAAGCTACTATATATAGCTTTTAATTTTAAAGTATAATATAGCTATACTTTTTACTTTAGCTTAAGTTAAGTTATTAGTAAAACTATATAGTTACTATATTTAGTAGTTAATATATAGTAAATAGAGGTAGTAAGTATATTAGTAGTTTATTATTGTATAAATCTTATAACTATAGTTTATTAAAGCGTTAATAAAAGTATTTTTATTAACTCTAATTACTAATATTATAGAAAGCTTATTTATACTATATTCTAACTAAAATTACTTTTATTTAGCTTATTTTTCCTCTATTATTCCTAATATTTAATTTTATACTAAGGTTACTTATTTCTTAAATTAGAAGTATCCTCTTCTTTCTTATCTTTTCTTAAGTTTTAATATAGTACTTCTTTAATAACTTTTACTACTCTAGAACTATTCTTTAATTTCTTTAATTTCTAATAATCTTTTTATAAGTAGTTAATTTAGTTATACTTAAAATAATAATATATTTTCTTACTAAAGCTTTTATCTATTTTATTATATAAAACGTATACTAACCTTATTATCCTAATATCTCTATTTATATTTACTTTAATAAGTAATAATCTTATTCTAAAAGTTATAAACTAATATATAATATTATAAATATAATATAATCCTTTTAGTTTCTATATAATATCTTATATAAAGTTTATATATTTAGTATATTTATAGGAGGTTAAGTAGTTAACTAAGTAATTAAAAAACTTATAAAATAATACTCTTTATAAGTAGTTAATTTAAACTTTATTTAGCTATATTATACTATTTACTTCTATAATAGTATATTTAAAATAGAGTAAAAATAAGGTAAAAGATTTATTATACTTTATTTTAAGCTCTAATAGCCTTCTAAAAGCTTTATTCTTAACGTTTAAGTTACTATAAATATAGTTTAAGTATACTAGAAAAGTATCTAGTTTAAATAAGTTATTACTACTATTAGATTTATAAAAAGCTATAACTACTAGCTATACTTTTAGTTCTAAATAGAAGTTAATTAAATATTAAGCTTTTTAGTTATTTAAGTAGAAAGTTTAATCTATTCTAATTTTATTATATATCTATTATACCTAAATATTATACTTATTATAACTACTTTTAAACTTTAAAAAGTTAGAGAGAAGCTTTAAATATTAAATACTATTTATTTCTTAAGTAATATTTAGTTTTAAAAGTAGTAATACTAGTAGTACTAATAGTAAAAGTATTATAAAGTATAATACTAGTAATATTAAAGTATTACTACTTATTACTATTTATATTAGCTTTATAACTAGTTTATTAATAGCTTATAGTAGAGTTAGTATATTATTATATTAGTTATTTAGCTTAGTAATTAAAGTATAAATTAATTTAAACGTTTACGCACTTCTTAATACTACTTCTAGCCTAGCTACTTTAAGCTTAATTAGCTTTATTTCCTATTTACTATCTACTATATTATATAACTAGTAAAGTAAGTATTTAATATTAGCTTAAATATATAATAAGCTAGCTTATAGTTTATTTAACTTAGGAGTACTTTAATTATAGTAATCTAAGTTAAAAGAGGGAAATTTCTAAAATACTCCTTATATAGAGGAAAAATAGGTATAGAGTACTTATTAAGTAAATGTAGTTACTAAGGGTAGAATTTCTATAGGTCTATAATAACGCCTAAATATAATAAGTAGGCGTAGCTTATAACACTTATCCTCTAAAAATTACTTCTACTATTCTAACTTCTACTTATTAAACTTATTTAAAATTATTATATTATATTTTATACTTATATTAATATTTTTAATTATTTAAATTAGATGTTATTTAATCTACTTAAGTACTCTTTTCTTCTATTTAGTATATATAAAAGTATTATATCTAAAAATAATTTGAAATATTTTTTCTCTATTAATTATTTTTAATATTATAATATATATACCTATACAGTTATAGTTATAATATTAATTATAAAAACAGAAAGTTTACTATCTTAGCTAATAGTAAATAATTATTTAAAGATTAAATAGAACAATTTATATTAAGAAGATTATTATATTTATACTATATTATGTTAGAAGGTATGAGGGTACTTCCCCCTCTGTTCACTCTATACTAGAGGGCTTAAGGCCCTAATACTCTATACTAATACTCAATACTAAGCAATGCGCTGCTGAGAAACCCTTTATGGGAAGAAAACTCAGGCCGCGTTGCGTGATACACAATTAAGCAGACGATGCGCGTACACAATACTATGTAATGATTGGCCAGAGGCCGTTGGTGCCCCACTGTGCATGTGGGCCCCTCGGAGGGGGGACCCACTTTTTTGCAGCGGGTCCTTAACCAATCAGAAGAGAGGAAAAGGGGTTCCTGTAGTCGGGATCGAACCGACGCCTATGCGTTTGGGTAACACACAGGCCTGCCAGGCGCACACCACTGCGCCATACAGGGTTATACTATATTATATAGAGGTCATTATAATAGTTTTAAAGTAATAACTATTAGAGTATAAAAAGCTAAATTAAATAACTAGAAATTTCTTCTTTTTAAAGATCTTATATTTATAAATTAGCCTCTTAAGGTTTAACTTATAAAACTAAACTTTTATTTTAGTAGTAATAAGGTATTATTATCTTTAAAGTATCTATAAATAGATTTTTAACTTTTCTAGAGTTATTCTAATATAGAGGTATATAATATACTATATACAGGTTGAATAACACGATAGAGTAAAGTGTATAGAATAGGGAACAAAATAAAAGCCTTGAAGCTTATTACTGAGAATGTTCTCTTCCTCGAGCACTAAAAACACCAGGTAAAGGAGACCGACTCAATTCATCAAGACACATCGTTTGCGATTGGTCCTGTTGCTCAAGTCAAGGGCCTCCTGCGAGCCTTGAGGCAGCAGCCTGTAGGACTGCATCGTTGAATAAGCGGGGCGGATGATGAACTGCGAGGTACGTATGCAATGAGCGACGTCCGTTGATGTTTTCATTCATAGAATGAGGAACCTGGCTTCATTGCCAGTGGTAAATGCAGTGAAGCCTTCGCAATATCTGGACTTAGTGGGCATCTGGGCTGGTGTCGTAATTCAAGCCAGGGGGTCCACCCAGGCCGGCTCGCTGTCATCTTCGACTTGAAAGACACGAGACACTCTACTCAAGGAGCCTTTTCACACAGCTGCCGGCCCGCCTCGTCTATGCGGAGTCGGCGACTCGGCGATGGCATGGAAGACCCTTAACCCCCCGGCTCAATCCCCATCGCGAAGTCAAAGCCCCCGGCGCTTTGACACCGGGCTTTGACATCATTCCGTCTTTTCAATCCGTGTAGATCCAGTAAAAAGGCCGAGTTCCACCTGTTGATTAACTCGAGTCCACGTTGTGTACTTAGTACAGGACAGGCCGACTTCGATGCCGATCTTTGCACCCACATACGGAGCGCGACTCTTTTGGACGCTGGGGCGCCGGCGCACTTTCCACAAGACAAACCTCAAAAGTCCGCATCCTTGCTGCGAAATCGAATTCAGGGCAGCTCTGCACTGTTCACCTGCTCGCCCCACGCCTCGCTACCAAGATCCAACATCCTTCCACGAAACATTTGCGCCCAATATGGCACCCTGAAGTCTGGTTCAGACAGAACTGCCGCGCGCGGTCCTTCGCGACCAAAACCACCAGCAGCGAGAAAAGTCGCGCAAGGTCGGCGTGCGAGAGTCATGTCCGGTGGATGAGTAAGGACGGGATTCAAGAAGCACTTCGGGTTTTCGAAATCGCCGAGCGGCGGATAAGAGGGCTGCAGTCGGTTTCCGTCAAGACTCTGAAGAGGGACTGCCCGGTCGCAAGCATAGACGCATCCATCGTGTCGGTTCTCCCGTGGGACGAACTCTGTCTGCACTCTATTTTTCGGTTCATCCGACACGAAAATAGTCTGGTGCAATGAATCTTTTGGTGGGAATCGGAATGGCACCAGACGCCTGATCCAGACGGCTGGATATTTATTGAAAATCGCAATCCATCGGAAGTTAACACACAAAGCTTATCTCCGGGTCGCTGGTCGCTCGCGCGGAGTTGACTACTTGTTGCAATGGGCTCTATCCACAAAAATGCTGCGTGCCGAAAAATGTTGGTGGCTTGGATGGACTGATCATAAGTTCCTGCAGAGCGGCTGAGCGAGTTCTGTAGAGGCTGCAGAGGCTCCAGCCGCCCACTTCTACCGCAGTACTACTGCATAAGAGGTCCCGTTGAGAAAAGCGTCGGGCGTCTCAGAGTTTACGTGAGTTCAGGTTTGCAGTCCCAAGCTGCGACCTTGTTGACACTTAAATCACCTCAAGGCGTATCAGTGTCACCAAGAAACCACGTGCGGGCGGCTTAATGCTGACGCAACAATATAATGGTCACTATTTTAATACGTAGGACGGCAGGTATGGTTGCAGTATTGGCCAAACTGCGAGTCAGGCTGCGAATTCGGCTACCCTTCCGGATTAGCACCAATACCTTGTGTTTCCTCCACAGGAATAGGCGACTGGCCAGGGCCATGGGTTTGTTTCGGGAAGATGGGGAATCGGCTCCCAAAAAGGCTCCCGCGTCGAGAGCGAGTCATCTTCCCATGCAATAGGATGCCATCTTGGAACACACATCATATGGCCCATATCGGATGACAAGCAGCAGCAAGCAGGAAATCCCGCCAACACCGCGGCCGTCAATCCCCACAAGGGGGCTGCGATGCCCCCTGGTGGGCCGTTTCGAGATGGCCGTCGGGTGGTACATCAAAAACGTGGCGGTCCCCGTCTGAGCGAGCAGAGGAAAGCTCGGCCCCTCCATTCTGGTTCTTGCTGCTCGTCATGCTATTTTGGATTCCATCGATGACGGTGCTGCGCGAGAGGCAGTCGTGATGGTCTTCCAACTCCCGACGGCCGTCCTGCCAGACGCCGCCGGGGTCATCTTCTATTCTTTTGTCTGTCTAATTGCCAACATTCTATTGGTGTGGCTGACCTGGATTCACAACGACAGGACAAGCTGTATGTACAAACGCCCTTCATCTTCGTCCGATACGAGGCCACCATCGAGGCCGAGCGCGTAGACCAATGAGACTAATATCAGACGATCACAGACATCGCCTGTATTTCGTATGCCACTTTAGTTGTCACCACGACGAGCATTGCACAACAATTCTACGACTATGCGTTATGGAGAGACATCCTGACGGATCAGTTCTACTACGCTAGGCAACATGCCGACAATTCAGAAGTTCAGTACTTCAAGGGGTCTCGGGGTGTCAAACTCATCTTGAGCTACGTCCGTATGTTTACTTGAAGACGGGAAGAATCTAGCAGAGTCTGACAGACTTTCACAGGAATATTCGGCTTTACTCTCGAATCCACTTTTGTTTTCTTTTTGTAGGTCAATTCACCATGCATGATGGGGTAGACCAAACATCTAATTCCGAGTAGCGCTTTGTCATTGGCGGCCAGTGTTTACGGGTGGTTTGCGACGACCCCGAGGACAACACGAACGATCTCGATCATTGGCAGAGTCTTGCCCTTCATGCTTACAGCGATTACTGTTGGTTTGATGCACTCGCCGGTGGCACAAAATTCATTTCTAGTGTATATGGTTGTTGCAAACACACAATGTAAGCGAGGTCTCACAATCTCTTTTGCAAGACGAGACATCCGGACTAACTTGCAACGTAGTTGTGCTTAGCCTCTTGGGTAGCGCCGTCTTACTACTCATGATCTTGTTCAAATACGTCCACTCGCGCCGAAATCTTCAGACATGGAACGTCCTCTATGGGAATGCCGGTTCTTTGGACAGCAGCGCGAATGGCAGCAAGTCACGGTCTGTCTGGCTGGGCAGCAATACGAGCCGAAGTGGTGGAGGAAGGAGTCGGGCTTACAGCGGCGCTGGCGCCAACAACACCTACGACAGCTGGCTCGTGATCCGGCTTTCCATTGCATTTTGCGTTCTTTGGTAGGCTTTTGATACCCAAACCATCTCAAACCAATGAGCTTACTCTGAATGCAGTGTCTTTGAATACACCAACGTCATCCCGAAAATCGCGGCCTCGAACCATACGATCGATCTCGCCGATGACTTGCAGCCCGATCTAAGCGACAAGCGAGGACGTTCCAGCGTCCGAGGATATGTATCTGGTGTTACGCCGAGTCTCGTAGCGTTTCTGGTTTTTGGAACTACGAAGACATTCCAACGAAAAATGTACGAAACGTTCGTCCCGAGGAGTCTCCGGCAGCGGAGGAGGGCGAAGAAGAATCTGTCGATATCAGTCGGCAACTCGAGACAATCACCGCACGTACAACCCACCAAGCGACCAAACCAGGCAGTGGACCAATTCACTCTCAACGATCTCACACCAAAATACCCCATGGGAAACTACGCACCCCAATGCTCTAGCGACGGAAATCTAAGCCCGAGACAACCACACGGAATGCAGTCAAATCTCGGTTCAAGAGCCGGTTCGCCACGATATGCGCCCAGTTCACGATACTTGCCTAGCTATGCACCAACTACATCAACTTTCGCTTCCACTCCGGGATTCTCTCAGCCCAGTCCGGCGGGCCTTTCGGCACCTCCACCACCGCGGCCACCTCGACCGATGACAGGGTTGACGGGGGTAAGTGTTATCAGCCCAAGTCTGCACTCGAAATTCTCGAACTTCAGTCGGCCACATACAATGATGTCGACGAACAAGGAACTACCAAAAACTCCGATTGAGGAGGAGAGCTTTCCTGAGAGATTCCGTTACGGGTCGCCGAGACGCGCAGGTTTCATGCTGGAGGGGAAATAAGGGAGGTGTATACTACAATGTAATAGATTAAATAGATAATGACTTCAGTTCAATGACATATTCTTAAGAATACTGATGCATGCCCTTGATTTGCCTCACTTATTAAGTGTGTTCTGATCCGAGATGCAAAGATTGCGTCGTACCACTCACATTCTGCGACAAGCCTCCCCTTGCAACTTAATAGCAAGAGAGACTAATCGAAAGATCCATATGACTAATTCTATTAGATCTCACATTCTAGAAGCCTTCCTGTCAGGATGGAAGTTTGGGTGTGATCGACGTTTCAACCGTGGATGGTCATGCATCAACACACATGATCCTCACCCGAGATCCTCGCACAACACTAGTGGCCGAAATAAAAACGGGAATATACCAGGTACGATAAAATTAGAAAAGTGATTGTTACATCCGCGGCCCACGATGGAATTCTTTTGTCCGTGGGAAAATGATTGAATTTGGGCGTCATGATCAAGTGCCCGTTTGAAGCTGAACCAGCGTGGCTGCTGAATTAATCAGCTCACGATTAATACGACGAGACCGTCAAACTGCCGTAGTAGTCTTCTCTATCCAATAGAATACTTCTAGAATCATATACGCACAATTATAGCCGGTTCCCAGAACGCCATGGATGTTGGGTATCGGCACAACGATCCTTCCGGGGTCCTCCCCTCCCCTCTCCGTGTCTGTTCTCTCTTCAAGCATCCGTGAAGTCCCTCTTTTCCACAAAGGTTTTGTTCCCAATTAATCGTTCGTTGACAAAAGAGCGAACCGCCTCGTAATAACCCGGCGACATGTCCCCATACTCGATGCAGTCAGAGCCGCACGGGACAGGCACCGCACGTTGCCCTTCAAGTGATCCAAGAGCTGTGGCCATATTCATGCACGCCGGGGGAAGGCCAGTTACGCGGATATGGTTTTCCTTGATAGGTCCATCGACGTTGATCGGCGTGCTCGAGACCTGGACTTGGTCGAAACAAGCATCCCAGGCATACTGAGAAGTTCCTGCGGGAGCGCTGCCAGATCCGTCTTCTTGTTTTCGCTTGTTGATCTCTGCTTCAATCTCCATGACCATCCGGCGGGCGTGCAGGAATGCAACATCGGCTCGTCGGCCCTTGCCGCCCGCCTTGAGTCCTCCCTGGATGATCCCGGCGACTTTCGTGCCTGCAACAGTTGCGATGCCGATGAGAGCCGGTGGGGCGGGGGTGCCTTGAAGGAAGATAATGGCGGTAAGAAGTACACCGGCAAAAATTGCGTTGGTCTTCATTTTGTTGATCAGGAGAGAGCGAAAGTCCAGTCTTGATCGAGGAGTTGACGATGACGGTGGCCCATGTGGACTAGATGAGAGCCAAGATTATTGAGATTTGTAGCATCCTTATACAGCCGATGTTGGCTATCCATGATGCGATGCTGGCGATGACAGAGGCATGATCAAGCCGTTTTCGTCGAGAATACACAGAGGCACCTATTCAAAAAAAACCATTTGGTACCGTCCGACGGGCTTCCTTGATGACTAGGAGCCAGGGTAAAGGAATCAAAAGAGCAATGAGGGCCGTGCGATGATTTCTTTGAGGTAGTTTAAATGCTTGTCTGCTCCCATGAATGGAAATGAATCAATCCGAGGCTGTATATCACCGTGGCAAGCCGTGCTCCCAAACCGGACTGTCAAATTTGAATGAGTCTCTGCTTAATTTACTTGGAGCCCTCGTGTAGCAAAATCCAAAGACAACTTGCCAATTGAGCAATTTGTACTTGATATACTCCACCACGTTCGTTCATAAATCGTGTTTACTAATTCTTCATGCGAATTGCTCCTATTATCAAGTACCAACTGAATTACCTTCTCCATCCCGTCCGCGTTACGCTTCTTATTCTAGGGTCCGTTCGAGGTCAACATGCCATCGCGCCGCGTCCCTTCCATTTTGCGCCTTCTTGAGCGCAGCTTCATGGCCTGGAAGGCCTTGAGTCTGGCTACCAACTGCGCCTACCCAGCAATGGTAGTCCTCTCAGAGTCGATGGAGCCTGCCTTCTCCCGAGGAGACATCATCTTGCTTGCCAACTGGCAAGAAGTCGAGGTCGGCGACATCCCGGTGATTTGGTTTCAGGGACAGCCCCTCCCTATGGTACATCGAGCCGTTGAGGTCCTGTTTGCGTAAGTTCGGATAATGAAGTTTCCTTCTCAGGTACCACCTTTTTGCGTCGGAAGACACGTTCTCTTTCTGAGTCAAGGGCTGTGAAACACAATGGTCTGACGAGCTTTCTAGTGATGACCAGGAGCGATTGATCATGACAAAGGGAGACAACAACGAAGTCAATGATGTGGTACTATATTCCTTTGGTCAGACACATGCACGCCAAGACCAGGTGGTTGGGCTCGTGCGAGGTTACATCCCATTCGTAGGCTTGTTGACAATCACTGCTCAGGGGTTATTATCCCGCTTAAGCTCCCCTCTAAGTCTAATTTTTAAGATGCCTCCTTTGTCTTGATGCGTTCAGCGGAAGAAGGTCTTGGTGCTACGCCTCTCATCGGTCGTTTCACTAAGCCAACAGGCTGATGGTGCATCCACTGAGAGCACACTCGATAGTGTAGAGGCAGACTCAGTCCAATATCTTAAAGAGATCGAGCTACTAGGTCTTCAATATCGCGAGATCATTTGGAAATTTCACTTGTTTGGTTGTAATGAACAGATTTGGTGTCAGCTATGGCGTTGTCGGCCGATTTATCTAACGATACCCTGAGACCGCCACTGCTTTTCGCAGCCTCTGCAACTCTAACGACAGTGGCCCTACACTTCCCGACTCATACGCACAGGTCATTCTTTTTCCCGGCATCGCTACTTGCAGCATGGTCGTTACTCTCTGTTGATGGGGACAACGCATCATCATTGACTGGTCTAGGCTCTTACACGGTCATCACAAGCTTCATATTCATGCTCATACTTCCCAACATTCTCTTCGGACAGAGTCGCTCAGTGTTATGCGACAAGCCAAAGATACGAAGGAGTGCATGCTGGCCTCAGTCACAGACCATCTCAGCGGCATGCTGGATTTGGAACAACCCTCGTCATCTGACGTTTCGCCTTAACACCACGGCGACATGGTCTTCTCGCGCTCTTTTCCTCCTTCGGCGAGCATTGAAGGTCGGCCTCCTTCTAGTCGTCAACAGTTTGGTGAATAAAGCCCACATATACCTCAAAGCCGACCTCTTAGACTTTACCCCGGAGAAATACCCAATCATCCGCCCAATGATCTCGCAAATTATCTTCGATTGCAGCCGTGATGATTGCACATACAGCCCGGTATCACATCGCCAAATCTTTCTACGTATCTTTACGGTCTTCTCCTGGATATGGTCCAATTTCCTTATCCTCGAATCATACCACGCCCTTCTCTCCACAACCTTCGTTCTCCTCGGGATCGACAACCCGGCAGACTGGCCACCTCTCTTCGGCAGTATAAACGACGTCTGGACCGTCCAACGCTTCTGGGGCCGCTTCTGGCACCGCATCGCGACGCCCACACTCACAACATGGACACGCACCATTCTGCGAATCAAGAACGAGCCGCAGTCCACGTTTGAAAAAGCGGCCGTCGCATTTGGCGTGTTCTTCCTCTCTGGGATTATGCACATGACGGCTGCCTGGAGAACCGGTGAAGGAAACGCGCACTTGGATGTAATGTTCTTTTGTGCCAATTTCTTTGCGATCGCAGTTGAGATCGTAGTGTCCCGCGCGTGGATGCAGGTGGTCAGACGAGCGAAGCTGAAGCCTGGGGCAGAAGCACGGTTGTGCCAGGCGACTCGCTGGTTTGGCTATTTGTGGACCTTTGCGTGGTTCTTTTGGATGGCACCGAGGTGGTTGTATCCCAAGACGCTGCGGTGGTTGATTAAGCAGGCTCTGACACAGACTCATACGCAGTTGTGAGGATCTGCGGGCTAGACTTGGGAAGGTAGTCATTTTTAAAGATTTCAAGTGGCATTTGTGCTCAAAGTATATGGAACAGACGTGGGGTTTGTCAAAAGTGCAGCTATTTAATGGAACAGTTCGCCTCACTATTACGGTTTTCCATGCTGCGCCAGGCAACACCCGCAAGGCAATGTGCACTTTGCTGTTTAAATAAGACAAACCTAGCCAATCCGGGCCTCTGTATTGGCTATGAACCAGTATGAACTACTAGTGTGTGCGTGCATGGAAACTCGTATCTTGGGAGCCGAGACTTTGAATCATGTACTATCCATAAACCGAATGGTTCTGATGGTTTTCGCTGGGTTTGAGTGGTTGCTTCGGAGGCATAAATTTTGCCCCAAATTCGTTTTGAAACCGTGTTACAAGTGCAACATTGAACTCATCAAATTCATCAGCCTAATGGATGTGTAGTCTACGGTAAAGTATAAAACACCTCTGACATGGTGCACCACTCATCGCAATGCCAGATCTGTCGCACTCCATCTCACTCATCACCCTAACTGGTTTTCATCAGTCAACAAGGCACGATGACGAAACATGCCAAATCAAGCAAAGTCTCCAAGGAACTGAAGCAGAGCAATCCATGGAGTGATTGGATATGGTCCGAGGACCACAGGCGATACTATTGCTACCGGACCCGTAGCAACGGAGGTAAGCTCACCTCTCCTACTAACTCTTCACCAGTAGCATGTACTGACATCCCCCGAGAAATCGAATACGAATGGGACGAAGGAGAACCCACCGAAGAGCGTGCAATCGAGCCGGCCATTGAGCAAGATAGTCCCGGTGACCGCACACCTGTCCCGGCGCGGAGCGGTCCCATCGTGAGATCGGAGATCACTTACACGGACAACGAAGGGAATGTCATCAAGATTGTCCACAGATATCCTCCGGATGATGTTGTCAAGGATGAGGTCCCTGCTGACGGCGATGATTGGGCTATTGTGCCGGCCAAGACTGGCAACACTGGTGTAGGGGACGATTTCGCGGATTCATTCTGGGGAGATGTGGCGGAGGTTCGAAGAGATGGCGTACGCCCGTAAGGGAATGAGATGCAACGAAGGAGGGGCGGGGGCAACCACGATGCACATGGCAAGCCTGCAGTGGTGTGAGAAAACATCATACATCTCATTAGAGCCCAGAGTCCATAAGGAATAGACTACTCTGCGCACTATATTGCTATCTCCCATGACCGCATCATGAGAAAATGGGTATCAAGCTTCATGTCGAAGCACATTATTCGTCACTCCGACGGCAACATTTAAACGCTCTCATGCTGAGTCTCGTGAAGACCTTTCTTCTCAGCGTGAATGGCGTTCTCCTCCAGCTCCTCGGTGAGACCGACGTCGCGTCTGGCCTGCTCGAGCATGATGCTGTCCTCAGCGCCAGTGTTGCTGCCAAACACGCGGTCCATCTCCTCCAGGGTGGCACCCTTGGTCTCGGGCAGGCAGAAGTGCACCCAGAGAATGCCGCAGAACAGGAAAACGGCGAAGAAGAGGTAGGTTCCCCACTCCCAGGCCTCGAGCATCGAGGGCACGTAGAAGGCGACGGCGAAGTTGTTGAGCCAGTTGCTTGAAGCACCGATGGACGCTCCCTTGGCACGAATAGACAGCGGGAAGATCTCGGAGACGAGGGTCCAGCTGACGGGTCCCCATCCAGCACCAAATCCGGCGATCTATAGGACTGTTAGCAACGATGTGCGGGATGGGAACATGGTGGTAGGGTACTCACGTAAAGCCAGATGAAGGCGACAGCGACCCAACCTTCGACGGGGTGACCAGGCCAGTCGTGGCTGAACTTGGCGACGATGATGGCAGGGATGATCATAGAAATCAACATGACGATTGAGCTGACGATCAAGATGGGCTTGCGGCCGACCTTATCAATGATGGCCATGGCAGGCAGGGTGGAGATGAAGAAGACAACGCCGGTAACACCGGTGGCAAGGAGAGCGGTGGTGCCGCCAGTGAGACCCAGGCTCTGGAAGACGTTGGAGGCATAGTAGATGATGGCATCAATACCAGACCTGCGGAATCGTTAGCATCTAGTTGGGCCTGTTCAGAGCTGCTTGACATACCATTGCTGCCAGAACATGACCAGCCATGCGGTCGCAACACGCTTGAAGTGGGACCACGAGCGGAGAATCTGCCAGTACTGAGCGACCTCGCGCATCCAAACACTGGTCTTTTCCTTTTCGGCCAGCTGGGGGAACGCCTTCTGGAACGAACGCTGCTCAAAGAGGGCCTCAGCCTTGATCTCCTTGAACTCAACCTGGACGAGCTCGCTCTCAACATCGAGCTTGCGGAGGTAGGCAATGGTCTTGACAGCCTCCTCGTCACGGCCCTGCTTGACGAGCCAACGAGGGGAGAAGGGAAGCCACCAAATGCCGAGGGCCAAAAGGGCGGCGGGGATACCCTGGATGTAGGAGGGCAGCTTCCAGGCAAGGTCAGACTGATCGATGCCGGTACCGCCAATGTAGTTGCTGCCGTATCCAATCCAGAAAGACAACATGATACCGAGAATGGTGGCGAATTGGTAGAAAGAGACGATAAATCCACGCATCTCAGGAGCGGCGAGTTCGGCGTTGTAGAGAGGACTGCGACAGGTTAGCATCAATGCGCCGGAAGCGAGCACCTAAAGTGAGAACTTACCCAACACCGGAGAAGGTTCCGACACCGAGACCAGTGAAGAATCTGCCGGCGTAGAGGAGCTCGGGCTTGTGGTAGCTTGCGCCAGTGTACAGGTAGCTACCGAGGACAACCCAAAGACAGGCGGAGAACATAGTGTACTTGCGAGAGAAGACCTCGCCCAAGACACCAGCACTGACGGAGCCCAGGATACCTCCAAGCTGGAGAATGGAGGTCAACCAACCGGTGGCGCTGGAGGAGCCGACGACGGACGGGAAGTTGTCCTTGAAGCGCGTCATGACGAGCGATTGACCGAGCACACCTTGTTGGTATCCATATTCGAAGCCACCGAAGCTGTTTCCCGAGAGTTAGCTGGGCCATGGGCAAACGAAGAGAAGCTTTGTGGCCTTGCGAAACCAAACAGTCTCCAGGGAGATAGAAGGAGACTTACGATGCGAACAGCGCAATGACGACAATCTTTGGGTTGGAGGCAATGGTCTTCCATCTGTTCTGGTAAGCCAGCTTCGTGCGCGCCTCAGCGGCGGACGTCGCTTCGACAGCCATCGCAGTGGCAGGGCAATGGCCGAGATGTGCGTCGACGATCGAGAGAAGGCGATTGAAGGCTCTCGTGCTTGCGATGGTGAAACAAGCAATCGCTAGAGACGAGCCGAGTAGACACGATGATCATGGTGAAAAGCATGGGATGACATCGGTACTTATTGTTACGGCGATTGACGCTAAGGACTGCCTTCCTGGGCGGGTTGACCAGGGAGACACCCTCTCGTGATGGGGCCGTTTTTGCCTGATCGGGATTGGATGTGTCAGGTTTTGATGCGACTCTGTTTTGAGGGCTCTGCAAACTCGAACGAGATGGGTCCCATGCTCTTGGTTCGTGGGCTACTTTTCGTATTATTGTTTGGCGGTCCTGCTAGCTTTTTCGGTCCTACTGGAGCTAGTTGGACCAGACCGCCATCATATTGCATGCTCCAGACTCACCAGCGTATATAGGGATTTCAATGTGATGGAATGGTGTGCAGCGTGTTCCTGAATCTGGGGTTAATTAGGTCAGCCTGGAGGGAGAATCTGACATGTTTGGGTGCTTGTGTTGACCATATTCGGCCGTCGGCGTTTACCAACAAGCGATGAAACTGCTCTCGTGAACGCTGATCGGCCAAGTTTGGCAGTCTTTGGCATTCGCCCAGAGAAGACCGAGAGGCGGAGCGTTGCACAAACGACCGCCAGCATCTCCAACCCCCTCAGAATCCTTCGGCATCTCCAACACGGGGAAGAGTGCGGTGTGTACATGAGTGGCGGCGCTTCTCCGTGATCCCCCGTGGACGTCTCCGTACCCCGCTCACCCGCAAAGCGGCACTGGAGCGTCGAAGGGTCTGGCACATCACACGATTTGCTGGTCCACCCCCGCAGCGGGTTACAGACAGAATTTGAGGAAGTGCGTGCCCCTGGTCGTTTGCGAGGTCGGAAAAAAGAGCCCGGAGCTATCGACCGATGCGGAAGTTGGCCGAACTGTGGATCAAAACAGAAATTGTAACCACCCCACCAAGCATGAGAGACGAACCCGTTCGTGACTAATCGAACCTTTGAGTGTGCCCATGGGGATCTGACCATGGGGGACTTTTTGGCTTCTGGGGATCCCGCTGGCCCAGATTCACCTCAGGAGAGTTGTGAGGGGAAAATCCACTCCTGCAACCCCCAAACGCGGGCAATCGGCCCTTTTGGCAGACAGCAGATCGGCGGTCGTCAATGTCGAGGGTCGTCGAGGTCAAGCTCGGTCGTAAACATGGCCGCCACGTTATTTCGATATTGAGGATGAGAGAACCTCCCACGATCCAGGATGTTCGTCGCTGGATCAGAAAAAGTCAGATTGAGCCGCACCCTTGGCGATGAGTCCAGGACACGCGCTATTACTCAAGCGCCCACCGCTCGATGCTTCCAGACGCGCAATTATCGTTGTCGATTCCGAGATGCTGGATTACAGGAGTCATGGAATCCCTGAGGTCTGGTGTTCGTTGACTAAAAGTCCCACTCAACCGTACGCTCGACCTTGTTTGTTCGGGACAGTCTTTCACCGGTCCCTGTCATTCAAGAAAATTTCTGCACTATCAGTCTGCCAGAAAGAAAGCGGTCGGCTGCCAGTCCCCGGTCGGCAGGGCCCGGCCGAGAAACCAAGCCTTTTGTCAAGGCCGTCATCAACTGTTCTCGTCCGACGCCGCGGTGTTCTCTCCGGCTGTTTTATGTCCCAGTAAACTTTGACGCTAGTTTGTTGTCGGATTGGCAACATGATTTCGATATCCTCGTGACCGCATCGATACAGACAAAGCTCATTCTCTTGCCTACCAAATCTTTCGAGTGACGGACTTGTACCTGGATCTCGTTTCGCATGAAATCATCCACTCTTCGAGGCGGGGGGCTCGCGGCACGAGGCCCACTTGCGGACGAAGTCGGAGCTGCTGCACAACGACCCACGGAGTCGGTTTCCGAGATGTCGCATCCACGTACACCAGCAACGACGAGATTCCTTGACGCGAGCTTGGCGCAGTTGCTCATGGGTCTGATTCATGGCAGCCGATCGTCGGGTCGGATGCGGACCTATGTTCGGTCTCGTGCCGATAGCTTCTTGCAGCTGCCGGCTTGATCGTACGAATGTTCAAGCCTTCGCCCAAGATATCCCTTGTAATCGCGCTAGACCAGAAGTTTACCTCATGAGTTGGTCCTCCGCGCGGGCGTCGGCAGTCATGAGCGATGGCTGCCACCTGCAACGAGAGTAGCACGAAGAGCCACGACTTGCGTCACGAAGGCCTCACGCTGTGTGACTGAATCTCGAATCCAGCGCCTCTCGGCTCATCGAATGCTTGCTTTCGGTAATCGGTTGACCAAATGGACATTTTCAGCGCATTTATTCAACGGCACTAGCCCCCAGATCCACAGATCCAAAGCTCACATCGCGATGACACTTGCTCGTCATGGAGATCCCGAAGGCTTGCGTAAAACAGAGAGCTAGAGCTGGATTGTAAAGTCCTGGCTCTTTCAACAAACATGGATGGCAGCTTCAGGGTGCACTTCGACTCTCGAGCAAGCATCGAGAACCGGCCGACGGAGTACACTGGTAAATCTGCTGGTCTGAGATAAACGCGAAGTCTTGGTAAGGTTTCCTCGTTGCCTTTTAAAAAGATGAGGTGTCGTTCTTTCCACCGGATCACTGTGGATCGCGACGGTCGCAGAAGCCATGGAGATGAACCAGATCGCCGGGTGGGAGCTGGGCCTCATGCAGACGACTCATCCAGCCAATGATGGGCAATCGCTAGCCATACTATCTGCTCGAACTTTGGTTCTTCATGCACGATCTCGTCGAGAGACCCGCCTGACACGATGTCGGTATATGTCGGTAGGTGATAGCCCGGAGTCCTTGGCGAAGTGACTGGAAATTGCCGGACTCGCGACATGAGGCTCACCCATGTGCTGCTTGTGGCTCCCCGCAGCGTCGTCCCTCGACTTGGGGCTTCCCCGGATGTCCCCGGGAGGCTGGGGTAAAACGTGGGGATGCAACGATGCATGCGATGACAACATGTTTCCAGCGGGAGCGACCGCAGACTGCATGGCTATATCGTCTGCTGCAGGGTAATTGCCGATCAATTGGTTTTTGGCTGCAACTCTTCGGGCTGAGACGTTCAGTTGTGGCGGAGGACTTGCGGCTGAAGCTGGGTGTCACTGAGACTCGTCCGGCTCCCCCCAGAACGGTGAAGAGCAATGGGAAATTGCGTCCGGCCATCGTCGAAAATGAAATGGAGATAGCTTCCCTGAAACCGATAGGCTTTTCTCTTCTCGTTTTGCAAGATGCTGCGTAGCGATGGCACCCAACATCCCCCCCGGTAGGCCTAACTCTGTTCGGGTCTTCAGCGAATGAGGTCCAAGGTCCAAGGTAATCGCAATTGCGGTCTGTGACGAGGTTAGTCCAGAATTTTCTGACTGCGCAAGAAGATTGCTCCTCTTACTCACGGTACGGGCCCCAAGATGGCTTGATCACGCCTACTTAGACGTCGAGTTTCCGCTTCATCGGCTACCCCGGGCGTGTCTGAGAGCAGACGTAGCGGGGCTGGGCTGAACTTCGTTCGAGACTATCGATCAATTTTGGATGCCGCCGTTGCAAGGGATTCGATATCAGCTTCGCACATGAGAAGCTGGTGGAATAATGCGATGAGGTTGACGCTGAGGAAGATGCCAGGAAAGAACAGGACGAAGCTGATTGGACAATGCCAGATAAGATCCGATAAGATCCGATAAGATAATGCCGTCTATTGGAATACACCTGATAAGTAGCTGCAAATCTACATGAAACGGGGCGCTTACGTCACGTCTCGGGTTATGCCAGTACCGAAATGTGCCCCGCGCTCTTGCCCCACCATTGCGTCTAGGGGACGTTGGAGCTTGTCACAGAGAAAGCGGTGTTTGTTCCAGCAGCTCTTTTTCGAGACGCGAAGCTGCAAAATTGTTCTTCTCTTCTTCAAGCCACTGTTGTTTTTGCTGCAAGATACCGCCTCACCACCTCAAGATGCCCAGTACTGCCTCCCGCCGACGAGATCCCCCGGGACCAAGCTAACTCGCGCCCGCAGCCCCGTACTCGACCGGCGACAAGACGTCCTTTGGCTGGGTCACCGCCCGCGAGCGTTGGCCTGTCATTATTGTTTGTGCTGCCCATCTTGAGAAGACACTATGGCTTTTGCTGACCGCTTTGATACAGACCCAGGCCATTGACGATCTCTACCGCTCCGTCGCAGCGACCGATGACAAGGAGAAGCAGGAGGAGGGCAAGAAGATCGTCGAGCAGATCGCCCGCCTCAAGTACGAGGTCCAGCACGACCGCGCCCTTACGTACGAGCCATACCGGTAGCCCCTAGGCTGCGCATATGCTGACCTTCGCAGACCAATTGAGGACGACGGATACCCTGATGTCGCCATCTACAACGAGGACCTGAAGAAGCTCGGCGAGCCAACATGGCTCAACGTTCCCTGGCTCTACTGCGAGTGCTATCTGTTCAGGTAAGCTCTCTGCCGGCAAAGTATTTGCCAACAACCTCAGATCCTGTGCTAAGAGTGCAACACAGACGTATCAGCACCTACTTTGCTAAGTCCACCCACTGGAAGAGCTACGACGTCTTCGCCCGCCAGAAGATCAGCACCTTCCGCTCGTCTCGCCCCGCAGTCGTCGAGCTTGCCTCCAAGTACAAGGATATCGTCGAGCAGATCCGTAGCAACAAGGGCGCCGCCAACGATGAGGCCGCCGAGAAGCTTCTCTTCACTGAGATGTGCGAGATTTGCCTGTGGGGCAACGCGACTGACCTGTCCCTGTTGACGAGCTTGACGTACGAGGACATCCAGAAGCTGCAAGGTTCCGAGGCCCGCAAGGCTTCCGAGAAGAACATCATCGCCAATGACCTCCCCACTGTGTACGAGCTGCTGAAGAGGGCCAAGGCCGAAGGCAAGGCTGAGCGCCGCGTCGACATCGTCCTCGACAACGCTGGATTCGAGCTGTACGTCGACCTCATCCTCGCTGGTTACCTCCTCTCTGCCGGTCTGGCAACACACGTTGTCCTGCACCCCAAGTCTATCCCCTGGTTCGTCTCGGACGTCCTGCCGGGCGACTTTGCCCAGCTTCTGAGCGCCATCGCCGCCCCCAAGCCCTTTTACGAGACACCCTCAGAAGACGAGCAGTTGCAGAACAAGACCCCTGAGCCCCTGTCGAGCACGGACGAGGCCAACCTGTCGTTCCTGTTCCAGGAGTGGAGCCGTTTCCACGCAGAGGGGCAACTGATCCTGAGACCCAACCGCTACTGGACGCATCCCGGCCCCTTCTGGCAGTTGCCCGAGGAGGCCAAGGATCTATACGAAGACCTCAAGGCCAGCGAGGTTGTCATCTTCAAGGGCGACCTCAACTACCGCAAGCTGACTGGCGATGTAAGTTGCCCCGTGCTTGGTTGATGCGACAAAGCTGACACATTTTCAGGCTGACTGGGACGCCGCGACGCCCTTCACGGAAGCGATCAAGAACCTCGGCCCCGGTTCCGACGTCAACGTTCTCGCCCTGCGCACCTGCAAGGCGGACGTTGTCGTTGGCCTCAAACCTGGTGAGGATGAGAGGCTGAAGGCCCTGCCTGACGGCGGCGGCGACTCCGGCTGCAGAAAGTGGGGTTGGAGTGGCAAGTGGGCAGTCGTGTCTTTCTCGCCCGGCAAGTGAGCTTCTTTTCATTTCGTTTTATATCTTTTAGAGCCATGATCCCATATAGACCCTTCACTTTGAGCAGCTCAGATGCAAATAGACCGATCGTCACAGAGTTAAGCTATTGCTGTTCTTCACCCCGCTGCACGCCCTCACCTCGCCCCTGAAGTACAGCCAGCATTGTGATAATCCCGAGTTCTGCCACTTTCCCTTCACCTGTTTCGTGCTCAAACCCAGTCGTCAACGGAAGGATCATAGATTGGAATACGTGGTCTTGGCCGACGTAATGCTCGAGTTGAAGACTGAGAGTCGTTGTCCTTGTGCTGTGTATGTTCTGGACCTTCATGGTTCTTCGAGTTACCATGGCTCTGGGCGTCAGCATGGTTGTCGGTGTTTCCGTGGACCTTTGAGTACTCTTGATCTTGACAGCCTCTCGGACCTTCATCCTCAGGCTCCTGGTGTGTCTCGTCTTGCTTAGTCTCCTTACGTGCCACCTCCGGATCTGGTCCTTTTTCTTGCTCTCTAACCATGCGTTGCCTTTTCCTTGCGACCCATTCTTTTGGATCCTCCGCTGCGGGCAACCATCAGCAATCTGGTCTATGAAATCATATGAGGTATTCTTACCAGGGTAGCATTCCGGGCAAATGATGTGTTTACAGCCGTAGCAGTCGTGTCTATTCCTATTCGGCACACGACACTCGCAGCAGTGCCACATTTGGTTGCAGATGCGGTAACAGCAGTCTGGCTCGCAGAACGTATCCTCGAAGTAGTCGTTTCTTGTGGTTAATGAGCCGCACAATCGGTAGCCGCTCTCGAAAACGTAGGTTGCATTCGCGCATGGCGTATTTCTTTGACGATCGTGGCCGCATAACGCAAAATTGAGGAATACTTCACGGCACATGTTGCCTGTTTGGTAGATTGTGTTTATGGCAGACGAGAATTCAAACTCGGGTCAACAGGTGAGAAGAGCCTTTTGTCATTTTTGTCCGAGGAATTATCTGATCCATCGTGTGGTCATTAAACAGAAACAAGGTATGAGAATATTATGGTCAAAGATAGGAAGGACCATTCAGGTCGCCGCTGCCTCCACACCTTTTGGGTTTGCCCTCCACCGAAGCTCGCCGCCTCCACACCGAGTCCATCACCAAGCTCACCTTGGAGTAGTCCACCAAATATTACAACATCGTACCAAAGCAGATACAAAGAAGGCTTTACGACAAAAGAAACCCCTCACCCACAATCCAAATCTGCATCACTCCTTCCTGTCCATCTCTCAAATACAGATCCCGATGCAATCCGCCCCGCCCCTCTTGGGATCGCAGTCGTCCCTCGGGTCGTCAATGCAGTACTTGCCCGCAGGACACGCCTTCCCAACGAACCCGCCGCACTGGATCTCCTGCACGCAGATGCCCGGCATGTCGCACGCCTGGCCGCAGCCGCCCACCCACGGGTCGTCGATGCACGCGAAGCCCGCCGCGCAGACGGGCGCCGGCGTGGGGCGGAAGCCGCCGCAGTCGCTGTAGCTCTTGGTCTTGCTCGGCAGGAGGTGGATCGTCTTGGTCGGCCGGACGAGGCTGGTGAGCGTCGCGGGGAGCGTGAGGCTCGAGAGCAGGGTTGAGGCCGGGCCTGGGATTGGGTCGACGATGGTCGGGAGAGGCGAGGCTGGCAGGGCGATGAGGGTTGTTGGACGGGCTGGTTTGATGGTGGATGTTGCGGCGCCGAGGAGGGGCTGGCCGAGGACGGCGAAGAGGATGAAGGAGACGTGCATGGTGAGCTTTTTGGATGGGGAGAAACACACAAAGTTCCAAGAACCAAACGTTTGAAAGTTTGATACGAGGCTGGAAAGTTTTAAGTGATGGGTTTGTTGACTTTGGCTTGGGGGAGGAATGCGGTCTAATGGGCCTCATATATTCTGCATTCCAGCCACCGCACCAGCTCCAGTCTCGACCGACATTTTGGGCACAAACACGGGGTACATCATCATTTCTTCTTCCATTTCTGGGGTCTTGTCTGACGTTGAGTGCAAGGGAGGAGGTCCCGAGGTTGTCGTCTCCAAAAATGGAAACAGGCTACAAAGGAGGCTAAGGCGGGAAGGAAAACGCCTTTCGTGTAACCACTTCAGGCCCTGATCGACAGCCCAGAATCGAGTTTCCAGAATTCAAAAGCGGCTTAGATAATGTCGCGGAAAGCCACAAACTTACGTTGTCCTTCCCCTCCTACCTCAAGAGGTGCATAGAAATACGGCCATATGTAACACCCAAGAGGCTTGTTCCGTTCAATACACTCCGGCCAGATAGATGCATGTTTGGTTTTCAAAATCTAGTCTTCAGCTGGTGATCGTAGCATCACCACCTTGCCTTCGTTATGTTTTGGCAGCTTCCGCGCGGGGAATGGTTGAGCGTCTGCCAAGGCCACGCGGGAAGATCTTCCTCCTCTTACGTTATTACGCCCTTTCAGGTGGGACGTTTTCGGAGTGAGACTGTCTTCGCGGGAGAGGCTTACTACGGCAAGGCGGTTTAACAACACAGTCATGATATGGTAGGGTGTGATATAGGGTTTTGCAGCATGGAGGCTAAAGAGGCGGGTAAGACGGTGGAGTGCCCAGGCCGGTTCAGCTCGTTATGATGGAGGCGTGCGGAGGCTTGTTTCTGGTTGGTGATGTGTAGGATGTTGGGGAATACGAAGGATCCGGAAGGATACTTTGGATGAACGAAGTTGGTCCGATCTTTCGAGTGCGCCCTGCGTCATCTGACAGGCGGAAGAAAACACGGTCGGCCCGTATGGGAAGGATCCGTACAGCCACCGCCCGGTAGGCTCCGATAGGCCCCACCATTGTCTCCGGTGCCGATGCCAAGACTCCGGCTTACTGCCGTCTTGAAACATGGGCGAATGCCTCACTGTTCAACTTGATAGGATTGAGATTTAGATTATTGTGCCTCTGAAATGCAATCTCCCGTCCGGAAGAGAAGCCCATGTCCTCCGTATTCGCGGGAATAATGTTCTCCCCACACCGAGAGCAAGGTCCTTGTCTTGGCTCACCTTTTTGTACAAGGTTTCAAGCGGTCCCTTGTTTCTTAAAATAGTTCCCCTTCCCCATCACCGGCCGCTTCCAGCATGTCTCGGAGCAACACACCACGAAATGACCAACGAGAGTAAGACGAGAATCACCAGAACGCGTTCTGGTTGTCTAACATGTCGTAAGCGGCACACCAGAGTCGGTGTCACTCTTGTTTTATAACTGCTTTGGGTATTTTGGATTAGGCTAATGAATCGACGCAGTGCGATGAGGGAAAGCCTCACTGTCAGACTTGCATACGGCTGAACATCCCGTGCGCTGGCCGGATACCAAACGGGCTTCAAGTTTCAAGAGGATCCCTAGCCGGTGCGTCTGAAGGCTCGGAGGCAGGCCAAGCGGGGAACGCCGGTGAATTCGCGGCAAAGTGGGACATCCGCTTCACCAGGCTCATCGTCAACTACACCGGAAGAAGAGCTCAAGGCAGAGGGCTACGATGAGAAATGGCTGCGAGCGCACCTTCCCTCTCAGCTTCCACGCATCTTTCATGAGATTTTGCAAGGTGTGGGACATGACAGCGTCGCATACCGTGCAGCGGTGTACGCTCTGGCGCATGTTCCTGTTGAGTTCAGCAGCGATGCGCCGAACGAGAAGCAAGTCACGGCCTTGAAATTCTACCACTTGTCTCTCCAAAACGTGACCAAGTGTCTTCCGGTAGAAGACGCTGACCACGTGGCTCTTTTCTTGGCCATCCTCAGCGTGCTGTCCATTGTAGAGATGAAGCTTGGGACATACCTGGGCGGTCTCACGCATGCCAAGCAAGCTGCCGCGCTCATTGCTGATAACCTAGGTACTCTTTCTTCTTCAACATTGGGCAGGCAGGCGGTCGCCGCGTGGTTTCCCATCAAAGCTTGGTACTCTGTTCAATGTGTGCCGTGGGACAACCTTGCTCCCGTCTTGTCATCTGATACCCTTAGCAAATCTTGGGATCTGCTTTGGTCATCGGACGACAGGAGCCACGAGCTGGCTGCGCTTCTGGTCGAGAGTCGACGGCTGTACGCCCTCGTATCACTACATCGACTGCTGAATACGAGCTCTAGCACAGACGATACATCGGGCTGGCCAGACTTGTATCAAACAGTTGTCAGCAAGTGTTCCTCTGGGCTTAGCAAAAGCGAAGGAGCATCATACCGCTCAGAAGTAGTCGGCCTTCGCGAGCGGCTGGATGCTTGGCACGACTCGATTGCCTTAGAAGACCGACCCATCTAAGGCGCGACATCCAGGTTGAAGAAGCAGCTCGCCTCACAACCGACCGGCACGCGGATTGAACCGCTCGCCTTCCGGTCCTAACGTGCAGCGATGAACTATGCCCGCTACGCCGCTGCCCAAGCCCTCTCCTCCGACGAAGCCCTCGACATCATCACCGGCGCGACCTCACCTCCTACCGCATACGGAGACGAATGGAATCACCTCATCCTCCAGATCCTCGCCGACCTAGAAGAAGTACCGTGCACCGGCGATGACGACAACTACCTGGGTCTGACGTGGATTGTTGGCCAAGTCGTCGGGCTGCGCTGCTTAGACCCCTCCGTTATATCGTGGATCGAAAGCCACCTCGAGCTCTTGGCGTCGACAAGCCAAGATTGGGGATCTCTCATGCCCCAAGACCTCTTTCGGCCCCTCCTGGCTTTGCAGAGGGGGCTGCTTGAGCGAGGGCGGGCAGCGGTGCATATTTTTGGGGATATGGGCCCGAGTATTGAGCTTTCGGAGGCGAGATCTCCCGCAGTCAAGAGGAGTTTGCTAGTTGTGGGATTGGATATTGAGTCTGGCAAGGGCTTTCGCGAGGTGGTTGTCATAGAGTAGGGCAACATTTGCGTAAGGGGATGTCTTAGACGGGTGAAGTGGAGACATTTCCCAAAGAGGAAAACGAGAGCGCCCTCTGAAGAAATGGTTTTGGGGGTGCCAAGAGCTCGTGTTGATGAACACCAGCTGAATATTTCGTTGTTGCCTTGGCGATAATCATGTATAAAGACAATGGAGGATATACTGCGATTAAAGGTGCATCTTTTAGCATCTTCATTCTGCCAGAGCTGACTTTGTTTCCTTCTCAAGTTGAAGTCAGCTAGAGACAACAGCCCGCAACATGTCAGCCACACGATCCGCCTCGACGCTGGTCGCAACTCCAAGCCCGACTGAAACGACAGCGGCCGCATGTATCGGCATCGCCCCGGACTCAAATGGCCATGTACCCTATGGTGCCTGCCACGGATTCTGGCCCCATGTCTCCAACTTCGAAGGAAACCTCGCTCTCGCCATTCTGTTTGGCCTGTCGGCCCTGGTTCACCTTGTTCAAGGAGTCATGTACAAGCAAGTAAGCGCTTATCGATTTCCGCAATTAATATTCAGCTTATGCCTGATATCTAACTCAAACTTTGCTATAGCGTTATTGCTGGGTTATCATCATGGCCGGCGTCTGGGAGACTTCTGCCTTTGTCCTCAGAACACTAGGAGCGAAGAATGGCCGTGTGTTGCCATTCTACATCATCTCATCGCTCACCTTTATGCTCGCTCCCTTGTGTAAGTCATCTATCTCATTCACTCAGGAGACAATGGCTGCGAACAAGTCACTGATCGCCGTCTTCTTAGGGATCAACGTATATGCCTATATGGTCCGCGCTCGCATCGTCCACCTTTCTCTTCCCGACCGACGAGTCTTCCGCATCAAAGCTTCCAATATGACGAAGCTCTTTGTCGGTGCTGATCTGGGCTATCTTTATCGTCTTGATTCTCATCTTCGTAAGGACCTCCAGGAGTGTCTTGAAAGGACACGGGCTAACTCATGTCTAGGTTCGACTTATTTTTCGGCTGGTTGACCTCGGTCCCGGGGGAATGAATGAGACGATAATGACTGCAGAGGTGTACGCGATTTGCCTCGATGCTGTGCCCATGGCCGTCGCACTGGTTATTCTGAATGTTTTCCATCCTGGTCGAATGTTGTCTCGAACAGCTTTCGACCGAGTCATCGTGGAAGAATCCGAGATGGGCAACATACCAAGACGTCAGGGACGCTACGAGGAGCTGGGGCAGACTGATCGAAATGGTTCATTCTCGCCATTGCCTAAGGGAAGTTTTCCATGATCGTTCCTCTTAGGTTCATCTTCAATGAGAGGTGGCTCACCGGCCCTGCCAGTAGGATTGAGGTGCAGGCCGTTGACGCGAGCTGTAATAATATGTCATATGTAATCTAAGATGTCTCTGTCACATTTATTGTCGTGTACTGTACTATCGCTACGCTACAAACATCTCAAATGCCTCATGAATGTCTACAGAGAAAGTTCCCCTCATAGCTTTGGCGAAACCGTAATGCCCAACTCCTTCGCAATGATATCCGCTGCCTTCTCGCCGACAACAAAGGCAGTATTATTCGTATTCGCGCCCACATTCTCCGGGCAGATACTCAAGTCCACCAGCTTAAGCCTCTCCACACCATACACGCTCAGGCTGGAATCGACGACACCCTTGTCATCCCTCGGCGCCATCTTAGCCGTTCCCAGAGAGTGCCACGTCGTGTTGAGGTTCTCTCTGACAAACTGCTCAATCGCCTTGTCGTCTTCCGCAGTATACTCGATGTTGACGACATTCTTGTGCGCATCTGCAGAAACGTCGTCCACGAGCGCGGCCTTGGACGTGGGAGCAAAGGCAGGGTGACCGCCGGCGACTTCACCGCGGTAGAGGGCTGTGCGCCGGGCGATCTCGCGGGCCTTCTTGTACGCCCAGATGTGCTTCTTCAAGTCGATGTCGTTGGCGTCCGTGAGGAAGCCGGGGTTGAAGTCGAGCGGGTCGGAGACGTTGGGGCCTGTGATATGGATGTGTCCGCGGGAATAGGGATAGGCGGTGTAGTTTGCGCCGGTGGTGTACTGGCCTACTGGGATGCCTGAGTGGTCACCGAGGAATCTGTAGGATATTAGTTTCAAGTTTTCTCAAGTGAAGATAGGCTGGAAACTGACCCATGTAAGAAGCCGCTGAGCATCAGCGGGCGGTTGATATCGTTCTTGAAGTCCTTGTCCCATGCGGCGCGGAACTCAGGGCCCAGGGTGTCAATTTCCTCCTCTGTTGGGCGGATCTTGCTGACGATGTCGACGCCGTTCCAGCCCAGCATCTTGTGCTTCTGTGCTATCGCATCTTCGTGGCTTATGCGTCCACTGAAGATCTCGTCGAGTGTCTCATCCTTTGAGAGCGCTGTCTTGTAAGGGTAGAGGATGAGATGGTGGTCCTGGTAGTCATGTCCAACGCCGGGAAGATCGGCAACAACGGCAACGCCGGCCTTGACGAGAACGTCCTTATTACCTACACCAGACCTCTCGAGGACTCCAGGCGTACCGCATGCACCGCATGAGACGACAACGAGCTTCTTGGCCTTCACGGTCTTGACAGGGTGCCTCGTCGTGTTCAGGACAGCTTGGTAGTCGGGGTTCGGGGTGTACTCTACACCAACCGCACGCTTGTGCTCATCAAAGATCACCTTCACGACCTTGGACTCAACCAGGACGTGGAGGTTCGGATGCTTGCCATCCTCGAGGAGCGGGTGCAAGAAGGTATGGGCAGCATCTTGTCTCTTGCCCTCAGGCGAGACGTAACGCATCCACCTCTCGAAGCCATTGTTTGCCTCCATGTTCTGCAGGTCGCGGATCTCGGAGTATCCCATCTGCCGCGCCGCAGCAAGGATGTCGTCCTCGGCACCTGGGACCCGAAAGCCTCCCGAAGAGATGTGTACGGGGCCTGTGTTGCCATGGTCGGCCGGGTCACCATTGCCATGGTACGTCTCAAAGCGGTTAAGGTACGGGCGGAGGTCTTGGGATGACCAGCCGGGTGTCTTCCAAGAGTCGAAGTCGGATTTCTGGGCGCGCGTGTAGCTGTGAGTATGACTCGTTAGCAATGGGTCTCGTGAGGCAAAGCAGAGTCAGAAGGCGGCCGATCGTCTGGAGCTAGACCCCGAGCTACCCCAACTTTTCCCCCTTCCCGATCTCATATGCCGCGTTCCCCCGCATTTCGGATCTGGGGGCGGGACGAAACCGTTGACGAGCTGTTGGGTGCGGTGTTCGTGGGGTAAAGGGCGGAATTATGGGCAAAATTACGTACAGCATGAAGTTGATGGAGGAACCACCTCCAAGCATGCCCCCGGATGGAACAATGGGGCTGCGGCCTGCCAGCTGCTCTGACGGGCTGCCTTGGTAGAAGATTGCGGTTTTGCTGTCGGGAGCAAGGTGGTCGAGGAAAAAGGCCGGATGAACGACGTTGGGGACATCGCGGTTATTGGTTCCGCCCTCGATGACCAGAATTGAGAGTTCTGGCGCAGTTGTCGCGAGGCGGCTGGCGAGAACGCAAGCTGCGGTTCCTCCTGTTCATTGTCAGCAATTGCTCGTGTCTTTAGAGACAGGTTTCGGTATTACCTCCAGCAATGATGACATCCACCTCATCGAGGCCATCGGCCAGCTTCTTGGTAAGACCCATTGCGGCGGTATCGCAGAAAAGAAAAGACGGTTGGTTCTCAATGGATCAGAGAGACAGCAGGGCCAGAGAAAGTCGGGACGAAGACCGCAGCAGCAGACACATCGCGGACCCTGGGTTTTATACGCCTACTCCGCACCGCCAAAGCTGCATTGGAGAGGAAAACATGCCCAGACGTTGTTGAAATTTCTCATTCCGCAGTCCTTCGGCGCGCTGATCTCTCGTTCTGACACCCATTGTTGGGTCACATGGCCGCACGGATGATGGCGGCCGCCAGCTGCGCCAGGCGGACGGGCGGACGAGGTGCATCGGGTGCGGGGAAGGGTGTCCTTTGGTGATGTGTCTAGAGCTGTGCCGCGTTGCATCGTGGAAGCAGGCCAAGGTAGAGACCTCGTACGCGGTGTCTTAGACAGGGGGCTTTTTCGTCTGTATGGCCAATGGATGTCGGCGTGTTTGCTAATCGCTGCGGCTTTCAAGGGTCCTAATGCTTCTTCGGTTTAGCCTTATCCGTACCATTCAGGGCGAAGCCGGGATGCGTGTTAGGGGCATGCAAGCTGCTGTGTAACTGCGCTATTGACTTAGGGCCATCGGAAGCGAGCACTCAGGTTCGAGGGAGATACGGAGAAAACAATGGAGAAGTCGTACTAACTCTGACTCGAAGAATTGTTAGAGTTCAACGAGGTTGGACATGTCAACGTGCTGCGGTTTGTACGACGATCTCTGGGGGCGGCGAAGGATTCAGTGGGCATGCGGGGGATGAGGGGGGGACGGGAATCCATCCCGAGGGCCTGCGCCGCTGGGCCCCCGACGAATGAGCTTTCGGGGACGGTTGACATCTTCCTGCGTTGGGGGGTGTGGGAGACCCTCTTTGCGGGGTGAACAAGGGTCTGCCAAGGAGGTTGCTGAGTGATAGCACTCTGCGGTTCATTATCTAGATAGGGAATGATGCTGTAGAGCGCATGGCGCTTCGTCACATTCTATGTAACATAGATGCACTTTTCTCAATTGGCACCAGTACCTTTTGAGCAAAATCGATCGCCAAGAGCGGACATCTTGGGTAACATGCAATTCGATAGTCCTCAATTCAACCTGCTCCTGAAAAGCAGGAACAAGCCTACCAGCGCTTTATCTATTAGTTAGTTTCTGCTATCAAGGCCCTGAGAGTCATAGGTGAGCCTGTTAAAGGATTGATTAGCATGGCATTCAAAATTCTGGTTGCTCGGTAACCTGTTGCCAAGAGCTGCTGTTTTCCTACTCGAAGATTTCTCGAAACGCCTTGAACTTCCCTTTCCTTCCCAGAGTTAGCCTCGACTCTTTGATATTTTCGATGCCCGCGTCAGGTTTTTCTTCTCTCATCCTTTGACTGCAAGATGTATGGACTTTTTTGAAGAACTCAAACTGAGCAGCCCAATGAGCTTGAAAATCCGTCCCGTAAAAAGACAAAAGCCTTTTTGTGTTTCCATTTGAGATACTCGCGAGAGGAGCTTTCCCGCCACACTTGTTCCGATAGTTGTGGGAAATGATTGAAGAATGTTGCCGAGTAGTTTGGGACCTCATGGTCGAATACTGGTGTCTTCCAACACATGGCTAGTACTTCCCATCGCGCCATATCCTCGATGTCCGACTTCTGTCTGCCAGGGAATATAGTCTGAGGTTTTCTGTCCATCACTATAGTGGCAATCCAGTCGATCGCCAGATTGACATGATCGAAGTAACTCGCTTCCTCTTGACAGCATGGATCGTCCAGTTGCGGTTCGTCTGGTTGAGGTTCTTGTTGCCGCTCTTCCCGCCTCGGTTCCCCTGGACTTGATTCTCCCCGTTGTCTTTCTGCTTCTGTTTTTCTTTCCGCTTCCTGTCTTATTTTGACTTCCCGTCTTCTTTCCATTTCTCGCCTGACTTCCACATCGCGTCTTCTTTCTCTTTCCCACCCGGCCAACTCACTCTCTTTTTTCGACACCTCCAGCTCACTGATCCTTCGCACCCCAGCTGAAGTCGCTTCGCGCTCATCTGTTCCATCTTCTTCTGACTCATCCACCATATTGCGGATTTCCATCTCCGTCAAGCCCTCCATATCTCTTAAATGCGCAGATTCTTCCGCGGTTTTGGAAAGTAATCTTTCCTCGATCTGCTGTAAAAGGGACCGCAAAGATATTCGTCTTGCAAAGTAAAGATATGGAGACATTTGTTTTCTGACGACTCCACTAGTGAGTGTCCATATCTTGTTGTTTGGCCAATACTCTGGCTCCTTGCCCTCTTGCTCAAGTGCTCCAACAGGATCGTTGCTTTCCATATGGGACCAAAACCAGTCCAACTGTTCGTTGTCCTTCAGACGGATCCCGTCATGCGTGGTTAGAAATTTAGCCCATGCTTCGACGCGCTGCTGCATACGTCTCGCCTTCTCGACATAATAGTGTATGATGTACGCAAAGTCATGAGCTGCCCTCGCGATGACTTCAATTATCCGGCTTGCAATGCCCGGTTGCCATATGATATCATCGAAGAAGACGGAAAGCAGGGTGACCAGAACTGTGATTGCCTCGCGATCCTGGTATATGCTCGGGATATATCGTGTGATAGTACTGGTGATTTGATCAAGCTTCTCCAATTTCTCTTTCCGTTGATCGTATGTTTTCCTCTGTTCTCCGTATACGTAGACGTCCTCATCCGCATTTTGCCACATATTCGCCGAGTCGGCCGGTTCCGCGACGGACATGGAGTCTCCTTCCCAGAAAAAGTCTGGGGACACATTGCCTGTTGGCGTTTTTCCGAGCCCAGAAGTCTTCTCATCTTCATTGACGTTCTTGAGGATCCACTGGCTTTCATGAGCGTCTCTGCCCTCATGATGTAAGATATTCAGAATACTGAACCCTTTCGCTGCACAGAGAGAGATGGCCTTCTGATCCCGCCCGTAGATGTTTCGTAAGCTTATGTCCGCTCCGTGTTGGATCAATACACGCAAAATGTTATGTCGGTTGAGCTTAGCTGCAACATGAACGGCTGTATTTCCATTTATGTCGGTAGCGTTGAGTGGCGCACCTGCTTCCACCAGGGCCATAACCCCGTCGATAGTGCCACTAATTACCCCACAGTGTAGTGGTGTTCCAAAGATATCAACTCTGACATCTAGCCTCGGTTTCGGCCTGAGGAGACAAGTGACGAGATCGGATGCTCCGACATAGCAAAACCTATGAAGAGCAGTCGCTCCCTTCTTGTCGACGTGGTTCGAATCTGCGCCTTTGTCTAGAAGCAGATTAATGTTGGCAGAAGATGCGCAGTAGTACAAGGGGGTTCGGCCCAAGACGTCCTCGACCTGCATTAGTTCGACGTTCTCCTCCAGGATCCAGCCGGCGACAACGCATGAATGGCCAGTCACAGCTAGATGGAGCGGTGTTTTCCCCACATGGTCTCGAGAAAATGCCCTACCGTTGACACCATCAGCGTATGAGCGGAGTAATTTAGGGACGGTAAGCGTCTCGGGAACATCGCGACGAGCTGCGATTTGAGCCGAAAAGTGGATGGGATATGTGAAGATATGCGGGCTCGTAGGGGATCGAAAAGGCATCTTCGCAAGTCCTTTGTCGGAGCGGAGAAGAGCTGCGATGACATGATAGTCTTGGAAGTCGATCGCCATCATTAGACCAGTTCTTCCAGATGCGTCCATGGTTGACGCTCAAGGGTGGTTGATGAACTCAGAACACAAGCAAGAGAGTTGATACTTGTCTGCTGTCGGGATTTCGTTTGCTCCAGTAAGTAGGCAAGGATTTCGCTGCAGTGGTACTTGGCCGCAATATGAAAAGCCGTCCATTGAGATCGAGATCGAGTGTCATTTGATGGAAACTGCGTTTGACCATAGACAAGGGAAAAGGGATCAGCGCCAAGGGAAAGAAGTGCCTTCACCGCTGGAAAACTATTGACGGAGATGGCAACCGCTAGCGGACTGCCCAATAATTGCAGAGGCCACTGGTCGTGGACTGATCCTTTCGAGGACATCGGAAGATTGACTAGACGTCTTTCTAGTTTCCCGGAGAGATTATCGACTATTTGTTCCAAGACTGTATCCTGAAGCATGAACAGCCAGTGGAAGGGACTGCATCCGTCAATGGAGCACCTTTGGATAACAGATCAAATATTGCTGGCGAGTTTGCGTCAAAGAATGCTTTTACTAGACTTGGCATTGCTGCTGAGTAAGTCGAGTTAGAGTGTAGCAAGCTGGAGATTTTCGTAGCATAAGGTTCTTCCGGCGATTCTGAGCAGTCGTTCTCGTGAGGATTCAGCAAATGCCTGAAAGCCATGGCAAGCGGGTGAAACTTTGACCTGGCCATCTCGCAGTACTTGTGTGTGTTTTGAGCATCCTGAATGGTCCCGAAGCCGACATGATAGCATAGAGCAATCTGCCAGGATATGGGTCCATGCTGACTTGACAGATTATTAGTATGTGTTTGTTTCAAGCCCTGGAATATCTGTCGCTGGTGAT
Source organism: Colletotrichum viniferum (assembly GCA_020226115.1). Lineage (NCBI taxonomy): Eukaryota > Fungi > Ascomycota > Sordariomycetes > Glomerellales > Glomerellaceae > Colletotrichum > Colletotrichum viniferum. Next base: position 385,877 of record JAGFBE010000032.1, on the reverse strand, counting down.
CCCAAAGAATTTCTTTCTCGGTGTCGAGACGAAACGACTACCGGAATGTCAGTCTTCCATTCAATTGAGCTGTCACTTTGCGTTGAAGGAATACTTCGTAGGTTGATCTAGGTGCTTCAAAGTGCAGGGCCAAATCAGTCTCAAGTCCAAGTAGGTCACCGGTTCTAATCTGTTAGCTTTGAACTTGAGGTCGATGATGGGATCAATGAACACAGTGTATGTACGTACTTCCATCTTGCTGAGAGAGGGAGATCACGTATACTTGCAGCTCTTTTCATGGGATCTTCCTGGATGGTCTTGTGTAGAACAACCCGAAGAAACATGACCGTGCCAAGTTGCCCCTTAGGCAGACATCGCTTTGCATGGTGCAGCATCTCAGCTGCACTGATGCCAGGATCGTTGCCTGAGATGTTTGCGGCGACGCCTCTGCTTACAAGGTACTTGGTGTATTCTTCCCCTCCGATACAGGCCTCCCATACGAGAAGGCCAAAGGCCCAAATATCACATTTCCAAACCTCTGTTCTGTCTATTGGGAACAAGTCTTGAGTTCTCACTTCCGGGGCATTTTATCTGGTGACATGGTAAGTTAAGAAGCTTTGAGTTGTTCCTTAGGATAGGGTCGTATCTCAACCTACATCGTTGTACCGCCGTACTTGACTGTTTCATCGTCTTGCTTCTTCGATTTGTCGTTTAGAATAAGGGCGTGGCCAAAGTCCGTCAATCTTGCCAACGCCTTGGCGGGACAATCCAGGGATGGAAATACCTGTACATTGTCCAGTTTGACATCGCCGTGAACAATGCTGCACACGTGCAAGGCCGCAAGGGCTGACACCACGTCACCAAGAAGAATCTCAACGTCAGAAAGCGTCGGAGTAAACTTCTGAATATAATCTCGCAGCGACCTAAGCGGAGCGTACTCAACAACTAGGAAAGGTATAATTAGTTTGCCCCGGAGATTCCAACCATATCCAACAACGGTGGGAAAATCAGGATGGGCTCTGAGTGGTGAATGTCTCATGATCTGCGCCTCGATGGTCACTGCGCTGAGCCTCTTGCGGAAAGTTTTCTCGTCTGGGGTGTTGCTAATCTTAAGATGCTTGATGGCGAAAACGCTGTCACCCTGGACAAGCATTCAGAGTAAACGTCGTGGATCTGTTGCAAAGGTCTGCTGATAGTGTTTGAAGTCAAAGGACAGCATAGTGTGCGAGTGAGTCACGAAGAGAAATGTTTGCGAGGGTTAGTAAAGAGATCGTTAGGAGGAAGTACCTACTTTAGCCTCATAGACACAGATTACTCATTTCGTGACTGCCTATGGAGACTAAACAGTTCCATGATTAGATGTTGCTAGAGCGTCAAGTGCGACCACTTCATGTAAATGTTAGGGCCGCACAGCTCTGGCGGTCATCCTAGGCATAGCTTCAGGTCGGAGTGCCCCTCACTGGTTAACAGATCTTTACAAGCTCAAGAAATTGTTCCAATAGTCCCAATCCAAGTTCCCGTCATCCGTTAACCCGAGACCATCAAGAATTTGCTGATTGGGGGTCGTTGACGCATGCGCCTCAGCTTCCATCTTTTCCCTCGCTCTATCCTCAAGGGTCTGGATGAATCGAGGCGTAGCTTCCGGCTCCCGTAAGTCATGGGTTGCAGCCGCTGTGTTGTGATGAGCTTCCCAAGCGTCGAGAGTCAAGTCTCGCAAAGCCTCAAAGAAAGTACTCTTCGACTCCAACATATCTGGATACTCCTCGTAGAGTGTTTCGATAGACTGCCATGCCTTCTTCACTCGATCTCCAGTACATCTATACCTAAGTTCGCTGATGATGTAGATGTAGGCATCGATGTGGCATTTGGATGTCATGTGAGTGAAGATATGCGCAGAGAATTTGCTTTGCAAACCTGCCTCGGCCGCCTCAACCCAATTCATCGCCAACTCAAATAACATATCATTCTCCTCTCGACTCATAACAACATCGTCGCTGTTGCCGGTCCTTCGACACCTGGGATGATAGACTTTGAACCTCATCCGAGCAATCACCAGCTTCGCCATGTTGAACGTCTGCGCATGAATCGGTATACGCTTGTCTACGTCCTTCAGGTACTTGTTGTAGTAGATGCCCTCAATCTCGTTGATGGCCTTGCTCTCGACCTCCATCATGGTCTTGTCTCTCGCCCGGCTCTGAGCAATATGCTCGAAGACCAGCGATGCTGCAGGTGTCGAACGAATCCAGTTGAAGACTTCATACTTCATCAGCACGCACATCATCTCCGTTGGACGACTGTGCTCGATCGGTGCCTCGGTCATTTCGGGGTGTAGATCCGCGTCGTTGACGTTCAAGGGCGAGCGCACATCGCCAAACTCGGTCCTCGACGGTGGGCACCTCGAATCTGGGCTTCCCAACGCGCGAGTTCGCGCTTCGAGTCCGTATAACTGCCACCATACCCGGATACGCATCTCCCTCTCGAAGAAGGATACCTTGGGATCTGGTTTAGCATGATGAATGCCCAGGCTTCTGCATAGCTTCAGGGCCGCGGCAGTTAGAGTAGCCGTCAGTTCAGACTCGGGGCTGATGAAGAGGAACAACACAAAAGCCTGGACAACTTCAAAGTCTTTTGTCGTGAGGAAATCCGCTTCGACGAGGGCTTGGAAGGCTGCAGTGCGGTAGCGCGTCATCAACGCGACTCTGCTCTCGTTGAAAGCTTTTTGGCAGGCTTCCGGCGACATGGAGGTGACGGAGAGGGCGTATATGGCGAACATGGTTGCTTGCAGGGGCTGAGGTGCTGAAGAGGGATTCCAGCTTGCATCGAGGACGCGTTGTTGTAGGGTTGGGATGTGGACGATCTTGAAGAGAGGGTTGATGTTGTCGACGAAGATTTGCCACAGTCGATAGATATGTTGAGGTTCAGGATGAGATTGGGAGGGTGAGGTATTTTGGGCTGAGAACATTTGATGAAGTGACGGCATCGGTGTCAGGATGGGATCGTCTTTACGGCAGACACCGTAGAGGGGAGGATACTTGAGCTGGTGGAAATGTTAGATTTGGTGCTAAAGAGGTCGCAATCTTTGGAACTGACATACCTCTGGGCTGAGATTTGACCATGAACATCTACCGAAGAGTTAGTGGAGGGGTAATGCTACCATACGGTGTGGACATGCCTTTCTGTGTCTCCTGACGAATTATCGATATTTTCTGGACGACCAACTGCTGAGCCCGGGCTGGTAAGTGCCGGCGTCAAAGGAACGAATCGCATCGGCTCCGGCTCATCAACTTGAGCTTCCAGTTTCGATGGGATCCACGTATGCGACAGAGGTGCAAAATCAACGTTGTTCTTCCGCATTAAGTCCTCGTAAGCGGCCAATCGACTGAGAAGGTCATCGTCAGCGGCCCGCTTCCGGGGTCGTCTATGCAAGGCGGGAGCCTCGTAGACGCATTGGGATTGCGATTTGAGGCAATTGGAACAGGGGTCGCCTTTGTCACACTTGACTTTACGGCGTGAGCAGATAGAGCAGGCGGGCTTGTGGGGTGACGGTGATCCGGAGGCCATGTTTGAGGTCAGGGCGTGAGTCTCATGGGCGGTGAAAAGTTGGAGAATCTCAGTCGTGAATCTCGGGATATAAGATTGCCAAATGCCAATCTTCAGTTGCGCAGGGAGGTATCGATGAAGGGCCGTAGATCAAAGAGTCTTTAAGATGACGGAATGTGGCTTCGGGCGATTCGGCCACGAAACGAGCTTAGTGTAATCCTTCTCTGAATGCGGTAAACCAATCACGCTCGGGCCGTCATGGCGCTACCTTCTTCCAGTCAGATCCTCCGCCGGACTGACCTGCAAACATTTCCGTAGTTTGTCCGGTGCAAAACCGCACCAAGACTGGCGGCAATAGCCAGAGACTTGCTGACCGTGGAATGGAGAATATGGAGTCCGACCCCGTTCCATGGGGATACTCAGCAAGATATGCGCTAGTCCCGCTTGGATTACCCGGGCCCGAAGGCATTTCAACATTCAGGCTAGGCCAATCAAACAACAGGATTGCCGTTCATCTTCTCGGAACATCGACTAGGGTGCCCGAGAATATCATCGTCCATAGAAACACAATGAATATATAGAAAGACACAACTTGCCATCCAAGTGATGTATCTGTTCTCTCGCTCAGTATCGCGCCTCAGATTTCCACTCAGCACACCCATTCAACAGCAACATCTCCCTCTCGTATCTTCATCATGTTCTTCAAAATGAACCAGTCCACAGACTCCCATGTCTCAGCGCAACCGTCCGACTCTTCGACATATCCCGATCGAAACCCAGTCGTAGAAGACGCCGATATGACAAATGAAACACAGGAAGCAGTTCGCATGAAGACGAATAATTCCGAAAATGTCCAATATCCTTTAGGCCTGAGTCTGATTTTGATTCTGAGCTCTCTCTTCATCAGCATGTTTCTAGTTTCACTCGTAGGTTTTGCAAATACTCCTGTACTAAGAATTCCATCAGCTAACAGCATGATCTTCCAGGATCGATTGATTATCACGACCGCTATTCCTAAAATCACCGATGAATTCGACTCTGTAACCGACGTCGGATGGTATGGCTCTGTCTTCCTCCTGACAACCTGCGCCTTTCAACTACTCTTCGGCAAAATCTACTCCTTCTATAGTATCAAGGCGACTTTCCTTGTCTCGGTATTCCTCTTCGAAGTTGGTTCCGCAATCTGTGGTGCCGCTCCCAGTTCCGACGTCTTTATCTTTGGAAGAGCTCTGGCAGGCGTTGGCTCGGCGGGAATCCTCACGGGAGTGGTACGTACTTCGTAATATACGCTTTTCCTGGTAAGGAAGAAACTCGCCTTCTAACGCAGCCTCCACCTAGATCATTGTAATCGTGCACGCCGTGCCTCTCCACAAGCGACCTATGTACCAAGGCATGTTCGGCGCTGTCTTCGGCATCGCCTCGATCGTTGGGCCTTTGGTTGGAGGTGCTTTCACAACAAGGCTTACATGGAGATGGTGCTTCTATATCAACCTTCCTTTCGGCGGAGTCGCAGCCTTGGTGATCATCTTCTTCTTGAAGCTCCCCGATAGAGAGGCAAGCACGCTCTCCACCAAGGCCAAGTTGGCACAGTTGGACTTTTACGGTACCTCGCTGCTTATCCCAGGAACCGTCTGTCTGCTTCTGGCATTGCAGTGGGGAGGATTGACCTATGCTGTAAGTCGCGACAAGTTCGTATTGATGGCGGCTATGTACTAATATCGCGCGCAGTGGAACAACGGACGTATTGTTGCGCTTCTTGTACTCGCCTGCGTGCTTCTGATTGGCTTTGTTATGGTCCAGATCTTCTTGCCCAAGACAGCAACTATCCCTCCCAAAGTCTTCAAGCAGCGAAGCATCTTGGCAGGTGTCTTTGCAACGTTCTGCATCGGATCGCAGAACATGATCATAAGTAAGCATCGCTGACCTACATATCCCATACGTTGAACTAACATGTACCAGTCTATTACCTGCCCATCTGGTTCCAGGCCATCCAAGGAGTCTCTGCTGTTGAATCAGGCATTTGCCTGCTCCCACTGGTGCTCTCCATGGTCGTTGCGTCGCTGATGACGGGAGCTCTCATTCGCCGAACCGGTCTTTACGCGCCGTTCCTCATCATCGGAGTCTGCTTCATGAGCGTTGGCGCTGGACTCCTGAACACTCTGCAACTGGATACTCCCAGCGCCAAGTGGATCGGATACCAGATTCTGTACGGCTTTGGCACAGGTTGCGCCTCTCAGGTCCCCAATATCGCCGCTCAGACGGTACTTCCGAAGAAGGATGTCCCGATCGGCACCTCCCTCGTGTTCTTTTCTCAGCTTCTTGGGGGTGCCATCTTCATCTCCGTTGGTCAGAACGTCCTCAACAACCAGCTTCTTGAGCGTTTGTCGTCGGCCCCGGGCTTCAATTCTGCTTTGATTGAGAGCAGCGGTGCCACGTCCCTGACAGATGTGCCAGCTTCGGTCAAGCAGACCGTTTTGGTCGGCTACAATGAGTCGTTGCGTGTTGTCTTTCGTCTTGGACTCATCTTGACCTGTCTCTCAATTCTTGGGGCGTTGGCTATGGAATGGCGGAGCGTCAAGCAGAATGCAAAGAAGGAAGTACCAAAGGCTGAGGAAAGCCAGGCAGATGAAAAGGTGTAGCTGAGGACGTCAGATGAACATACCGTTTGTGGGGGTAAATGCATGTATGATTTCTAATTTGATAGACTTGCTTCATAACCAAAGTCCGGATCTCAGCTCAAAGTAGTGACAAATTGGTGTTGTTTTCGCTTGAACTGGTCTTTTTGGGGTTAATGAATGCATGGGACGAGGGTCCAGCGTGATGCCTTAAGCTGAGTTGAATGTTCCGGCTGATAAGCAGCCCAATCTATCAAGCACCGGCTGAGGACCTTCCGATCACCAGTCCATTACAGACAACTTTCGATGATGCTTCATCTTCAACTTGCCATCTGGAAACAACATCAAGTTCTCCGTCTTCCGACTTTAAAATGGGAAGTCATGCGGATCGTGAGAGCAAATCAGTTTGACCAAGGCATCGCTACTACGCCAGCGGGCGGACGAATACTACCTCATACTGACTATCGAGGGCATGATTTTGACATTAATCCGATGTTGATGTCGATCCTGCCAAATCATTTGACGTCGCTTAGATCGACGAGACACCTAAACCTCGACTAGGCCTCAGCTGCCCATGCGCGAATCACGAGAGTCTCGTTTCTGGATCTTTCCGATGAGTCGATTCCTGTTCCCAGACCGCCCGTCGTATGGATCACTGGTCTGGGCTTAAAGTGTTTGGAGCAGCCCGGAATCGAATGACTCATTTGGCAGACCAAGATGCGATTGGCACACCAGGTGGGTGGGCTCTTAGGGCCGCGACAGGATCCGGGGCGACCGGGGGCCCCGGCTTTCATGGCCCCGTCAGTATCTGCTTCAACGGACCTCCATGTAACTTTAGGCTGATGCAGGGGTGTTCCGGGAGAGTCGCCGGTGTCCTCGGCGGAGGCCAGACCTCAGCCACCACGTCAAAGGACCGACGCTTGGCGGCGGCCAGTAAGAGCACGTGGCCAGACGGCTGCCATGAGAGCATGACAGACGTGACAGAGGCGATGGAGGCAATGATGTGGAATGGGTTGGTTGTGATAGTGCCTTGGTTTGTGTCAATGGAAAGTTTGCATCCTAGGCGGGGAAAGTTCTGTCATGACCTATGCCATGCGGGGCCCCAAGAACGGCATAAGACGCCAGATAATATCATCATGTCAAATACTCCTCTGACGGGATGGGTTGTGGTTGTTCAGAGACTGGGATATGATGATTGTTTTGAATGGCCTGCCTGGTCAAAGCTTCGGCCGCGGCATCACAGGCCAAGTTGCACATGTGTCTCTGCCCCGCGGGGCAAATCGATTCTCAGCCCCCATAGGATCGACAGATTCCTGATATCACCCGGAGCGTAACACGGCGACTTTTGGGTGGTATGCGGGACTAAATCTGAAAATCTGGGGTAGCACCTTGGCTCGCAACTACAGGGCTCTGAAGGATCTACGAAACTTGACTATGAGGCCGATCGCGCCGGGCACATCGTAAGATCACCCGCCAGTAACGTTTCACTACTGCCCACCCCCTCATGATGAGAAGATGATGTAGCTTCAACACATGCTTTCTCCGGTTGACAGGTTGAGAACAGCCACAGAATGGTAGTGGAAGTAGAGTAGACAACAAGATTCACGCTAGACGCCGTACGAGAACAGCCAGAATAGTAATGAAAGATCCAACAATGATGATTTGCTACAGGCTAACTAAGCTGCAAGGGATGTCTGTACATTATTCCTCATCCTCCAATGCCGCGTCTTCTGAGAAATCCACCACGTTCGCCTTAGTCGCGCCGGTTCCCGCCGCACCACCTCCGAGTCCACCGAGAAGAGCACCGAGTCCACCAAGTCCACCAGCTCCACCTGCACCGGCCGCTCCTCCGGCTCCGGCTCCAGCTCCACCAGTAAGTCCTCCAAGGAGAGCACCAATTCCGCCAGCACCAGCAGCACCGTTAGCACCACCACCGCCGAGGAGGCCTCCGAGCAGACCCTCGAGGCCCCCGGCGGGAGCAGCGGGGGCGGCAGCTGGGGCCTTGGGAGCGGCAGGGGCAGCAGCGGGTGTCTTGGGAGTAGCTGGGGCAGCAGCAGGCGCCTTGGAGGCAGCAGGAACAGAAGCAGGGGGGGCAGCACCAGGCTTGCTAGGAGTTGCGGGAGTTGCTGGAGAGTATTGGAGACATTCGTTAGTGTTCGATTATACGATTCTCTTCGGACGGACGAGCGAGCGGACGGGGGGGAGAGCGAGGAGACGCGGCGCGCGACGTAGGGGGGGTGGTTTACGCACCACCGCCGTAGGCCTGGATGCCCTTGTCGATAGCGGCGGTGATCTGGTCGATAGACTGCTGAGCGATGCCCTGGCCGATGGCGGGAACCTTGGAGACAATAGCCTGGCCGAGACCAGCGGAGGCCTGTTTCTGAGCGGTGAGTTGCTGGGAAACAACCTGAGAGATACCGAGTTGGTCGAAGGTGGCCTTCTTCGCGATCAAGTCATCAATGGTCGTCGTCGCGGTGCTGGTGAGGTCGCCGGCAAGCTGCTGGAGTCCGATGGCCTCCTGCAGCTGCAGGGTCTGGGCGCCCTGGATGTCGGTCTGAGCCTTTGTCAGAGCAGACTGGACATCTGTGGCGGCGGTCTGGACGGCAGCGACGGTGCTGGCGTCGTTGGCAGCCTGCAGGTTGCTCGTGTTAGTCTAACTGGTCTGATTCCTCGCTGCAGCAGCCGCGTGCGGAGTTGAGCCAAACGGCTGCCCTCGATCCCACGACCTGCATATACCCGATGTTCGGATGCACGTACCTTCACAGCGGTATCAAGCTTCTGGAGAGATTGTTGAACGGATGTGATAGCGCCCTGGATCGTCGCGAGTTGGCGCTTCTCGTTCGTGGTCGGCAGGGCAAAGGCCGTGCCGATGAGGGTGAAGATGAGGGTCTTGGTCAGCTGCATTTTGATTCACTATCCAGAGTGATTCAACTAGTACTATGAGAGGTATTGGATTAGGGAATAAGAAGAAAGACCTTCAAGGTGAATCTCCAGCCCGGGAGTATATATGTGAGAGCGTTGAATGTGTCTGTGCCGACAAAGTTTGTTTGGTGATGAGTCTTTTTTCATCCCCGATTGATCGCGGGAACTATCAGCATAATATACAAACCGGATGGATGCGCGCTGACCTCATGGGCCACAGGCATGCTCATCTCGTGAGTTCACCTCGGCAGTAAACCACCCTCCTCGATCGAGGCGACGGGGGATGCTGGATGCTAGGCGAACCAGGATGGACACAGCCCCTCCGAAGTCTGAGACGAAAGAAACCATCGAGTGTGGATATTATTATCGCACCTTAGCAGAAGGCAGAGGCAAAGAACGAGCAACGCGCTGTTTTCGGGCGTCTCAAGTGGTTCGACAGACCTCCCTTGTTTGGTGAGCCAGGGGGTGGGCACGGAGGACGTGCCATGTTAGGCCGGTCTCGACAAGTCAGTTGGTGTTCTTGGCCTAGCCGCTGAGAGTTGAGGGGAGCAGCAATAGCTTCCATGGCGTCTCCACGGGAGCCGTTTGACGAATTGAGAATTGCGTCATGTCGGAGGGCCCCTCGTGCAGAGAGAGTTGGTGTGTGTGAATTTGCGTTGTGTCGTTTGGTTTGGGGGCAGCCAACACAAGAGCAGAATAGTCAGTCGTGCGCGCTTCTTGGTCCAAGTTCAGATGAAACGAAACTCGACCGTGTCGTCTCAGAAGGCCGAGTGCAACTACCATTTACGAGATCGGCAAGGAGTGCCATGCCCGAGCGGCAACGCTTATAACGGACGTTGTGAGACGTTATTGGGAGAAATTCGTCGGACGGCCCAGGAATGCCCAACGGGTATTGGTGGCAACGTGGGAGACGACAGAGTTGAGGCTCTCATGGGTTTGCCAGTTTCGGCTCTCCGCACTAACGACATCGAGTCAGAGAGTCAAGGAGCCTCAAGCGCGACGGCATCTGTCATTCGCCCAACGTTTTTGCATGGATACGTCGACGACATCGACACATGGCACGCCAGATGACCCAAGCCCAGAGCCCTCAGCCCAGCTATCCACACGCGTCAGTGGAGGCGATGCGTATGGGTTGCCTTAATAGGAAGTGAGGGGGAGAAAACCTTCGCCAGGAGGGTGCCCGTCGGTTAGCCGGGAATGGCCTCAAAACAGGTTCAAACGGGGTCGCTATCTGGATCGCCGCATGGGTTACGCAGGAGTCCTGGCTTAGCTTCATCACGGCTGGCGGCTCACGGCTCACGGCTCACGGCTCTACTCCACGACAGCACTAGATTTAACCTTAGTGTTCTAGATGCCGCTCACAACCGCGCCAAGATGGGGCCATCGAAGTAACCTCCCGATCCCCCGCGAATGAAAAAAAAGGGTTCCTAGCTAGGAGCCTGTTTGTCTCGGTCTTGACCGGCGATTATAGTCTGGGTGATACGCGGCATCGTCTTGGCTGTTTGTGGAGAGAGGCGGCGATGATGTCGTATGGCGTAGTAGTCCGGTATGGCATATTGGAACCAACATCCAGCCAAGCTGAATGACACGGATGATCGGCTGGCAGCCACATCTGGCGACGCAGGGCCCTTCGGTTCATCGCCCAAACATCCAACACGGAACGGGGAGAGAAGGACAGCCGGATCACCAGACAAGCGGCTGCCAAGACTTGCGACGTGTTGGCCTAATCGTTTCCTGTCACCCAGGCCCTGTCAAGACGGGCACCACGCATAACTTGGACCACGTCGCTGGGTTCCCTTTACCCTCCGCCTTCCTAGCTTGGCAACCCATGAGTCAACTCGAGGGCGGATAGTGACAGGACGAGGTTTTGCAAATGGGCAAACGCGGTTTGGTGTCAAGTTGCAGAGTCGCGGAGCTACGGCCATTCCGTTCTCCTGGCGTCGCTGCACAGAAGGCGGGATTTGTTCCAGAAGGAATCTCTCTGACACTTCCTCTTGCCGTGGTGCCGTTCTCAGACCCTTTCCACCCCTTCTTTCAGCTCTTACGTTTAACAGCAGAGTTGCCGATGCGAGTGCGATTATTCGCTGATTCGGTGCGGTAGTAAAATACAAAGATGGGATGACGACTGACTAACTAGCCCTCCCATAAGGCGGACCAGTCCGCGGAATGCGATTCGCCTGTCAGTTGAATGGAGCCTGGGTGGCTGGGGCGCCTGATCGACTCGAGGGTCTGGCATTTTGTGGATATTTGGAAGATCATTTTTCGGCCTTTTCGGGTTTCGGCCGGTGCCAGTTGTTTCTCGCATTTCGCTTTATTTGACAGCGCATTCCATGTCAAAAGACCGAGAAGGATCGGCCCCGCTACGGCCGGTCACCGGCGGCGTTATCGGTGAAATGCGGGGCTGTCTCTCGGGCGGCCCGGAATCGGTCTGTAAGTCCGTCAGTAAGCTCGGGAAATCCGCTCGGTGAGTTCGTGCAGCAGCGGCGAGACAGAAGCTAGAAGCCAAAATGGCCTATTTTGAGAGAGGTTAAATATTTCTCCGCTTCTAACTTTTCTTCTTCGCAGTTTGCTGCCTGGAGGCGCATCTTGTTGACTGCGGTAAGAACGTCCGGAAAAGAAGGATAACTACCGCCGCCGCCTGCTATCAGCATCTCCTGTTCGATATTACATGAACACTAATCTGTGTAGTTGGACCTTCGGAATTCAAGCAATCGTAATCGCCATGGCTGAAACACTCACGGACCTAGCCTCCCAACTTTCTGTCATCGCCACTTCGCCCGCCAGCGACGCGGAAAAGAATGCTGCCGCTGCCGGAATCGCCAAGCAGATACTCAAGACAGTCCGAACTCCCTACCCTCATTGGATGGAGAAGGCATTTGCGAATGTTGAGATCACGGCACTGCGGCTTTGCATTGATTGGGGCGTTTTTGCTGCCATCCCGGAACAGGGCACAATCTCGTTCTCGGAACTGGCGAAGCAAGTGAAATCAGAGACGTCGCTGATTCGTATGTTCATGATGATTAAGCTGCTATCAGAGCTCGACGATTGACACTTGCCTTAGGACGCGTCTGTTGGGTTCCTATCGCGAGCGGCGTTTTGCGCCAGTATGGAACCGATCAAGTCGGGCACACGGCGCTCTCTCGCCAATATCTCCCAGGAAGCCCCGATGGCCTTCTTCTGTCCATGGTGTGAGTAACAGTGTCCCGGCGACTATCTTCATCGGCTAACCATGTGCCTCTCACTTCAGTTTCGATGAGCACATGCTCCCAGCCTTGAAGCTGCCTGAATACTTCATCGAGTACGGTCGCCGCGAGCCAGTTACCCGTCTCCACACGCCTCATGCGTACAGTCACGGCCAGCCCGACAGGGACATATGGGAGATCCACAAGGAAAATCCCCAGCGCATGAAGCGATTCATGGCAGCGATGGATGTGATGCAAAAGTTCATCCCGTTGGTTGGCATGTACGACTTCAGCTGGGTCAAGTCAAAGCTTGCGGAAGACAAAGATCGCGTTATTCTCGTCGACGTTGGCGGCGGTAAAGGTCACGCCATCAAGGCTATTCTCAACGAAAACCCCTTCATTCCCGCAGAGAGAGTTGTCTTGGAGGATCGCGACGAGATCATCGAGGAGGTGGCCGCATTGACGGAGCCCGAGCTTAAGGGCGTTCAGCTTCAAGTGCATGATTTCCACAAGCCGCAGCCTGTCAAGGGTAAGTCATTGAATTTCTAGAGAATTCCATCATTCCCGCTGCAGACATGAGTTGACTTATGCAGGCGCACTGATCTACTGGATTCGCCGATGCCTACATGACTACGGCGACGACGTCTGTGTGAAGATGCTCACGCAGCTCTCGGACGCCATGGCTTCGGACAGCAAAGTTCTCGTCAGTGAGATGGTTATGTCGAATCCTCCGGATACCCTGGCCGCTATGAATGACTTCGGCATGCTGGAGATTGGAGGAAAGGAACGGACCGCGGACGATTGGGCAGAGCTGGTCGCACGGGCAGGACTGAAGGTGGAGGGAATTCATGGCTTGGACAAGAAGATGCAGGTTATTGAGTGCATCAAGGCATGAGCTGGCGTATGTCAGCACACTGGACGAATAATTCACACGAGGCTGGCGTCGGATTTGATAGAACTCAACTCTTCTTGAAAACTGTTTGCAATCTCCGAGCCATCCAGCGTCCAGCATCGGATAACCCGACTGTTTGGCTGTGCACATCGTGATGGTTGACCATGGCGGACGCTTCCGATTGGAAGATTTGCAATGAAAGCCAATTGAACATTTTGATCCAATCACTTCCGTGGAAGTTGGCTTACTTCACTAATCTCCCCGCAACATCAATAACACGTGTCGTGGAGCGGTTCCGCAGGCGCGAAAGCATCTTTTGGGTCAACTAGCTTTCCAACCCCAGATTTACGTTTGCCCAAGGTTCAACCCCTGCAGGTCTCTGAGTGAAACATTCTTAAATAGTTGACAAAAGGTAGTTTTCTGCAGCACACGAAGACGAAACCGACACCTAAATGCCCGACCGAATTGTCCAATCAGTCTGAGCAAAAGATTGGATGATCCTGTCATCGTTATCGGTAAGTTTTAGGAGACTTAGCAAAGGATTTGAGAACTATAACCGGGCAAATAACTACGTTACGCAATGCTCAAACTTCCTCGTGGTAAAACGCACGGCTGATGGGAGGCGTGCGTCATCCCCTCTCGGGCATGTCATTGGGTGTTTATACGTCTCATCTGCCAATGGCGAGTTGCCTTTGTCATCATGCCGGCGGGCCAAAACTCTGACAGCCTTGGCCAAGGCTGTTCTCAAACTGCGGATTTATCTCGGCTGAGATGCCCATTGCCCGTAGCTTCAAAACCTGCAAGTTGTACGATGTCAGATGGTTCAGAGACAATCGGATTGAACCCTGGTTGGTACTTGAGAGATATCTTAGCCCGATCCGGGTTGGCCGATCTTGTTTTGATATCTCTAAACGCACTTTTGATCTGCGTTGGAGTTGTGATAAGCTTTTCGTTATCATAACAGTAGTAGACATACGACTACAATCGCTAGTGGAGCGTGTGATCAGTAACAAGACATGATAGGATATCTTGTTTCTTATTGCTCTCATAAACAAACGTCAAGTAAGCATTTTGGTTTTGTGGGATCATTGTCCTTGACTTTGAACGTGATGTTCGGAAATCAAAGCAGTCAATCGAATGTCTTTGTATCGAATTCAAGCCGGAAACTTTGATGATTCGATTTCTTGATGCGACACCTTGCGCAAGCTTCTTGACGAGTTGTACGTTCGCTCTACAATAATTAAGGCGATTTTGTGTTTCAAAGTCTCGAATTCCCATAAGAAATCTTTCTAATTCGACAATACCATTTTAATTCGTGAAAAACTCGCTGGTCTTCAGACGTGTTTCTAATAACACTGAGACTCTGGCTACCAAGTCCTATTCGAGAGACGTAGTCACATAGACTTGTAGAGATAGGCAATATTATCACTGTACCTTGACTCTTACCACCCTGTGGCCGTTTCTCGCTTTTAATCTAGATGGTATGCAGCAAGCTAAGGAGAGTCCGAACTGTAGCCTCTTGAGGTTACTTCAGGGGGCATGAGGACCTCTGGGGGCACGTAGAAGGGATACGTCCCGGTAGTTGCGACAGCGTCGAAGGTCTGGTATGATTCATTTGAAATCCAGCATCTCTGAATCTTCTTCCTCGGCTTGCGTTTGCACTGTTCCAAGAGCTACTATAATGCGATGCCGGCCCAGTACGATCACTGGGTTCTGTAGCAGATGTGATTCAATTTTCAACTACCATAGCTGTCATCAATTCCGGAGTTTTGGTCTTCGGAATGAACACTGTGCGGCATATGTTGCCTTCTTAATCGAACACCAATGGCTGATAGCAGAGTTCTCTGATTGCAACATTACGCCATCATCTATTTCAAGGAATAAAAGTAGCTCCAGTTCTGCTGGGAAACCTGCACCATGTCGATTGAACCCAGAACACTCTTTTACATACTCCTAATAGGACTCTGAGTTACTAAGCATCCGGCCTATCTACTGTATGAAAATTCATATAATCGCGAGTCCGATGTTGATCGTGTAGCTCTGTTTCCCGTAGATCTTCGGTTATGGAATTCGCCTGTTCTCAGCATAGCTCCTCCCCAAGTTTGGAATTATTTTTACCGATGCATCATCTGAGGACTTGTAAGAGTGAAATTGATATTATCCGAGTACTTCTGCCTCTTTCTTTCAGGGCCAGCTCCCACAGTCTCGTCCGACAGACGCCGCTCGGGCAAGCACATTGACGTGGCCGTTACCTAGTAAGTTACAGATGATTTCGCAGTATCGCTAACTTACTTCCAAATCTTTCATGCCTTTCCCATTGACAGACCGTTCATGGCAATTCATATTTCTTTGCCTTACAGGCTTGTATTGACAACACAGTTGGCCCGCTTGAAGATGGCTGAGCGTATTATGACTGAAGTAATCAAATCGTGATACGGCACATCCCAGTCGAGGTGCAATACTCTGATTACCTGTCGTCTGAAGTTTTGGCACGGAGTTCTAGGCTTTCCAGTGACAAATCGTTCCAGACACCTTCCACCGAAGAAGGAATTCCTGTGAAGCGATCGACGGATAGGGCTGTGTGGCCAAGAATAAACCAGCCGCGCGA
The DNA here is from genome assembly GCA_020226115.1 of Colletotrichum viniferum. Taxonomy (NCBI): domain Eukaryota; kingdom Fungi; phylum Ascomycota; class Sordariomycetes; order Glomerellales; family Glomerellaceae; genus Colletotrichum; species Colletotrichum viniferum. Next base: position 370,139 of record JAGFBE010000032.1, on the reverse strand, counting down.
TGCGGCATACAGGGTAACATCTGATATTCAATCAATGCAACTTCGGAACGCGGCTGTCAATCAGACGAATCGAATATCAGCAAACATTGCTTCGCTGTTTTGTCGGGCGGCAATGAACTATGATTTCGGCGGTTTCCCCATGTGTTTCCGCGATGCGGCTAGCATCCAACGATAGACTTTGCGCATTACGCACGATGAATTTACCCATTATGTATTCCAGACATCTCGAACCTGTCAAATAGAACTCAAAGCTTATTCAACGTGACTTCTCGGCAGACAATGGCCCGCTCTGAGATAGGAAAGACTGTCGGGTAGATGGTTCAATAAGGCGCATGCGCGCAACCTTCCCACTCTTCTTTTGACACATCGAGCCCAGTCTTCCACTTGATGTCTCGCCTTGATATGATAGATTGAGCATCACACACGCGATGCTCAAAAGAGACGTTCACATCTTGCCGGCCCTGCCCCGCGAAGGTAAGAACGGCATCAGAGCAACGGTAGAAAACGGTTAAGCTGAAGGCGCTGGTCTGGGAACAACTATTGGTGACCTTTTAAAGGTAAGGTACCTTCGGAAGAAAAGTTATTTCACGACGGGCTAGAATATCTGCCGGCATGCGAAGCACAAATACTTCACGTATGCAAAGATTTCATGTCCACAAAGCTTGAATTGGATCAATCTTTGACTTTGGTCTATGTCTTCGAGCTGCTTTTTCTCATTCGGCTTGGACGTGGGCTTTATCTTTATCGCTTGATACAGATACGTGCATGTTTCCCCTGGTCTCTGTGAAGTCACATCCGTGGACGACTTTCTGAGTAAGGTAATGTCCCAATGGGCCAATCTGATCAGCAGCTGTCTACAATCTCCGAAAGTGATTCTCCAAAGCTTGGTGGCTGAAATAGGCATTGCTTTCCGTGTAAGATAACCTAAGTAAGGTATTCGAATCGTGAATATTAGTCCGCTATTGGTGCATTGTTTTGACTTGCTAAGGACTGGTAGACGATTCGCGACACAACGCGATCCTCTATCCGAAAAATCAGTAAAAACATTATTGAAGACTCTGACTAGTCTTGCGTGGCATCATCTCATGGTGCCTATCTCTGTGATAGTTGGTAACCCGGAGTATCATCGTCAAGGCTTTCGGTGCCGATGGCCGAGCTCGGTGGCATCATCCGATTCCCCCTCTCTCATGTTTACGTGATTCGAGCGTCGCATTGTCAATTGGCTGTCTATCATGCAAAGTTTCATGTCAAGTTGTCAATGTTGAAGCGATCTCGCAGCGTTCGTGATACTAAACGATGACGCCATCTGACAGCTGATAACGTGACGTTCCACCAGGATGGTGACAGACCCAAGCCGGACCTCTCACGGTAGGACAGATCAAGGCATTCGTAGAAACCCCAGACTATCACGACACACCAACGTCGAATGATAATGGTGGATCTGCGTAAGATCTCATCGTGCCTGACTGTCACCGCTTGTTCCTAGATTGGCTTGCATACGCTTTGATCTGGGGCTTACCAAGCACGCCATTACAAATCAGTATTCGATAATCACAGCCCTTCAACTCCCCGCGATATAAAGATGGTCTGAAGTTCTGTCGAACCGTCATTGTTTCGGATGACTTCAGCGCATGCACAACATAAACCTTGACCATAAATAAAACCATCATTCTAGTCCCGAACCTTCCGACTTCCTCCCTTCTTTCACTACCAAATTCTTCTCAATTACAGCAAACATGGCCACTGTATCTATCTACGACGCAACCATTCCTACCTTCACCAAGGGTCTCAAGACCTTCCAACACATTCTCACCAAGGCCGAGGAGCACGCCAAGGCCAATGGAGTCGACGTGAACACCTACGCCGAGGCTCGTATCATCGAGGACCAGCTTCCCCTCACCTTCCAGGTGCAGAATGCTACCAAGACTGTCAAGACCAATATCGGCCGTCTGACCGGTGTTGAGCTGGAGCCTTTCGAGAACAAGGAGAAGACGTTTGCGGACTTGCACGCGCGTATCAAGGAGACGCTTGACTTGCTCAGCAAGGTTGACGCCGCCACTGTCAACGCCAAGGCTAGCTCCGAGGTTGAATTGTGAGTAACCCTGCTGCCGAGCCATATCCGTGATCAGAATACTGACATGATGTTACAAGGCCTATTTTTGGTGGAAAGACACTTAAGCTCACCGCAACCGAGGCGGCTTTGAGCCATGGCATTCCCAACTTCTTCTTCCACCTCAACGCTGGATATGCTATCTTGAGAGCGAAGGGTGTCCCGGTTGGCAAGGCGGACTACCTTGGTAGTTTTGTTCTTCCTTAAATCATAGAGATGAACCAAAATAAAAATCGATGATGAATGAATACATATACTCGAATGGTTTGAAACGCTTGTGCATGTTCACGAAGTTGGCCAACGATATAAGTCATAATGCGACAGTCCTACGGTGATACAGACTGGCGTGTTTAAGGCTGCACCTCTCAACTGTGCAGGCTTGTTTGTCATGAGTGATTCGTTCGCTAGATATTTTCCACTCGAGCTGGAGACTTCCAACAGTTGTCTAAGATGAGCGCGGAGGGGTGGGTATAGGTAGCACTGAGCTGGCCATCTTACTTGCTCATCAGTAGATAGGCATCGTTCTTCTGGTGCTAGAACGCGACAAGCGGTACCGCGGCACAGGAAAATGCAACAAATGGACAAAAAGCAAAAGAGAGAGTACATCTTGATTGTGATGCTCTTCGACCGACCTGGGACTCGAACCCAGAACCTTCAGCTGTGAAAACCTCCTGATGGAATAGGAGGCTGACGCGCTACCATTGCGCCAGCCGGCCAGCGGTTGCGACATCGGAGTGTTATTCCAATTTCTGACGGTCAACAGACGAGGTCCACCTCAGCATCGCGAGTTTGTCCAACCAGTGTTGTCCTCGTATTGTCAGCTGTTGTGGGGTAACTACGAGGCTGCTGAGAAGTAGGAAGCAGGAAGCAGGAAGCAGGAAAACAAGACTCGAAATGCAACACCCAAAGAATAGGATAGTTGAAGTGGATGTAACTGACAGCACTGCTAAAGAAAGAGAGTTAAACCCAAGATCAGCTGAGTTGCGTTGGTGATGTCAGTGCCCCCGGACAAATGGCCGGGGTCCTCCGACTGAATTAGTGAATGCGAGCATCACCTACTTGGGCCTTATCTAATTGAGCTGCGGTGCGCTGGACATGTAGATAATTATTTCATCCATTCGCTGCCAAGACGACTTGCATTCGAAATCGATTGAAACGACGTCCACAGCTGACATCTCGGACGAGTCCTCCCCTGAGCCGCAACTAGCTGGCCGCGTCGTCAGCCTTCATTAACATCGCAGTACGCCGCTAAAAGCTAGAAAGGCTAGGGGCGCCTTAAGGCGCTATGGATGCACATGCCAGGGGCACTGTCAGCACAGCGTCGCATGGCCCAAGATATTAAAAGCAGCGGCATTCCTCCTTATTTAACATGATTGCTGGCTTCTGCCCCAAAGTCTGCGAGTCATTCAGTTGCTTCCTTGGTGCTGGATTTCTTCAAGCGTGCAAGTAATCAAGGACGATGACCCGCTGATTGCGAAGAGCCCAGCCTGATTATGGACATCCGTACCACTGTTATCACCGACCACACCGAGAGGACACGGAGACAGCCCGCGAGCCAGGCATTGCTACCGAGAATGTCACATCGGTCAAGCTAGATTCACCGGGGAGCCTCGGATCGGGATTATGGCATTGATGCCCGGCAACGAGGACGGACAATGATTGTTACTCCCGGATCACCCACCCAAGGCACTTGGACGGTGATTGCGAGATGACGCTGAGCATGCTCGTCTGAGATGAGCAGCAATCAGTGCCAAACAACAGCAATTACAACGGATGCGCTACTGGAGCTTCGCGCAGTGCCATAACTTGCTTACCACCGCGCTTCTTCAGGATATCCCGGCACTCTCTTCAGTAACAATCAGGCATCAACCACTCACCAAACCAGTTGCCAACATGGGTGTATTGAACCAGCGGATAGAAGCAGCATTTCTGCACGTATTTAGCGCGATTACAACTTTACGGAGTTCGGTGTCCTCATTCTACCGCCGCATCCATCGCAGGGTGTGTCCATACGCCTCCGTATCCCGTTGTAATATTTGCAAATCCGACCTCAACCAAGATCCGTCAAAACGACCAAGCAGGATTGGACAGTGGAGTTGGGCAACTGCAAGCAGGGCAAATAATGGAGCAACCCGTTTCGCCAGCAAGCGACTCTGTGCGAGATAAGCACCATGCTGCGTCTCGGCTCGCTGCCTGCGACCTTATTACTCTACTCAGTGGAAACATCTCCGCAGGTCCGCCATGGATCGTCGCTTTCGCGGTTCAACGAGCACCCTGCCAACTCGTGATTGATTTACAATCGATGAAGCAGGAACCACATCTCCGTGTCTACAGCTACAGCTTCGAGAGTCGCCAATCCGCGGTTGCTTCAGTTCATGTGTCGCACGTGGGCCCAAGGGTCTTGGTCCAACCCCGTCCTGGGCAGCAACAGACGCCATCACCCTGACTCCCACGTTCTGATCCGGGGAGCGACTCATTCACCTCAGAATCACACAGCCATCACAGCACACTGCCCCTCACCTGCGGAGCCGTACCAGCTTGATTTGCAGTCACGTTTAGTCACCGGTGCGACATCTCAGGCTGTTTCAGATCCTTTTGAACCAAAAAATCTGATGATTCCAGAGTCATGTGCAAGAGGGATTAAGCGATCCCATCCACGGAGGACCATCGCGAATTCGATTTCGTGAGACCAAACACGGACATCATGGCCATCCCAGATTGTCAACGCTCATCTGTTTGCCACAGTCCACACACCGTTCTCTTGACAACTGAGCCGTTGAACCCTTAACGGTGCGGCCCGGATGCAGGATTCAGACGGTGTGTCGCTTTGACCTCCTTCGCCCGTTTTCCCTCGTGAGGCTTTTTGAAAGCGAGCAAGGACGGGCTTACATCGGAGCGCAATGTCCACCAGAAGAAGCTTGCCTCGCGAGATCTGGATGCTCATCCGACTCGCCCAATAGTATGTATATCGTCATCCGGTGTGATTGAGCTTGCAAAGGATCAGTTCCCCGGCGCCATGCAACTGTCACCATCTCATTAGGATGGCCACGAGATGCCCTGTGCACGCACGCTTGCAATCCGAGTGGGATGGATGGCATTGAACCGATGGAGACGAAGTGAGCGATATGGCAGCAAACAACAACGAACATGATGGCCGTGCACATGCCAGACATCATGTTCTTCGATCGCACCCCTCCTTCACCAGGTGCTCTCGCCATGCTTTGTTCCATTGATGGACGATAAAGTTGCCCCGAGAAGCATATTGGGAACAGCAACACTATCTGCAGTAACGCAGGATTGGAGTATGACATTTTGACACCGGCGCCGTGCCCCTGTGCCAGCAGCAAAGAGGCGCATGTCACCACATCATGGCGTCCGGGCAGGCTTGAAGAACTGCCAATAAGTCCGCCGATCTCGAGCTGTGACGAGCGCCACTGGTCCATCAGCGGGCAATGGGCCAAAGTTTAATCCCCATGCGACCGCTGTGGACTGTCCTCAATGGGGGATAGTATCACCAAGGGTCCTGGGCGACTGGGCAAGATTATCAAGATTCTCGCTGAAGGATCTCTTCTCATTGCCCGAAGAAAACAGCGTTGGTGACCGTGTCCGGCCAGTTGTGCCGAGGACAAAGTGCTTTGCGCTCAGACCTTCGTCCTCCATTACGTGCCCTGAATGAGAGTCATTCGATGGCATGACTTACAAGACCATAGTCTCACACGCCAACAAGGTAACCCCCGACGCCAGTTTGGGAGGCTAGAACCACTCAACCAGCGCCAGTCCTGCCAGTTGTTCGGTTTGAGTCGCCGAAGTTGCCCAGTTGAGCACCGCCAGCCAGTACCGTCGTGGGCGTTAGAATTCATTCAAATACCTGCGAGTTCTGGGTCCGGTTAGACGAAGCCCCAGTCCAGAAACGACCCTCAGCCCGCTTGCAGTGCCGCATCGTGGAGCAACCCGCGCGCGTTTATCGTCTCCAGCAGTGAAAGTCCGCCGTCCGGCCCGTAGTGTTAGACGCTGTCTCTGTTTCACCCGATTCCGGCCACCAAAGTCTGTCCCCGGATCAGATGAACAATAGCGTCTTTGGAGGACCATCAGCCTTGTTTTTAATCCTCACCAAACTCTGCTATTAAGCAGCAGAGTGCCTACCGACCAGCCCATTTCCATTTGACTTCCCGCCAGCGGCGATCGTCGTTACAGAATACGACCAGAGTCGCGCTCTTGGGACGTCCCTATGCGAGTCAGCTATGACCCTGAGAAAATCCTCGCGATGCTCGTCAAGTCTCCTCATTTCACCGGGCCTCGGAATGGGCTTACCCCGGCCGCTCTCCAACGGCTAGCAGGGACGGTATGCAACTACGGACACCCGCGGGTCAAGGTCATCACCATGTCTAGACGGCCATCATTGGGCTGTCTCGTCAACACACAGACGTCTTGCTTCAGCTTAATGGCAGGCCACCAAGTCCACGGAGGCCCGCTCCATGTCGAGACCCATACTTGCACAAGCCAGGAGGTGGGTGGTCTGAGACACCACGAGTCTCTCTATTGGTGATACTGAATCGCGTTCACCTTCCTCCAAGAAGGCAAAGATGCCGTACAAAGATGGCCCTGGCTCGTGGGAAGAGGCAGATGTATGCGCCGTCACCATGCCAGCGTAACGGGAGATGACCGTCCTATATGCCACGACCAAAATAATACCGTTGCGTCCCTGGAACCCTAGGCGCATTGCTGACAAGCAGTGCTGCAAAACCGCAGACCGTCCACTGCCCGGTGCTGCTGCGACCCTCCTCTTCCCACATCCCGCCCGCCAAAGAGCGTGGCCAAGGTTCATCTAAACGTCAACACCAATATCAACAGCTTTCTCGCCGCCGCGGCGAACGGCTGTGTTCCGGTGGGGGAACGAGACATCCAATTCGACAGGTCCGAGTAGAGGTAGGTAGTGTCGTCGCTCAAAGGGCCAGTCCATGTGGCATCGTCCAAATCCACCACCGTTAAAGACGCCCCATTGATTCTCGCAACATGTCTTACCGTGCGCACGGTTCCTGGTCATCCCCAAAAGCTCCAAAAGGCAATCGACCAGAGGAGGATCCTTGGGAATAGATCCGTCGATCCCTACAGACGTTCTCCACGTTAGACCTATATGAGACACGGAATATGGCAGAACCTGGCGGGCCTCGAGTTTGCGCTCGTTGTGGTGTAGCACTCTTTGCGGGTTTGCCTCGTGTGGTGTAGTGTCTCACACCCTCTATCCTTTCTTCCCCTTTCCCAGACGTGAGTGAGATCCGGGTCCGGACCAAATCCTTTGATCCAGGAGAAACCCCGTGGCCCGGGCAGAAGATAGCCAAGCTTCGTGGATAAAGATAGGCCAACGTCCTCAGTGACTTGTCATCCCATTGTTTCCCCGTCCGTCTATCCCACCGCCACGTTTGTGTTCGTTCTCCCCATCGCCGAGCTTGACTAGCGCAAACCATATAGACGAAACCAGATATTTGCATGCCAGACCCGCCACAGCTGCTTTCGCTCACGACCTGGTCTCTTCCTCTTCTTCACCACCTCCCAGGACACGCCAACGCTTGCTAGAGCGTCACAAAAGCAAGCATCATGGAGGCTCCTCCTGGTATTAACCCGAACGACAGTCAGCAAACACTCATCATCGGCGTCACATCATTCGTACTCTCGGTCGCCTTCCTCGCAGTAACAATACGAACATACACCCGAGTCTTCCTGCTTCGACAGTTCGGTATCGATGACGGTGCCGCTATCTTCACTTTCGTGAGAAACCACCCTCGGCCTTCACACAGCCTCGACATCATGCTCATATCATGTGCTAGTTCTTAATATTTGCCTGTGGCTTCTCCGTTGCGATAAGTGAGTGTATGCTACAGCTGCTGTCCAAGCATATTACTAACTCCTTGAAGATACGAGAAATGGTTTGGGCACGCATGTCTACTTCCTCAATGAGGATCAAATAAAGTCCTACTTGAGGGTATTATATTCACTAATCCTCGATAGTTGATTGGGACAGACTCCTAACAGTTCACAGACTTTCTACATCACCATCGTCTTTTACAATGCCTCGCTTGCCGGCATCAAGATGACCTTCCTCTTCCAATACTGGCGCGTACTTGCCATCCAAAAGATGAAGAAAATTTTCATCGCCGCGATGATTCTCGTTGGAGGCTGGAGTATCTCACAAATCCTCGTCGAGATCTTCATTTGCACCCCTATTCCCACTTTCTGGGATAAGGACGTCAAAGGCACCTGCGTCCCTAATTACCCGCAATGGTACATCAACGCCGCAGGAAACATCATTACCGACCTGCTCGTCTTCGTATTGCCTCTTCCAGTCATTGGCAACTTGAAGCTCGCTCCTGGCCAGAAGTACGTTCTGGTCGGCATCTTCTGCCTTGGATTCTTGTATGTGCTCCAACATGAATCCCTATGGTGAACCCAGAACAACATCTAACCGTGTCGACAGCACATGCGCCATTTCTTTTGTTCGAATCCGATTCCTCCGCCAAGCCGAAGACTTTACCTGGGAAAACGTCGGGACAGCCGGTTGGTCTATCGGCGAGCTCTGCTGCGGCCTGACCTGCGCGTGCCTCCCAACATTCCGCCCTCTTGTATCGAAGTTCATCCCCGCTCTTTCAAGCCGCATCACCAAATCCTCCAAATACCAAGGACAATACGCCTACGGCTCCAGCAGAACAGCCGGCACCTCAAAGCACCGCGATGTCGAACTTGCCATTACTCCGCCTCAAGGCAGCACAGGCGGCAGCCCGAACCACTACTTAAAGCGAAGACCCGATTCCTCCGATAGCAAGGCCGATCTTTACGGCGCTGCGAGCTACGACCTCAGCCACACCGACTCGAGCCGCCACACGCCGCTGCCGATCCAAGGCACTAATCAGACGGACAGCGAGAGCGTGCCCTCGCCGACGATGTTCCGTCAGCAACAACACGATACGGTAGATGTTGGTGGATACGGGGCTGACCAGACCCCGATGGTGGAAACGCACATCGAGGCGGGTCGGAGGTATTCTGGGCCGGTGAGGAAACCGTCGGGCCCGATTGAAGTCCAGCATGACATTGTGCAGATTTCATCACCAAAAGTCGTTGAACCGAAGGGATTTTCATGAGCGTAGCCACTGGCGGGCGGTTCGTGTGTTCACTTAAAATATAATGTCAATGAGCTATTCCATAATCAACTTGTGTCGATTATGAAAGTCTCGTTGGCTCTTGGGAGTTATTGGCGCCGGTTACTTGAACTTTGTTGATGATACCATTATCTTCAGACCTACGACGCAGGTCCAGAATTCTTCACCTAGGACAGGAATAGTTAGTTTTCTAATAAACACTTCTCTTCTGATCGTCAATTGTGCTCAATACTCGTGTCCTTGCGCGATGCAACCTCGACACGCATTAGACTTTTGAAGGGGATATTATGGATTACCCGCAGCGGGAACCAGTGTGCGGGAAGTTTATCGACCGTGCCCTGCCAAGCCCCCTGCTGGCTTCTTCGATGTCAATTTGAGGACAGCGAAGTGCTTGTATGCTCAGTTGAGAGCTGACATCCTGCATTTTCTGGAGATCTGCGAAGAAACACTTGATAGGAGACTTGTTTGACTTCAACGGGTTTCTACCATAGGGGTTTTAATTTTTTTTTGAACACGCATTATACGGCAGGGGAAAAGCATTCTCAAGCTTGGATTACAAAAACACAATTGTGAGTTCTTGAGCGTCACATCTCTTCAGGGACTACGATGGTTGCCTCAACCAACTGCAAGAGAGCACCTACGGGGGAATTCTGTGAGTAGTCATCATTTCTGGAACAGAATTGATCCACGTCATGTGCTATTTGACTAGTATGCTTCTTGATTGATCCGGTAGTCGGGAATCGTGGAACACATTGTCGTCACTCGTCACAGAGGCGAATGGACTGATCGAGAGTGTTGCTGACGGTGCTATTGTAGGGATGGATCATGCAAAGACTGTGGGACTACATGCACTCCACCTTCGACATAAATGAGTTCCAACAGGCTGAAAGCAAATGTCCTGAGTTTCAATAGACGTGCCTGCCTCCCAGCTTCATGAATAGATGCGGACATGATTGGTCCTTCGTCCCGCAACTTACGGCATATCAATCGGCTCACTGCCGAGGCGTCAGCACTTGTGCAGAGCTTATGTGATACTGTTACCTCAACTGCATGATGGCATCGCGGTAATTCTCATACGCCGAGACTTCAAGGGCACTTTGTAATGACAAATGGGTCGACGCTCAACGGTCGCGCATCTATCAGTTACATTGCATTTCCCCAGCCGGAATTCGCCTCGTAGATCATTGGTTGGCTGCATATGGGACCAACAGACTCTCCTGCAGCTTATGGTTCTGCGCTCCAAAAAGTGGCTCTCCTGTCGTCTGATACGAGCACTCGGAGCAAAGACAGGTGGAAATTCTCCCTTGTCTCTGCGTCCGTCCTTGCATAACGCAACGTTGGCTGTCCGAATGCTTTGCTCGCGGCGAAAGATGATAGGGTTGTGATGAGGGGCAGCTGGTTCAGGGCTATCGAAAACTGCCAACAGAGTGGTTCGGGGGCAACCGCTGTGTCAAATCTTGGCTGCATACAACCTGGGGCGAAGGAATCACACATGAAAATGCTGAATGGTTTATCTGGGCCAGTCTCCCCGTGTCTTTCGACTCGACGTAGCTTACCGCACTCTTTGGTAAGTGTCACCCGTCATGGCTTATACGTTCTTTGTTCCGCTTGCTATCCTTGCCATCATCGTCTTTAAACTGCGAAATGTTGGAAGACGACCCAAAGATTACCCTCCTGGGCCTCCCACATTACCTTTGATTGGGAATTTGCATCAAATGCCCTCAGCTCAACCCCATCACCAGTTCAAGAAGTGGGCAAAAGAGTATGGGTAAGTTTCACAATTGAAAAGGCGCGTTGGACCGATGTTCTGCTAACCACAACATTTTCGGCAGCCCTGTGTACTCCCTCATCCTGGGAACCCAGGTCATGATTGTGCTCTCTTCAGACAAGGCGGTCAAAGATCTTCTAGACAAGCGCAGCAGCATATACTCGTCACGCACGGATGTCTACCTTGGAAATGTAGTCAGCAACAATCTTCGTGTGGTTCTCATGGTAAGTTCAGGTCGCCGATGGAGAGGGGATTTGGGCTTCAAACACTGACAGGTGAAAGAAATACGGCGAACGATGGCGAATGATCCGAAAAATATTTCATCAGGTTTTACATATCAGCGCAGCCAAGGGCTATGTTCCGTATCAGGATCTCGAGAGTAAGCAGATGCTTTCCGGCTTCTTGGACGAGCCTGGTCTCTTCATTGATCATATTCGCCGTTTTACCAATTCTCTCACCACACAGATGGTGTTTGGCTTTCGAACGACGAGCATCCATGACGAGAAGTTGAAAAAGCTGTATCATTGCGTCGAGAAGTGGAGTGAGGTCGTAGGATCACAGACAGCCGCCCTTCTCGACGTATACCCGCCTCTGCGAAATCTGGGCTTCATCTCTCCTGGGAAGAGGTATGCCGAGGCGTTGCACAAGGAAGAACGCGCTCTATACGTTGGTCACTGGTTGGATGCAAAGAAGCGCGTTCTTCAGGGCACGGCGAAAGTGAGTCCCGAAGGCTTTACATGCTACGCAAAACCCACGAGACTAATACTCAGTAGCCTTGCTTCTCCGTGGGAATTGTTGAAAGTCAGAAGGCACTAGGATTTTCTGACGAACTGGCTGGATATATCTCCGGTTCCGCTCTCGAGGCCGGTTCGGATACGACTGCTGCAACGTTGGTCGGTTTCATCCAAGCCATGGTTCTGTACCCTGCTGCACAGAAACAAGCCCAAGAGGAACTCGACCGGGTCTGCGGCAATCAGAGACTCCCTAACGTAGATGACTGGGACTCAATGCCATATATTCGAGCTTGCGTCAAAGAGACCCTGCGATGGATGCCAACAGCCATTCTCGGTCTCCCCCATGCCGCCATTCAGGATGACGAATATATGGGCTACAAGATTCCCAAAGGGGCTGGCGTTATGTTGAACGTTTGGGCTATCAACATGAACGAGGATAAGTTTGAGGACCCTCGGGCGTTTAATCCCTCTCGATACGAAGGTGACGATCAAAACTCATTCGAGTCGGCGATGAATGGCGAACCCGCGAAGCGAGACCATTATGTGTTCGGGGCTGGCCGCCGTCTCTGCCAGGGCATGCACATTGCCGATCGATCTCTGTTCTTGAGCATTTCGAGGCTGCTGTGGGCTTTCAATCTTGACAGGGCGGTTGACGACACGGGGGCCGAAATTGTACCAGATGCGGACAATCTCATTGACGGTTTCCTGGTGCAGCCGAGACCCTTCCCTGCAAAGATTACACCAAGAAGCGAGGCGCATGCGGAGATTGTCCGCAAGGAGTGGGAGGCGAGCCAGGCGCTTCTTGACGAGAGTAAGCAGTGGAAAGAGATACCTAGAGGAATGGTGTTTGAGTCACTGGCATCGACAGAGAAGGAATAGCGAAACTCCTCGAATACTACCGGCACTGAGCGGCATTCAATTACATTAATCGTGAGTGGGTACAGACTGGCATCGCAATGCTCTCACGGTCAATTATTGAAAGACTTTATCTGTCACATTACAAACTCTAATTCATTGGATCTACGTTATTGCGCTTGCGCATGACTCAACTTCAGCTCTGGGCCCAGATCAGAGTCCACGAAGCGGACCTTGTAGAGTTTGGCATGCTCATCCATCTGCGACAGCCCATCCGCTTCTCTCAACTGCTCCCTTGACTGCTTATCGAGCCCGTGTGCCAACCCTGCTAATGAGCTTCCTCTCCAAGCAGGAAGGCCTAGTCGTTTTGTTTCCACTATGGATAGCAGACAGAACAAGCATCCCCCTAGAAGAGCCGCAATTGGTAGAGATAAAAATCCCCATTCGACTCGGATGAACACTATCCAATTCTGGGTCTCGCCTTCATTAGCCTCGTATTCCAGAGAGAGGTCGCGGATGTACTTTGACATGCTAGCTGCCACCGTCTCAAAGGTGGCCGTGAGGTTCTTGGATGTACCCAAACTGTCTATCACATGAGGTTGACTGGTAGTTCCAACCGTTCCAACTGCAGGATAGACAAGCTGCTTCGTTGCCAGGGGGCTTGCGCGGCGCGCGAACTCATTCATAAACAAGCCTGTTATAGACTCGGCGGCATTCTGAGAGATGTTGAACTTCAAATCCTGTCCAACGTCCAGGCCTGTAGAAGTGCGAAATTGTTCCTTTGAGATGAACATTTGCAGGTCGGTTCGGTTCATGTCCGTTTTGTCATGGTAGAGGGTGTAGCTGGTGTTTGCGTTGTACCATTTCGAGCTGGCTGCATACTGCGGATCCTTTGCAAGGAACGAGTCGAGATTTCGATCCGTGTATGTTCCGAGAATTGTTTCTCGCAAGTCGCCTTGGACAATATCTGACTGGTAAATATTGGTGCAGAAGTATAAGGCGCATTCTTGTGCAGAAACACTGCTGTCTTCCCAGTGCTGACCCTTCTCACGAAAGCCCTGGTTGGCTTCCATCATAGCAAAAGAAACAATGAGGGTTTTGAAATCCTGGAAGGAAAGCGTTTCCGCTGGTTGAGACGTGGCTTTGGCTGTCAGCTCTGTATTTGTGAAGCCCAGATCCTTGCCATGTATGGCTGCCAGACCTGCCGAGTTAATGTTGGAGATGTTCATCTTCAGCTCTTTGATGTCGTATCTGGTGTACGTTGTGTTGATGTTGGGTACCGCAATCGGAGAGAAAGAAGCGACGTAGTTGACCATGGTCAGAGTGTCGTCTTCCGCTCCCACGCTCGCATTGGTTTTTCCAGTTGACTTGAATATGTGTTTTGATATGTCATTGCAAGCGCTGCATACTGCCAAAGATGCGTATGGTGTCCAAGTGCAGTTTCCGGAGGAGCAGCTGAACGATGGCGTTTGTGCTTCCACCGAACCCAATGTCGAGAAGCCTGACCATATCGATGCCAGCGCACCAAAATCATATTTCGAACGCATTGATAGACGCATTAATGTTCCATCGGGCGTTGATATGCCTGTTGCAGCTCCTGTGATGGCGGAAAAGGATCCGATGTCCAGTTTGCTAGACTTGCCAATCGTTGCCTTCGAAATGGGATCCATTACTGATACTTCTTTGCCCTCAAAGGTAATGATGGCCTGAAGGAAAGGCTCGAAGCCAACCAAGACCACGGTTGATAGCGCTCCTAGTGCCATCCAATGCCTATCACGATGTCAATTTCACTTGGACAAGAGTGGCCGAAAACGCTGTCATACCTCAGTCTTGACCACCAAAGCAATCTAACCCCGCCCCACGGTCCTCTGCTTGCCTCCTCAAAACGATCGAACACCATGATAGCGTCATCTCTTCGCCGAAACCAGTTCCATTTCCCTTGACTGATGCAAGCACTGACTGCAAACGCAAGGGTTGCTCTTGATGTCGCTCCAAGAAAGGAGACGACTGTGTTGAATGAATATTGAAAGGACCATGTCGATAGTGGTTTGTTGTTGTAAAGAGGTAGGAGAATGGCGATCGCCGCTAGCGCCAGGATACTCAAAATGACCGCGCAAATCTCAAGGATCCAATGATACTGGCTACCTGGTAACGCTGCACTTGCCTTCCGCAGAAGGCTCTGTTTCGAAGTTGAGGCTCTGTTTTCTACCCCCAGCCCGTAGTCACCTGGCTCCGAAGGTGCGAATGAGGTAAGCCGTGCGACAGGTTTCCTCTTGAACTGGGGAGAAAGAGTTGATGAATCGTAGGTGCTATCGAGGTTGTCGGAGCGTGAGATGTGTGGCTGTTCGAGTGGCGAATGGTATCCGGTAGGAGTGTTGCGCATCTCAAAGGACTGCATTGAATGGTCGCGCATCGGATCCCTTGGTGTTTTCGACATTGTCACTGCATTTGCAATGGTCTATCTGCACAGCTCGTGAGTTTCTCAGAATGATGGGGGAGGCAAATCATTTTAAACGACCACCGCATGCCCCAAATTAAGACATGACACTTCGGACTTCTAGCCTCTCCTGTGAGATTTTAGCTAGCAGTCTAGCGTTACACAGTCCCCCCTCCTTGGCAGGCTGCCGCGAAATGGAAGCGCTTGTTTGGTCAGCGTTTCTTCTAGTGTGGCGGTGAGTGCCACAGCACTCGGAAAAAGCAATGTTTCTACACCAACCGAGCGTCGGGCAACGACAGCACCGCCGCTCTATTTTCGTAGAAATTATCTCGTTGCCTATTGGACAACCAAAGGCTGCAGTCCGAGTTCTTGGATATAAATTTCCTCTGGAGAAGTCACAGAACATAATCCGCAGAGCTTTGCATTTCGCAAACCGTAGCGGCGTGAAAGTCATCAGTCCCTTCATCCTGTCGTGAGTCAAGGGGATATGGTCGTTATTATGTACTCGATATCAAGGATGTTGATACAGATACTAGTTTCTCGTTGGGTCCATACCCGGCTCAAGCCCTTGGTTCTCCCTGGTCATAAGTCATGTGAAAATCCGTCGTCTTCCGTATCGCCCTTGCGTCCTCGACGTCTTCGCTCCTCCTCGCACTACTCGGCCCGCTGTCTTTCGGTATAGACTGGAGGATGTACTCCTCACTCGAGTCGTCTCCCAGTCTGGACCGGTTTGCGTGGACGCTCGTGAGGTGGGTCGCCGTCTTCTCCTCCCGCCCTTGATATGGGTGCCAGTCGTTGCGGCTGGTGCCGGCATGCGTGAAGTTTCCCTTGCTCGATCGAGGCGCTGAGCCGTAGCCGGAGCTGCCGCTTGAGGACCCTTGCTTGGATGCGAAGACGGTAGGGAAGATGTACGTCAGGGGGAGCCGGCACATGGGCAGGCAAGCGCAGATGATTGCCAAGTTGTCTTCAATCAGGGTCCAGAGGGTGGAAGCAATGTCAACTGTGTATTGTAAGTCAGCGTATTGAAGCCAGTGTTTGACATTACACAGTGAAGTGATGACCTACATGTCGTATCAAGACTGGTAGTGGAAAAGTCCAATGTCGTCATGCGCAAAATACTCGTGATCGTGACGAACAAGCCAAGAGCAAAGACAGCCATGAGCGCCTTCTTCTGGTTGATCGGAAGCTTTGATTTCCAGAGCACATGCTGTGGCAGAGCCATGATGAGGATATCGGTGGCGATAGAGAAGCCCGCATTGGCGTACCAGTTCATGGTGAGACTGATGCAGGTTCCAGGAATGGTCTTGTCCCAAGCACGTGGGATGGGGGTGCATTGCCAAATGGAGGAGGCCGAGGTCGCGACCATGTACGCCAGGATGATGCTGAGGAGAGTGTAGCAAAGTATTCGGAAGTATCTTTGCACAAAGATGCGCAGATACAGCAGCAAGATAGATGCCTTGGTCAAGTTGATGGTGATTTTGTAGAAGATTTGGGCGACATAGAAGAGCTGATCAAAGTCAGAGGATATTCAAGTTGGTCGATGTATCTCACTCCGGTCTCATTACTGGAGACACTCACCTTCAATGTCATGATCTTGTTGTGCTTGGACAGGTTTTTGATGTGTTGACCAAAGCCATATTCGCATGAGACCATCATCAGGATTGAGACGAGTAGGCAGCAGACCTAAACAATATCAGCTATAGTGACCGTAAAGAAGACCAGAAAAAACTCACAAATGAGAACAAGGTTGTCCAGTCATCCCATCCTAGCCCTGATCTCATATTGATACGCGACCAGAACCGAATCCCGACGAAGATGGGCGTGAGGACGAAGAAGATAATAGCCGGCGCGCGGACCATGAGCGCATTGCTCTCGCCAGGAATGTTGCCGTCGACCATGGTGAACAATATGCCTCGATCAAGCAAAGTCTGTTCGACAGTGTGCTGAGGCTGGCAGACCTCGAAGGGTCTGATCTGCGAGGACGAATTCCAGAGAGCAACAAACGTCCGACATCAGCACAATCCGAACGGCCGAGATGGACGGGGCCTGGAGAACGGGTCTAGTTATATGTTCATGCCCAGGATGCCAGGCTCCTGCCACAACATTCCACTTGGGAGGGGTGTCTTGGTTCGACTTGCAAGAAGACTGGCCGTCCGTCTGGGCCAAGTACTCGATAGGCATCCGGAGCGTTAGGGACGGGCGGACTTTTCATTGGGTGGCCATGGCAGGGAGGATCCCTTCTCCATGCTGGTTGTCAGGTACATGTGCGCGTCCGCAGTAAGCTTTTTTTTTTTTTCCATTCTGCCGGCTCTGCAAGGGAGACGGAGATGATGGTGGTGGCATGCAACGGCTTGTCAATCTGCAGACTATTGTAGCGCCGTGAGGGGCAACAGTATCGGCGCCGAGAAAGTAGGAATCGGGCACATGTACGATGAGCGTTAGGTGATGGAGGGAAAGGGGGCGGGCTGGGGCCAAAGGGATGCTGAAGATGCGAGGAGATGTGCAAAGCGCGGACGGTACTGAGATTACCGATCGCGAGAGAACGCGGGAGAGCCACCTTGGAATACCTGCTCGTTGCGGTTAAAAAGAAGGGCCAGCATGGAGATGGGTACGAAAGAGAATGGCCCCCGATGTGTTCGGGCCAGAGTCCGAGCCGGCCTGAAGCTCCCACCACCATCAAACATCCGACTTTGGAGCACTCCAGGTTTCGGCGTTATCAAGATGTCGGCAAATTAAGACGGTCCGCTATTTGCAGAACGATAGCGACCCAGCAGAAGCATGCGTATCCTCCTCGCAGCACTTTGTTTTGATGCGAAACAAGAGCGCGGGTTGGCCCAATAGTGAGGCGCAAGTTGCGGCTATCACTGAACATCCGCGAGGACTTGGAACGAATGAACGAGTAATATTCGTACAAAATGCCCATGCACGCAAGACGCAAGCTACACACCACTGTAAGGGAGGGTGGGCAGTCGATATTCCAGGTCGAGAGACGTGCGACGAACCTGTTCCTGGCAGTGATAATCCTTCATTCAGCTGGCTTGTCCTCTGTTCTCAGATACCGTCCGGTGTAGCACGGTGGTGACTGGATATCGGGTTGCTGGACGATAGAGGCTAGGCATCCCCTTGCAGAGCGGTAAGCCATTACCCAACTCGATCGTCGGTAGAAGTCTTACCACGAGAAATGAGGCGCACAGTGGTCTGCGCTATCGATGCTGGTCTGGCAGTCTCAGAGATGGCGTGGATCAAAATTTCTTCTCTGACTTCAGCTCTTCGTCAGCTGTCCCGATCCTCCGCCACCATGTCCTAAAGTCCCGAGTGTCCTCTTCTCGGAGGCCTGAAGGGCTGATGACTCCAGTTGTCTGAGCCTAGGAATTCATCAGATGAAGGCGGGGGTGACGGGACTCTACAGCGGAGCTGTTCCAACCGCAGTATTGCTGAGCCGATGCGGCGCAGGTGATTCTCGTGAAGAGGGGGGTTTTCCCTTGTTGGCAAGGCCCGGAATCCTCTTACTTCCGCAGAGTTTTCACGAAGCTTTCCGCGCAACATCCGTTGGCGACGCTGGTCCGGCAACGGTCGCACATGTCAGATCTCAGTGAGAACGACATCTTCGAATATTGTGCGCCATTGTCTTCTCTACACGGCATGTAGTTCATCTTGGATGAACTTGACGATGGCAGGGTACCATCAAGCATAGTTCGTTTAAAGTTCCCGACGTATCCGCATCGGCCGAAGACCACCAGTCTGTGCGCCCTGAGATCAATAATAGCTGAATACTAGAGCCCTAATATCGCATCCGATTAGTGTGTTGTGGGCGGCGGAAGGCTGAGTGGCGCCAACGTCCGGTGCGCATTCCCGCTCCCGCGAAGTCTGTACGGTGGGTAGCCAGCCCGTTCATTGTCGTTGCAGCCGAAGAAGCCGATTGAGATCTCACACCCGAGGAATAGCTCGACAATAGTCGCAGCCACTTCGGAGGAATTGAGATGGAATATAGGTGTGCATGAAAGCAGTATAGGTCAATCAATACCACCTACCTCTGGAAGCTGGCTCTTCGCATCTATTACGTCTATTGGCGATGAGCGACCAACCGCTTGGCCACCTTGATGCGTTCATGGTGAACTTCAATAACACCTCGGTCAGTGACCTTGCTCGGACTTGGGCTCCCCCTCTCGGAAGCGATGTTCACCAACATGTGGTGTGGTTTGCGCGGCCCGCATGAGGGAGCCTTCAAGGGTGTTTCTCTCTTGGCATGACATGTCCTTTTGTCTTCATTTCTCGTCTGCTGTTCTCTCGATGCTGCAGAATTCAGGGCCGCGAATCCTCCTCGTCTGTCCTTCCCTATCGGGCCACCGGCGATGCAGGTGACGAAGGTGTGAAGAACTTCGGTTCAAGATCACTGGCCTGTGTCTTCATTCCCCCGATCTGCTGGCCCTAATTGTGGCTTTAATCACACCCAAGCCTGTAAGTGCAACCCCCAACACGCTGTTCCTGGTGGGCTTGACAGGGAACAATCGGACAAAGACACCCTTCTGGGAGAACGGCCCATCCCATCATTGGCGGCCGACCGCGGGTCGACGGGACGATGCGCTAACGCTGCGGGCATCCTGGTCGTCTGCCGACTGCTCCAGATGAGTTTCTGCAGTCGAAAAGGAAATTGATCTCTGTTGTTCACCTGAAGACATGACCAGGCTGCAGTGGGCTCGCTCCAAAAGTTCGCGAAGGAATACGAGGAGAAAATTTTGATATTAGCCGGGATGTTCTTAGGTGTGTCGTGTACGGCCAAGGTCCAGCAGCACTTACAGCTTTCACATATTCGTGGGAGAGAGATGGAGATGTGTTCAGAGTCTTCGGCTGCTCCAAGCTTGATAAAACGCACAGTAGACATGTTTCTCCGCCTTCATATATGCTGCACAAGTCTGCAAGAGCATCCATATGTCATTGCAGCCGACAGGCTGGGTCGATGAGATGAAAAACAGTCAGCGCATTGTATGGGCCAGAGCCCCTCTCATCATTACCAAAGTCCCTTAAAGTCCTCATCTTACCATCACGCTGTGGAATCCTTGCATCTTGGTCCATTGTGTCTCGCTGTCCGTGCCCGGTGTCATATCTGGTTCCTGAGTAACATTTCGATCTGGACCAGCAGCATTCCTTTCCTGTGGTTATTCCCGGCGCAAGACCAACCGTTCGTGCGCCCATCCGATATGATCTCAGCATGCTTCCCCAGACTAGCACAGGACCAGGGTCGTAGGAATGAACATCGATAACCACTGGCGTCGAGCAATGTGACCTCGCGCACCTCGCCACTGATGAGAAGAGTCTCTATCGAGTTCCCCTCAAACAATGTGTCATTGTCGCCGTCATCATTCCCTCGGCACCCAAAGAGAGACCCAAAGTCCCGCGTGTCTCACCTCAAACCATAGCCCCGGCGCCATCTCACCCAGCATACCGAACAACTCCGGCCCGTGATCCTCAACAGCGGCCGCGCATCGAGGAATGGCGCCAACCCACCGTCCAGGGTCTCTCGCCAGCGGATCCGAGAGCCGTACGGCCCACTGAAAAGCGGAAATTAGTGCGATACTGAGCCACTGGAGTGGAAGCTATCGAAGCATTCTTGTTCTTGTTTTGCTGCAGCGAACGGGCACGGCGTCATGACACCTGCGTCCATCCCTCTCCATGTCCATGGGCCCCCTCCCTCGTACAGCATGCACACCACCACGTTGGTACCAACACAAGTGTGTGTCTGTCTGTTGGTCCCTGGTGACCCAGCCGTGCCACTCAGATGGAGAGGCAATATAAACAGACTCGCCCGTCTTGGGCCGAAGTCTATTAGATGATCGCTCTCTCGCACGCACCAGCTGCTCACGTCAACGGTCGGGGTTCCTTGGGACAGGTTTAGGTTGAGCTGTCATCGCATCTAGGTAAGGAAGCTTCCACTTGTCTCAATCCGCGGCCCCGAGGTGCCAATCGGCTCCGGGACCTGTGTTGTACCATTGTCGCATAGTGAAGCAGTCAATAGCTCTCTTGCCTCTGTATTCTAGGAGCTGCTGCCAGGATAGACGATGCCGGTCAGCCATACTGTTATCATCCAGAGCTGACCATTGTCTAGGGTCGTCACAATGAAGTTCTTCTCCCTCCTCGCTACCGTCGCCGCCGCGGGCGCCGCCCTCGTCTCGGCCCAGGGCACCATCGACTCCAACTCAGAGTCCTTCCCCGAAGACCTCAATGGCTCCAACTTCACCTACCCCTGGCCCGTGAAGCTCTACAAGTTCACCTCCCAGCTTCAGGAGCTCGAGATGGCTTTCATGGACATCGAGCCCAAGTGCGAGCCCAACGGCAAGACTGCCATCCTTTTCCACGGCAAGAACTTCTGCGGCCCGACATGGGAGACCACCATCCGCGTCCTCGCCCAGAAGGGCTACCGCGTCATCGCACCGGACCAGATCGGCTTCTGCAAGTCCTCCAAGCCTGAGCGCTACCAGTTCTCCCTCCAGCAGTTCGCGACCAACACCCACGGTCTGCTCGAGACACTCGGCATCGAGAACGTCACCGTCATCGGTCACTCCATGGGCGCTATGCTCACCACCCGTTACGGGCTGATGTACCCCGACCAAGTCAACGAGATGGTCCTCGTCAACCCCGTTGGTCTCGAGGACTACAAGGCTCTCGGCGTCCCCTATCTTCCCATCGACGACAACTACGCCACGGAAGCTGCCAGCTCCTACGAGTCCATCAAGGGATACGAGCAGGCCACCTACTACGTGGGCGAGTGGAAGGAGGAGTACGACGTCTGGGTCAGGATGCTCGTCAACATCTACAAGGGATCCGAGGCCAAGACCTACGCGCTCAACCAGGCGCAGATCGTCGACCTCGTCTTGACGCAGCCCGTCAGCTGGGAGTTCTCTCTCGTCAAACCGCGCACCTTGCTCATCATCGGCGAGAAGGACAACACCGCCATCGGCAAGCAGTGGTCTCCCCCTGATGTCGCTGCCAAGCTTGGCCACTTTGACGTCCTCGGCCCTGAAGTTGCTGCTCAAATCCCCAACTCTACCCTGCACACTTTCCCTGAGCTTGGACATGCGCCCCAGATCTCGCATCCGGAGGAGTTCCACGACGTTCTGGTTGACTGGCTCTCTACATAAAGCGAGGCTTCGCAGTCAGCAGCCTCTTCCAAGGCATATATGACTTATAATAGACGTACATATCAATTGAAACACCATGTGGCCACAATGCTTTCAAGCATACTTCCGCGGTGCTCCTTTGCCACCTAAGAATCAGGTGCCGGCTCAGCCCACGGCCGGAGAACGGCCCCACACCGGCCCGAATACCAGTTTTGGCCCACTCACGGAATCGGTTCGGTGGATGAAACTCATCCACATCTATCGTTCTTGAAGCAGGTCTCGCTTCTTCACTGATACCGCTCCTCACTGATATCGCTCCAGCTTCAGGGAGCCTCAAACACCTCGCTTCATCACTGCGCCATGAGTGCATACCCACCCCAATGCCTCACAGGATTATTGGTGTGATTCAAGCGTTGGGGTTCTCTAGCAACTCCATAGCGGGCTGTGAACGTGAACGACGCAACTAGTGGAATCCTATGAGTATCAGGGGACCACTAAAGGTTTTGTGGTCATACCACGGTTCAAGGTTTTTTCTGGGTGGCATACTATCAAGCAAGAAGCTATTTCCAGCGGGAAAATTTCTTGAAGCAGTTGGGGGATGAGCTGTGGGTAGAGGCGTACATGTTTTGTTTGTTGAAAACTTCGGCTGCACGGCTAGATCTCGATCCTCGCACACTTCATGAGTTCTTTTCGGGGTCGGTTCTGCCTTTCATCCTCCGTACGAGTTGCTGAACGAGTACTGGTTTGTAAGTCACTTGAGGGCAACACAGTCGACTGTTGAGTACCTGGTATCTTGCTGTAGACAGGCATTGGGTCGACGCAACTGACATGGAGACGTAGTCATTTCATACGCTTGTCGATGTCCATCCTTAGACCCAACCTGGATATGGCATCGTGAGAAATGGAGAGCGGGCTGCGGCTTGCCGAGAGTCGTCAATGACCAACCGAATCGATGCCAAGATGCATCGATTGATAACCCAATCAAAACCTGCCACACAGTGCAAGCCTATGACAGAAGGGCTCCGGTTCGCTCGCCCTGATTTTGTTCAGTCAATGAAAGTCCTTCGCATTGCTCAGCTTGCATTTGAGATGTATTGTCTGCCCCAGCCACACTGCTCACAGCAAGGGGCCCCATTCGCTATAGCATGCTTACATGCATGCAGACCTCACTCGGATTTTGGTGGCAGCCAATACGGCGAAACTGATGATCAGTCATTAGACACCCACCATCAGTACGTACATGTCCATGTCGGATTCTGGTTGCGCCCAATCAGGTCGCTTCTTCAGCTTACCAGCAGATTGCGTTCCGGGAGGAATATAAAATCAGGCTGGGGCCACAAACATGAGCTCTCGACTTGTTCCGGAGGCGGAGGATCCTTCTTCGCCCTAGAGACCCTAAGTATCGAACACAAATCATAGGGGCATCAACCCTCGGCTTTCACCATGCCGCCTCGAAGAAACATTCGCGACGAGGATTGGGAGCGTCTCAGGCCCACCATTCGGAAGCTTTATCTCGAAGAGGATCGGAGTTTGAAAGATGTTCTCCTCATTCTGGGTACCTTCCATAGCTTTCTTCCGAGGTGAGCATACGTTCTACAGCTCTTCGGCAACCTATGCACATGCCGGAAAGTCTTTGATGTATCTAATGCATCGTGGTAGCAAATCACAGTTGGAGTGGAGATTGAAACAATGGCATTTCACCAAGAACATGGGCGTCATGGATTGGAAGTATGTAGGCTACGAGATCCATCGGCGAAAGCGTAGAGGCAAAGAAAGCAAGGTCTACCTCTCTGGCATACCATTGCGGATGAAGGACATTGAAAGGGGTGTTTCGAGGAATTGCTACGAGACTGCTATCGAGAAGGCAATGCGCCGTAGGTATATCAACGCTCACAGTCACAACGTAAAACTAACTACATAGGACAGACGGACCCGAACCGGCCATGCCGGAAGATCAAGCGCTTCTTGTGTGTACACCAGCGCCTCAGGAGAACAATTGGCCGTGTAGATTGAATAACGTTCCGTGGCTTGTTTCCAGGAGACTTATTGAAGGTAATTATATTCGAAGTAGCACCCTTATCTAGTTTCAAATGGTATTGATCAACCCCTATAGATCTTGCTCTCAAAGTGCCAAGTCACATGAGCATCTCTTACAGTTCCTCTGATTCTTCATATCCGGGACTGGTGGAGTCCATCCTGTTTCCCAGGTTCCCTCTACAGAGCTATACAACACTGCTCAAGGAAACCTTTGAAACACTTCGCTCTATAATGCCCGAGGAGCATGAGGGTGCCCATGTTATCAGAGCTCAAAGTCTACTGCAGAGAAGCAGGCCAAACACTATCAATTCGGAGCTTCTAACTTGTCTGGTATTCCTGCTGTCAAATAATCTCTTTCCGGACGCTTGGAACGATGAACACCAAGAACAACACACAGCTACCATGCGCTTGCTCCTGCGCTTGTTTCGAGAAAGCGGGTCAAATGTGTTTGCAGGAGGCCAATACTCGATGCTACCGCCAAGCCTACAGTCATCTCTAGATGGGCTCTTCAGAGAAGCCATCCAAGCCTCAGATCTAGTGGCTGTTGAACTTCTACTTCGAGCAGGGGTTGATGTCAATTCTTCTTTCTCCGCCAAAGCAGGGGTGCGTCATAAGTGCGATACTCCATTGCAGCATGCCGCGAGTTTAAATCAGCCTGAATTGATTCGAATGCTCATTGGTCACGGAGCAGATACTCAAAAGATTAACATCGAAACTATAAGCAGAGCTTGGTTACGGCGAAAAACTGCCAAGGGCTCACCGGAGGAAACAATGAGGATTTTGCTGACGATTTATTGTTTCCGTTCTGAAGACGAGAGACACGCCTGTCAATTGCTCCTTTGGATGAGTTACACGGCCGGCACTCCAATGACCGAGGCTGCGATCGAATTCTTCCGGTCAAGTTTCACCGACAGCAGCTCGGCCGCCAAAGCTCAGCTCCTCATCACGGCAATCAAAACCAACAGCCGCTTCGTCTGTGACTTGGTAGCCGAGCTCAGCGACTATGTCAACTCATGCGGCTACTTCCCAGAGACGCCAATGTCAGCAGCTGCGTACAAGGGCGACGTCCAGTTGTGCAACCGGCTGTTGCATCTAGGCGCTGCTTTCGAACCTGGTCATAAAGCACCTACACCGCTACAATGGGCAGCCTCGTTCGCAGATGTTAGTACCGTTCAGCATTTATTAAATTGGGGTGCTGATGTCAATTTCTGCCACCCATCCCCGACATTGCTGCGCATTGGTTTTGACGACGTTTCCTCAATGCGCTTTTCGTACTGGGCACTCAGCATTCATCCTCTGCAGGACGATAAAATGAAATATAACTTGCTTGGGAGTCTCGGTAGAACTGCACTTCATGCAGCATTGCTTGGAGGCAGCGCCGCAACCACGATGTGTCTCCTGGATGCCGGAGCTACACTTGTGGGCGGCGAGCTGGTGATGGCCATCTGGAGTGGTCAATTTGAGATTATTGGAAGCCTTCGTGAGAGAGGAGCCTCCTTTCAAGACAAAAGTACAATTTTTGGGATCGACACAGTCCTTGAGGCTGCGATACTTTCGAAAAACATCGACTTGGTATATCAAGTCATCGCAGCAGACAAGCAATCGGTCACGGGTCAAGCCCTATGTGCTTCCGTCTTCTTGGGGGTAGCAACTGGTGACTTTACAGCCCTAAGATATCTCTTGACCCTGAAGTCGCATCTTCTTTCATCCCAGGATACGTGGATCGGAACAGCAATGTCTCTTGCAGTGCATTTGGGGCGCATGGAAATTTGCGAAGAGATACTCAAATCTGGCCTTCGACCTGAAACGTCCTGGCATCTCAATATACTCAGCAATGCTCATATCTACAACGATTTGAAGAGAACAAAACACTCCTCTTCAGGGAGTACGATCACCCGCGGCTACTTGTGTTGGAAAAGATCGTTACATACTGACGCTCGGGATCAACAGTCAAATCCTTGTCGGCCCATGATCGAAGTTGCTGTTGCTTCGGGCTGTTTAGACTATTTGAAGTTGCTGTTGGAATTGGGTTATCAACCAGGACCTACAAGCTCTCTTGGCGTTCTTTGCCATGACCGTATGAACATCGATACCCTCAAGATTCTGCATAGCCTTGGAATCGAGATGACAGAAACTGTGCTAAAGCATTTCATTTCTCCCTACGCCAATCGCGAGATTGTTCAATGGATGTTGTCTATTGGAGTCAACATCAATGAGAGATCAGACCATCTGCGCTCTCTGCAACTTATCATCACATGTTGTTGGGACCCATTGACACCCTTGCAAAGGGCAGCCTGGAATGGCGACATCAGCTTGCTTCAAGAACTCATCGAGTACGGCGCGGACGTTAATGAAACGTCAATCGAAGGTAATACAGCACTACAAGCCGCTGCGCAGGGAGGATTCTTTGGCATAGTTCAGAGACTGCTGGAGTTAGGGGCTGACCCCAATGCACCTGGGGCTCGTTCTCCTGAAGGTCGGACAGCTATCGAAGGCGCAGCGGAGCGCGGACGACTAGATATCGTCCAATTGCTACTCAATTCCGGGGTTGAAACGAGCGGCTGCGGTCGTCGACAATTCGTCAGATCTGTCGCCTTGGCGGAGACAGAAGGACACAACGCAATTGTGAGGCTCTTGAAGGCTCATGCAGGATGGAGTGAGACCGATGAAGACCTTCGAGGTCAGAAAGACTTGATTCCATTCGTTCCCGGTCCGGAAGATAGTATTACGTCTTCTTACGTGCGGCGTTATTATGATGAAGAATCCGATGGAGAAAGCATAGATGAGGATACAACCTCAAAAGAAGACCAGCCTCTCGATGAAGTCAAGTCGGACACACAAGCACGTCAGTCTCCTGACGGGGTAAAATCAGACTCGGAAGAACATGTGTCCAATTCTGAAGAGGTTTCACTATCGCTGGGGAAAGAAAGCCATTGTGGGAACGTGGACACGTCAGAGCCCTGGCTAGCACCGGACGACACTACTGGTAGGGCAGAAGAGCTTACTGAGGAGCTCGATCATCCCTCAGAGGCGTTGCTCTCAACTTTGGCCCCAATCTACGGCCTTCCAGATGCTTATGAGGCACTTTCACAAGAAATTGGATCGGAATTCCTCCCCTCATCCATGTCGTATCAGATCAGGGAGGAACTCGAAGGAAGCGGCTGTCATGAAGAGTTGGGGGATGACCTCTGGGCTGAGGAATACAGCAACTTCCTCCGGAGCGTAAGTTCGGAAGTATAGGAGAAGCCGCAATGAACTTTGCGAAGCTCCAGACCTACCTGTTGAGATCTCCTTCACAACGACTCAATCTCGTGCAAGGAGCCCTGGGTGGACTGACCGACACCTCGACATCATTCCCAGACCGTCTCGGCTATATATAAGGCTGTTTAGGTAAATTTAGGGAGCTTTCTCAAGAATTTGATGGCTCCAAAGACCTGGGTGCTCCAGAGAGTCGGGGTACTCCGAGGGGCTTCAGGCGCCAGATCGGTTTACGAGAGTAGCTTTCCGGTGCTTGCACGGAGGGAAGAGGATGAATACATATTTTTGCAATGCTGGCAAACTTCTATCTTTCTTAGGTTTCAAGATTCTCAATGAATTGCATTCAATATGACGTACTTGATGAACACATGTAGAATAGTTTGGTGTGGATTTGATTTTGTTTTATGAAGTTGAAAAAACGTGCTGCAAAAATCATTCAACATCAACAACAAAATCTCCCGCGTGCATTACATCAACAATCTCTTCAAACAAGCCATAAAAAACAACTGATAGCATTTAAAACCGTCCAATTGGCGCATGTATGGTCTACCACCCCAAGTCGAAACCCCCTCCCACCCCCTAAGACCATCACCAACCCGTCAATCCTTCGGCCCAACCCCAAACTCCCCCGTCTCATACAGACTCCCCACCGTCGCCCCGCGGTTCTCTGCTACCAGGCCCATCAACTGCTGTCCCACGTCCTTGATCTCGTTGTACTCCCGCAGCAGCTTGACGTGCCGCGCCACCGCGGCCGAGGCCTCCTCGAACTCCCTGCTCGCGCATCGTCAGTTCACCGCAGTCAACGAATAACCTCCTGGGTATCCGAGAATGAAGCATTGAGAAGGATGAACCGAGTGAAGCTTACTTGTCCTTCTTCGCCGCAGCATCATCGCCCTCTCGGCCTTGAGGAGGGGCAGGCTCGCCAACTTGACGCGTCCACGTATCACCCATCTTGGATTCAGTGGTCATAGTCTTTGGGTCTCTTGAATGAACTCCCCCATGTTGATTTTCACCATCGGTTTTGCTTGGTGTCTGTGGCGTGGACGAAGCCATCTCATCACCTCTTACGCTGCGTCGCGGGGTCGATGATATGGGAATCGCAGGCACGGCCCCACCATGTACCTTGCTTCCGTTGAAGGACACCCGCTCGCGACCAAATGGCAGGCGCCCAGCGCCCCAAGTGCTTCAAAAGAAAACAAAGACCAGAACCTGCAGCAAGGCCGCAAACACATGACCCAGGTTCAAAAACCAAGCCTCACAAAGGCAACTATCGAATCATCAAAACAAAACACTCTTGAAGCGGCAAAAGGCAAAAACAATGGACGAACAGGGAATCGAACCCTGGACCACTCACATGCTAAGCGAGTATTATACCACTAAACCATTCGCCCGTTGTTGAAAGGTACCCTCAATTAATGCACTATGAGGCGTGAACGCTAGACTCGCCGCCTTCGCAGCGACCGCACCACGAACCAGCAACATGTGCCCAGTGACATATCACTCCTGGAGACTTTCACATGAATCTCCATCATCTCGCAGATGGTCAAGTGCAGTAGATTCGATTTCTAGCCTAGCCTGGAATTCTACGACATTGAAGACGGTCGTATCTTCACATCAGCAGCACCCCAAACTCCAAGCCCACCCTCCAGGTACGCAATCCCACCGCCGTCTACCGACAAAGAGCCGCATCCCAGCAGACGCCGTCTTAGGGCGCGGGTAGGGCACACCGTCACACGCGTATCCTCGCGATGGTCGACACGTCTCGTCGTTGGCGGCGGGGCATGGTAAACACGAACCGGACGTCATCGCCCACTCATGAACCATCATTCACTCGCCGGGCTCATTCATGATTGTAACGAATCAATTACTTCTATGCAAGCACAAGACGCCTCGCCAGGTTGTTTCCTCCCAAATTCCGTGGTATACTCTTCTCTTTCTTTTGATCATGATCCCTTTCCCGTCCATCCCTCAATCGCCTCATCTGGACTACAGCTTGTTCCGTGGGAAAATACACATGGAAGGGCGTGAAGATCCCTCACATACCACACACCTTGCTCAAAGGACAGGAAGAGAAACGGTTTACATGCGTGGGCGGAAGGCAAATGTGGAAAAGGTTGTTCTTGTTTGTACCATAAAAATCAATTCCCATTGCCCATTTTGATTCGCAGAACACCCGCACACCTTTTGTGGACATGAATCATCTTGATTGATTTCTCTTGTGACTTATTGCGAGAAAAAATGTAGGGGGAACGGGTTTCCTGTTACGAGACCGCCTTGGGGATGAACACGAATAACAAATGTCTTCCCCATAGCGAGTCCCTCGGAAACCCCAGAGACTCACCACAAGTCAATTTTTTCCCCTCCCCCCAATGAGGTAGTGCGTTGATGTGTGTTTTTCCCCCGCCGCTCCAATATGACCAGCCCATTGTGCCATCAGCAAAATGAAGAATTTCCCTTGAACCGCCACGCCATCTATGAGGAAGCACGAGGAAGAGGACAGAAATGCGCGAGCAAAACTCCCTCCGTAGATCGTCAAATGTGGTATCATGGCCGCCGCCGGGTGCTAGGTTGCAAGAGGGAACGAGGATTAACCCCCGAGCTTCCCGGAGCACGTCAGCAGCAGCAGCTTGAGACGCTCGTCGTCAGACCCGAGAGGGAAGTTTCGAAGCGGCCAGGTTTAGTAGCCGAAGGCCTCGAGGGCCTGCGCCGTCTTCTGGTCGACCTTGGCGTTCTTCTTGGCGTCGGTGATCTGGCGCTGAGCAACCTTCTTGCGCTCGTAGTAAGCGGCACCCTTGGCCTTGCGGCGCTCCTCAAGTCTGCGGCGGTGTTAGTCGAACGGTCCATCGAGAATTGGTGTCGGAGAGAAACCCACCTGGCAACGACGTCCTGGTACTTCCAGCCGACCTCGTGGGAGAGGCGACCGACGGTGCAGAACTTGCGGCCGGGCTGCAATCTGAGGACGCGGAGGGCCTGGGGGACGACCATCTTCTTCTGCTTGTCGTAGGGGGGAGGGACACCCTCGAAGACCTTGAGGCGCTCCATGGCGGCAGCACCACGGGCGGTCTTGTGGGGGATCATGCCGCGGACGGTCTTGTAGAAGATTCTCGACGGGGCGCGGAAGTGGAAGGGACCTAGACGGGGGATCAGACTGCGTTCGAGCGAGGGGTTGTCTGCAATCGGAGAGGTAGAGGCTTACCACCGCGAGTCGGGTTGTAACGGGTCATCTTGCGGAGGTAGGCGTGGTACTTGACTGTAGGCATCTGATCAGTATGTTGCGTGACGGTGAGCCGACGTCCACTGCAGTCTTGGTTTCTCGTGCCTGGACTAGTATTGTCCTTCTTCTAATGATCTTTGACTGAGTGCGACGCGGGGAATGGGGATTCGACATACGCTTGGCACGGAAGAACTCGCCAGAGATGTTGAGGGCCTCGCAGCGGACGACAACGACCTTCTGGCCGTTGAGGAGCTGCTTGGCAACGATAGAGGCGAGACGACCAAGGAGATGGCCCTTGCCGTCAACGACGACCTGTTGGCGTTCGAGTTAGCGATCTGCAGACGGGTGTCATGTTCGTTTTGCGAATGTCGGCGAGACAAGAGGGTTCTCTCGATTGAAGCGGCGACGTCGATGTCCAGCAGCCTCGGCGACAGCGACAGCAGAGACCGTCCACCTCTTCTGCGACCAACCCGTCGCGCATTCGTGTGCCCTCCTCTTGCTGTGGCGTCCGCCCACACAAATCACATCTCGAGAACCCTCAGATCGGCCACCAGCAAATCCCCCTCGCGAAACCTCGAAATGTCGAATGGAAAACAATGGACGGGAGGAGACTCACCACCGGCTCGAAAGAGGACATCGTTCCTGTTCCTTTTGTGCTGAAAATGAAGGGAAGGGACGAAGGTGAACTGCAAACCTCTGGGCGGTTACAGATTTGTCGCTGGCTGGGTGCTGCCGTTGGGGTTAGTAGGATGTCGGATGGTAAGTTTAGGAAGAGGTCGTCGCGACAATCTTGAATTCGGGAGCTGGGCGGAGAAATTTGGCACACACAGGTCACTGCTCGCACACAAAATTGCAGAAAGAAAGCCCCCGTGCCGCCTGCTGTGAGTGCACCGGGTGGAACCGCCCTAGCCGCATTGGGCAAGGCGGGCTGGACGGCAAGCGAGGGTTGGATTCGCGCCTGAGGCAGGTTAGGGCAACGAGACCTACCAAAAGCACACCGAGGCCCCGACCGACCGGCGGAGGGGTGGCTCACCTCGGTGTGGAATGCCCGGACCCGATGGGAGGCGGGGCACCGTTCTGGACTGGACCTGGCCTTGACTCCCCCCCCCCCAATCGACACAACCTGGAGGAGTCCATACCAACGACCGTCGACCGACGACCGTTGCTGAATAAGCCGACGTCAAGTCCACAAGCGCCAGACCAGGATGCCCCCTTGACTGCCCATGATGTTCACGTCACGCTGCAGCCCTGCTTGAACGACACGACTGCGATACAAGATTCAGGGCCGCATACAACCCACATCACCATCATGTGCGCAATCGCTAGAGTGAAGATCCCAGAAAAACCTTGGGCCATTTTGCCATTCCTGTCTACTGCGGCGCCAGTAGTGCGCCTCGCCAACCCGGTTGAGGCAACCGTGATAACTAACGGGTGACGAACTTCGTATCGTACCAAACACAAGCCTCCCTGAACGTGCTGACCGCCTGTCTACGCGGCTCTAGATGCAATTCTCGCTGAAAGATGCAGAAAACCGAAGAAAACCTCCCATGCGTCTCGCAATCAATCCCAAATTCTTCTTAGCAGTACCATCTTGTCGAGACACCATGGGCATGTGCAGTGCCGGGTATCTCGTGAACGTATCAACGTATCTTAGCGTAGTCTAGAGTCAAGACGCTTCAAAACATCCTGAACGTGCTGGACCAGGGCTTTCCTCTTTGCCCTAGCCTCCTGGTCGCCTTCCGTCTCGACCTCGTCGAGCTTTAGCAGAACGTGCTGCATCGTCGTCTCGGAAAGCTTGCGGTGCTCGTCCTCGCGCTTCTTGGGGTCCGTCGGCGGTGATGCAATGAACTTGTCACAGAGCGGGAGCAGCTCCGTCTCAAAGTGCGACGCAATGGCATCCAGCTTGGCATGGGGTCCATTGGCCTGTCTGATGGGCGTAGGCGACCTGCCAGCGTCGGTGCCCGGGACGCCGAGATTTGATGCGCTATCGCGAGGGCTGGTGTGGTTGCTGCTTCGGCCGCCCTTCTTCGATTTGCGGCCCTTTTTGCCCTTGCGGCGCTTCTTGCCGTCGTCGGTGCCGGCGGCGCTGCCGACAGTGCTGCCACCGTCGCCAGCCACCACAACCATCTCCTCGTCTGAGTCGTCGCTGCTCTCAGGCTCGAGGTCGCCATCGGGGAGCACAACCATGACCTCGCTGTTGTTCTTGACACCGTAATCCCGCACAGGCGCGGCAGCATCCTTCAGCTGGCGACCCTTGTAGAGCAGCTTGACCTTGCGACCGCGACGCTCCGACAGCTCCAACAAGACGCTGACACGGTCTCGCACATCGCGAACGCGAAGCTTGCCGTCGCCAATGGTGTAGGCGGGGAAGTGGGTGGGGTAGGTGACGCCCTTGTTCTTGATGAGCAGCACGTCGTCCTCGGGGACGGGGGCGCTGGTCCTTCTCGGGTTGTGGGCATACGATCTCGTGGGGACGGAGCTGCCGAGGGAGGAAGACTGGAGGTCCTCGGTGGTGATGTAGCTAAAGTCCTCGTCGGTGACGTCGGGGACACCGCTCATGGTAGAGGTGTAGGGAGATATCTGCTCCCGATTCGTGGACCAGCCGTATCTAGACATGGCGAAGGGCACGGCAAGCAGGATGCAGCCAATGGTGCTGTAGAGGATGAGGTTCGGTTCGACACCGGTTTTATCGGAGAGGAAGTCGGAATAGTCAGCGACGAGGGCGGCTAGGCTGGCGATGGATTTGTCGAGATAGAGCTGGAGGGAGGTGGGCAGCAACGCTGTGATGTTGGACAGGGCACCAGAAGATGCCAGAAGAGGCTGACTGGAAGCCACCTTGGCGGGAGTAGGCGGTCCTTAAAGCTAAGGACGCAGTCTAGGAAAAGAAGGAAAGTGGAGGAGGGGTGGAGGGGGGGAAGTGAGGCTGGAGAGGAGGACCGGACGGCGACAGCGATTCTCCGGGACGACGACGGTGGATGATCGTGGTGTCGTGGGGTATTGCCTCGTCTGGGTCTGGGATTTTCCGACTCGCGGGGTTGGCAGATCAGGCCGTTCTGCAGCAGGCAAAGCAGCGCAGGCAATCTTGGGCCAGGTAGTGTAGGTAGTCGATGCAGGACGCCGAGCAGTGGGGTAAGACGGGCAGTCGTGCGTATGTAGCCGTAGTCAAGGTAAGGTAAGGTAGGGTGGTCGTGAGGGTGTTGCTACCGGCGGACTGGCGTGGGCGATCACCAGCCTGGGTCAAGGATCCGGGAGGAGAGCGTGGTGAGGTGAGGCTGTTGGAGGAGAGGACTGGAAAAGAAGCCCAGCGAAGGGGGTGTCAGCTTTGGTGAGCAGCGTGAGCAGAGCAGCAACGAAGAAAGAAACGAGCGACGAGACGACGACAGAGACGGGCAATGAGTGGTGGGCAGGGGTTGGTTGGTTGGCTAGCTGGCCGAAGGGTGGTGGGCAGAGGAGAGAGCTGGCAACTGGCGGCGCGGCCCTATGGGATGACGGCAGACTCAGGAGCCAAAGAGACGGTGGTGCGTGAATGTGTCAAAGTATTGGATGTGTCCAATCCAATGCAGCAGTGTGGAGGAGGTTCTGGAAAACCGGGAAGTGCAGCGAATGACGGGGATGCGGAGGGAGGAGCCGTGATCATTGGCCGGGCCGATGGCAACGGCGTCTTTGGAGCGGACACGCGTGAGGCGATTCGGGCGAGCAACCTGGGACGTACCTGGACGGCGCGGCGATGGGTCGGCGGGGAGATACCCAGAGCACACGAGTAGCGCAGGCGTGTGGAGTGAGGGAGGGACGGTGGCGGCGGTGGTGATGTTGTCGTTTGTTTGCTTCGAGTGGTGTGTGTTCGCGATGGCGTCGTCTAAAGCGGCAGACGGTGAATTTCCAAAAGATTTCCGGATGAGTTGCGGAAGGAAAGGCAAGATGGCAGCCTGGCAGGTGGCACGAGCTGGTGGTTGTGGCAAATGGGGACAAGCTGGCAGCAAGCTCTCCCCTGATACTGGAGCTGGCCTGCTGTAATCTCAAGGTAAGGCAGGTAGGTAGGTACCTTACGCAGCAAGTACCGGCTGCCTTACCTCATCGCAGAAATTAGGCGAACAACCGAAGCGGCTGAGCCTCGGGGCCTGCCACCTCGGATTTCGGACAGGGATCTTGCATCGTGGAAAGCCCAACCAGCCCAGAGGGTTCAGGGTTCAGGATTCAGGATTCAGACAGATTCACCAAGACGGCTGTGTATAGATAGATGCCCAAAGATGCGATCGGGCGCTAGACGCGGGTAAGATGTGCGTGATGAGATAGATCTATCCGAGTGTCCTTCACTTGGTCCAGCAGCCTCAGACGAGAGGTCCCTGAATCCCAGTCACTAAGAGCTCTAAAAGTCCCTGAAAGTCCCTGAAAGTCCCTGAAAGTCCCTGAAAGTCCCTGAAAGTCCCTGAAAGTCCCTGGACGAAGCAAAGCAAAGACCTCGGGAACTTGGACCAGGATGACGACGATAAGGACGCTGGCCTTACCTGGGTTTCTTATCTTATCCTTATCGTCTGCATTCTGCTCTGTTCTTTGGTCTTCGCCCTCATGACCTCCCTCACCAGCGCCAGGAGTTGGTTGCTGACAGATCACACGGCAACTCGCAATTAGGTTCTCACCATTACTGAAATCAACCAACGCCTGTGGCTGCACATAATTGGACGCTTTTCTTCCTGTTCCTGTGGCCAACACTTTAGAAATGGATGCCATCATGGAATCAAACAATGACAAACACAACCCAGCCACGGCAACACAACTGTGATCCATCTTAGTAGAGCGTCACCTGCCTGTGACACCTCTCCCGACCGCCCATAAATCGGGACCCCGAGAATCCGCAATTCTGCCGCGGGGAACCAGAAAACACACCTCCCATTGCTCTCCTTGCTGCGCTGCCTCGAACCGCGGCCGTGGTGCATTTCCAATCCCCCATTCCCGATTGCATCATCCACTCACTTCCCTCCGACCACCCCGACCTCGCAAACCTCCCCCAGCGCCTGTTCACTCTGCAGTAGCCTGCCTCTGTCTCCCTCACTGTCCTGTAACCCGCCTTCCCGGTGTACATCCCCCCTCCACCCTTCCCACGCACCCATCCAAGTACCTCGCCTCTCGCCCCCGGTGCCTGACAAGAAAACCCACCGGCCCCGGCTCTTCCCATCCCGTATCCGTACATTTATAACATCACCAATACCCCTCCCCCTCCTTCCCGTCGCAAAACCAACCACCAAATGTCCTTCATCCTCCGCCGCCTCTTCTCCTCAACCCCAAACGTAGCAAACATGGCCGTCACCAAGCAGCAGGTCCAGTCCATCATCGACGAGAACAAGGTCGTCGTCTTCTCAAAGTCCTACTGCCCCTACTGCCGCCAGACAAAGTCCACCCTCGACGAGCTCAACGCCGACTACAAGGTCGTCGAGCTGGACCTCCTCCGTATGTTTTTTACCTTTCACCTTTCCCACCTTCAATGTCACCGTAGAACAAATGCACCAATTGACACCACCCCCAGCCGACGGAGGCGAGATCCAGGACGTCCTCGAGCAGATCTCGGGCCAGCGCACCGTCCCCAACAGCTACATCGCCCAGAAGCACGTCGGCGGCAACTCCGACATCCAGGGCCTCCTCAAGGGCAACAAGCTCGAGAACCTGCTCAAGGAGGCCAGCGCTCTGAAGGCGTAAGGAGACTCTCTTCTCGTCCAGTCAGAAAATCTTTCTTGTGCGCGAGAATGCGATAGAAGTAGTCACCGGCAGAAGGCTGACGGGCGCGCATGGCACAAAAGGTCGTCCACGTCCAGGCTGTAGCTGAGATGCCAGAGAGTTGTGTAACAAAGCGTTGGTGAGGGGGATGAACTGTGGAGATACCAATCATGCGGAGGAACCGTCACGATAGAGGGGACCTAGTGTCTCTAGACCTTCAGGGAATATCATAAACTATTGTATACACATGGGTCTTGCCTTTTTCCGTGACTGCACAGCTCGTATGCGTCGTCTACGAGTCGGGATCTTTGTATCGCTACATTGCTTTTTACATGTTTTACACAACCTGCGCGGCGACGGTGCCGACAGGTCTCTCGACAAACTCCATCACGCCGTCGATGATGCTTGTCCGCGCCGGCTCCGAGGCCACCTTCTTGCCGGCCAGCCAGTTGAGCCACAACAGCCTCGACACGCGCTCGTCCTGCACCTTGCCGCAGCTCTGGCGCCCGAAGCTCCTGCCATCATCATAGATGACCTCGAGCGCGCCCTTCTCGTCGCGGCACAGCAGCAGTTCCTTGGATTTGGGCACCTTGCCACGGCTGAACAGCCTCTTAAAGTCCCGCATCGCCTCGCCGAACGCCTCATCGCCGTATGCCTCCTTGTCCGCCGCCGACCTGTGGGTGATCGCCCTCACGAAGCCATCGCGCAGATGGGGAAAATCGGTGTCGCGGACAGGCACGATGCGGAACGCGCTGCGGCATCCGACCTCCTGCAGCAGTGCCGTCCACGTCTCCTCGCCCTCCGCAGGGTCCAGCAGCTTCTCCTTCAGTGTGTCGCGCTCAGAGGGCACCAGCGTCGTCGCGATCGGGTTGATCTTCTTGGTAAGGTAGTGCTGCAGCTTCGCGACGTCCTGCGTGGCGACGTAGTATCCGACCATGTACACCTGGATGCTCAGGAAGCTGACGGTGCGGATGCCGAGGCCGACGAGGGTGTACTCGACGCCGTCGCTGTCCTGGACGGAGGCGGCAATCGGGGCCTGCGCGGCGGCTTCCGGGTCGCGGGAGGAGGCGGAGTGCTTGGAGGAGAGCTCGATGGTGCGGGGGAAGCTGGGGACGGTCTTGTTGCCGGTGGGCACGAGCTCATTGCCCTCGTCGTCGTGGATGACGACCTTGCGCTTGCTTCCCGCCTCGGTTGTGAAGGTCTCGCTCGGCACCGACGAGTCGAGCTGGTAGCCGGTGCGGTGGTCGGCGCTGGCGTCAGAGCTCCCTTCCCCGCCTGCGCCTGCGGCCTTGCGCTTCTTCTCTGCGGCGAGCGCCTTGCGGAGCTTGTTGGCCGTGTAGACGAAGGAGATGATGCCTGCAATCGCGCCGGCGGCGAGGAAATATGTGCGGTCGCGATCGTAGCTGGTGCGGGCTTCGCTGAGCTGATTGATGTTGTACTTTTCGGTGGGCTGGTGGACGAAAGACCGCTGGCGGATGAAGGTGCGGCGGGGTGTTACTGTTCGGACGGGCTGCAGACGACCCCTGGGCAGAGCCCGCAGGACTCGTGGACGGAACATTGGGGATGTTGGTCGGGGAGGGTATCGTCGAGGGGGGATGGACGTAGGTGGGTGCTGGGTGGGCTGATGGCAGCCTCAAGGTTCTTCGGATGGATCTGTCGACGGGAGGCTCGGGCGGGCGGGACGGCGCAGACGGGTGCTGTTAGATCGATTTCGGTGCCGACGGGGCAGAGCGACTCATGGTCCAGTCATGTGGGATCTTTGAGCGTGTTGTTCCTGCGCAGCACAGACTGGTGAGCTCGCAGCGTCGGGGGGCAGGAGGAGTAGGAGGAGGATGAAAGTCTGATCGTGACGCTTGTAATCGGCAGATGCTAGTCTAAGTCATGCAAATGGCAATTGCCAATTGGAGCTTCGGGGCCTGTCAGCCAATGGAGTGGGCCGAGTGGCAGCTGCACGGAGGGGCGCGGGGCTGCCGAATGACGTCTCATTTGTCACGTGGACGGGAATCTCCGCTAGGCAATGGTCTGTGCTGCGGTACGTACTCGATGGGATCTCAGATTCCTTGGACAGCCCCCAACTTAGAGCTCACCGAGGAGACCATTCAGAAGAGCCGCGACGGCTTATGAGACTGTCATCCTCAATTGCATCGCTGATTCGATGCGGTTTCTCATGGTACTAGCAGGTATGCCCTCGATTGTGGTCCGTGCTTGGGGCCGAAAAGCGGGAGGAACTGCTTAACGTTGGATCCAAGGATTCGATGCCGACCCCAATGCTGATGCTGCGGTCTTGACATCTGCGCCCCTCTAACGGTCTCGCTGCGTTTGATGCATTTGAAGGCTGGAACAGTTGTCCATCATGCGCTTTTTAGTGCGATGCATGCCGAGTGGGAGGAGCGGTCTCGATAGTTGTCATCGATGCTGGAAGATAGGCTGCTTAAACCGGTTTGTGGCGATGAGAGCACGGAGGAGCAGGCATGTCCGTGATGCTTAGGCCGGTGAAATAAAGTTACCACAGAGGATGCCGACTGGGCAGGCCTATTCGTGACCGTCTAGGCGCCCACGCGTGATGGCGTCCAGGATCCCTGATGCCATCACGCTGCGCCTCGAAGCCGCTGTCGACTTGAATGATGGGCGTCCAACAACTGGTCTTGCATGCTGACATCGGGCTATATACACCTTATCGATCCTGCAGTTGGCTGACCCGGCAGTGACGTGCTTGCGTAGTCAGGACGCGAATACTTAACGCTGGTGATAGCTCCTTCGCGATGCTGGCCAACCGATGCTGGGAGCTCACGAAGCTGTGTCTGCTGCTGCTCGTCCCAAATGACGAACGAGGTGAGACCAGGTCATGTGGTCGTTGCCGGGTCTCAACCTTGTCATCACCCGCAGACCCTGCACACGTTTAACCCCCGCGCCTGGTTGTGTGCTATTCTTAAACATATGCTTTGCTTTGCTTTTTTCTCTTTTTGCCCAACTCAATCGGCTGGTCTGTACTGTAATCTCGTGCCGTTGGACCTCGGAAGCCCGGGAGGAGGCCCACTGACCATCTACCTACGTAGGGAGAGGTGGCAGCCTGCCCGTCAAGCTGGGACGGCGTAAGAAAAAAACACGACGTCTGCTTTAACATTCGAGCAAGGGTCACCGCCGCGGATGGGAGGCTGCGACTCGTCGACACACCGAAGACGCGAACCGCTGTTCATAAGCTCCGACCTCCGACCTCCGACACTGAGCTGGCATGGCGGGATATGCCGTCCGTCGAATCATGAATCACGGTTCGAAATGGCGTTTGATGAGTTCGCCCAGCGTTGTAGAATCGCCTGAAAGTGCCATTGGATGTGAAGAGTAGTCGAGCATGGATGCCCCAGGATGAATGGATGGGATTCGGTATCAGGTGTAGGGCGAGCCATCATCGGCCGCAAATTGGCCAACCCTGGAACGATGATACGAGAGGAAACTAAGGGAACTGCCCGGAATGCGGTTTTGGAAAAGGGGACAACGAACCAGAACTGCTGGCCCTGTCTAACCCGTCCTGGGGCAGTCCGCATAGTAGTCAGCATCCGAGGCCCTGACATCCCGTCTCGCCGGTCTCGTAAGGCAGGAAGGAAACCATGAGATTGTCACCGGACTTGTCAATGGGAAGACGCCAAGAGTCTGTGCCTGTGGGCAAATGAAGGCGAGTTTGTGTGTGACTGGCCTGAAGCAGTTGACGGAGAAGCGTCCAAGCGTTTGGCGAGCAAGCACCTTCAAGTCGGAGTGACGGAGAGCGGGTATCAAACGCACCCTTCGTCTCCGAGGGGCGAAGCATGCCTTTTGTCTTTTTTTTTTCTCATTCCCTCTGTTGATGGGATATGATTAGACGGTCCCTCGATCCGAACAAGGTTCGACTGGCCCGTATTCCGTGGGAGGACAATGTTTTGTGTCTGGGTAGACCCTGTCGTGATGGTAAGACACGGGCCGGGAAATGTTCTCTGCTTTCTTTTTATGAGGCCATTTGTGAGGTGGCAGCAAAGCAGGCAGGACGGATAGATCTTCAGCATCGTCATCGCTGGCCCTCAGCCGCCTCGCCTTCGAACTTGGCATCTCATCTCGATTAGTTTTTACACTTCACATGCCTTGCAAAGTGGAATGCTGACGTCGAATATTGGACAGCCCGTAACTTTGATGAAAGGGAATCACGAAACATTCTAGAGAGGTGGTGGCCTTTCCCGGATGAGAGGTAGCGTCAGGTACAGCGACGCCTCGTTCTGGCGGTGGAGTTGGGCTGGAATGTCAAGGTGCAGATTGAAGGAAAGTGACGTTGTCTCGCTGTCAACTCGATGTAGTTGTGTGAAGTATCTTCTTGGCGGCACAGTGGGCAAAAGTACATGTCGCCCGCTGAAAGGAGGCTCCCGTCAAGTTTCGGTTGCCGGCGGCTCTACCTTACGCAGAGGACCCC
Organism: Colletotrichum viniferum; assembly: GCA_020226115.1. Lineage (NCBI taxonomy): Eukaryota > Fungi > Ascomycota > Sordariomycetes > Glomerellales > Glomerellaceae > Colletotrichum > Colletotrichum viniferum. The sequence goes on along the minus strand of JAGFBE010000032.1, from coordinate 329,319 downwards.
ACTGAACAGCCTCAGGCTCTACAGTGGTGACAACCTCCCGGTCGCGGTCGGTACCTCAGCAAAAAAGGGAAAAGAACCATCACCTCCAGCGCAGTGCATGAACATCTCAACAAGGCTGAAAACTGCCCCACGCTCTCTGCCGGGGAAATCGTCTCGTCTCTCGCTCGCCTGGTTCCGGCTCCTGTGTCTGGTCCAGTCGGGACGTTGCTCTGGCTATTCCCTTGGATTTCGACTGAAGGAGCCTCGTCTCGTCTATGGCCTCTAACACCGTCCCTGCCTGGCTGCTGTCTGCCTTTGAAGCATGTACCTTTTCTTGTCAGGCGAGGGGAGGTACCTGCACATTTGCGGTGGTCACAGTAGTGGTGCTGGTAAGAGGATGCCTGCTTCTTCGTGTCATTGGTGCAGAGCGAGTGCCTTGAGGAAGGTACTTGCTTAAGCGCCGTCTTTGATTCGGGAAGCAGCAAGGACAAGTACTCTCCCTCCGAAAACATATGGAGCGATACCTTCCCGATCCTCCTCCCCGGCATGTACTTCGTCATTCTCAACTCCAAGTACGACGGAGTAAAGTACCCTCCTCACCCCTCGTCTGTACTTGTACCACCCTCGAATACTCCTACAACGGCGAATCGACGGTGCCTCGACATCCATCACAATCCAAAGAGCAAAAAAGACCCCCATTATCGTTGCATTTCCAGCATTGCGCCTGCCCTCGTCTGCTTTACATCGTCGCGACTGCTGCTCTTCCGTCGAGCTTGTTTGCTCGGACTCCCGTCTGCAGTCTGATGATCAACATCGCGAAGCCGCGAAGAGCAAAAAGCACCGGCAGCGGGAGGTTGGTCACGCGACGACCCTTTATTACCTATTACCTTCCTCAATACCTGCGCCCAAGTACTGTACCGACCAGTCAAGTCATTCAGCGACTACCTACTACCTACCCACATATTTACGACACACCCTACGTCGAGTCACAGGTGCTGCCGCCTCGCGTTGCCCAAAAGGTACCTGATCGATTCCCAACTCCGCCTTTGGCTGTTGCTGCTGCTGCTGCTGCTGCTGCTGCTACCATTGCTGGCGTCGTCTCCCCCTCGACTTGCCATCGCAAAGACTGACTGCGGGAAACAAACAGCTTCTTGTCAAAGGGCCAAGCAGTCAACAAGCAACGACGACCCCAAATCTCCAACTCTCCACGAACGCGCGACAGCTCGAGTCTCCCTCCAGACGCCGCCTGCCTTTGAGTCAAGGCCCCGTCGAGTTCCAGCGCAAGCCCAGGGGTGTGTCGGGGTGTCACCTCCTGCCCTCGCTCTCTCCACCGCACCGGCACCAGGCATTGCAGGCCCCCAACCTAACTGCCTTAGCCTCTCTCTCGCCCCGTCCTCCGTCGTCCTCCGTCGGGTCACAGTCGTCCCTCGCCCTGGAGAGCCTCGACTGCCATCTGTCTGCTGGAGGAATCACTGCTGCCGCCCGCTGTTGGCTCCCTGATGCTACTTCGTCGCCCAGCGTTGCCGCCGCCGTTGTTTCTATCGTCGTCCACCACCTCAACGACATCTTCCTCTCCGGCCTATCCTCTCTGTCGACCTTGTCTTGCTCTGCTCTTGTCCCTGACTCTGTCGTCCGCCTCTGCCACCGCCCAAAGACACGCCTCCGACATTGAGTTCAGCGCCCGTCCACAACCTCCACATCCACGTTGGGCAACACAGAGACCAGATTACCTACCTTTTCGTCTCCTCTCTAAACCCACCCGTGTCTCTCCCTGACGTACCGTCGACCCCAACCCGCCTCGCCTCGTCTCCTCCTACGTCTCGTCACAATTGGCGCTACATCCGTCACACACAACAAAAAACCATACATTTGCCCTGGTTGCCCTCAGCCCGGCAGCGCTGCAGCACCAAGCAAGCACAGGTACCTCCAACCCCCGTCTTGCTGCTCGTCATCCGCACCAAGAGGTCAAGGTACCTAACCCAACCAACGCGGCCCAGCAGAGTACTCCTCCTCCTCCTGCTGCTCCTCATCCCCCATCCGTCCCTCACCGTCCGGAGCCTCTCCATTACCATTTTCCGTGGGTCAGGCGTCAGCGTCAGCGTCCACCATCGTCCTCGTGGTACTGGTCCGCCTTTACTACTCAAACGACCTTTTTGGTGACAATTCGACGACAAACATCACTCACTCCGGCCCCGTCATCCACGCGCTCGTCGACGACCATTATCACATCGGGGGCTCGACTCCCCGACCTGCCCAAAGCCCGAAAACCCCGCGACTCCCTCGATCGGCCGACCGACCCTTTGCTCGCTCGTCCTTACCCGCCGTCGACGTCTTTGCCGCCCATTTCTCCCACGATGAGGCCCGCAGCCCCCTCAATAGAAATCATGGCTGCCCAGTCCGTCACCCCGGACTCCCGCTCCTCCTCGTCCACAAACTCCCCCGCCCCTGCCGACAACGAGGAGTCGGATTTCTTCATCGCCGGAAACGACTCGCAATCGTCACTCGGCGTGCCCAACATCGAAGACATGCAGGTCAACGACGACCCGTGTCAGCCCGCCGTCAACCGGTTGCCCAGCGAGATCCTCATCTCCATCTTCGCCAAGCTTAACGGTCCCAGCGATCTCTTCCACTGCATGCTGACGTGCAAGCGATGGGCAAAGAACTCCGTCGATTTACTGTGGCATCGCCCGGCCTGCACAAACTGGAAGAACCACATGTCTATCTGCAGCACGCTTGGAATGACTACGCCCTTCTTCGCCTATCGCGATTTTATCAAGCGCCTCAACTTGGCCGCGAGCCCGCTCGCAGACAGAATTAACGATGGGAGCGTCATCCCTTTGTCTGTCTGCAAACGCGTCGAGCGACTCACGCTCACCAACTGCAGACAGTTGACCGACAACGGCTTGACTCAGCTGGTGCAAGGCAGCGCGTCGTTGCTCGCTCTCGATATTTCTGGGGACAGAAACATTTCCGATGTCTCCATCAGAGCCATCGCAGATAACTGCCGTAGGTTGCAGGGACTGAATATTTCCGGTTGCACCCAGATCACGAATGATAGCATGATCGTGCTGGCCGAAAGTTGCAAGTTCATCAAGAGGGTACGTTTACTTCCACGTTGACTCACCAAAGCCTGGCCCGGCTCTCGCCTGGTCCACCATGGTACCGCCACGCATTTTGGGACTTTTGCTGATACGACTCCTGCTCCAGCTGAAACTCAACGAATGCGCCCAGCTACAGGACGTTGCGATTATGGCCTTTGCAGAACACTGCAAGAACATTCTCGAGATCGACCTCCACCAGTGCTCACAGATCGGAAATGACCCTATCACCGCCCTCATCGCGAATGGGCAGTCCCTCCGCGAACTCCGCCTCGCCGGCTGCGAGCTCATCGACGACAGTGCATTCCTATCCCTGCCGCAGAACAAGACTTATGACCACCTCCGCATTTTGGACTTGACCTCATGCTCAAGACTTACCGATCAGTCTGTGCAGAAGATTATCGAGGCCGCCCCTCGGTTGCGCAACTTGGTGCTCGCAAAGTGCCGCAATATCACCGATGTCGCCGTTAACGCCATTGCGAAGCTCGGCAAAAACCTGCACTACTTGCACCTGGGTCACTGCGGCCATATTACAGACGAAGCCGTCAAGCGTCTCGTCCTGGCATGCAATCGTATACGGTACATTGATCTTGGATGCTGTACACTTTTGACAGATGACTCGGTGATGCGCTTGGCCCAGCTGCCCAAGCTCAAGAGAATCGGTCTCGTCAAATGCAGTAACATCACTGACGAGTCTGTGTTCGCCCTCGCTCGCGCAAACCACCGTCCTCGGGCACGTAGGGATGCCAACGGCAACATTGATGAGTACTATGCCAGCAGCTTAGAGCGCGTCCATCTGAGTTACTGCACCAACCTAACATTAAAGGTTAGCAACCCTTGTTTCCAAAGATTGTACTTGACTAACAAACAATAGAGCATTATCAAGCTGCTCAACTACTGCCCGCGCCTCACGCATCTCAGTCTGACAGGAGTTACTGCCTTCCTCAGGGAAGAGTTTGCAGAGTTTTGCAGACCTCCACCACCTGGTACGCTCCGCTGATGCCGACAGACTGGATATTTGCTAACTGTATTAGAATTCACCGACCACCAGCGCGGCGTCTTCTGCGTGTTCTCCGGCAACGGCGTGCAAAAGTTGCGTGAATACCTCAACACCTCGGCAGAGTACGAGGGCTTGCGCGATTCTCCTGGCCCGCGATTCTCCGGCGGCTTCTTGGTCCGCCGTAACATCGGTGCCCATGCTTCCACTGCTGCAAATGCAGGAACGGTGAACGGTGACGCCGAAGGAGATGATGGCGAGGTCGCGGAAGACGACGAGTTCGAGGGTCTCGACGGTAGCGAAATGGCTGTTGATGGACAGCCACTGCTTGCACAGAATCTCGTCAACGATGACGCACAACAGGATGGCCAGGCTCCGCCGCCCCCGCCAACCCATGTGCCCCCAACTGGAGCAGTGCCAATGTTTGCCCAACCACTTGGCCAGGCCCCGTTGTTGTTCAGCCCTACCAGTCCTAGCTTCCCCCAGTCGGCTCGTTCGCCGACAACAGCGGGACCCGCGAATCACCCACCACCGTTGGTCGTATCTAGTCACTACTCGCCGACGTCTCCAACAGCGACAGCAGGACCCAGCTTATCAACCGCCACTGCCGTTTCGCCCCAGGGAACGAACCTAGGTTTCCCCGCGTACACCAACAGACGGCCGGCACCGCTCGGTGCCAGCACTGCGTCAATGGAGGCGTCGATGTTGAGCCCGGCATCGCATCGCAGCCGTCCGGCGAGTGTGATTTCCATGGAAGCGTCAATGCTTGGACCTGCGGACTCAGACTTGGCGGAACCAACCACACCGAGCGCGGTGCAGCATTCTTAAAGCGTCATTGACGAATATGGACTTGGACGAAGCCAGCTCGAGTTCGCAGGGCAGAGGTTTTGACATGTACGGCATGAGATACGCAACGGCAATTATACCCAGGAGCGCGCGGAAAACACGGAACACACCACTAGACTGGCACAAGGGACGTGTCGATTAGCCTTTTGACCCTTGGTTGGGCTTTTATTTTGGTCCTTGTAGCACTTTTTTGGCATTTCTTGGAGGAGAGAGGTTTGGGGCTACATCTCTCCCCGAGGCGTTGACTGGTGTCTTCCTTCAGGGTTAACCCCCCTTGGTTCTTTCGGTTCTCTTACACAAATTTTCATCATGGGCATTTTTTACCCTCGGTGGTATCAGTCACACGGAGGCGGTGGTAGGGGGTTAGACATTGGGCCTTGGTTTTATTTTCTAGCGCTTCCAGCCTTCCCAGTTTGGTATCACAAGGGAGTGGCGAGGAGCAGAAGTATGGCGATGGGGGCGAAATCAAATATTGACGAATAACAATGAATACGTTACTTTGGTCCAGGAACGATTTTCGGCGACATCATGGTGTGACAGCCCGAGGTTATGATCATGGAGAATGTAGTAGGGTGGTTCAGACCGCAAGTCTGCTTGGAGGCCTTTTATTTAGGGGTATTCTATCATCTACATGACTCCCAATGCTGTCCCCGCTGCCAGTGATTGACTGACTACATACGACCATACCCATTGGAGACGTTTTCTCCGTCCGAATGCGCTATCGTCTCGCTGACCTTCATCCGTGTGAAGTAAATGTCTATAGTAACAGATGTTGAAATCGGCGCTCCGGCACGCGTCCCGCCTACCAGAAGCCCATGATGACTGGTTTCTGATTCTGGGCCTTCAGTTCCTCGCACTTCTGCGTCACGAACCAGTGCACCAGGTCTCGGGCCGCCAGGGCATCCTCCAGGCTGTCGTGGCCCATCTTGCCGACCTGGATTTGCCGACCCAGGAGGTCCTGGGTGAGTTTCTTGAGCGAAAGGCCGCTGCCCTTTTGCTTTTCCGCCTTGTCCTCCTTGCCCTTCTGCTTGCCTTTCGAGTTCTCATTCTCTGACTCAAAAGAGATGAGATCTTCGTCAGGTACCTCAGTCGCTTGGATGCTCTTAGCTTCCTCGAGACCCAGGGCCTTTTTTCTCTCCTCTTCCTCTTCCTCCTCTCGCTTCTCCTTCTCGGCCTTGGCTGCCGTAGCGAGCAGCATCGAGTCGACGACGAGGGGATGAATCCAGCGCAGCGAGGTAAGATCGTTGTTCACGCCGTGTCCGACGACGATCGTCTCAGGGCCGACCCAACGCCATACCTCTTGCCGCGCCGCGGCCACGCCTCCGGTGATACACTTGCCCTTCCGCCGGGCCTCGTCCATGGCCTGGCGGGAAACGCCAGAGTAGCGAGTGTTGAAGTGCGACATGCCAACCGCAGGGAAAACAAGGCTGTCCAGTAGAATCTCGGCGGTGAAGTAGTCGACGAGGGTCAACCGAATGAGCTCTGATTCTCCATCAAATGCGACGCCCATCTCGCAGTCTATGGCTACAGCACGGCGCGACTGGCGGGGTCCCGAGGGCGTGTAGGCGTCTGTCAAGGAGAGTGAGATGAGTGGATCCGGGTTGAGGTCGACAAGGGTCGACGGGGGTGTCGTATGGTATTGGTGACGATCGAAGAGCTCTTTTTGGGTGTACGTCCTCGTGAGATGCTCCGGGGCAAAGGTGCAGCCGGGGGTAGAGGCGAAGGTCCGGCAGCAATTCCAGTGCTTTGCGGTCAGTCTAGGGAGCAAAGTGCAGGCGGAAATGGACACTTACCATGTTGAAAACGCGGCCAGTGTGATATCGGCACTTCAGAATGGGTTTCTTCTTGTCCTTGTCGTCCTTGCCGTCGTCCCTGTCGTCCCCGTCCTTCCTGGCGTCTCCCTGGATGTCGTCCAAGTCGACGATGGGAATGGACCTGGGCTTGGGATTGGGCTTGTACGCTGCGCTATGCTGACGAGGATTTCTATTCCCATTCTTTCCATCTTGGGCGTCCCCCTTGTACTTGTTTCGCCCCTTGTTACCTGGAAAATATTAGCTATCGTGCTACGACGAGACGTTAGGGCAGATGTGACTCACAACGTGCATTACATCGTCGGCAGCGCTTCTTGCCCTCGACGTCTGACAGAGACAGCTGAGCGATGATGAAACCACTTTTGACAAGAAGGTCTTTGTGGTGCGTCATAGACCGCAGCTGCTGGACGTACTCCGGGGTTGGTTCGATGGCTGCCGAGGGAGGGCCGTAGGGATTCCGGGCAGGAGCCTGAGCAGTGACTCGAGTCGACACCTGGGGTACGAAGAAGGACATTTTGAGGTATGGCAGTGATCTGAGTCTGGATGAGTGCGCGCAAGGTAGGCAGAAGATATGTAGTGAAGGTGCGAGGTCTTTGAATATGAAGTCGGAGTTTGTGAATTGCGAAAAGAGTGTTGTTTTTTAAGATGCAGGCGGAAAGATGCAAGTCGCCGAGGTGGTAGGCAGCAAAGGTTTGCCACGATGTGAAGGAAGTCGCGAAAAGGTGAAGTGAGGTGAGGTGAGGTGAGGTGAGGTGAGGTGAGGTGAGGTGAGGTAGGTGTAGCGGTGGACGACGGCAGGTGGGTTCCTGCGTGTGTGCCTGCGTTTGTCTCAAATGGGCTGTCGCGTCTCTCGACCGTCTGCTCTTACCCGTTCCGTCGACAGTCCACTCAATTGAGTGATGAAGGTGTGCCTGCCTGTCGTCTTCCCTTCCTGTTTCCCAATTATTCTCATGCAAGGTCCAAGGTCCTTGGCAGCGTCGTGGGAAGGCGCAGTCCGGCGAGGCGCATCCAGGAAAAGGAAGAACAGAAGGGCCCACCTCGGTTGATGTTTTTTTGACGCCGGAAGTCGCGATGGGCCTCCCGTCACTGCCCCCGGCCTCCGATCCGGCCAGCTCAGCTCAGCCACGGGCCAACAGGTGCATTCAGAATCATTTGGTTAGGCATACTTTAGAAATTGGGTCTTTGATGCATGTGGAGGCAATCAAGTGTAAATACTGGCACGGCTGCAATGGTCCTCGGACAGGAAGCCGCTTAGACCTTGGCCAGTTCAGTTTATTGAGAGGCCCACGCAAGCCTCGCGAACTCAAAAGCCTAGCTGGGCCTTCGTATCAATTAATTTCGATTTATATCGAGTAATGTCAGTTTCTACGATGAGCTCAAGTGTGGAATATGCACAAGCCGGGGCGGGCACGAAGCGCAGTCTGGTAGTCTGACTCTTCGCCTCGATGGCTACCCCCAGTGACATCGCGACCACATGAGTTTTCGTCAACCCGGGTGTGACATGGTGTTCTTGGAGGTTAATTGGTGCTAAATAAGGGAGATGTTCATCCTTCTGGAATAATTGGATCATCACTTGAAGTGTTTGGTTTTTTTTCATTATCATACATGTTTCTACTCATGCATTCGGACAACTGCAAATTGAATCTTGATAAAAAAGAAGAAATAAATTCACAGCACTCAGGCAATGGCCGTTGAACGGCCAAAGTCCCATAAACCAGCTGTCATAGCCCTCAAGATCAGTCTTGAATACTTTTCATATCCACAGACCCATCTAGACACTCCACAGAGTTGAAGTCAATCTCTGGGATCCTCTCTGGAAGCCCGGCGCACGGCCAACGTCACATCAGTTCGAGACCTCACGTGCTCTTGTGCAAAACTTAGTTCAAGTATATGGAAGGTTTGTTACATAAATGATTGGGGCACCTGGGGTAGGCAGCTTCGTTGGGTGCTGGCAATTATCACCGCCGGTAAGGGTTGGTGTTAATATGGTGAGTCCTCAGCAATTGTAGTTGAAGAGAACAACCTCATATTTTAGATGGAGTACTTTATGAAAGGGGAGATTTCGGCATGATAAAGCTTTTATTGACTAGAAGACGTGCCTTTCTCTTACAGCAACGAGATAATGTCCTTCGTGATGATCTCGGTGAAGACTAGCCTCACCGAAGGGAGCTCACCGAGCTCCGGTGCACGGATCACCTCCACGAAAAAACCCTCGCACGTGATGCCGACTCAGCTCGATTGGTGGGGTCGGTATCCGAATCCTGACTCAGTTTGTGGACGCGACACTTGCCAAGAGACGCGTCCAGCTCACCATTACACTGTATCTTGAGACTTTCCAACCAGAATTACCTCCCGAGGAACAAATTTGCTACCGACTTACTTGACCAAAGGACAGAGTCGACGACGTACACTTGACTCAATATGTACAATGCCCGCAATATTTACATGCCTCTGAGCATGCAGTATAGTCACCCTCGTCGTCACTCCATCTCAACTCGGCTCCTTCGTCGTCCGATTCACCGCTGGTGCCATCTCCTTCGCCGCTCAGCCAAGCCTCCCACCTGATCATGATGGCCTTCGAGAACGCCGTAGGCGCGCCGGTAGACTGGGCTCGCATCTCAAGCTTTCCACCCTCTTGCCGGATGACCTCCAACTTCCCATCTCGACTGCTCCGCGCAAGGTCCATGATGTGGTGCAGCAGGGCAGCTAACTGAGATAGTTCCTTGTTCGTGGATTGCTCCCAGACCTTGATCTTCTGCGATACGTCCATGACCTCGATCTCGTTGAACACGCCCTTGTCGTGGTACGCCAGAATGAAGTTTGGCACTTGAGCCACCCACATGCGAGGCAGCTGCTCGCCCAGGAAGTCCTCGCCCTTGCGTGCGATCCACCGAGTCTTGAGCTCAAAGACGGCCGATTGGGGGACAGCAAACCCAGCTTGCTGCAGGTGCAAGCTTGGTGAGTAGCCCGGGATCTTTAGGCCGATGGTCGCGTCGTTCATCTGGGAGACGAGGTTGTCGAGAGACTCTACCTCTGCACGAGTGCATGGGATAGCTCCTTTCGATGCGACGGTGAGTTTGTCTTCGAGATAGCCATCGCCCTCGTGCCGGACGATGCAGCTCAGACCGCCGAAGTCATAGTGGAGAAGTCGCTGGTGGGATACGGAGCCCCGAACATCGGCATCCCAAGTAGTGTACGCCTCAGGGAAGGTGTGCCCAAATCCTTTGACATTGGGGATCGTTTCTGTCGGCGAGTTCTCCCTGCGGATCAAGTGGACGACACCGCCAACTATCTCGACCAACATCCGGAAAGGACGCTCCTCACCCCGAATGAAGCGGAGAAGACTTCCGATCGTACTTCCGCAAGCAACAAGGTCGATCTGCTTAGAAAAAGGCTCCGGGTGCATGGCCAGAATGGCCTGGACTGCTGGCTCCATCGGATGCTCTGGGTGCCGAGCGGAGTTGTTGTCACGGAAGTAGACACCGCTGTCTGCCAACAGCTCAGCTGGTTCAGGTGGCGGTGTCCACTTGGCCGGCGTGCCTGATTGATCAGTTGGTGAATGACAAAGAAGGAGTTTGGAAACGAACCTGGGATCAAGATGGTCGCTTCCTTCCTGTCCAACCAGCTATAAGACGCGAGAAGGCTACAGTCTGTCACGCGAGCCGAATCGGTGAACGCCGCAGCTGGCTCTGACAACTCGGAGACCTCGATTGTCTCTATCAGCGGTCCGCAGGGGGGCGGCGGCGATGTCGGTTGTGTTGGTGCAGGTGGCTGTCCATATGCGGCACCGCCCCGACCACGATACTGTCCTCGCCCGCGGTAACCTCCTCGTCCGCGGTAACCTCCTCGTCCGCGAGGTTCGCCTCTTCCGCGGGCATCTCCTCGTCCTCGGTGATCTCCACGTCCTTGGTAATCTGTTCTTCCGCGGTAGTCTCCTCTTCCACGGGAGTCTGCCCTTCCACGGTGATCCCCTCGCCCGTGAAGCTCGAATCCCCCATTTGGATTACCCCTTCCACGGTAGTCTCCGTTTCCTCGGCCGCGAAAGTGGCCTCGTCCTCGAAAGGGCGCGTTGTGGGGGAATCTGCCGTATCCTGGCTGACTGTCCATGACGTCAAGGTGTCGAGTATGAATAGGGTTCTAGGAAAGAGGTGCACAAGTGTGCCAGGTTTATTTCTTTTTGAAGCTCTGCATGCTCGCTGTTTGCTGCGATGCTGTCCAGCCAGTCACAGGGCGGCATGCTGGAGGCCGACCAGATGCCTACAATGTTTCGCTTGGCGACCAACCGGACGAAGCCCAGCTCAGCGCTGGACAGCTATCTGCTTCTTCCTCCATCCCTTCAGTGACCCAACAAAGCTGTTGGTTGGAAAGCCTAACCTTGTCTATTCGAGATTTAGGCAGCATGTGACATGTCCTTGCCTTGAAGTTACAACGGATGTCATCGCCCCTGCTTTGATCCAGTGATATGACTGTTAGCTTATTACTCCCCTCTCTTGCCTGACGGAACTTGATTGATCCCTGTCGTCACCACGTTGGAAAGCGGTACGCTTTTCAGCTTTCCCTTTTCCATACCTCCTGCTGCCCAGATCTTGTTACCTCGATCACCTCAACTTCGTTGACGCCGATTGCTCTCAGCATTCGTTTCACCTACACACATCGAGAAGCGCATCCGTCATGGCCACCACAGCACCGGACCCCGTTCGGGTCTCCCGTCTACGGAAAGTATTCAGAGATTTCACTGCAGGAAGGCGAAGCATCTCGTCAGCCACCGAAGCTCGCCTCTTCCTCGAGGCTTTACACATACAAGAGTCGCCTGCTGTTTGTTTGGAGAAAGTTATGGCGGCAAAGCCTGCTCGAGATTCCCTTCAACTGAGTCTTCGCATGGATTCTTCTCCGGATTTTCTACGCAATCACGTCCTCCGCTTCATCCGCTACCTCACAGAACCCGCTGTAAAGTCTTTGTACGACGGTCAGCTTCTGCACCAATTGCTCCTCATCATCGCGCAACCCCCTGTGCTCTGGAGCAACCTTCTCCAGCTCTACCGAGGCGCACAACTCGACGAGGATGACCTCTTTGTGTTCGCATGGCTCTGTTTTGAGCTTGTGAGCCTGAAAGATGATGAATTCGACAGCTTTCCGGAGGATATATCGGAAGCTCTCGAACAGGGTCCTCTTAAGGATGCCAAGAACCACCGGACTCGAGAACTGACGTATCGGATCAAGAATGCTATTGCCTTGAGGTCGTCAATCGATCAGAAGAACGAATATGATGCTGCAGGCGGTCGACATGATAACGACTTCGCCAACTTCCGCGAGATTTCAATATTCCCGACCAGCGATGAGTTCCACTCTAATGCTCCGCCATTCTATCGACGAGCGGCCGAAGTGGCGGCAGTAGAACCCTCTCAGCGAGCGAGGATTCTCATCGACAACCAGTTCCGGCTTCTGCGTGAAGATATGCTCGCCGAACTCCGCGATGACCTCAAGATTGCCACCGGCCAGAAGAGAGGCAAGAAGGCTGCTAAGCCATTCTCTGGGCTCTCATTGGTTGGCATCGATACTGGCGACGAAAACAGAGGAAGGTATTGTTCCATTCTAATTGGCTGTCGCTTCGGACTCGAGCTTCCGAAGCATTTGAAGAATCTCGATGATCGTAAGAGCTTCTTGTTCGATAACAAAGGAATCGTTCGTCACCAGTCTTTCGGTGTTCTGTACGGGGAAGGCCACATCATTGCCTTTGCCTTCGTTTACCGAGATGTCAACCGGTTGGCACAGATCCCGGCCGTCCTCACCCTACAATTCACCAGCAGCGATGCCTTTGGCAAAGCTGTCCTGGCGCTCAAACAGTCACCGGACTCGCTTCAATTTATCTTGGTCAATACCCCCGTTTTCGCATACCAGCCTGTCCTCGAATGCCTCCAGGAGATTGCCGAGTTGCCTCTTGCACACGAGCTTCTGGGCCTCAAAGGTAACGATAACTCGCTAAACTCGACCAAGATACAATCTTCTTGCTCCATGATCGTCAAACGTCTTGAGCAATCGTTAGCCACTGAGACGAAGGAGTTTGCGTTGGGAGGAAAAAAGCTTCACCTAGATGACTCCCAAATCAAGTCGCTGCTTCATGCTTTGCAGAATCCTGTTTCACTTATTCAAGGCCCACCAGGTGAGTCTCTTTACTACACCCTTGAGACATCGACTAATTTGCTAACACATGCTTCAGGAACTGGCAAGTCCTTCATTGGTGCAATTGCCGCGCGAATATTGCTCGACGAAGCCGACAAGCGTCTGCTCATTCTCAGCTACACCAACCATGCTCTTGACCAATTTCTAGTCGACGTGATGAACATTGGTATATCGGCAGACTCCATGGTACGTCTGGGGTCAAAGTTCTCTGCCAAAACGGAGCATCTGTCCCTGGAACACCAATTCGCCATGAGCTCGCAACGCCGCTGCCTCCCCCATAATTCGATCAACAACGAGATGGAGAAGTTGACCGAACTAAGAAGTCAACTTGACAACGCTTTCAACGGATTCATGGAAGGCAGTTTCACTTGGATGGACATCATCAGGTTCCTTGAGTTCGAGAGTCCGGAATTTTATGAAGCATTTCAATTGCCCACCCAGTCGGACAATTTCCAGCTCTCAGGCAAGGGCGGCAAGATTGCTAGTCCGGACTACTTGGTGGAACGATGGGCCACTGGGAAGAATGCTGGCCCGCTCAGCCACATCATCTCGCCAGGTAGCAGACACATCTGGCAGATACCGCCAGTCGAGCGCAGCTCTCAGATATGGTCTTGGACTCAGCGCATGTTAGGGGAACACATCGAGTCTCTTCGCGATCTGGTCGAGAGATTTGACCAAGCCGAGCGACGTGTGATGACTCTTTGCAACGAAGCTCGATGCACATTCCTCCAGACCAAGCGTGTGATCGGATGCACAACCACGGGCGCCGCGAAGTACAAATCACTGATCAAGGCAGCGAAACCGGATGTTGTTCTAGTTGAAGAAGCTGGAGAACTTCTTGAGGCCCACGTGCTGACAGCCCTGCACCCCGCCACTCAGAAGTTGATCCTTATCGGAGATCATAAGCAGCTGAGGCCGAAGATCAATAACTATGCACTCAGTGTTGAGAAGGGGGCCGGGTTCGATCTCAATCGCTCCCTGTTCGAGCGACTCATCGTCCAAGGCTATGACCATGCGACGCTCAGGAAGCAACACCGCATGCACCCGACCATATCACACTTCGTCAAGGAGATGACGTACCCGGATTTACTGGACGATGACAAAACACTCATGCGACCATCTCTCATCGGTATTCAAGGAAGAGTCAGCTTCGTCAATCATGAAAATCCGGAGGACTTCGCCTACGAAATTGCTGACCGCCGCGATGTCGGCTTCACCTCGAGCAAGAAGAACCAGTTTGAGGCAGAGATGGTCCTCAAAATCGTCAAGTATCTTGCGCAGCAGGGTTACGGTACGCAGGACATTGTCGTGCTCACGCCCTACCTTGGACAACTGCGGCTATTGAAAGACATGCTGAGCGAGGAGACCGACCCTCTGCTGAACGATCTGGATTCGCATGAATTGATAAGTGCCGGATTGATGACATCAGCCGCGGGCAAAGTCAAGCCTGGATCTGGGCAGATCAAATTGTCCACAATTGGTATGCTGCCTCTATCACTGCTTTGCGACTTGTCCATACTGACATTCTCAGATAATTACCAGGGAGAAGAGAGCGATATTGTGGTCGTTTCCCTCACTCGCAGCAACAAGACCGGGGATATCGGCTTCATGAAAGCCCCTGAACGCCTGAACGTACTATGCTCCCGAGCGCGAGACTGCCTCATTATGCTTGGGAATATGGATACCTTCATGGCTTCGCACCAAGGGAAAGAGATTTGGCTGCGCTTCTTTGGGTTGCTGAAGGAGAAGGGGTACCTGCAGGATGGCGTGGCTGTTCGCTGCAACCAGCATCCCGATAAGACTGCCTTGCTATCCTGCCCTGATGATTTCAACGTCAAATGTCCCGATGGAGGTTGTGAAGAGACCTGGTAAGTCTTACTGCCTGCTGCAGAGGGTTTCGTCGCGGCTAAAGAGCCGATAAGATTGGAAACTGACGAAGGCTTTGATAGCGAGGCTATGCTTCCCTGTGGCGTACACAAATGCCCGAGGCGTTGTCATCGACTTGCGGACCACAGCAAGGTACACTGCGACAGGCTTGTAGAGAAGACTTGCGACAGAGCACATAAGTACAAGATCCGGTGCACTGAAAAAAACAAAATTTGTCCCCGCTGCTTTGAAGAAGACGAGGACACCCGGCGTCGCCTGAAAAGAGATCTGCATATTGAGCAGGAGCGCCAACGAAAACAGCAAAGGTACAAGCAGGAGCTCCAGCAGGTGAAGGATGATATAGATCGCGAACGCCGGCTGCTCAAGTACGCCCAGGAGGAGGCAGACACCAAGAAGACGCTGGAGCAGCATGTGGCTGAACTCAACGACATTCGAGAAACCCGAGCTCGTGCCTCAGCGAAGAGAGAAGCAGCCAAAGCAGCACAGGTGAAAAAGGACAACGCAGCGAAGAAGGTTCCTGGAGCTTTTCCTGAAAACGAACAAACTGAGTCAGCCGACCACCCTGCCCCTGGAAGCGCACAAGAGGAGTGGGAGAACTTGAAGGCAGAACATGGCCAGAAGAGCGCCCCGCTGGATACCCTCATGGGAATGATTGGGCTCGAGAGCGTAAAGCAAGAGTTCTTGTCGATCAAGTCCAAGGTTGATACCGCTATTCGACAAGACATCTCGCTTGGAAAAGAGCGGTTTGGCTGCACATTGCTTGGAAACCCAGGGACAGGTGAGTTAGACCCAAAGAAGTTCGGCATACTATTCAGACATTGACAAAAAACAGGCAAAACCACCGTTGCACGCCTCTACAGTAAGTTCCTGACATCAGTCGGAGTCATCGCTGGATCATGCTTCAAGGAGACCTCAGGCTCGAAGCTTGCATCTATGGGCGTGCCAGGCTTTGAGCAAATGATTGAGGAAGTCAAGGATGACGGCGGCGGAGTCATCTTCATCGATGAGGCGTATCAACTGTCATCCGGCAACAGCCCCGGAGGGAAAGCTGTACTCGACCTTCTCCTTACCGAGGTAGAGAACCTCACCGGCATCGTCGTTTTCACACTGGCTGGATACAGCAAACAGATGGAAACCTTCTTTGCCCATAACCCCGGTTTCCCCAGTCGATTTCCTCTCGAGATGAAATTCGAGGATTACGACGACGACGAATTGCTTCGGATCTTGAAATACCAGATCAACATGAAGTATAACGATCGCATGAAGTGGGAGGATGACTTATACCTTCGAGTGAGCTGTCGCAGACTTGGCCGAGGACGAGGCAAGGAGGGATTTGGTAACGCCAGAGCGATCGAGAACATGCTGTCGATCATCTCAACACGACAGGCCAACAGACTGCGGAAAGAACGGCGGACTGGGAAGCCTGATGACCTCATGTTGACAAAGGAGGACCTGATCGGACCGGAACCCGCGAGTGCTCTCGGGAACTGTAAAGCTTGGAAGAAGCTGCAGACACTGATAGGCCTCTCCTCGGTAAAAGAGTCGGTCAGGGCTTTGGTCGATAGCATTCAGACCAACTATCATCGAGAGCTTGCCGAAGAACCTGTCATAGAGTATACGCTCAACAAAGTCTTCCTTGGATCGCCTGGGACCGGCAAGACCACGGTTGCCAAGCTTTATGGCCAGATCCTCGTTGACCTGGGTCTGCTGTCTAATGGAGAAGGTATGTTTACCAGAGGTTCTTAGTGACACCTCATGCTAATCGGGTACAGTGGTAGTTAAGAACCCCGCAGACTTCGTAGGCGCTGCATTGGGCGGCTCCGAAGCGCAGACGAAAGGAATTCTCGCTGCCACTGTCGGCAAAGTCCTTGTCATCGACGAAGCCTATGGCTTGTACGGCGGTGGTGGCGCTACTGGTGGAGGCACTGCGGACCCCTACAAGACGGCGGTGGTGGACACAATTGTTGCCGAAATACAGAGTGTCCCTGGAGAGGATCGTTGTGTGTTGCTCCTCGGATACAAAGACCAGATGGAGGAGATGTTCCAAAACGTCAACCCTGGTCTGAGTCGACGGTTTCCGTTGGCCTCTGGATTCACCTTTCGAGACTTCGATAACCAGGACCTTCGAAAAATTCTTGACCTCAAGCTCAAACAGGCAGGTTTCGAGGCCACTGACCAAGCCAAGAAAGTGGCCATGGAGATGCTCGATCGGGCACGCAACCGTCCCAACTTTGGAAACGCGGGAGAAGTGGACATCATCTTGAATGATGCCAAAGCCTGTCATCAGCGTCGTCTATCCTCAAAGCAGACCGAGAAGATCTCGACCCTTGAGGCACTTGACTTTGATGAGAACTTCGACCGTGCAGAGAGGGCAGAGACGAATGTGGCCAAGCTTTTCGAAGGTACCGTGGGTTGTGAAGTCATCATCGCGAAACTGGAGGGCTTCCAGAAGAATGTGCGGTCCATGAAGGAGTTGGGAATGGACCCGAAGGAGCATATTCCTTTCAACTTCCTATTTCGTGGTCCTCCTGGCACAGGAAAAACTTCCACAGCGAGAAAGATGGGAAAGGTCTTTTACGATATGGGATTTCTCGCGAGCGCAGAAGTGCTGGACTGTTCAGCGACGGACCTCATTGGGAGCTTCGTCGGTCAAACTGGGCCCAAGGTGCAGCAGCTCCTTGACAAGGCCCTCGGTCGTGTTCTGTTTGTGGATGAAGCCTACCGTCTTGCAGAAGGCCATTTCGCCAAGGAGGCTGTCGATGAGATTGTCGACTGCGTCACGAAAGACAAGTACAAGAACCGTTTGGTGATCATCCTGGCGGGATATGACGACGACATCAATCGACTCCTTTCCATCAACCCGGGAATGTCGAGCCGATTCCCAGAGGTTATCGACTTCCACAGCCTCGTTCCAGACGATTGCTTCAAGCTTCTTGTGCAGCTACTACTGAAGCAGAAACAGAAGCTGGAGAGCAAGAAAGCCAGTAATCGGGTCCAGATCGACTGCCTCCAGACGCCATCGGCAACTTTCAAAGGCGATGTTATCAGTACTCTTCACTGTTTGTCAAAGCAGGCAAGTTGGGCTAGCGCTAGAGATGTTGAAAGCCTTGCAAAGTCCATCTTCAGCGAGGCCCTCAAGGGTCGCCAGGGTACTTGCATCACTGTTACGGAGGCCATAGTCGAGACGGAGCTCGGAAAGATGCTTAATGAGCGTGAGAGCCGAGGCCGACAGGCGGAACCGCGCTGGAACATGCCGTTCCCCAATGGCTTTCAGATGGTGCCTCCACCAGAAGCGCCGCAACATATTCAACGACAAGAAATTACGACCGTCATTTCGGAGGAAACCGCCGAGGAACAGGTGGTCACACCTCCGGAAAGCCCTGGACAAGATGGCGCAAACGGACGCGCAAGACAACTTGCTGTACGGGACGCAGGTGTCAGCGATGAAGTATGGGAGCAGCTGGAGCGAGACAAGAAAGCCCAGGAGGAGAGGGAGGCCAGATATAAGGCAATGCTCAAGGCGAAGAACGAGGCCGTGGGCGCTGCGCGGGATAGGATCCTCAAGGAACTTATCGAGGAAGAGGAGCGGCGCAGGAAGGAGGAAGAGCAGCGGAAGAAGGCTGCAATGATGGGCAGATGCCCTGTAGGTTTTCAATGGATTAAGCAAGCTGACGGGTTTCGATGTGCGGGCGGCTCTCACTTCATGTCCAACATGGATATTGAACGTGGCTGAAGGAAACCATTCATAGCCATGGCATTTGTACTATTCTGAGGCATAGAGTTGCATAGATGAGCGAGAATGTTCTACGTCGGCTTTCACACGTCTTTTCATTGCCAGTAAACTTCTGCATACCCGAGTCATTGAGTCTTGATGGCGGCTAGACGGCATCTCTAGAGGACCCGAGAAACCCACGCAATTAGTCAGGCCCGCGTTAAGCAACTACTTCTCTCAACGGATTCAAGTCCAGGGATATAACGACGGTTTCATAATCTGACCCTTAAGCCGATTAAGGTTTGATATCTTTGGTCAAAAACCCATATTTCTCGGCTTTGACCGACTGCCTGGCTGTCCGCTGGTCACATGGATGAGTTACAGCCTGGCCTTGCGGAGCGTTGCATCGACTCGCGCTGTCTCAGCCTCACAGATAGGAAGTTTCCTAGTTCATGTATGGCCGTGTCAACCCCAGAATATATATGATTTAAACTGGAGCACCGAACCGAGCTGGTGGAATTCGATCCATCTCAGTTCATCCGTTCTTTTGTGCTGCCTGCCTCCTGCCAAGTCCTTCCAACCGCGTGGATCGCTGGATAGTCCTACGTCAACCATCTTTTCGAGTGATCTTTCACTTCTTGTCGATATTACACCACACTACTACATTGATTCTTTCGCTCGTCAATATGCAGGTTTCTTCAGCTTTTCTTGCCGTCTTGTTGGCCTGTTCTGCCGGTGTTTCTGCGCTCCCGTGGGTCTTCCGTGCTTCTAGGCTTGCTGTTTGTCAACAACCGCTCACGGCCGTTGATCGGTACTTGTCCTTGTTGCTAATT
This sequence comes from Colletotrichum viniferum, assembly GCA_020226115.1. Taxonomy (NCBI): domain Eukaryota; kingdom Fungi; phylum Ascomycota; class Sordariomycetes; order Glomerellales; family Glomerellaceae; genus Colletotrichum; species Colletotrichum viniferum. The sequence goes on along the minus strand of JAGFBE010000032.1, from coordinate 309,976 downwards.
CTTGATGTCCTGGAACGTAGGCAAGCCATAACGGGAAAAGCCACTGACTTCAGAACCTACTTTTGCCAGACTCGCACCGACGCCGGCAGCAAAATTGTGGCCAACGACAACTTTTGCAAGGCAGCTGGCGGAGCAGCCTTGGCTTCGGAGGGTGTAAGTACAACCATATGCCGTCATTCTCTCTCGGCCAAAACAGTTTGCAAGCATTGCAGCAGGCAAGAGATGAGCTACCTGAGAAGAGGGCTAAAATGAAGCCTCACAGTTCTGCTGCATCCGAAACAACAATTTCAAGGTTCTCCAGGCCATGGTGAAGGGCTGCAACGACAACAAGCTGGTCTTCAGTCAGAATGACACTCCTTGCTCGCCTTAACCAATGAGATTGTTGTGGAGCGAGCTATTGCCCTCGATTTACGGATGAAGCAAGGTCTAATGGGTAGTGGCATGCGTTGGAAACAGACCTAGTTACTGTACATAAGGCCATCTGAGATAATCCAATCATTCGCCCAAGCTCATTTTGTCAAAGTTCCTACAATATGAGGAATGACTTCGTTTGGTGAATCGCCCGCCGGTGCCGCCAGATCGACCTCAGCCCATGGTCCAACTTGTTGTAGAGTCTGTCCCGTCTGCCGACAGAGGTGGCAAGAGCCCATCGCTTGTTCCCAAAAGATATTTGTGAATCCTGGTAAAGTTAGCGACTGCCCGGCGACACTGAGGTTCGACATCTTACTCTGGTAAAGCGGGATCACCAAGCCACGCTCAGCCTTCACGTGCTCATACACGTACCACCTCCCTCCCTTCTTGAGATAGCCGTAAAGCAAGCGTATGTTCTTCTCGGGCTCTGGGATGCTGCATAGACACTGAACGGTCATGATGCAGTCCACGCCCCCAGGCTCGATCTTGCCTCCCCATGCCGTCTCATTCTGCAGGCCCTCGATGCCGACCGGAACGACCTCGTACGTCTTTTCCAGCCCTGCCTCCTGTGCTCGACGCTTCAGCGAAGCAGCAGATAAGGGGTTCGGTTCAACACCATAGATCTTTGTCGGCCCACGAAGACTTTGGGCTTTTGCAGCACCGAGGACTTTGACATGCGCGTCCATCCACATGCCACTGCCGGCGCCGATTTCAAGAACGATCCCCTCGAGCGGCTTGCCAGACATCTGAGCAGCAATATTGCCTCCGCGAACGCGACCCTCGAGGAGCGGGAATACCATCGGTTCTGCGCCGGCTTTGGCCTTGGGGCCCATAACGACCCAGAAGTTACCGAACCATGCTTCTTTGAAGGCGGACCAAGACAAGAACGCTTTGACGTCACCGGAGGCGACCAGCTTTGCAACCGTTACGGGGAGATAGACGAGGGAGAAGGCCATGAACAGCCATGGCTGAATCAAATAAGTGACCATTTTGTTAACTGATGAGTGAATCCTCATTGGAATGATGAGGTTAAAATGAGGCTAGTTCAGAGTAAGGCCATTTATGTAGCGGAGCTGAACCCCGGAGAGTTTGTCGCCCAAAGTGTCCGCGAGACCTCTCATTCAAACCCCGCCCGAACCACAACTTCGGCCGAGGGACACGGGCGACTGTCGGTTGTACAGTACTCAGCACTCGGAAATGCGAGCGAGTATCACTGATTCATTCGTAAGAAAATTGGTTCGTCGTATCAAGCGATGAAAGAAAGCTTGAGTGACACAATTACACGAATTATGGAAACTATTCATGCATAGGAGGCCAAAGCCCGAGATGAGATTTTCTATGTACAAGATGCGACTAAGTCTATGATGAGGTGGTGATATTACATGGGGCACTACTGTTCAAGCCTCTAGAGCTTCTTGGCAGGCTTGACGGACGGCTCCTTGCTGACGCGCTTGTTCACGCTGTCCTGTTCGTGCAGCTCGGGCTTAGAGTCCAGGGGACGGTCAAGGCCGAGACGATGGTAGGTGCTGTAAGAAGCGATGCCACCCTCGGGATCCGCCTCAGTCACGAGCTCCTTGCGGCGGGTGTCGACCAGAAGACGGATGAGGTCGGGGCGCATGTAGTGGCCGGCAAAGTCAGCGAGGACCTTGGTGAGGTGGTTCTCGTTGAGGTCGATGTCGACGAACATCAGACCGTCAAAGTCCTTGTCGGGCTTGGCGACCAAGCTGCCATCGGGCTTGTAGATGCGGGCATGGCCGTTGTAGACGGAGGGATCGGTCTCGGGCTCGACGCCCTCGGGGGTGTTCTTCTTCAGACCCTCGACGGAGAGACGCTGGAAGGGAGCGAGGACCCAGGTGCCGGTCTCGATGGCGTAGGCAGGGGTGACGAGATCGGAGGCAGGGTCGGCGTAGTTGGTGGCCGGGTCGGGGGCGACCTGGCGCTCCTTACCGGGGTAGACGGGCCATCCGGCGACGTGGACCTGCTCGCCCATGGAGACGTTGAGGGACTTGAGGAAGGGGTTCATGTTCTCCCAGCAGTTGAGCTGGCCGACGCGGCCGATGCCGGTCTCGGAGACCGAGAGGAAGGTGTCGCCGGAGCCGTCGCCGTAGACGAGCTTCTCGACGTGGGTGGGCTTGATCTTGCGGCGGTGGTTGATGACGGTGCCGTCGGGGGAGATGAGGACCTGCGAGAGGTAGAGAGTGGCGTGGTCGAGCTCGGAGAAGCCCATGGAGACGTAGATCTGGTTGTCGCGGGCGGCGCGGCGGATGCGGCGCATCTCCTCGGAGTCGACACGGAGGGAGTTCTCGCGGTACTTCTTGAGCATGGGAAGGGATTGCATGTAGGTGACCTTCCACATCCAGTAGGGGTAGCCAGGAATCCCTGAAAGAGGTTAGCATACTGGATGCGTGATGAAGAATGGGAGGTTACTTACAAACTTCGGGGAAGGCGACCAGCTTGCAGCCAGCCTGGCCGGCCTCGTTGATGAAGTTGATGGTCTTCTGGACGCCACCCTCGAGATCGAACCACTGTTCAGGTTAGCATCTGGTTGAAGCTGAGGGAGGGGAAACTATTACACCGGGCTCGGAGGTGACAGCGGCGGCCTTGTATTTGGTGATAGGCATGTTGAAGATTGTTGATCGAACGAGTTCGAGATGTGAGATGGTTGTTTGCGTGAGGCTGTGAGTCTGGATTGATGTGTCTGAGTGTAATGCTCCAGAAAGATTCGAACTTTCAGAAGAATTCAACGTCCTTATATGGCCTCTAAGTTTCCATGTCAAGAATATGTCGGACAATCAAAGACTTCATGTCTGTCACCGGACTTTGAGAAGCATGGGCAAACCATCTGTGTCACGCTATGGTCCAACATGGCCTGTGTTGTCAGCATGGGCATCGAAATGTGTACAAACGCCGTTGAACGCCTCATAAAAATGCTCGGTATCAGTGCTCAAGCATAGGTATTCTTGGATCAAGTTGAGCAAGTTTCCTCAAGCCCGAGCCCCGTTCTACGCCGTCTGGGTGTGGCGTGATCGATAGCCATCTTTTCCGGGAACCAAGTGCGGAACGCTGTTGCTGTGACTAGAGGCACATCAAATTTTATGGAGCAATTACTTTACCATCAAAAGGCAATCTGGGGAATGAAGCTGGGACTGCTCCCTAAGGAGCATTCGCTCTGAAGTCTGAAGTATGATTCCGAGAATCAACGAATTTCCTCCGGAGTCACGCGGCCAACAGAGCAAAAGCCGCGACCTGTCGTGGCACAACTGGTGTGACGTAAAGCCACCGCCGACTGCCGCGCTTCTCCGGATCGATCAGACCAGATCGGTGGATGAATTAATTTAGCTCCCGTCTTCCCGGCGGCGCAGATCAAATCTGCGCCCCTCCGGGACCATCACCGGTGGTGGGGCGCCGGGGTCTGGTGTTACGTGCTGTTTTCAAATCCCGGCGGGGGCAGCGCAGACACCTACATCGTCCGATGTTCGGGAACGCTCGATCCCGATGGCAAATAATATGGAGATGGCCGGCAGTCACGGGGGATGGAAGATATGATGAACGCCTCTTTGCGTTTATTGATTCTGTGTATCTGAGTCCTGGTACTCCCAAGCGTCCAAACTCTGATGTCCTGGTCCTGCTTACAAAAGGTCCTGTATTCCCGTTTCCCAAGTGAACGCCGCAATCCGTTCCTCCGTTGTCAATCAAACCAAATCAAAGACGACCTCTATGAATCGATTCGAAGTCATACGCGCCTGACCTAGTTGAGCAAGTGGTCACGGCCGAGGATGGTGAGCATGACGGCCTTCCAGAAGGGAGCCTTCTCGACGTAGTCGCCACCGGCATTGTTGGTCTTGTCCCAGAGGCTGGGAAGACCCTCAGCACCGTACTTCTTGCGGAGCTCGTCATACTTCTCCTTGTCGTAAATGGCCCAAAACTCCTCCTCGGTGTAGTAGTGATGGGCGTAGAGCCACTTGAGGCCACCGAGCTGGCGAACCTTCTTCTCGATGTTGCGGTTATCCTCGACGAAGCGCTTGAAGGCAGCGGCACCGATGGGGTTCTCGTAAAGAGGCCAGGAGGCAGTCTTGAGACCCCAGAGACCGACGTTGATGACGGTCTGGTCGGTGTCGAGACTGTTGGCGAGATGAAGGGTGGCCTCGGTCTTGGCCTTAATGGGGCAGAGCCACATGGGGTAGACGTGAAGGGAGTCGTCGGCCCACTTGAGGAACTTGTCAATATTCTCCTGGGGAATAGCCAAGTCTTGGACGATGAAGGACTGGGAGCGACCGCTGTGGTGCATAGTCCGGTAGAGCTTGCTGGTGTGCATGAGGGGGTTCATGAAGAAGCGCGAGAAGCGGTTGAATAACGCCGGCTTCTGGCCGTACGTTCCCATCCAGAAGGCGCCTCTGTCGTAGCGGAAGAGGTAGTCCTTGACAGGGACGAGCTCGACGACGGTGCCCTTGGCACAGGGGTCGCGAGCCTTAGAGTAGGTGCAGGTGTCACAATCGGTGTGACGAGCGTGGGCAATGGACTCATGGGCGTGAAGGTAGAACCAGGGATCCTGAGCGCGGCTGAAGCGGACAATGGGAACGCCCTTCTTGGCATCGTCAGTGAAGGTGCCAAGAATGATGACACCGCTGGTAGGGCCAAAGAGGATGGCCTCGACGAAGTTGACGAACGAGACGTTGTCGGTGTAGAGCTTCAGCTTCTCGGTGGCGTCAGAGATGGAGTGAACAGGAATGTAGCGAAGCTCAACGTAGCGATGAGCCTCAACGAGCTGAATCTCGAACAAGGTGCAGACGCCAAGGGTACCGCAAGCTCCAATGGCTCCGTTGAAGAGGTCGGGGTTCTCCTCGCGGGAGGCCTTGATGAGACGACCGTCGGGGAGGATGATCTCGACAGAGTTGACAGACTGGTCAAAGTAGCCATGCTGGAACGAGGAACTCTCGGCAGCGGTGCCAGAGAAGCTGCCGCCGACAGTGATGCCAGGAAACTCGGGGACAACCTTGGGAATGAGACCGTGCTTGAGAGCGGCGGTGACGAGAGCGTCCATCGAGACGTTGGGCTCAACGACGGCGATCTTCTTGGCTTCATCGATCTTGATGATGTTGTTCAAGTCGCTAGTGTCGAGAACCTCAGAAGCCTTGCGGGTGCTGGGGCGAGTGCTGTTGGTGTCGCCATGGTAGATTCTGAACTTGGTGCCAGCGGTGATGAAGCTCTTGACCTGGGCAATCAGGCTCTCGGTAGCAATCTTGTGCTGCTTGAACTTCTTCGCGTCCATGTTTGCGATTGGCGATGCTTAGATCGTCTTCTGATGGTCGAGCGATGATTTGTTGATTTTTGTGAAGCCAGTCGAGATTTTGACCGAGGTGGTTGTGGGTTGAAAATATTTTCGAGGGCAGGATCGCAAGAAGCGAAAATAAAACTCTTCAGGTAAGGTAGGCAAGTCTCATTGAGCAGACGACTAAGCGGGAAGAGTAACAGACTGGTGAAGCAAAGGAGCTGTCCGGAAGGCAGCGGAATGTCCTGAACAGCTGAGTCGTTGTGTCTTGCTCGGGAGTCTCATCCGCAGAGAGACTCCGTCGAGCTAGGAGCGAATGAGAGCAGTGAACTCGAGTCTAACCCTAAGGTATGGAACTGACCGGCAGCAGATTGGGCAATATAAGAAAGAACGACAGTGAGGTTTTAAGGGATTGAAATTGGACGTCCTCAAGGACAAAGCATTTGGCTTACACCCAGGAGGAACTCAAAATGCACCATTGTTCTTTGGAGGGCTGCTTTGTGATAGGTGTGTCTTCTTACGATACGCACCGCAAACGGTCGATCAAAGGCTGCCTGAGATGATGAGATGGGTTCAATTGGAGCAAATTGATCTTTTGGCAGTCTTTCAGGCAAAGTATGGATTTCAGGGTTGTCTGCCAATTGTGATGGAATGTTCTGGAGTAAGAAGTTGGGATGAACTCTCTTGAGTTGAGGTTTGTGTGGATTTTGCCCACTTCACACCTTTCTCTAGGGCTCTCTTAGTGAAATTGCCCATGGAAGGTTCATTGCATATCCGTGAGTCGAATTTAGACTACAGTCTATGTTTGTGGAACTACCTTTGCTGGAGATGGGCTTGGTAGTCGTAAGACTCTACTGTTTGCAAGCAAACTTGATGACTGCATGGACAGCCGCATCAAACAATCACAGTGAAGCTTTGATCAGACACTTTTGTCACAAAGTCTTTCAGAAAGAAAGAAAAGTAAGCCATCAACTTGGTGCGATTACCCGGTGCCAGATGCACACACGCCACCGTGACTCAGCTGGGTATACCAGCTCGCACAACAGCATGGGAGATATGACATGTGCCGACAACTGTTGACATTCATATTCAGATTTATATAGCAAAGAAAAGGCAGTACAATTCAAAAGAAAGCTGCTCAATTGGAAGCAAGATTGCCCTGTTTATTGATGGCGGGCCGATGGCGGCCTATGAATCCGGATGCACGAGATAGCGGGCGATTAGCTGCTTAAAGTCGGATCTGATAAGTCAAACTCTCGGCAATTGTCAATCTTTCTAACGGGAAACGTCATCTGGCTTGCTTATCGCAGATGAAGCCACTTTTGGCTGGGCTCTCCGGGTTCACGAGGTGGCTTGCAGCGTCGTCCAAATATTGGACGTCATCATCCCGTCAAAATCGGCGGGACCGCTCACCGGCGGCACCTGCTTGAAAACTTTCCAACGTTCTCATGGAAAGCGTCGTTGAAATCCAACGTTGGTGTTTCCATCTTGATTCTGAGCTGCTGAAGGGAAAGAAGCCACCAGGATGCCATCCAAGATGAGGAAGGCCTGACCGACGTCCCCATTGACATTGCCCATGCCCGTCACACCCGCCTCTTTGCCCTTTCCTGTCACTTCAATATTCTTTCCAGAACTCACATCAGTCTTCTGTTTTGATCTTTCCCAGTTATTTCTGTTTCCCTTTGTCACCTGACTGACATCGATGGCCACTTCTCGACATCCCGACGTCGTGGCCGTGGTCGTCAAACGTCCCTTGACGTCCTGCATCGTCATTCTTGTCCGTCATCTGTCTTCTCTTCATCAATTTCCTTATCAATTCAAGCTCGAAGATCTGTGGCGTGAGTCACCACACCCGGGATCGCAAATTTGTCTATACTGTATTTTAATATCGACCCTCGCCGCCCGCCTTGTCCCTCCAACACTACCATAACCTCGTTGTCGGAAAGCCATCCAACGCCCTATTTTGCTTCCAAAATGTCTCAGAGTAACAGGCAATTGGCCAGTTCCCTCCTAGCTTTTCATACTGCGCTTGATGCACTGCGCCAATTGCATCGCCTCATTGACAACGCCCCCGCGGAAGAACTTGTTTACTTCACCTCTATGCTGGCCCTTGACGCCTGCGGCGACAACGACCCGGACTTGCAGTCAGGATCTCCAGACTCGAACGACGACATCGATGCACATGTGGCGGATCCTGCCAACATTCCTATAGATCCATCGAAGAATGACCACTATACCGATGCCGACGGGGACTTGGAGATGACAGACGCCCCTACACAGGAATTCGGGACTCTGCTGGATCTGGACGACCTGTTCGAGACCTTCAGCCCGGTAGACGAATTAGATCGTCAAGACCAACGATCTGACGCATCTACACTGAGGAACCTTGCGGCCATACAGAATTTCACGAGCATCCAAACCCATCAGATCGCTGATGCAGAAACGCTGGACGTCCAAGAAGCAAAGCATACGAATAGTCAAAACACTCAGGGCAACGCTCTGCAAGGATTCGTGACTTCAAAAGAGGACTCATCAGATGCGGCTCATGTGGAGCATGTTGAGTTCGCCAAGGACGAAGAAGTTGGAATGGTTGAGCATGTCGAGTACGCAAACTCGGGACAGACTGAGAGCGACGAAGGTGGCGGCGGATACGACGGCGGCGATAATGACACCGATTCACAGCTAAGAGACCCCATGGAGGAGCTCCGACAAGAGCTGAAGGATCAACGCGATGACCTTGACTGTTATTACGAAATGACACGCCGCCAGCCGCCTTTGGATCACGAGGTTACGGCACCATACTTGTACTGGTGGTACCTCCACGTCTGTAACAAGCTTCGGCACCGTGAAGAGCTAAAAGGGAAGGCCAGCATGGCCACCATGCTAGAATCCGAGCGGGTTAGAGAAGCATCCAGCAGATGGAGGGAGGCCAGCGGTAGATCACGATACCAACTGCTGAGCACTGTCAGCCCTCAACCTGATCACAAACGGGAAGCTCGCTTGTATGGCACAGGGCTCTTTCATGCTGCGAGGGCAACGTTGATCTCACAGGGGCGGAGCGTTGACTGCGTGGAACAAGTACAAAAGAAAGGGCTGTTTCGTGGAGTATCAGTCGTAAATCGACCGGTGGAAGACTCCTGGCCTGGCTCCTTGCAGCAACTCTCGCAGAGACACTCCTTGAGAAAATCATTGACAATGGAGGAGTATGAGAAAATGGAAAACCCAGAAGACGTATTCCCGGAGGCTAAACAGATCCAATGGTGATAGGCAAGACGAAGGCAGCGTTGGATCATGATGCTTTGAAGCAGCGAATAAATAATGCGCTTCAGTAGATTCTAAGATGCATAAATTGAATATAGCAAGGTGCCTTCTGACATTTACTATTCTGTGTTGTCTCTGTTAACATCATCTTTGCTATGAACATCACCAGAACCGCATCAGGTGCGTCAGCATGGCGCAGTAAACCCTGAATTGATGTCGGAAATGTCAAGAGCAAGGGAGATTCTCTGCAGTTATTTACGGCAATACTGATCATTCTTTCTCGGGATCCTGCATGCGACGACGAACCTCCGGATCCTGGGTCTGCTCGTGAAGAGCAGTTTCAGTATCATTTCCAGCAGGCTTTCCAGAAAACACTAGAGGTATGGGTTAGTGTTCGGAACTCAAAAAGACGCTTTGACCGGCCGCATAGGTGACTGAAACTTACAGGCTTCCATCTCCTCGAGAGACTTGCGCTTGGTCTCCTTGATAAAGAACCAGACAAAGACGACCAGAGCCCAGTTGAAAATGCAGAACATGAGGAAGGTCTTCCGGCCGAGGTCTTGGACGGCATGTGGCGTGGCTTGCGAGAAGACGAAGTTGAACAGCCATTGCGTGGATGTTCCGATGGCGATGCCTGCTTCGCGGATGCGGGAGGGGAAGATCTCGCCCATGTAAACCTGAAGTTGGTCGGTTAGTGCTTCGTCTTCTCGGGATTGAGAGTATTGAGACTTACCCAAGGCGCTGGGCCCCAGGAAATGTTGTAAGACATGGCTTCCAGATAGATCATCGTCATGGATGCGATGGCAGTAGAAGTCAGACCCTGGTCAACGGACTTTGGTGGGTTGGTGGCTGTGAGACACGCGATGATGAGCATGTACGCTCCCATGAGGAAAGCACCGGCTAGGAGTGAGCCTCTGCGACCCATGCGCTCAACGAGGAAGAGGAGGTAGAAGAGACATGAAACTACTTCGACGACGCCGAAGAAGCCAGTAATCAGGAGGTTATCTTGGCCGGCGCCGACGGCGGCAAAGACCTGGGGTGCATCTGCAATATCGATTAGTATCAAAGGAAGGACGAATTGAGAGAGGTTTTGGCTTTTGACAGAAGGAGCGAGGCTTGCTTACAATAAGCCAAAGAGGTATTGCCGGTGAGTTGGACACCTAGCAAAGTCAGCTTCGAAGTGCAAGTAAATCCGAATCGGCGGCTTACGTACCCATCTGAAGAGCGATGATGAGGAGAATACGGTAGCGATTGGTTGGCTGAACCAATTCCCTCCATGTCAGACCCTCCTTCTGGCTTTCCTCCTCCTCGATGGTGGTGATGATCTCAGCGAACTCTTGCTGAACCTCAGGCGTGTTCTCGCCACCACGCACCCACACAAGGGACTGCAGGGCTTCGTCCCTCCTGCCAGTCTTGGCCAGCCATCTCGCACTTTCTTTGCAGAGTAACATCCCCAGGCCTAAGATTGCACCAGGGACAAGTTGGAGTCCGACGGGAATTTGCCACTGCTTCGTCGAAGGTTTGAGGTGCTTGCTAACCCCATAGTCGATCCAGTAACTTGTCATGACGCCCATTGTGAAGAAGAACTGGAACATGCTACCGAGCATGCCTCGGATGTTTTTGGGCGCCATCTCGGCGGAGTACATGGGGATGACAACGGTGGCCATGCCGACGCCGACACCGCTGATGACTCGAGCTACGTAGAACGCCGCCGCCAGGGAGTGGGTGTTGATCGTTTGGACCACGGCGCCGATGCAGAAGATTGTCGAGGCGAGGATGATGGACCATCTTCGGCCATAATTTGCGGTGAAGGGCCAGATGAAGAAGCAGGAGAAGAATGCTGGAAGGAACGGTTGTTAGGATTTTGTGTTACGGGATGCTCTTGGTGAGAGTAACTCACCACCTGCCTGCAGCAAGCTCGTAGAGTTAGAGCCGACATTTGCCTTCTGTGATGAGCTGTATCGAAAGTCGGTTTGAAACCCTTCAAAGGTGAGAATTCCGCCGATGATGCCAGTGTCGTATGCAAAGAGGAAGGAGCCTACGCAGCAAAGTGCTATGAGGTAGACGGCTCGGAACGTCCCAAGTGCCTTCGACATGTCGAAACAGATAGGATACAAGCTTTGGTGATGGATCTTCACCCAAGAATCACGAGGCACCGGCTGCCATCCATATTAAGGGATTCCATGCTTGAAATATTGATCCAAGTCGGAAATACTGACTACCTTACTCTGTTCAGCGCAGTCCAGCACGCCATTCCGAGACACCCAATGGCTGGGTACTGCAGGATTCACGAGAACCGCAACATTCGGGCGATTGTTGAAGTCCTTCAAGCACGCAATGAGACCATTGACCCCAAAACCAGGGCCTGCCATGCTCCCCAACCAACTTGCCCCATTCTTGCCCCGGCTTGTATGCCGGATGTCGGTCGGAAGGCCCAATCTGGGCTGGTGCAATGTTCGGAGTTGCTCCACATTCCCGTTTGGGCGACCGGACCGACTACCGAGACTCTCGGCCAGCTGCGGGGGACATCTACGGCGAAAGCTAGGAGAGCCGCCCATCCGCAGCCATTGACCTCTCAAATTGTCTGTTCCGGTGATGTTCATGCCGGATATCGTGCGGACTTCTGCTTTGAGGACTTTGCTGGCCCACGTTAGTTACCGCAACGAGGGGCACTGATGGAACAGTGGGGCATAGCTGTAGAGGGGCCTCGTTGCAGCATGGAGCTATCTTGAGCTCTTATCGAAGCACTATCTGCCCAAGCTGCCGTATATGAATTCGACGCGTTCGTTGAGATATTTACGTGTTTTTCTCAGAATCTTTCTGCCTGGTAATTCTCTGTTTCGACCTCATTTCCGTTGACTGTATTTCAAGATGACGACCCAGAGGCCCAACATCATCTTCATCATGGCTGATGACCATGCTTCCAAGGCCATTAGTGCCTATGGGGCTGGAATCAACCATACGCCCAATATTGACCGTCTGGCGAGCGAGGGAATGAAGTTCAACCACTGCTACGTCACCTTCCATCTGCACCCCGTTGCGAGCAGCTATCTTGACCGGTACTCACAATCACGTCAACGGCGTGATGACCCTGAACGACAGCATCAACAAGCATCTACCCAATGTTGCAAAGCACCTACGAACAGGCGGTTACAACACGGCTATGGTGGGGAAATGGCACTTGGGTGAGGGCAAACAAAACGAGCCCACTGACTTCGACTACTGGTCCGTCCTCCCAGGGCAAGGTGACTACTGGGACTCAGAGTTCATTGAGCCGTCTGGCGAAAAGATCGAGGAGGGCTACGTCACAGACATCATCACAGACAAGTGCCTCGACTTCATCAACAAGACCAAAGACACCGACAAGCCCTTCTTCGTCATGTGACACCACAAAGCACCGCACCGTTCGTGGGAATGCGATGACAAGCACAAGAACCTCTACACCGACCCGATCCGCGTCCCCGAGACCTACGACGACGACTACAAGAACCGCGCCAAGGCGGCGAAGATCGCCAATATGCCCGTCGCCGAGGACCTGACGTACCAAGACCTGGGGCTCGTGCAGCCCGACGGCGGAAACAGGGTCGGCGAGCGCGTGGTGCAGGAGTCGAACTCTGCGCAGCGCAAGATCCCGACCGATGCCAAGTGGCTGATTGACAAGGAAGACGGGACGGTGTTCACGTTCAAGAACGGCGACGACCTTGCGCACTTCAAGTTCCAGCGATACATGCAGCGCTACCTTCGCGTCATCCAGTCTGTGGACGACAATGTCGGTCGAATGATGAACTACCTTGAAGACAACGGGCTGGCTGAGAACACGATTGTGATCTATACGTCGGATCAAGGGTTCTTCTTGGGTGAACATGGGTGGTTTGATAAGCGCTTTATGTACGAGGAGTCGTTCCAGATGCCGTTCCTTATTCGCTATCCCGCAGCAATTGCTAAAGGCCCGGTATGCGACGACGTCATCTGCAATGTTGACTTTGCGCCGACGTTCCTCGACTTTGCGAATCTGCCAGTGCCAAGCTACATGCAGGGCGTCTCGTTCCGGGAGCTGCTCAGCGGCAGGACGCCGGCAGACTGGCAGCAGATTGCATACCACCGATACTGGATGCACAACGATATCATCCATCACGCATATGCACACTACGGTGTCCGAGACCAACGATACAAGCTCATTTACTGGTACAATGAGGCCCTGAACGTGGCGGGCGCCAGGCCAGGCGGCGAAAAGGATAAGGAGTGGGAGTTGTTTGACTGCGATAAGGACCCCTTGGAGCTGTTCAACATGTATCATGATCCCACGTATACTGAAGTCGTGAAGCACATGACGGGACTGCTGGAGTTGAAGATGGTGCAGATCGGGGATGAACCCGTTCATCCAAGGCTTGGTGCGACGAGTGGGTCGGTTGAGCTCGCGAGTAAGTTATGAGACAACCTCGCAGGTCGCATCTGATGTTTCCATGGACAGTGCGCCTCCAGGCGGCAAACTGCGAAGAAAAAAGTTAGAAGGGAAGAAAGGTTTCCATGGACAGTCTGAATGAATCATGAAAAGTCTATTTTGATTATTAGCTGGGTGAATGTTCGTCCTCGGTTTTATTGTTCCTATTCAGTTCAATGTGATGCTGAAATACTGCTGAAGAAACACCCGCGATGTGGTTTTTCAGACCAGCGCAATTCCCCAGAAATTCACGCCGACATGGTGTTAATTGACCGGGGCACAGTTCCCGTACACATTCTGCCATTGGCTCATGAAGCTCCGTCTTGGATGTCGTTACTCAACCCGCTCCTCACGTTATGTAGACCTTACTTGTTGAGTAGGCAAAGCGCGAGTTCTCCGCATGCCCAGAGAAGAAGAAAGGCCCCGCCATTGTCCAGAGGTCCTTCGGCACCGGGAGACGGGGACATCATGTTAGAAGGCGCAAGAAGAACCCTTACTAACCGGAATCAATCACCTGCTGCGTTGAGTGAACGTTCTTTAGACTTGCGTCTCCAACTTTCACCGACCACCGCGCGAGCCCGATAGACTGGCTGAGTCGCGACAGGCATAACAACATGAGACGAGAGCTAAGACAATGAACCGGGATGCCACTGTTTCAACAACAAGATGATGGACTCGTTCGTTGGGTGCTTCCAGGCCGGACCAGCCACCGCACGTCAAACATGCTCACAATGCAGATGGCGAAAGGTAAGCGATACCGACAGCATGGCCCTCGGTCCATCCCCCGTCCCTGACCAAAGTCCTTTGGCTTAACTCGGTTCAGGTCCGATGCGATGCTGGTTCCCAGCAGTGTTGCGGGAACTGCTCACGCCTAGGGCTGAGTTGCTCTTTTTCAACAGCAGAGGAGGACGCCAACATAACAATGTTGGCTGCGCACCAGCTTGCTTCAACTAAACCACGGCGACTGCGAGGAACCCGGGCATGTCGGAGCTGTCGAGATAAAAAGGTTCGCTGTTCCGGAACATCTCCGTCGTGCACAAATTGCAAACGACACGGGCGAGAATGCACATATCCCAGCCCTGCGCGCAGTGTCCGGGCGCCGTCTCCGCAAAGCACGTCCACCGAGGGGGAGGACTCCCTTCACGGTGCCGAGATCGCCCAGCACATACCGGCTTGTGTAGAGTCCTTCTTCGAGAAGGTTTACCCACTTCCATCCCATGCGTTTCTTCACCCGGAAACGACAATGGAGAGGTGCCGGGCTGGCAAGATTGACCCGGCCTTAGCGTATGCCATTTGCGCCCTGGCAACACTACACTCGGCTTTGGACCTTCAAACCCGAGAGAGAGCCACTCCATGGGTTCAAACGGCCGAACAGAGAATATGGCACCATCTGGAGTGTCCTACAATAGCACGTCTCCAGGCTCTTCTGCTCATCATCCATTATCAGATGGAGACTGGACGGTTCCAAAGGGCTTTTATGCTGACCGCTACGGCAGCGAGATTTGCTGCCGCCATGCGGTTAAATCATAAACGGCCTGCTCTAAACCTTGTTGCTCAGGAGGTGCGACGTCGTATCATGTGGTCCCTCAAGATCACTGAAAGATACTTTTCGGTTGGGCTGCCGGAGTTTGAAGCTTGCCCGATTGAAACAATTTACTTACAGTTCCCATCAGCCGAGGAGGACTTTTATCCAACGTTTGAGCCAGGAGATGGCAGCTGCTCCAGGCTATATGTCAGGCTTGAGATTATCCGGAGAGACATCATGAAGTTGACGAGGGGCGTTGCACTCTGTGACCAGCCTTTCATGCCCCTGGCAAAGCTCATTGGGGGCTTTGAGAGAGACTTGGCTGAAGTCGGATCTCAAATGCCGGATGGCACAGAGTTCCCCCTGTCTCAAATTCAGGCACACTTCAATGACCGATGGCTCAGAAGAAGACTCTTCATGCATGTCTCTTTTCATCAAGCTCACTGCGATCTTTACCGAATCTTGCTGTCTGACTACCCGAGGTCTACCCCGAAGCGGCGCCTCGGGTAGTCCTCGATGCCATCGATGAAGGCTACATAACGACTGCATACCGCAATTGCCTCAAGCACTCCACATCCATCATTCAGATTTTGACCAACTTAAATCAACACAGCCCCAGTCATCTGCTTCTTGAGTTTGATACCGCAATATGTGCATATCATGCTACAAGGCTTGTGCTGTTCATATCTCGCTCTGGGAGGTCGCAAGATTTGCCATCTGCTGAATTTGCTCAGAGTCGCGCAGCTCTGTTCTTGGCTGCGCTGAAGCGGTTCTTTCCAGCATCTGCTTTGGTCAAGCCTATAATCAACGACATGGAGCGCTTGACCCAAGGACATGCGCCGCAGGAAATAGGGATCGGTGGGCTTTCCTCGCCAGAGTTCCAAGAAGGGAGAAGAAACTTGGAGCAACAGCTCTCCACAGTCGCTAAGGCCAGACAGAGGCTCGCCATACACAGTTTGCTGAGACAAGCCGACTTTACCGACGAAGATGACGGGGAACAGTCGTCTTCAATGTCAACAACCGGGCTATCCCCCGTCATGACAAGACGGACGCCGTGAGACCTCATCTAAAACAAGCCCCTGTCAGCTCAAAATTTGATTAATACATGAGGACTCAAGCTTTTTTGCAGCTCGGAAAGTGGGTTGAGTAATTGGGTAGCTCCTAGGTAGCATCGTGAAACAATTAGATTAGTGGAGTAGGCGTTGTTTTAGTCGCGAGGCCAGAAGTCTGGTTGGCCTGGAAAGCTGCATCAACCTCTCTTATCCGTAAATAGGAGGGATGAATCCGATAGTTAATAGGTGCAAGGACTTACACGAGAAGAAAGCTTATCAGTTACGGCCCAACAGGAAGCTGCGGCCCGTTTGGATGGCGTGGCCTGTTGTCGCAAATAGAGAGACTTGACACGCGCTTGCGCGCGCGTTAGGGCGCAGAACGGCCTTTGCAGCATATTAGCAGTCGCTTATTCCCAAGAGTACAGTTCACGATCTCGAAATAAACTTTCGCATTCCCCGCAGGACACTTATTTATTCCGTACTTCGCTCTGTAGGGCCCCTCCTGTCTGCGACTACTCTGCGTTTCAGCGCGCCTCACGGCGTGCCCGCCCTGTTGGTACCCTAAAGGCCTCAACTGTCAGATGCCGTCTCAACATCCCTGCCAACTGACTCGAAGGCGTAACTTTCATGGTGATACTGCCGGTGTGAGGACTTGTAAGTGAGCAAACTGAAGAACATAAATATCTCTTGATTCTCTGGAAGTAAGCACGCAATTAGTCCAAATCAAGTTGCAATCATTCAGTCTTCTACAACATCTTAACTTATACAATTACAAACGACTTGCCGGTCAAAGTCTCATTATTAAATTATTCAAAATGAAGTTCTACTCTGTCCTCCTCTTCGTCGCCTCCGTCGCTGCTGTCGCTCTCAACACCGACGTTCCTCCCGAGCTTCACCAGCCCGGCCGCCGCGCCGTTGACTGCGGAGCTTGCGCTCGCCTCAACTTCTGCCCCGGCAAGCCCAACAACAACGTCGAGTGCGAGCTCGACGGCTGCTGCAAGAAGTAAATTACTTCAGCTGATGTTCGAGTCACAAAGCTACCGGTAAGCATTCGAAACTATGACGGTGACTCACTGGAGCTGTTCACTAACTCAACTTAGAGACATGCACACCTGATACCCTAGACCAATGGAAGCTACTGTGGTCGAGAACAACTTGGGAGCGAGAGGCCCAGAATGGTTCTGAATCCACGTCGACTTAGGAACATGATATTGCAATAAGATACCAAACATCTCGCCCAAAGGACTTGCTCAATTGTTGCTTTAAGCTGTGACTCGACATAATCCCACATCAATGCTAGAGTGCGCCATAACAGAACTAGGTTCCGGCGCCTGAGCAATTTCGAAAGAATGAATATTAGGATACGTATTGTGATGAATTACGAAACTAGGCCTCATTCTGTGAGTCTTGTTGAGATGTATGATTGATGAAACAAGAGCGCCGCTGCGTTACCTGTGAGTTACACCAGAGTTGCGTTCAGGCTTTGCAGATCCTCAGACCTGGAGCTGCTCCCCACCCAGAAATTGTAAAGTCCTATCTCAACCTCCCACGCTCCACCGACAAAATAGCCGAGTTCGTTGTACGGGACAGACAGTGTGACTTCTTCCGACTCGCCTGCTTCAATTCCAACCTTATGAAAGCGAATGAGTTTCATAACTGGAAACTCAATCTGGGTATATTCCGGACGGTAGTAGAGTTGAACAACCTCTTGACCGAAAACACTGCCAGTATTGGTCACGTTTACTGTGACGGTCACCTGGCTGTTTTGCTCACACACAGCGGAAACGCTGCTGTTGCTGGTAGATTGGCATGTCAGAGATGGCGACGAGATGTTGAAAGTCGTATAGCTCAGTCCGAAGCCAAATCTAATGGGAGCATAGCGTGTTAATTCCGGGAGATGCCAGTCGTATTGTGTTGCGCGCAGTATCAAAGCCGCCCTCATCATCAGACGGGAAGTAATCGTAGGCAACAGGAAACGCGGCCTCTGCTTCGGGGAATGTGATTGTCAGCTTCCCACTGGGGTTGACATCTCCGAAGAGAATCTCAACCAAAGCGTCAGCCGTGTATTCTCCAGCGAGCCAGGTGTGAAGAATCGCCTTGGATCTCTTAGTTGACTCGTTCAAAAGGAATGTCTGTCCACCACTGAGGACCAATACTGTTGGCACACCCGTATCAAGAACGGCATCCAAGAGATCTTGCTGCAGACCCGGAAGCCCTAGATCAGGGTGACTAAAACCTTCGCCGTCGGTTCGATGCAACGACTCGTGCGTGGCATCAAACGATCCCCAGCCAGATCCGAGAACAACCACGGCGAGTCCGATCTCCTTCGCGGTGGTGACGGCCGCATCAATGCCAGAGCTGTCGTTCGTGCTGAGAATGTCGACGCCAGCCACATACTTGACATTTTCGGCCCCAAGCTCCCGCTCAAGACTTCTTCGAAATGTGTCACAGTAACATGAATCCGATGCATTGTTGGCGGCGTACTGGCCGGTGTTCAGAATGTCCGCATAAGGCCCTAGAAGTGCGACGCGGGGAACATTGCTTTTAGTCAAGGGCAAGGTTCCGTCGGTTTGGAGCAGAACGATAGCTTCTCTGGAAATGTTCCGGTTGATATCGAGGTGTCTTTCGTTCCGAAGGGTCGCGTTCATGTTTTCGATGGAGGGTAGAGGAAGATCGAAAGTTCCAGTTGCGAACTTGATCTGCAGAATTGCGTGCACTGCCTCGTCGATGAGCCCCGCGATTTCCGTGTTATTTATCGACTCGATGAGTGTTGGGAAGGCGGATGGTGGTCGCGGAGATAGCTCATGCTCCAACCCACCGCGAAGAGCTTTCAAGCCAGCATCGGCATACGACTTGGCCACCTTCGACTGGGTGTACATGTTTCTAATCGAGCCGGCATCGGACATAATCAGTCCCTTGAAGCCCAGCAAGTCCCTCAAAATGTCCTTGTTAAGATAATTATTCCTGGACATGGGTATCTGATCCACGCTTGCATATGAGACCATGAGAGATAGGGGACTAGCCTCTCTGATAGCCTTGACGTATGGGGCCCCGATGTCGTTAAGAATGTGGTTCAGTCCGCCCTGCATGCTAGCTGTGTTGACGCCACCGCTGCTCGAGCCATAGACCCAGTGCTTGATCGTAGTGGCCACCTTGACAAAGGCGTTTTCGTCTTTCTCTTCCATGGTGTTGATGTAGTGAGATGCAAACTCGCCCACGAGGTATGTATCTTCTCCGAACCTTATGTCACAGTTGGTTAGTCGAATGAGGCCAATCATGAGCATGGGCTTGGATCTTACATCTCGCCATTCCGACCATTTCTCGGGTCCTTGGCCAAGTCAACCTCGGGCGAAAGTACCCAGTGAGTACCCACCGCCATGTTCTCGTCACGAATCGCAGCGATAGCTTGCTCGTAGAGTGGAGTATTCCACGTTGCGCCCATGGAGATGGCCCCTGGGAAGATGGTGGCGCCTGAAATCATCAAGCCATTGACGGAATCGGCGATTGTGATATAAGGAATGCCCAGACGTGTGTTGTTGATTTGATCGGCCCGTACCTTGCTAGCAATTGGTAGCAGCTCATAGGCATAGTTCGTAGGGGCACCGAAACCTGCGACCGTCTTAGCTCCCAAGCAAATCATTGCAGTTACTAAACTTACCAATTTGACCATTTTGTGTCTTTCGAATCTCCTCAAAAGAGGTCTCATTGTAAGACAGTGCACCGTTGACCCTTTCAGCAAGCCGACGGATGCCGCCCAACTGGCCAACCTTCTCCTCCCAAGTCATCAACTTGAGGAGGTCGTCGGCTCTCTCTTTTGGAGACCGTGATGCATCTTGATATAACGACCCGTTGAATTGGGATGCCGTAGACGCAAGTGCTCTGATCTGAAACAAAGAGATGGCGATAAGAGTGGCCAAAAGTTTCGCCATCTTAAATGTGAGGTCCGCCTGATGATCAAGGTAGATGAAAACACGATCTCATTCCGTACTTTGGCCTGCTGTTTATATCGCGAGAAACTACATGATGGAAGCACGTCATTTGATGAGTCCCACGTTGGACCATCAAGCCGGTGACAAGAGCGCCTGGCGCCATGCGTTCGGCAAGGAAGCCCGGAACGGGTGACCCACTTAGACACCCGGGCCTCCGGTCTTCGAGCCGGATGTCGGTCGGAAGTCCCGAACAGGAAGGGTGCAGAGGAACACATCCAGGCACCCCCGCCTCCTACCACGGCGCTAAAATTGCGTCATCACAGCTGGTGGTGTATCGGCTGTCACACCTCGGTGACGGCTTTTATGACTGTCAGCTGACCTTACGCAGAGTTCGATGCTGCTCAACACAATGCATCCATGGATGTTATTAAGCACGAGCATCGCAGTTCGAGATGGCCTTTAGAGCCTTCAAAGTCCACTGATTCACTGTCGGCACTTTTGCGATTGTTGCGCTACCAGTGTCACCTGTAAGCAGTAGTAGCGGCTCTATCTCGCGGCTTTCATGTACTTCATGGCCGCGGCAACGCCCGAGCACCGTAGCGAGCATGAGGCCGAGAAATCATACTCAACATGCCGACTGGCGAGAAGCCCTCGCATCATGACATACTCCGACGCCTGGAGTCGACTTGATGAGGGCGGTTTCAGTAGATAAAGACAACCAAACATTCAACCTCCCGAGGGGCGAAGAAGCCATTTTGCGGCTTGAACTAAGGGGCATGACACGATTTCATACACAAGGTTCTAAGTAGGACTTCTATCTGCAGCCATTGGCAGTAGGACGATATATCAGCGGAAAAATACTCGACAGCGGTAAGAGATGAGCCGAAGATGGTGAGGTCCTCCCTGCTCGTCTTTGGCGGAATAATTGTTGCTTGGTGAACTACATGAAGCCGAAATATTGACCACTCATCTAGATCAATCAACTGACTCAAATCATTGCAACTCACTGTCCAGCCAAGCTTCGCTTCCCTGTACTTACCCGCTCATCTGATATTCGTGGACACTGCAGGACGATACAAACATCCAAGAAACACAAGAATGCGGTAATTGGTGTTGTAAAACCCCGATCTCCTAGCGATTGGTTTATATCGACCGACTAATAGTACGTAGCTGAGTCGTTGACATCAGCTGAAGCAGAAAACGAGGGCTACTGCTCAGCTTGCATATTTGAGGTTGCTACCGAACTCGGGTATCTCGTTTGATGGAACGGCGTGCCAACATGCTGGCGATCTCCTACTCGGTGCCATTTCCGTGTGGTCATTCGGTAAGCTGACGATTCATCTCATTCGTGCGAAATCCAAGTGGTGACGATCTCCACCTCACTTGGGCAAGGCGTGGAGAACACTTAAGCTGATCGGCGCATGGAAGCCTCGGTGCTCATGACAGCAAGTCCGGAACTTAGTGTTAAGTCAACACTTGGGATGCGTGGCAAGATTAGGTCAGGATCGGGCGGCAGCAGTTTGCAGCTTTGGAGTAGGAAATGGGTGACTGTAGAGTCTGCCATTCACCAGTCTCGATTTGGTAGGCGGCCGGTATTGTGCGAGTGAGGGAGCCTACCTACATGTAGAGCTACCGCGTTGAAATCATTACCGGACTATTATCACGGTCTCCCTCCAAAGCCTGGCATACGCTCGGTTATTGTCTCTCCTTGTCCCTCAAATAGAAGAGATTCCCGCCTCTTGTGGAGTTTCGGTCTTTTCTCTGGTTTGAATACGAGCTGCTAGGAGTTTCAGGTACTAATCTCCTGCGTTGTATCCGTAGCCATGAAAAAGCTGCCAAGGCTGGATCGATATAAAGCTCTTGGCGTAATTGTTTTGGTTGGGCCGACGGGAGATCACAAAGGCCGTATTAGGCGGGCGAAGCAGAGAGGCGCAGAAGAGGAGTCGAGCTGGTGAAAGATGAGAGGTGAGAAACAGCTGTGAGAGGGGCAGGTGCGCAGAAAACTTGCGGGTGATTGGCAAGAGACTTTGCCAATGCAGAATGCCAATATTCGCAGTCTTGGCGGCCAATCCCCCTTTTCATAGTGCTACACGCCAAGACCACACTTCTCGCTCACTCACTTTGTTTCTCACTCCATCGGTCGCAATCTCACTCTCTGGTTTTTGAAAATTCGAATTGACAACGTCCAAGCTTTCGATGTCAGGGAAGACGGTCGTAGAGATGTCGTTGCATATTCTTAAGACAATTGGCTTGTATTTAGGTGAGAAGGGTTGGCAGCTGTATTGCGTCTCACTGGTTAAGGAACAGGGGTCTGCCCCCTCCTCAAGACCACAGCACGCAACACCCATGTCCACCCCCATCCGATCAGCAACACATCTGCTCAGATAGGCGACGGCTCCCGCTGTAGCTGCACGGCGACACTCTCATTCAAGTTCTTCCTCCAACAGCCAGCGCATGTTCATTTGGATGAGGCCTTGGCATTCATCTATCTCTGAGATGCCGCGCGCGCTACCGCACTTTCAAACGCTTGAAACATGCACGCTTGGCAACTCTAGCGCAGCGTCACATCATCGCGTGCTGGGCAGCGGTACTGCCCATTTTGGGGGCTGGCTGGTTCGTGGTTTCGACGATGAGTGGGTAGTCGCTAGTCATCCGATGAGCCTATTCCCAACCCCTGTAACCTTCTTCACTTCGTCTGTTCTTTCCAGCATCCCAGTTGACAACGTCCCAGTACCACAGCTACATTCATGACATAACGAATCGCAAACGAGCTCCGAACTCCACACCGCAGGCTGGCTACTGCCGGACCTCTTTCGTTCTATTTGTCTCCTACACTCTTTAGGAAGTCAAGCCATACCCAGCCCACTGTTTCTGGCAAACATGCCAGCCGTAAGGGATCAGAAAGTGAATCTCCTTACTCGCGCCGTTAATTTCAATGTGACGGTCTTGTGTGAGGCCAATCAGATCTGATGGCGGGCGGTCACGGCCAGCTCTCTGTCCACGGCCTTTTTGTCCCGAGATTCCCAACATCCTGGCGTTCCTCTGAGGCTACCCTAGTCTTTGCTGACGGGGAAATAATCAAGGGAGTCGATGGAGCTGCGGAGTGCATGCGATAGGTTGAAGGGGTTCTGGAAATCAACGTGGGTTGACCTCGTTTGCCACTTTTAGGAATCACGAAATACCCCATCGAAACTAGGAGCCAAGATTCCGGATGTTCGACCTTTGTATATAAGACCTCAGTTATCGTCCCAAGTTTGTGCCCATAGCTTCTCCTGCTCCTCATTCGCGCCTTCTTCCGTCTTTCATTCTACCTTCAGTTCATCCCATTATTCTGACCAACATCCAGTGCTAGTCACTCGGTCCATACTATCTTAGAATCTTTCTTATTTCAACCTAAACCAGCCAAAACCCGTACAAACATCAAGATGAAGTTCTCCGCCGTTACTCTCATGGCTGCCCTGGCCGCGGCTTCGCCTACCAACATCCTCAGTGCCCGCAACGAGCTTGCCCGCCGCCAGGCCGCCGAGGCTTGCAACATCGGCTACTGCACAGAGAATGGAGGTACCACTGGTGGTGCCGGTGGTGACACCGTCACCGTCAAGTCCGCCGACGAGCTCGTCGCTGCTGCCAAGAAGAAAGGGCCCCTGACCATCATCGTCTCTGGTGCCATCTCCGGCAGCGCTAAGGTCCGCGTCTCCGCTGACAAGACCATCATTGGAGAGAAGGGCAGCTGTAAGTGGCATAATATAATCCAGCAAGTAGATTGGTTGAGATTAACTAACTGTTTCAGCCCTGACTGGCGTCGGTCTGTACATCCGCCAGGTCAAGAACGTCATCGTCCGCAACATGAAGATCGGCGGTGTCAAGGCCACGAACGGTGATGCCATCGGCATTGACGAGTCTACCAACGTCTGGGTTGACCACTGCGACCTTTCCGGTGATCTCTCGGGAGGCAAGGACGATCTCGACGGTCTCCTCGATGTTTCCCACGGTGCGGACTGGATCACTGTCTCCAACGTCTACTTCCACGACCACGTACGTTTACCATGATACATCGTCTCATCTCAGCAATATGCTAACAACGACACAGTGGAAGGGATCTCTGGTCGGCCACTCTGACTCCAACAGCGGCGAGGACACCGGCAAGCTCCACGTCACCTACGCTAACAACCACTGGTCCAACGTTAACTCCCGCGCTCCCCTCGTCCGCTTCGGTACCGTCCACGTCGTCAACAACTACTACGACAGCTTGATCCTCACCGGTGTTAACACGCGCATGGGTGCCCAGGTCCTTGTTCAGAGCTCCGCCTTCAACAAGTGCCCCGCTAAGGCCATCTTCTTCGCCGACTCAAAGCAGACCGGTTACGCTGTCGCTGAAGATGTTGACCTCGGCGGCTCTGAGAACTCTGCCCCCAAGGGCACCCTCACCTCCTCATCGCTTCCCTACAAGATTGCGGCGCTCGGCTCCAGCAAGGTTGCCGGCACCATCCCCGGCACCGCTGGTCAGAAGCTGTAAGCGGCTTTTTGAGACGTGGATTGAACGTCGTGGGATGAACGCATCTTTCTTTGTACATACTTGACTCAGTATATATGAGTGACGGCGATGGCCAGTTGATATACACCCCTAATGTGTACATATGGGGTCGAAATGTTTTGCCAGAGCTGGATATTTGGACGCATTGTATATAAATCTGCCGTCTACTACGTAGACTGAACAAGATTTTCTCCCTAAATTTGGTCTTCTTCCATGAACTTTGGTACTTGTCTAGTATTGCAGTACTCGAGATATTTTTGAAAGTCTTTGGCTTGATAGTTCTACCCCAGTTTTGACATCCAACGATCTTCTAGTCTATTGTACTGTGCCATTCTAAAACCCATGCTTGAGTGTAAATGCCTAATCTCTCTTCTTGATACGAGGGAAACACAGCCATACGATAGCGACCACGGCAATGAGAGCCAGGATGATGGGCTGCAGCACAGCGACACCCTTGCTTGTCGCGATCGCGCCAATGATGAAGGGGAAGACAGTGCCGCCGGTACCACCAATCGCCATTGCAAATCCGATAGCACTCACATGGATATGCTTGGGAAGTAGCTTGGCAGTCATCATCACAGCACCGGGAAACATGGGTCCCAGAAAGAAGCCCAAGAAAGCCACGGCAATAGCCGAGACGACGAACTGAGGAATGAGCCAGAATAGCAACTGAAGGGCAATGCAAAAGGCCAAGTAGATGGTGATGCACAGTCTTTCGCCATAGCGCTCAGTCACGAAGCCCAGACCCGCTCAGCCGAGGGCTTGTCCGGCCCAAAAGCCAGTGGCGGAGATACCGGAGGCATAGGCAGATGCTTTGCGAACGCGCAGCATGAAGGTGACGATCCAGCCACCGAGACCAACTGAGGGTGGGATTAGCTATGGAGGCAAAGTAAAGCCAAGGACTTCGGTGACATACCTTCGACGCCCATGTATGCGAAGAAGAAGAGGGAGCAAAGCCAGGTGACCTTGGACTTGAGTGCAGCTCTGGTGCCAGCACCGCCCTCTTGATCCTCGGGCGCGTGCTCAGCGCGGTAGACGGCGCCCGTCTTTTGCCAAAAGGTGATAGTCAGGCCTACTAGCTCAATTACCGACATTCCAACCTGGGAAGTGATTAACACAGGCTCTTATGGCTTTGATTGTGTTCCTTACCATGAAGTAGTAGTAGTTGTACCACGGTAGCTCGGCCTTGACCACCATTGAGGTTGCGATGAGGGGTGAAATCAGGGCCCCGACGGAATAGAACGAATGCAGGAAGCCTTGGATGGCATTCGCCTTATCCATTGCGCCAATCCAGGCACAGAAGCATGCGTCCGTCAACCCGTTACCAAAACCGCTGATTGTGTTGGCAATGACGAGAACAGGATAGGGAGGATGGAGGGCGAGGATGATATAGGTGGTAATGTGGCAAATGGGCGCCATGATGGCGACGCCTCGCTGGCCAAGCTTCTGGTGAATGCGAGCATTGGTGAAGGCCGCAACGGAATAACCGGCGAATGGGGTCAAAAAGATGAGAGATACGATGGTGTAACTGAGGTCATAATAGGTTTCGAGCTGTTCATCAGTGAGCATTGTGGACCCCGCGTCTTGAATATGAGAGCATGACATACATATGGGATCAAAGCCTGTAAACCGTCAGTCAGAGTTGTGGGTCAAGAAGAGGTAAGATGACTTACACCAACTGCCGCGTCGTTCATTCCGGCAATGATGAAAGAGACGAAGCAGAAAGCGAGCCGGCCCATGTTGCCCTTGGGCGAGTTCCATCGTTCAATCTCTCCATGGGCATTCGGTGGCGGGGTGACATCACCACCCTTCGAGTCGATGGACTGGTGCTCTTCGGGGCCGTCTTTCTTCGGCGAAACGTCTCCAACAGGACGGCTGTGGCTCGAATCAAGACGGCCGAGCTCGTACGCCTCCGGGCAGAACGCCGTGTGACGTGTGTCAACGCGAGTCTCTGTAGCGGTTTGTGACATGGCGATCGGAGATACGACTGCGCGCTGTCGTTTTCGAAATCAGAGTGTCCGACTAGACCACTTGAAATTCAAGAAGATGCAGAAGTCATCTTGGTTTAAAATACGGTCAGCGGATTTGACTTGGCCCACCCTCGCTTTCGCTTCCGATGGTTGAGAACGGCGGGGCGGGGAAGCCGTTGACGGTGCCCCGATGATTACCCGGGCGACCGGAGACTCAACCGGAAGGGCTAGCGGAGTGTCGCTCGGAGTTTTCGATGACTAAAGCGTTTTGAAAGCGGCTTTGGTAGGGTGTGATTGGCTGATTCTCCAGACTCGGCCCAGTAAAGTGGTTCAAATCATGCGGGCCGAGTCAACAGAGGAAGTTCTCCGCGAGTTTTCCGCCACTGAGCGGGACAGCGAACGCGTCTCTTCTTGTCTAACTGAGATTCTAATGACCTCTTGGTACATGTTGGTGATTGAAACAAGAGATTAGCTCTGGCAAAGTCTGCACAATGATCTAGCTTCTGAGCTCAATCCCCAGTCATTGTAATTCCTTGTGTTATTATTCACCGATTGGATAACACGGGCGATTATTGTCTCATCGGAATCACAAGTTACGTACAATTGATCGAAGCGACCGCCTGACTTTTCATACCCCTGATCGTATGATGTGATTCACAGCCGGGGTAAGCAACTGTTTTACATATTCGGCGCTCGCTTGGATCCCGGGCGCCGTCTGGACCGAGATGCCCCATATTTGCGGTCTAGATATCGGGTCCGTCATAGGATTTTCATCGGACGCACCTCCGGTAATTCTGGGGAGTCAAATTCACGATGGCAGATTGAATGCTCGTATAACTTTCTCTTCAACCATTTGATTGAACCACTCATAGCGCATTACTCCCCGGAAACAACCTCGCGAAGGACCTTGCTTCCCGGCCTACAGACAGTAGTTTTTCAATTCGTTACGCGTTGACTTGATGCCCTGGGAAAGATGAGCTTCACAGCGCTGAGCCTACAAAGGTGACAATGAGCTGAGACAATCCCACTTACTCCGCACCTCCGTCACTCGTCCGCATGAAAGCCCGCAGTGTCTCTACGCACATAACACACATTGGAATGGCCTCGGAACTCCCATTCGCTTAATACATCGAATGGGTGAATCGAGCTACCGATCTCAAGTTGTTCCATTCCACACTTCAATCCAAGGTGCAAATCAGGCCATGCGCCGGAATGCGCCGGAGCCTCCCTTTCGTGACAGTGGGCAGACCCGGAGTGTGGGAGCCCAACACGAAGCGGACATATCCAAATCTCCTACATACTCCGGCAAACTGGCTCAGTCATGCTCCAGCGGACTTTGAGGTCATTGAAACATGCGCCAATCACAACGCTAACTGGGAACCATCAGCGGAGACTTACGCGTAGTTACTAGGTAATCGCGTTGTATCGGTAGCCACCATTAAAGAATCATTAGCGGCGGCTCCTTTATTCGCTGTGGGATGATGCGGATTGTCGCAAGGTGCCGTCTTAAAGCGAAGCTGACACCAGACCCCCGTGGGCGGCACTTGTTACCCCGCCTGCACGTCGTGTAGCTGTCGCATTTCCACGAAAACGCCGCACGATTGCAGATTGCAGATCACAGAGGATCCCCGGCACTGATCCACATCGCCACGGCCACACCGGGTGCCGACTCGGCGACGACAGCGGGAGAGCCGCCCGAATTCATTGAAGTCGGCGACACGGCCACGCCCGAGGAGGCGTCTGAACCTGAAGACTGGGATGCGCACTCATCAACGTCGACCTCGCTAGCATCAGGTATCCAGAGGCATGCGTTTGCCAACGGTCGAAGGTGAGATATTCTCAACTTGGCTGCGGCACTGCATCGGGACTGACAGGTCTATCAGGGTATCATGCCTATCGCGATGGGAGATATCCCATTCCCAACGATGAGACAGAACAAAACCGCGAAGGCATGAAGCAAGCTATGGTACTGGAGTTGAGTGACGGGAAGCTTTTCCATGCCCCGATCGGCGATCACCCCCAAAAGATTATCGACCTTGGAACAGGCACCGGTATAGTCACCCTGCAAGTGCGAGCAAGGCGAGGTGCATGCTAACAACGTTTCAAAGGTATTTGGGCAATGGAAGGTATGTCAACGCAGCGTTGTGATTCCATGTAGGTCGACTGAAGCTGAGATGATTGATTCAGTTGGAGACCAGTACCCTGGTGCTGAGGTGACCGGCGCCGATTTATCCCCGATTCAACCTGATTGGTAAGTCATGCGCAAATCTTAGCCGAACTTCTTGCCCTATGTTAACATTGCAAAGGATTCCACCACATGTGCGCTTTATAGTAGATGATATCGAAGACGAGTGGTTGGTAAGTCTACAATGCGCGTCACTATCAATGTGAAGGATCGTTGCTGATATAGAGCCGTCTATTTCAGTTCGACAAGGACTTTGATTTCGTCCATAGGCGCAACCTTGCGACTTGGGTTCACAATGTTCCCAAGCTCTTGGAACGCTGTTTCGCGTAGGACTCTTCGTCCCCGAAGTCCTTGTATGCCCTGCTGACTCCGGAGCTGTAGTAACCTCAAGCCCGGTGCTTGGGTTGAAACCCAAGACTTCAGCTCCAACGTCAACTGTGACGACGGGACCATGCCAGATGACTGGGCCCTTATCAAATTTTGGGCCCTTCTTCACGAGACAATGCTCAAGCTAAACGTTGACATTCGGATTGCTCCACGAATCGGCGAACTGATGGAACAGGCCGGATTCGTCAACGTAAGAAAGACAGCCTACAAAGTGCCGATTGGCACTTGGCCTAGGAACAACATCCTCAACCTCGTCGGCGAATATGCGCACGATTATGGAGGATCTGCTTGGCGCTGCTGCGAGCAAGCCACTTAAGACGCTGGGCATAGCGCCCTGCAGCTGGTTTAGTTGCTTCCTTCGCCACACTTGATGCCAAGGGCACCTTTAATACCGTTCTCTATAACTACTTCCTCGTTAGGCTATATAAGTAGGGATAGCTAGGACCCTTTATCTGCTACGTTAAGGTATTTATATCTAGTTACTAAGCTTGAATCTAAATAAAGGTACTATTTTATAGCTCTTTTTACTCTACTATAAGTTTTTTTAAAGCTCCTCTATTTTTATTATTCTATATTTACTTTATTTTATAGAGCTTCTATTATATAAGTTTTACTTTTACTTTAAGTATACTAATAATATTTTAATAGAGACTAAATACCCTCCTATAGAAGAGAATATTAAGCTATCTATAGCTAATGTTACCTATATTTTATATTAAAATGTTAGAAATAAAGTCGTTTTGAGCTTAAAAGAGATAAAACTATTTATATTTTATATAAATATAAACTAATAGACCCCTTTATTAATATAAATAGTTTAATAAAAAATACTTAAGGGAATTATTAAGTTTATAGTTATAACGCAGCCCCCCTATAAAAAGACTATAGTAAAATTCACCCTACATATAAGTAAAATTCTAGAAATACTATATAGGCACTTTAACCTATACTTTCTACTAATTAAAGAAAACAGTATATAAACCCTATACGTTCCTACTAGTAAGTAAACCCTCTAAATATCACTATATAAAGTTAAACGCACGCTTTAGCTAAATATACTAGTAGAATAATAATAGTCTAGCTATATAGCGTAGAGCTAGTAGCGCTATATATAGTGAGGCTAATTATATTAAGGCTAAATAGGTTATTAAAGCTCTTATAGCTTAGTAATACTACTATATAAGAGATAACTCTTTAACTAAAGAAGTTATTAGAAGAGGTTTTTATAGTTAGAAGTATAAAAACTCTACTACTATATATAGAGCTCTATACTTATCCCTCTTCCTCTTCTTTACTAACCTATAATAAATCTTAAATTTTTATAATATCTATACTATAAAAGATATATAAGAACACTAATCCCCTCTAAAGTATACCTTTTTATAGATAAATAGCTAAAGATATTACTATATAGAATAGTATATATATAATAAATAAAGTTTTTAAATTTAATAAGTACTTTTCTACTAATTAGTAGTATATTATTAAAGTAGTTATAAATAGAGCTTTTATAAATACCTCTAGAGGAGACCCTCTTTATACTATAAGTAAAGTAATAAATAATAGCTTTAGACGCCTCTACATAGAAGCTATATATATTTCTAGCTATCCTAAGGAGTAGCCCCTTTTTATATAAACCCTCTATAATACTCAAGTAGAAGTAGCTTAAGCTTAAACCTAATAGGGGAACATTAGTAAGTACGCTTTACGCTAAATAAAGAGAACCTTACTAGTAATATTATAGCTACTATAAAGGCGTTAGCTAGCCTAATTAAATAGGAAAACTAATAGTAGATAGCAAAGTAGTAATAGAGATAGTATTAGTAGTATAAGTAATATATAAAAGAGAGAATAGGTTAATAGTTTAGTAGTCTATAGTAATTAAATAATTATAAACTATATTATTACTAAAATAAAGTTAAGATTATAAGGTTATATATATATATATATATAAGTATAGCTAAGATTAGGAGAGTTATAATTATATAACTAAAAGCTATATATATTATTAGGAGGCGTAGAGTTAGGAGGTCTATTGCACTAAATAAATAAAATTATAGTGAACAGCTAGAAGCTCTTAAGAGAATTATAAGATAACTTAAAAATAATTTTAACTATACGCTTATATTTATACTATATATTTAAGTTTAACTTAATATTACTCTTAAGTATATTAAGTCTTTTTATAATTCTAAAATAGTTGATAAAAGCTTTTTTTATTTTTTATATATATAAAACTATCTGTTTAATTATTATACTCATTACTATCTATAATATAAAGGCTTAGGTTTTTACTTTTTTAAAGCTTAAATCATATCTCTTTTTAGTAGGTTTTAAATATTACTTTAATAAAACTTCTTTACTTTATAAACTAAAAGAAAATATTTCTAACTTATTAATTAAGTAACTTATATTAATATTAATAAGGTCATATTTATATAATATATTACTTTTGTTAATATATAACATTCTTTTATAATAATAATAATAATATAAGAATAATAATAACGCTTAACTTACTTTAATATTCTATAATAAATAAATAAATAACATTTAAGGTATAAAACCTTACATAAAAATACTCTAGTTATTATACCCTATAACTATAATATTGATTATATAATATGTATACTTACGTAAGCACTTTATATAATTAGCAGTTTAGCAGGTTATATTTTAAGTTATCTTTCCCCTTACTTTTCCCTACTAGAGGATATAACCTACTAATTACATTAATAGGAATTATTATAATATATTATATCTCTTATTATTATCTATATAATTAAATACTTTTTAATACTTAAGATTATTACTTTTTATTATAATATAAACCTATCTATAACTTTATACTATATAAATATATATACTATACTTCTATATACGCTTATACTTATATTAATAAATTATAAACTTAGTTTAGAAATAACTCCTATTCTTACTACTTCTTTACTTCTTCTCTACTTATTTATAACGCTCTATTTTTACTTAAAAGTTATATATACTAAAAATTAATCTTTTAAATACTTTTTTATTTATATTACTTTTATAGAACTAGAAATACTAGTTAAATTAGTTATTTAGTTCTATAAGATTTATCTTTTTTAAATCTATATACTAAACTCTATTTAAATTAACTATACCTCTATTAATCCTTTTTTAAATAAATAAACTTTTACTACTACTTTATTTAATTTATATTTTTTAAATTATTTTTTTAAACTATTTTCTAAGCTATTACTAATTTAGTTTAAACCTATATTTACTACTTAATAAACTTCTTTTTAACTAATTTACTATATAGAATATATATCTCCTTAGTTAGATATAGGTTTAACTAAAAAAGATATTAATTAAAAAGAAGAAATAAAAACTACTCTTTTTTATAAATTAAACTTTTAATTTCTAAGTTTATAACTATTATAACCTTATTATAAAAACTACTATACTATATATATAATAGCTTTTTAATTAATACTCTTACTATTATTAATCTTTTATAAAGCTTATAATTATATACTATATTTTATTAAAGTAATAATAACTAATCTTAAGGTTTAGTTCTTTAAACTTATTAGCTTAGAGAACTATAAAATATAAGCTATATATATTAAAACTTTACTATATAGTAAAGATATTACTATAAACCTTACTAAGCTTATTTCTTTTAATAATAAAAATAAAAACTATAAAGCTTTAAGTTATATATAGTTATTCTATGATAATAAACTTCTAAAAGTTATAAAAAATAATAAAAGTACCTATACTACTTAAGAATATCTAAAAACCTTATATAAGCTTATAAGTTTTATAAATGAGCTTTTAACTTATAAAGAGTTCTTTAATACTTCTTTAAATAACTTTAATTCTATAGAAGAATATATAAATAAAATAAAAAAACTTATAGATAATTTATCCTATAATAAGCTTAAATTACCTAATTAAGTAATTATAACTTATATACTTAATAGTCTAAATAAAACTTATAAGGCATTTATAACCTCTATAACTTAGTTGCTTAAGACTAACCTTACTACTTATAACTTAAACTCTTTATATATTAGTTTTATAGATAAATATAAGAGAAAAGGTAGTAATAAAGTAGTTAATAATATTACTAAAGGTAATAATAAAAAGAATAAAAAACAAAATAAAAACTAGGAAAATACTAATAAAAAAACAAAAATAAAATTAATAAAAAACCCTAGAAAAAACAGAAAGGTTTATACTATAAAGCCTGTAAGAAAATAAACTATACTAAAGAAAACTACGCTTTTCTATATCTTAAAAAAGCACCTAGTTAGTAAAAAAAACCCTCTACTAGTACTACTAATACTAAAAATAAAGAAAAAGAAGTAATTAATATAACTACTTTAGAAGAAATTACCCCCTATATATCTATAAATAATTCTAAAAATCCTATAGATTTAATAAATTTATCTTCTAATAAAGAAGAAGAAGATATTCTTTTTAAGAATATAAGCTATACTACTCCTAATAATAATATAAATAATACTAATAATCCTTCTTTAGGTTATTTAATTAACTAGTCTATTATTAAAGAAAAAGGAAAAATAAGAAGTTATAATAATAAAAATGAAAATATAGTTAATATTTATATTAATATTATAGCTACTATTTATATTATTAATAACTATAACTTATTAAAAAATCATAAAAAAATCAATAAAACTATAAATTAAAGAGAAATAAAAACTCTTACTTCTAAAATAAAAAGTGATTTAATAATATATCTAAATAATAATACTATAATACTAAAAGACGTTTATTATATACTTAAACTAGATATTAATCTACTTAGTTAATTTAAGTTAGATTCTTTAGGTATTACTTCTATTATATAGAAATAACTTATTTTATATAATATTAATAAAGATTATATTATTACTATAGGAGTAAAGAGAAATAACTTATATTTCTTTTAATTTCCTACTAATAATAATAATAACTATATATATAATACTATAAATAATAATATAAATAATAATAATAATAATAATAATAATAATCATAATAATAGCCTCTAACTATAGTATGAACGTCTTAGATATATATATTTACAGACTCTTTTAAAAATAAAAGATAATATAACTATAAATATAAATATAAATAATAATAATAATAATAAACTACAGCCCTATAAAGCCTGTTTTTAAAGTAGATTTATAATAAAGGCTAATAAACCTTAGGTTTATGATAAAAATCTAGATTATCTAGATTATATAGCTTTAGATTTATATAAGCTTATAACGCCTACTATATATAATAAATATCACTATTTTATTATCTTTATAGATAAATATTCCTATTTTATATAGGGAAAATTACTTAAAGATAAAGAGAAGTATACTATTAGTGAAGCTTTTCTTGAATTTTAAGCTAAAGTAAATAATAATAATAATAATAAAAGAATAAAAAAAGTATCTATAAATAGAGGTATAGAATTTAATAATTATCGCTTTAAAGCTATATATACTTAAAGTGGTATAATATATAATAAAAGACCTCTTTATATATATAAACTTAATAGTCTTATAAAGCGTACTATACGTACTATAGTTAATAAAATAAGAACTATACTATATAATTTAGGTTTACTATACTATTTATAAAGTAAAGCTTTTTATACTACTCTTTATATATATAATAGGACTTCTTATAGCTTTATTAAGTATAAAACGCTTTATAAAATAAAAAATAATATAAAACCTAATATAAATAATATAAAAGTGTGGGGTAGTATTTACTATTATAAGAATAAAGATCCTTCTATAAAGAGACTAGATATATAAGTATATTAAGGTTATATAATAAATTATAGATCTAATAGGTATAAGATCTAGGATATATAACTAAGAAGAGCTTTATAGTCTTAAGACGTTAAAATCCTAGAAAATACTTTTATTTCTTATTATAAAGAGCTTCTTTTAAGTATAAATACCTACTATAAAGATATAAATAGTAGTATTATGCTAAATAATAATAGACATAATACTGCCTAAAAAAGTCTATAAAGAGATATTTCTAGTTAATCTATCTCTTATAGGAATAATCCTACTATAAATAGTGATATTTCTATAATAAATAACACTCTTATAAATCTAAGTAATGAGACTAATATTAATAATAATAATAATATATATAATAATATTAATACTAGTAATAATAATACTAATACTAATATGATTAGTTCACACAATAATAGTATGAAAACTACTAGTATTAATAATAGAGAAATAAATAAATAAAAATCTAAATTACTAATAGAGATCCCCTCTCTATTAGAAGAAGCTAAAAAAAACTATAAATAGGTTAATAATATAGTTTATAATACTAAAAATGCACTATTATTTACTATAGTAGATTGTTCTACTTTTAGTATTTATAAAATAAATAATAACGTTTTAACTAATAATAATAGTATTACTAGAACTAGTACTATTAATAAAGCTTTTTATATTCTATTAGTTATTATATTAAATAAGCCTTCTAATATATAGTAAGCTTTAAATTCTCCTTATAAAGATAATTAGATTTAAGCTATATAACTAGAAGTAACTTAAATAGAAGATATAAAAACTTAAGAAATTATATAAAAACTAGATAATATTTATCTATTAAGTAGTAGATAGGTATATACTATAACATTAAAAGATAAAATAAATAATATCTATAAATATAAAGCAAAATAAGTTACTTAAAGTTATAATTAATATATTAGTATTAATTATTTAAAAACCTTTTCTACTACTTATAGACTAGAAAGCTATAGGTTTATAGTTATATTTACTATAAAAGAAGGATAGACCTTTCTATAGTATAACGTTACTATAGTATTTATATATACTAATATAGATATAGATATATATATAATATTACTAATAGGTTTTTTATATAATAAAACTATAAATAAATTAAAATTTAATTCTAATTATAACTATAAATTAAATAATAGTAAATATTACTATAAGCTTCTTAAAGCTTTATATAGGTTAAAGTAAAGCTTTAGACTATAGTATAACTATTTAAAAGCTATATTAATAGAATTAGGATTTATTATTTCACCTTATAATGAAGTAGTATTTATACTTAATAAAAATAACTATAAAGTTATAATTTATTGTTATATAGATGATATACTTTTAGTAGCTAATAATACTACTACTAATAACTATATATATAATAAACTAAAGTAATATATAAAAATATAACTATTAGGGGAGCTTAATACCTTTTTAAGCTATACATTTAAGATAGATTAACCTAATAAGTTTTTCTTTATATATTAAACTAAATATATAGAAAAAATATTAAATAAATATAATAAAACTAATATAAATCTATCTTTAACTCCTATAAGAGATAATATAAAATTATATATAAATAAATATACTACTATAAAAAAAGAAATATTATAATTTCAATAGTAGATTAAAGCCTTTATATATCTAGCTCTAAAGACTAGGTATAATATTACTCTAGTAGTTATAATATTATTAAGATATATAATAAACCCTTTAAAAGAGCATTTTTCAGCTTCAGATTACTTATAGGGATATATAAATAATTTTCCTAAAAGAGGAATTTATTATAATTGCAATAATAATATAATATAGGATTTAATAGGTTATTTAGACTCTAATTAAGCTAGAGACCTAGATAATAGAAGATCTATATTAGCTTATATATTTTACTAGGGATTATATAATATAATATCTTATACTACTATAAAATAAAAAACAGTAGCACTATCTACTTATAAAGCTAAATATATAGCTTAAACTGAGTTAGTAAAAAAAGCCCTATATCTATATAATAGTTATAATTTTAATTTAACTAATCTAGGTTTTAAAGCTATAAATAAGTCTAAGATTTTTATAGATAATTTAGCAGCTAAAAAGCTAACTAAAAATCCTAAATTTCATAAAAAATCTAAGTATATTAATATAAAGTACTATTTTACTAGAGAATCTTTATTAAATAAAGATATAATGTTATTTTATATAGACTCTAAGTCTAATATTGCAGATATATTAACTAAGCCTTTAGGTAAGGTTATATTTAATAATATACTTAATATAATAAATAATAATAATAATAAAGAAAATAATAATAATATATATAATAATAATAACCGTATTAAAGAAATAACATACTAGTTTTTCTCTTACCTTTTTACCTATAAGGTTATTTTATAAGAGTCTTTTAACTAGTTAGAAATATATTATATATGTTATAGGAATACTTTTCTTATTTTTCCTATAGGGCTTTAAGTCTTTTATACCTATAACGTATATATATATTAAGTGAGTAAGCTATATACTATATATTAACTGTATATACCTTAAGGGGGGATATTAATATATAATATTCTTTAATAATAATAATAATAATATAAGAATAATAATAACGCTTAACTTACTTAAATATTCTATACTAAATAAACAAATAACGTTTAAGGTATAAAACCTTATATAAAAATACTCTATTTATTATACCCTATAACTATAATATTAATTATATAATACGTATACTTACGTAAGTACCTTATATAATTAGCAGTTTAGTAGGTTACGTTTTAAGTTATCTTTCCCCTCACTTTTCCCTACTAGGGGATATAACCTACTAACTATATTGATAGGAATTATTATAATATATCACTTCCTTTATTATTATCTATATAATTAAATACTTATTAATGCTTACGACTATCACCTTTTATTATAACATACGCCTATCTATAACCCTATACTATATAGGCGCATATACTACGCCCCTATATACGCTTATACTTATGCTAACAATTTCTCCTTTTTTTATAATAATATATATTAATAGTAGAAGAAGTAATTATTAATACAGCTTATAATATAAAGGTATTTAAATATAAGTAAGTAAACTGTTATTTATACTACTAAAAATAGATAAAATTTAATAATTACTATATATTTAGCTATTGTTTAGTTTCTCTATATTTTTATATTAGCTATTTAATTCTTTGTTTTCTATAGAGACTTTTATTATTATTTTATTTT
The DNA here is from genome assembly GCA_020226115.1 of Colletotrichum viniferum. Taxonomy (NCBI): domain Eukaryota; kingdom Fungi; phylum Ascomycota; class Sordariomycetes; order Glomerellales; family Glomerellaceae; genus Colletotrichum; species Colletotrichum viniferum. The sequence continues at coordinate 271,959 of JAGFBE010000032.1, read as the reverse complement.
GTTTCTATTAGGTATTAAGTTTAGCTTATAGTGTTTTATTTTATTTTTATAATTACTTAATTTGCGTTTTTAAGGTATTAAAAGTATTAATATCTACGGTTTTTAGTATAGATAGTTTATTAGGATTTAGAATCTCTATTAGACTAAATATATTAAGATTAAGTTAATTTATAGCAGGAAAAACCTTATTAAAAGTTTATTTAAGGTTTAGTTAGATTTCTATTTTAGAGATACTATTTAGGTAGCTATTCCTATTTATTATAAATTTCTTTAACTAGTTTCTAGCTATTATCTATTTAATTAGAATTTTAGTAAGAGTTTTAAGTAAATAGGATAAAGACTAGAGAGATGTTTATTAAATGCGAAATAGGGTTAATTAATATACGTTAAGCTTATTAGAAAACCTTTTATTAATAGATAGCTTTACGTTATAAATAAGAATAATACTTTTTATTTATAGCTTTTTATATTATGTTTTATATTTATTTCTCCAGTTATAGCTTTCAATAATTTAATAGTGCTATTTTAGAATATATTTAAGAGCTATCTAATAGTTAGAATTAAATTATTTAAAAGTTTATATATATAAAAGGACTTTAGTTTTAGCGTTTCTAATTTATAATTAGTTTAGTATTTACTAAGTGATGTTTTTAGTTTTAATTATAGGAATTAGGTTATATTTATAAATAAAGTAAAAAGGAGAGTATTTTATAGAAAGTCTAATTAATACTTAGTTACTAAATAGAGCTATATAAAAGACTAAAATTTAATTCTTTTTACAAAACTTTAACTAAGTTATAAAGGTATAAATAAGAGGCTAATATATTTTTTTAAGTTTATTAACGTTTAAGTTATATACCAAAATAATTAGCTATTATCCTCTATAAGTTGAATTAAGCGTTTTAATAAATCTTTTATTTTTTAGCCTACTATTAACTATAAGAAGTTTTGAAATCTTATAGTAGTAGATTATATTCTTTTAAATAAACTTAGCTATTATCTTTAATTTAACGTTTTTAGGAAGTTAATAGGCTTCTATATAACTAGTAAGTATACTATAGGCTTTAGTTAAAAAGTAACTACTAATTCTTGAGATATTAATATAAATATCCTGAAATGGGATTTTAGGGGGTGGGATTTTAGGGGGTGTAGAAAAAGTATAAGGGGTTTTAAAATGTTTTAGTTAGACTTATATATAAGGGAGGTAGCTTTTAATTTTATTACTTATTATTTAATATATATTTCCTTAGATATATTACTTTTAGAGCTTAGTATATATAATATTATAGCTTTAATATTCTCTTTCTATATATATATACTAGATTAATTGTTTTGTTTTTTGTACTATTTATTATTTATTGTAGTAAAAAGTTTAATTTAGTTTTTTCAAAAAAGAAAACTATTTTAGAGTATATACTTTATTATATATAGCTTAAATGTCTTAATATGAATCTAAAAAACTATTTGTAAGTGTAATAATAAAGCTAAATATTTAGCGATTTATTATAATTATTAAGATTAAGCCTATTTAGAGCTTAGTAGATTATTTGCTTTAAGTTTAGAGTCTTTTTCTATTTTAAGTATATAAATAGAGTTATTAATTATTTTATTTAGATTCTTTTTTATTTAGTTTTTAAGATATTAGATTCCTCTATTAGTTTATATAAAAAACTATTTATAGCTTTACTTTTTATACATAGTATATAGTAAATATTAAAATTGAATATTTTGATCTAAGTGATCTATTATATAAAAACTGCTTTAAGTAAATCTAAAGTATTGCTACTAATTTAGTCTATAATGATTTTTATATGAGTTCTAAGGGTGAATTATATACTATATAGGTAATTTCTAAGCTTTTTTAGAGTAAATAAGACTAACTAAAATTTAAGTTTTCTAGCGTTATAGTTAAGAGCTATATTAATTTAGACTTTATTTTTATACTAAGTAATATATCCTTTACTCTAGTAATATTATCTAAGCATAGCTTTTTATTTTTTAGTACTTATATTAATATATAAATAGATTTTATTAGCTTTTCTTTTGTAATTAATAGGCTGAAGTAATAGAGGGCTAATTAAGTAAAGTTTGAGAGTTTCTATAGCTAACTATTATTCTATTCCCTATTTAAAAGGTACCTGTTTTTAAAGGAGTTTTATTAGTAGGGTAGAAATAGTTTTATAATCTTTAATTTATATTTAATAGAACTTAATAATATTAAAAAGGCTTTTAATAGCTATAATATCGTTATATTTTTCTTATTTAAGGATTTTAATAACTTATTTTAGTTAAGCTTATATTTCTTACTACTTATTATATAACTAAAGAAGTTAATAGTAAGCTAGTAAATCTAAGATTTCTTAGGAGAAATTATAGTACTAGTAAGCTTAAGGTTTTATAACACTATATTTAAGTTTATAAAGTGTTTAAAGATATATAAATATACTTCTAGAAGCTTAACTATTTAGTCATTGTTATATATAGTTTTAAGCTTTTTAATAGGAATATTATTAAGGAGAAGTTAGTAAATATTTAGAATAAAGTTATAGAGGATTCTTATTATAACTTTTATAAATTAAATAACTGAATTTATAGCTTTTTAAGGTCGAGTATATATTCTATATAGCTCTAAAAGAGTACTAAATATAGTTAAGTTCTAGCTTGATTTATTAAGTGAGATTTAGTTATATCTAGAAAATAAGTCTAAAAGATTTATAATTTTATAATCTATAAAGCTTTCTAAGAATTTATTAGCGTTAGGAGGGATAAAGGTATCTTTAATACTAATCTTTTTAAGTTTTATATATAAGTTAATTAGCTTTATATTCCTGTTTTTTTTAGTAATAAAGAACTAGAAGTTTCTATATAATTTGTGGGATTCCTTTAGGACTCCTTGCGCGATTTTTAATCTAAGTATATTAATAATGTTTCTCTATAAAGCTTTTAGAATATGAATTTCTTTCTCTTACTAAGTAATATGTAGGATAGTTTTAATTTTTTATAGTAGAGCTATATAAGGATCAATATATTTATATTTAGTGAAATTTTATATTAATACTTTTTTTTAGTTAGTGAGGATATATTTAAGTATTTTAATCTCTTTTAGTAGAAGATATAGCTAAGTAATTTTAAGCTTTAAAAAGCTTTTTAAAGTGAAATAAGTTTTTTAGTTAAACTATATAAATTATAGATATATATAGCTAGTAAAAAGAAACTTAGAAAACTAATAATAGCTTTTTATTTCTTAAGCTAAGATCTTTTTTTAGTTTTTCTAACTATAAAGAATAAATTTATCTAAGCGTAGATTATTAATTAGATAAATTTTCTTATTTTTATATTTATATATTATATAGATACTAATAAAGCTTTAGTTAAGGTTAGGATCTTTTCTAATTAATTTGAAGAATGCTAAGCTTTTTAGAATTTTAGAGAGATACTACTAATCCTTAGTGTTCTTAAGAAAGTAGGCTTAGATAGTGTTTATAATTAGAGTAACTACTATTTTAGTAATAGTTTTTAAAACGTTAAGTATAGCTAAAGGTGAAATTAGAGTATAATATCAATTAGCTTCTAGTTAGTTATCTATAGCTTTTTCTTATTTAAGAAAATTAGTTTTATGTTTTTTTTAGGTAAGGAGGTGTTTTTTTTATAGTTTATTATAGTATTAATATAATAAGTTTAGACTTTTTTATATATATTGCTAGGGTTTTAGTTAGTTTTAAGCTAACCTTTAGTAGCTTTAGAAGTATTATAAACGTTTTTTATATAATTTTCCTATTTAGGCAAATAGTACTAAATCTAGTATAAAGAATCTAATTATATAAGATTAATTAGAATACTAATTTCTTAGAATTTATTATTTTTATAGTCTTTTGCTTTTATTATAGTAGTAATAAAGCGTTTTAAATATTTAAAAGTGAGTTTAGTAGAAATAATAAATAGAAAGCTAAGTAGTAAATTATAGTTAATAGAGGGTTTATTATTATTATAGTTATTATAATCTTATAATTATTAATCTATATAGGTATATAGTATGCCTTAATAAAATATAGTTTTAGGTTATTTTTAGCTATTACTTTTATTATTAAGGTGGTAATAGAGATTAAGATATTATAATCTAAGATATATTAGTAATTTATAAAATTAGATTTTATACTAGTGCTAATTATATTTTATATAGGTGAGTAGTTATTAAAGTGCTTACTATTAATAAAGACTTTTAAAATAAGTTATAGTATAATAATTATTAGAGCTATTTAGTTTATAGTTATAGGAATAACAGCTTTAACTAAAAAGATTTTTAGATAGGTTTAGGTTTAAATAATTTTATTATATTTAGAAACTTAGTTAATTTATTAAGCTTTCTTTTTAAAGTTTTAGTGAAGTTAGTAAGGTTTATAAGAATAGATATATAGATAACTCCTTTTAGACTATCTATAAAAATACATATCTTTCTAATAAACTTTTCTCTATATTTTAGCTAAATCTTATAGACTTTTTTAAGTAGTAAACTAACTAAGCTATAAAGTTTATATAAGATTAATTTATTAATTAGTTTTTTATCTTTAATAGATTTTTAGTTTTTGCTATTAAAGAATGTAGCTAGCTAGAAGTTATCTTTTAGAAGAGATAGTTTTAAAATAGGTATTAGTTTTAGAGGCGGAATTTTAATAATTTTATTAAATATTTCTTCTTTTATTTCTTCTATCTTTTTTAGTTCTAAAGTATTAATAGGAATAGGAGCTTATCTAGAAAAGTTTTCTTCTCTTATTTTAATATTTAAACTTTTTGTTTATTTCCTTTTAGTTAAAAGGTAAATTCTCTTTTTTAATTAATTGTTTTAGTAAGTTTAAATAATCTTTAGAGTAAGATTATAAAGAAGAGGGTCTTTTTAAGATAGTTAGAGTGTTTTTGATATTTAGTATAGCGAAATAAAATTTTTAGAAAGAGATTTTAGGGACCTCTTTTTAATTTGTTTAGGATTTAATAGCTTTAGGTTGTCTTATAGAAATAAGTTAGCTTTATATAATTTTAACTAAGTGATTATAAGATTAGATACTGTGAAGTTAAGTGAATTATTTTTAGTTAAACTATTAGGTTATATTAAGTTATATAGGTAAGAAGATTAGACTAAATCGTTACATTTTTATTTAGTAACTGCTGAAATTTAGAAAGTAGAAGTTTAACTAGATGCTTTATTATCTAATATTATATTTTCTTTTTTATAAACTTATAAGAAAGTTTAATTAAATTAAAGGTATTATAGCTTTATAGGATTTTAATAAGTGTAGATTAAAGTTAGCTAATAATCTGTTTAAGGATCTTAATAGCTTAAGCCTTCATAGTTTTATAGCTTTTTTAGCTTTTAAGGTGAGTAATAATAGCTTTTTAGTTAAGCTTACTGTTTTATTATAATAAAGTAATAATTATTTAAGGGATAAAAAACTTATTATTTTAAGGTTTCTAGAAATAGCGTTTTTAGAAGTATTAAATTAAGCTACTTTTTTAATTAGCTATTTTTTAAGGATAATAGTTTTTTTTAAAGTTATGATCTATATAGTTTATATATCAGTATTAATTATATAGTTTATAAAGGAAAGGTTTAAGATTTTCTCTATTAACTTTTATTAAATAGACTGAAGCTAAGTAGTGGTTTTCTATAGCTAGAGAGGCATAAGTAATCTTTTTAGTAGAGACTTTCTAGTTATTTATTATCTTTATAAAGTTAGAAAGTTATTAGTTTAAAAGCTAGTTTTAAAGGCTTTTAATGTTTTATTTAAGCTTAGTTTTGCTTTTTTTAGCTTATAGAGGGGGGGGAGCTTCCCTTTTAGAGCTTTTAGGGGTATAGAAGATTAAATGTAGGTAGAAGTAGTAATTTAGAGGGTTTACCTCTAAGTAGCTTTAAAGCTAAGCTAATTTATTAAATTAATTTTAAATTTATTAAAGTTTCTTTTTTAAATAACTTATAAACATTAGTTTTTATAAGTAGAGCTGTTCTATTTAAAGCTAACTAATTAAATTCTAACGTAGCTATTTAAATAATTTGAGGATTAGTTATAATATTAAGGTTATATTTTACTATTTTAGTTTAGATATTATTAGTTCTTTATAGAAACTATATAGCTACTTCATAGTTTAGATTATTTATTATTAGAGTTATAGAAATAATTTAATTAATTCAGTTATTTAGAAGCTTTTAGTAATCTTCTTTTATAGCTTTATAGCGCTACATAAGGTATATTTTTACTTATAATTAAGTTGTTTTGCTAAGCTTTATTTAATTCTTAGCTTAGAAAGGTATATTTATATAGAAAATGATATTTAATATTTTTAAAGAATTAGTTATTTCTACTGTTTTTACTATAGCTTTATAGCTTTTCGGAAAGTTTAAAATATTATTTTTAGTAAAGAATAATATTATAGCTCTTTTAAGTTATAATATTTTAAATCTTTAGAGTTTTAAGCTATATATTTTAGAGATCTTTTAATAAGATTTAGTAGAGTTTAAATAGCTTTATATTACTTTATTCTTTAAAGAATTTTCTCTAGGTATTATATATACGCTAGAGGTATTATTCTTAGAAACTATTATTTCAAAGATTTTTATATTTATAATTATTTTAGAATTTTCGTTTAAATTTAAGATTAAAGGGGTTTTTGTTTTATTAAGGTTAGTGAAAGATAAGATCTATAAAAAGATTTACTGAAGTATTATTAGCGATTAAGTTAGTTTTATTATCTATTATTTTTAGTTTAAGTTATTTATTATTAGCTAGAGTTAAAGCTCCTAAAGCTTTAGAGTTTAGTAATACTATTTTAAAGAAGATATAGCTAAATTAATAAAAGAAGAAGTAGAAAGAGGCTCTTTTAAAAAAAGCTAAAATAAAAAGATTATATAAGATTTAAATAAAGCTAATGATTTATTAATAGAAAAAGTAATAAAAACATTTTATAATATCGATTTAAAAAGATAATAGAAGGTGAGGGGAGAAATAAAAAAAGAAAAAGATAATCTTACTACTATTTCTATTTTTATTTTTTTCTCTTATTAAATAAGTATATATGTATTTATTATTTTTCCTTTTTTCTGCTATTCTAATAGTGAGGTTATTTTATATGTTGGTTTTTTTTTTCTCTTATAGAGGGAGTTTAGCTATTATTAGTAGTATTTCTAGTAATTCTATTTTATAATACTCTTTTTTTATAGGTTAAGCTTAAGATCTAATAAAATTTATAATAAATTTATAGTATTAACTGTGGATTTTAGAAGAAGCGTTTTATTTTAGCTATTAATTTACTACTTAAAAGTGTAGAGGAGGAATAATAGAAGAGATATATAAGTTTTCTTTTCTATAGAGTTAGTGTGGAATATTTTTTAGAAGGGAGAAATGTTTTTAGTTAGGTTTAGAAAATATTCCCTTCTTTTAAAAAAAAAGGTTAGTATAGTTATAATGTTTTTGCTTTTTAGCTTTTTATATTTTTATATTTATAGCGATTTACAATTTAAGAAAGCTGAATTTTAGTGTTTTTTTATATAGGTGCGTTTCAAATTTTAAGTTTTTAGGCTTTTTAGTGTTTCCCTTTATTAGTTAATATATTATTAGAAACCTTTTAGTAAGTTTAAATAAGGGGAGGTTTTTTAAAATAGATTAATTATTTTTGTTTTTTTTAAAGCTTATAAGAGGGGTAAAATAAATTTAGGCGTTTTTATAATTTTAGCTTTAAAAGTGAGGGTAAAATAAGTTTATTATATTTTAGGTTTTTTTAAGTTGTTATTATAGTGGCTTTCAAATAGGTAGTATGTGATAATTTTAAATAAGTAGATAGTAGGTTAATAAGGGGGATTAATTAAATTATAGAACTTTATTTACTTTTTTCTGCTTAATAGGATACTCTTTTTCTTAGGGTTTTTTAGATCTTTATAGGTTTAGTTAATTTTTGGTTTTAAGTGTTTAAGTTATTAGTTTTCACTTTGGGAAAATAGAGGTTAAAAAGGTGTTAGCTAAATCTTTTTTAATATATTAATATTTAAATTGCTTTTCTTTTAAGTTTCTTCTTATTTTAGCTAAATAGGTAATATAGAATAACTATAAAGGGAATCCTCTATAGTAGTTTTATTTACCCTCTTATACTAGTTATTAATTTTATAATAAGGTAAGGGAGAAAACTTATTAATTATACTAAGTATTTTATTCTAGGTAAACAACCTCTTCAAAATGCTTAAATATTTTTATATTAATTTGCTAGATAGCTATAGGATATATAGAAGTAAATATATAAATCTAAATTTAATTAGTTTATATTTTACTTATATTTTCTATTTCTTTTATATCTTTAGTTATATAGGTTTACAAGAGAAAATAAGCTATTAAGAAGAAGTTTAGTAATATTATCTCTAAAGTATTTTACTCTATGTTTATTTTAATTAATTAAGAAAGTATAGTAGGGATTAAGAAGAATAATAGAAGTAAGGCTAATTAAAGCTAGAGAAGCTTAAAAATATCTATTTTTCTTTAATCTTTAAAGAGTAAGGATTAATGAATTTTTATTATAGGTTAAGTTAAAAACTCTTAAAGACTCCTCTAGGATTTAGTTACTAAAGTTATTAAAAAGATTAGAAAAAGTATAAAGATAAGTGTGTTTTTTATTTATTTATTTAGTCGTTTTTATTATAGGCTAATTAGGCTTCTATCTATTTATATAAGCTATTTCCTCTTATAATAACGCTTAATACTTATGAGAATGCTTTTCTAGCCTTTTGCCTTTAAATTAAAACTGCTAAGAATTTTAGTAACTCTGCCCCCTTCTATTATATAATTAATATTATAGTTATAAGTTATAATAAATAGAGTATTTTTATATAAGCTTTTATATTTTAAACTTTATTTGTTTATTTATTATAAAATATTAGAATAAGTTAAGGGTTATTATTATTCTTATATTATTATTATTGTTATTATAAAAGAATGTTATATATTAACAGTTTAAATATATAAAAGGCTAGCCTTTTGTTTATTTGAGTTAGAGGTACGTTAATTATAGTAATCTAAATTGAAAAGAGGAAGTTTCTAAGATACTCTTTATATAGAATAAAAATAAGTATAAGGCGCTTTATTAAGTAAATATAGTTACTAGGGGTAGAATTACTTAAGGTCTATAGTACTACTTAGATGTAGTAAATAAGCGTAGTTTATAACACCTATTAATCTATTATTTATATATCTATTTATCTAACTTTACTATAAGCTTATATAGCTATAATCTACTATTTTAATACCTTCTTACTACTTTTATCTTATTATGATATTTCTATAAACTTTAACCCTTTTTTACTTATCAGAAAAATCGCCTCTATTAAATTTAAAGTTTAGTTTAAAGATATATTTAAAGTTATTATTATTATTTATAGTAATAGAACTAAACGTAAGTTTAATAAAATTAGCTATAGTTATATTATATTCTTAAGCGAGCAAAAAGAGAATAAAAAACCTCAAACGCTTTTTATATAAAGCTTTTAGTATTTTAATTTTACTAAAACCTTTAATACTAAAATAAGAACTATAAACCTTAAGCTTTATATAGTGATATATTTATAGAGTTAAATAACTAAAGTATATATTTATATTAATAACTTTAATATTATTAGTTTCTTTTAAAGATATAGTAATATACGTCTGTCCTTATAAATAATTATTCTTTAAATTAAAGCGTATATTATTCTAGTAACTTCTCCTATTTTTATTTATTAAGCTTCTAGTTATAGATATACTCTTAGAAATAAATTAGTAGATATATTTATAAAATAAGAAACCTTAATAGCTCCTTTTAACCTTGCTCTATTCATTATTATAGTTATAATAAAATATTTAATATAAAGGAAAATTACTAAATACTATTAGAAATAGTGATATAAGTAAAAAACCTTCATATTATATCTATAATAAATTTTAGCTAACGTTTTAATACTTTTTGAATTTAAGGTTTCTATTAAAACTTTAAAACGACTTAAATATTACTTAGTTAGAATATAGTAATTATAGAATATATTATAAATATTCTACTTAGAAATTATAAACTATTTAGAGATATAAATATAGGAAATAGAAATCCCCTATATTTATAGTGTTTTATTATTTAACTTATTTAAAGAAATCTTAATAGCTTTAGCAGCTAATTAATAGTAAGCTAAGTTTATCTTTATTTAGAGACTTCAAATAATACTAAAGATCTAGAATTAGTAATCTAAAGTAATTTAAGAAGTTTAAAGAAATTATAAGTTTCTCTAATAGTTAGAACTACTAAGTAGTCTATTTATATAGACCTTATAGCTAATAACTTTCTTAAATTATATTATACTTTATTCTTTTTTAATCTTTAAGTATAAATAACTTAAGTTATTATAGAAAAATATAAAGATTAATTTATTATCTTACTATAGAAACTTCGTTTTTTTAATAAGATATATTAAGCTATAAGTAATTTTACCTTATTAAAGGTTTATAAGTAGCTTAAGCTTTAGTTTTGGCTAGGTAATATAAGCTAAAAATAGAGGATATTTTTACTTTTTTATAACTAAAGTAGCTTTTAAATTTATAAATACTTTAGGTAGAAGGTAATTAATTAGATAATACTTAATATAAGGAGTAGAAATAGTATATAAAGGTTTTAATTAGATGTATAGGCCCCACTGTATATAACGTACACCTCAGGGAGCAATCTAAGCTTAGCTCCAATATCAATAAATAGAACAATAACAATAATAACAACAGCTGGGCATAACGGACACAGAGATCTAAGTCTTCCTCATGTCTGTACGAAATGCGCTGAGGGATCGCAACGTGCATGCTTATGGCACATATTACTCATGGTTTGGGCAGAAGCCGCTTGATGCATAGTCAGGGTCGACAAGAATTGTCAGTGTCATCCTTGGTTTGAATGTACGATCGATTGCTTTCTATCAAGCTCTTCAGCGAAAGTTTGGATATCACATAAACGGGCGCTCTTTATGGTATTAGATCATGTATAGCAACCTTCAGCTAAGCCATTTACGAAACACCGGAGAAGAAACGCACCTGTGGTAGAACTTTGAGTAACGTATAAATAAGAAAAAGCAGAACTTGTCTTGGAACCAAGAAAAATCTGGAATGCAGCTGGAGAGACATTGTGTGACCAGTCTCAGCTGGCGAAAAGATGAGAGGGCTTGAGATGATTAGCCCTTTGTTTGCGAGAACTTCGCAGATAGCTCTTGAACATCTGGCAGGTCAGGTCAGCTTCTCGCGATAAGCAGACCAGACTCGGGAGCAGAGGATCGGCCAAGACGAAAAATGTCAAAGCACACACCAACTACTCCGCTGGTCTGGCATAACAAACTCGTTGCCTGAGACTTGGCGGAAATCTGGGCTTGCTCAAGTCATAGGTGCTGTGACTTGGATCGGTACTGGTCTTTATCGTATCTTGCAGGGTGAACCGATCATCCTGAACCATGCACACATGTGCGACGACACGAATGATGGCGTTCTCATGTCGCTCCGCAATTTTCCATGGCTATTCCAGGTTGTGTTCAGAAGGCATATCTCATTTGGCATGGGGACGCGAGTGGCACAGAAGGATGCAAGTTACCGATTGTGCTTCCCTATTGTCTCGAAAACTCAGAACCGTCCAACAATTCACTCGCGCGTCAACCCTAGTTCACCCAGCCATGCAGGTGCCCTTCTGTGAAACCAGCTGAAATTCTGTACCACGTTGAAGAAAGAGGGGATGATCAATTGTCTGGGAATGATGGCTTCTTGACCTGGGCCAAGACGATATCGGTATGTTTGTCGAAATGCCGAGAGAAAACGATCCGTAACGGGCTTGTCTCCTCCATCTGATTTACTCGAGCCTTAATGGGTCGGGAAGGCCCCGGTATCTCGGTAGTCACAGGTAAGACATTCCCAAGTCCAATCGGTGTGAGACATACCATGTGGACTTGGCACATCTGCAATAATAACGCCAGATGCCCGTGGCTTTGGGCCAGCGAATCCTGCAGGCAAATGTTACTCAACTTTGAATGCCAACTGCACTCGACCGCTGTCCTCCGGTTTCCATGAAAAGGGGGCCCTCTCCGAGCTGCCATCTTGTCAACTTTGAGGGGCACAATGTTACGTTTGTCGGAACATTACAGTCCACACACCGTCACTTCTCGTATTACATGCTGGCATATTCTTATTTGATCCTTCTCCTTCGCTGCCGGTGCTTGCCTAAGCTATTCAAGAAGACTTGTCCACAGTGCCAACCATTGTCAAGGTGGATTCACATATCCATCGAGTTTCTCAACTTGACGTCTATCAGCATGTCAAATCTTCACAGCGACAGCCATCAAACGGGGAAGGCATTTCCTCGGGATATTGAGCGCAAGACAAGCGATGCCGAAATCAGCAATACCACCCCGGACGCCTCGTTGAGAGAGAAGCACAGCACCGCCAATGTCCAAGGTATCCATTCAATCGATGACGGCGACAAAGCAAAGCTGCGGTCTACTATTGTACGCAAGTTCGATGTCCGCCTGGTGCCAGCCATGTTTTTGGCCCATCTTCTGTTCTTCCTGGACAAGGGAAATATTGCTCTCGCCCGTATCAATGGCCTCGAAGAGGATCTCGAACTCAAAGGCAACCAATTCAACTTATCGTTGGCGATGTTCTTCATCCTCAACATTCTATTCAACATCCCTGGAAACCTCGCTGTGCGTCGTGTTGGTGGCGCCGTCTGGCTACCATCCCTGATCGTCGCATGGGGGCTCGTCACAATCTCCTCAGGCTTCATACGCCATTTTGCCGGATTATGCATCACTCGCATATTTCTTGGTCTGACCGAGAGCTCTTTCCTTGGGGGTGTTCTGATATATCTTGGCTTCTTCTATACGGCTGACGAGCTTATCCTGCGCGTCGGACTATTCTACTCTAGCACTGCCCTAGCAGGATTCCTCGGAGGTCTCTTAGCCGGTGGACTTGGACAGATCAGAGTCGCAGACTACAATGGATGGCCATGGATCTTCTTCGTCGAGGGGTCCCTGACCGTCATTCTCGGAGTTGCCTTATTCTTCTTTCTCCCGCACACACCGGCCGACGCAAAGTTCTTGTCTCCCGCAGAAAGGACCCTCGCTGTCAATCGAATGCAAGCTCAAGATCGCTGGCACTTCCTGGAATCCCAGGAGTTGGACCATCGTGAATCTTCTGAGAATGATTCAGGCATGGAAGGGACCGTTTCGAAAGACCCTCTCAACTGGGCAACAGTCAAGAGCGCCATCTTTAACGTTATTACTCTCACCATTGCTGTCGGCGCCTTTTTCTCTATCGAAGCCATTTACAGTTTCGCCATGTTCTTCCCGACCATCATCGCTGCTATAGGCTACAAAAGCCTGCAAGCATCGTTGATGACGGCTCCGCCCAACTTGCTCGCCCTGATCTTCACAGTCGGCATTTGCTTCTGGAGTCAAAGGTCTGGGAAGACCGCCCTCCCCCTGAACGTATGCAGTATCATCGGGGTGCTCGGATACATGATGCTCATCATTGGAGCAAAGGTTGGCCCGCCGCCGCTCGGCATGAACGCCAAGGTCCAGTACGCTGGCTCATTCCTCGTTGCGATGGCAGTCAATGGAACACCGCCTCTAGCCCTCACTTGGCTTAGCATCAACGCATCGCCACACTACGTGCGAGCCATTGCTTTGGGATTTGTTCTGTCAATTGGAAACACTGCTGCATTCCTGGCCTCATTCACTTACATCAAGACAGAGGCGCCTCAGTAAGTTCCGCACTTTGATTCACATGATTGATGCTGACTTCAGACGCAGATACATCAAAGGGCATTCAATCAATTTTGGATGCCTATTTGGTCTCCTTATCATCGGTGTCACACTTCCGTTGTACATGAACTGGGAGAACAAAAAGCGTGAGCGGGGCGAACGAGACTACAGGCTGGATGAGAGCCGGCAGAATGGCTTGTCCAAGGAGGAGCATGAGTTTAGGCTTGGATGGATGCATCCGGGTTTCCGTTTCAAGGTCTGAATATCTTTTCAGAAGTTTTCTGGGCATTGGGTGTCCGGCGAGAGAAGACTTGTAAGCATCAGGTGAAGTACACGTACACATGGGAGGGCAGATGGTCGAGACGTTGTTGGGATACCACAGTGAATACACCACAACCTTACATCGAGGACAGTAAGTATCATTTTGCAATGTGCGTCTAGGTCGATATCACGGCACACGACTAATACATATGGTTCATCTGCCCGTCTATCGAGTCAGGAGTTCCCAGACGCGCAAACATGGCCCGTGAGTCTGTCATGAGGTTGCCTCCAGCCCACGACGCACTCTCCTTACTCGTGTATCTATCAACGATCAATGAAGTCACTAAAAAGTCTAACTTCGAAAACGAAAGCAACGAGGGCCTTTGTAGCTCATCATTAAGGTCGACAACACACACCAGACTGATGAAAGATACGTACCGGATGCCAGGCTTAAACGCCGATCCGCTCGGTTATCGCCGCCATGCAGCCGCCGTCACGACGCTAAAACACAAAACACAGGGGCAAAGAACAGCAATTTCGATCCGTTGCCGAGGTGGATCCCCACGTCAATCAACCTCCTTTCACCCTTCACTTCGACTTCGGACAACACCAGTCTTCGGCACTGAGCCGACTTCATCTGTGCGGGCCGTGCTGCGTGTTGCGAGACGGGCTTCATCAGAGCGTGCATACATACGGACAGGAACAATGACAGGCCACGGTCTCCTTTTCTTCATCCCGGGCAATCCAGGCCTTGTCGACTACTACACCGACTTCTTCGACTCGCTCAAGGCCCGCATCGGATGGGCGGAAGGCCACATCCACGTCCATGGCCGTGATTTATTTGGGTTCCGCGACGACAGCCATGAGCCCTTCAGCAATGAGCATCCGCCGTACGACCTGGAGCACCAGATCGAGGCTGTTTACAACCATCTAGCGTCGCTGCGGCGAACGGACTCGACGCGGAATACGCCGGGAAAGAAGGGCGAGCCGTATGACTTCATCATCTTAGCGGGGCACTCGGTGGGCAGCTACATCGCGCTTGAGATTTTTCACAGACATCTCAAAGACCCCTCAGTTGCACCGCACCTCAAGCTTCACGCGGGTATCTTGCTGTTCCCGACTGTTACGCACATAGCCCAGTCTCCTGCGGGAAAGAGGCTGGACCTCATCTGCACGACGCCAATGCTCAACAACACCGCACACGTCATCGCGCAACGGTTTTTGGACCTGTGGCCCGCGGCTGCATTGCGTTGGTTTGTAAGCAACGTATTAGGGATGGGCACCAAAGCCGCAGAAGTCACGACGGGGTTCTTGAAGAGCCGCGACAGTGTGTGGCAGGCTCTGCATATGGGCAAAGATGAGATGAAGGTCATCACTGAGGAGAAGTGGGACAAGGAACTTTGGGAAATCGAAGAGGACGATCTTGGCAGCGGCAGTGGGAAGAGAACTACGCCTAGATTCTTCTTCTACTTTGGAAAGAAGGACCACTGGGTTGCAGACCACTTCAGAGATCACTTCATCCGAGCCCGTGAGAAGCATATTGAGAACGGCTGGGCTCGAGTGGAGATTGACGAGAGAGGACTTCCTCATGCGTTCTGCACCACAGAGAAGAACAGCGAGCTGGTTGCTGACAAGGTTGCACAGTACTTGAAGGAGCTTTGGGATGGGCTTACACCATCAGAGTCCTCGTAAGGCGAGTAGAAGACATTATGATTTTAGAGGGTTACATGATACTAGACAATAGACAATAATTGTATTGCTCCCATCGCTCTTGTGATATCCTACGCACAAAGAAAATGTTTTTGGTGTCAGAATTTTGCTTGCTCCAAAACTCCGTTCACTCCCCATGCATCAGCTTGCTTCGAGTCTTCCACTCTACATGCATGCTTCCTGTCGTCACTCCTGAGGCCTAGTGCCGTCTTGTTGACATTTAGCTGTGATCTATATTTGCCGAATCTCTGTCACGTCCTCCGATTCCTACGTAGAGTTTAGTTAGGCATCGGCCTGCCAATCTGCAGGCTACTAACACTGGCAGTCTGTGGTGAATGTCAGTAAGATATCCATTGTGTTCACGCTCATCTCAACTCACCTCCGCCTCAGCCTTTTCTTTCTTACGCCTCATCAGGCCATAGATAAACACTCCCATGGCCAACAGTGATACACCGGCTGCGAATCATGTCAGTTTAATTTCAAATGAAACTCATGACGAAAACTTACCAACACCACCAAACACACCCAACAACACAACAGCGGTAGGAGTCCCACCAGCGCCCTTTGGCATGGAGCTGGAAGAAGCAGAAGATGCGGGAGGAACAGCCGCAGCAGGAGGTGGTAGTGGGTTTGCGCCAGTCGGAGGAGGAGTGGCACCGGGAGGAATAGGAGGCGCAAGGCCTAATGAGGAGCTCATGGGAGGCAGAGGAGGCGGCGGCGGGTTCATGACTGGCGGAGGAGGTGGAGGCGGTGCGGTGTTGGCCGGAGGCGGAGGAGGAGGAGGAGGTGCCGCACTGGTAGCTGGCGGCGGCGGCGGCAGCGGTGCTGGCTGAGGATTGATCACAGGAGGCGCCGGCGCCGGCGTTGCAGTGACCGTGACTGTTGTCGGGATCATGATCATCACCGTCTGTGTGACGGTCGCAGCTGACGGGGTCACTGTGACGAAGATCGTGACCGTCGGGACGTTCGCATTATTATTAGGTGGCAGTCCATTTGCCGGGGGAGCTGTTCCTGGAGTTCCCGGCTGCGGTTGGCCATTGTTGATGATGATACCGCCAGCTTGACCCAACACAGATAGAAGTTGGTTCGGATCGATGGGGAGAGCGTTGGCGTTGGGAGGGCGATTCGCGGCTGCCACAGCCTTTACCGCGTCGGGGTTGGTCTTCGCATTTTGCTCCTCGCGCTTGACAATTTCCGCCATTTTGATATCCATTCGGCTTTCCTTCACTTCGACTTGCTCTTGTCCTTCCTTCCTTCTTTCAAGACAACCCAGGTCTTGAGTCTGACCAGCGAAGGCGAGGGTCTTCTTCGGTAGACGGGCCGACAGGCGACTACACACTTACAAGCATATCACAGAATGCTTGCTGTACGAGACCGATTTGTTGAGCAACCGAGAGAGAGTGGTGCTAAGGTATGAATGAACGGCCGCCTACTACTGAAAGACGTGGAAGCACCCATGCACTTTTAATTCAGGCCCTGTCTTGGACGTGCAACTATTTGACTTCTGGCTCGTGTCAAACTTACAGGACCGAGGCGCCACCACTCGGGCCTTCGGTATGGCCCTACGGCATTGGGATTGCCTCATTGGGTAAGTGGGCAGCAGGTTTCTGGGTGAAGATGCTGAGGTTTTGGGTGTCAAATCCAATGTCTCCGAACACTGGAGGAAAAGAAGGTGTAATTGTGGGCTTTGGGAGAACGTGCGCTCCCCGACCCCCTCGTTCCCCCTCATCGTTCTCATCCTCCACTCTGAGTTCAAGGTTCGGCTGCTCTGATTCGCGTTGAAGGGGTCTTGGAGGGGATTGGGGGCCACACCCTCTGATGGGTGTAACCACTGCGACGCCGTGTCGAAGCAGCCTCGGTGTTTCAAGAGCAGGCCAGAATTGGTCCAGAAGATGGGATGCCAAATGGCTTTTTGTGTTTTTCGAAACCGGTTTCTGTAACCTGCAGTCGCCGTGCATATGAGAGGGTGGGAGCTCGGCCGTGCGTAGAGTCGCAGGCTACCCCCGTCCAACTCCTCAAGGGGTCAGACTTGTTCCCGCTTTCTGCCACACTCTTCCATCCCAATGGGTTGTAATTCATCAGCTTGTTTTCTGAAAAGGATCAATTGCTCCTTGGATTTCTATATTCGCGATCCTCCTGACGTCAAGGCCGATTATGGCCAGCAACCGGCTGCGTCACTGCGTGGCGGTGGAAAATAAGGCTTTCCTTCAGTGTGAATGAACGCTGGAGCCCTTATATGCTTCCATGCAACCGAGCGTAATGTTCATTAGCGCCGCTTAGATAGGTTTCCATAGGCTCTCTTCGACCGACGACGACCGAAGAGAAGGCAAGATCAACAGAGCTATGAACCCCAACAGACTCCAATCGCAGCAACAAAGGCCCGGCGTGAAGAGGGGTGTTCTGGGAAGTTTGTCTGCAGCTTCAGCGGCAGCTTACAACTTTCTTGCTCACGACTTTGAATTTGTGCCGGACCGGTATCATGACGACAAGTTCTTTCCCACACGGCTATCTCGGGCGGGATCTAGTATCCGACTCGGTCGCACTCGCGGCCGGAACAAGTATCCACTGAGACCGCCGCCCACTCGGAAGAGAACATGGCAGAAGGATGCGAACGGGGAGTTGCGCAGCAAATCATTCGGGGACTCGCAGTTCAGCCACCCATACGATGAAGCACGCGGAGGAAACGACCGAAGCCCGTTTGACGACGCTAATGAGGTGGAAGAACAGGACGATGAGGCCGGCGACGACGAACCGTATCACGTCTTTCCGAAGCGACAAAAATGGCTGGTCATCGTGATCATTGCTACAGCCGGGCTCTTCAGCGGATTGTCATCCAATATCTACAACCCGTCTCTTGATGCCGTTGCGCAGGTAAGACTCGGCCCGTTCCAGCGGTAATGGTGAGAGCGAGGGTGATGCTGATGCTGATTATGATTACTCGCAGGACCTCAAAGTCAGCTCTTCGCAGGTTTCCCTGACAATCACGTCTTACCTTATCATGCAAGCCGTGTCTCCTCTCCTATGGGGACCCATGTCAGACACATTGGGCCGGAGGCCGACATACATAGCCTCCTTTGCAGTCTACATAGGCGCCAACGTCGCGCTTAGCTTCTCACCGAATTATCCGGTGCTGCTCATTTTCAGGGGTGTGCAGGCTGCAGGGAGTGCGTCAACTGTCAGTATCGGTAAGTTGCCATAGTCTCCGTTTCTCCCTTCGACTACCCAATTTGGCAACTAATGGCAGTTCCAAGGCAATGGAGTCATTCAGGATATCTCGCCGACTTCCGAAAGGGGTGCGTTCATTAGTTTCTACCAGGCTAGTAAGCTAAGTTGTTAACATACTACAACACCATCAACTGACACAACCGCAGTTCGAAACTTCAGCACAGCGATAGGTCCCGTACTGGGCGGCGCCCTGGCTAATTCGCTTGGCTTTCGTTCAGTATTTGTCTTCTTGCTCATTGCCTCGATGCTTATTATTATTGCAATCATTGTGTTTCTTCCCGAGACAATGAGAAGCATCGCTGGCAATGGTGCAATCAGACTTAAAGGTCCAGTTTACAAGCCTTTGATCAGGTACATCAGGAAAGAGCCTAGGTATATGCAAGATCCAGACGGTCCTCTGAAATCCAACAAAGTCACCATCTGGACGTTTCTCAGACCCTTCAGACTGTTCAGGGAGAAGGATCTTGTCATCAACCTCATTTGGGGTGGGTTCGTCTACGCTATCTGGAACATGGTTACCACCAGCACCACACCCGTTTTCAAAGCACGGTTCCCTTTCCTGAACGAGCTTCTCTTGGGTTTGGCATTCTTACCCAACGGTAAGTGGGGACTCACTCTCCAACCCTTGCCTCAGCTGCAACGAATCCCAACGCTTCTCTCGGCTGGGGGAAGCATGCATCAACTCGACTGACATATCATATGCAGGCTTCGGGACCATTGTCGGCTCTGTCTTGGCCGGGAAGCTGTTGACCCGGGACTACAAGGCCATTTCGGCCGAATACAAGGCAACGCATAACATGAGGGAGGACGAAGAGTTGTCCCCAAAGGATATACCGCAAGACTTTCCCCTTGAGAAGGTTCGCTTACAACGGCTTCCGTGGATAGTAGCATTATTCACGGCTTCGATCACCGGCTACGGCTTTTCCTTGGCATATCCTGCAGCGACATCTCGACCCGGTTGGATAGCACTCCCCCTCGTGCTGCAATTCCTCATTGCAGCCTCGGCAAACGCTATATTTGCTCTCAATCAGACAATCATCTCGGACCTTTGTCCCGGACAAGGTGCGAGTGCAACAGCTATCAACAATGTAGTGCGATGTGGTCTTGCCGCCTTGGGCGTGGCCTTTGCGGAACAGATGATTAACGCTGTGGGACCGGGGACAGCATTCCTGGTGTTGGCTTTGGTGGTCATAGCCGTGTCGCCCATCCAAGTTCTTAACCAATACAGAGGGCCCAAATGGCGGGCGGACAGGGCAAGGAGAGGCGGCTCAAAGGCCACTGCGGCCGTGGAGGATCGACAAAAGGTTTAGGTACGGGTCTGGCATGACAAAAAAACATTTGGAGCGTTTGTCTGCAATCACATCGGGAATCATATTGGACGAAGCGAGCATATTTAGCATTGTTAGAATTCACACGACACAGATCATTACATGAAATACCATCATACAGACCATGGGAGTGCCGAGCATAAGCCAATGATATCCATAGCTAAGATACACTTGTTGGTAGAACTGGATACTATTTCTGTAGCTCTCTCAAATTCTATCTACACTGAAGTCATTGCAGCGAGATTGACTCCAGCTCTAATTCATATGAGATATCATAAGACCCTCCATGAGATGAAGTAGACTTCCGCCTTGTTGCTAGGCGTTGTCATCCACTGCCATCAATCGAAGTCAACCTCGCACGATCATCTAAATGATCCTTCATGATCAACATACCCATATTTCTGGCGAACGATGCGACTGGGGTAAACCCTCCACCAAGACAAATCTTATGGCAATCATTTCCGCTGAACACAGTTTAGAGTTGCCCATGGGGCGATCTTGTGCGTTGCGGGCCGTCTGGTGTTTGCGTTGAAACACGGGACCCGGGTCCTTTAGCCAAGGAGATCCCGGCAGTAAAGCATCCCAAACCAACATCGGTGGTCCGTAATCAATGCCTGCCTGCCGCATAGGTTTCCCAAGGCGGTGGGGATTGGCGCCACTCGTCGTGCGCCGAAAGTCGCATTCACGTGGCATCTCGGCTATTTGGCATTGTCACATTTGAGAGATTAGACAGCTCCTGTCAGATGGAGTACGGAGAAATTTGAAAAGAGCCGGTCGTGGGAGTTACGGCAGCGCCAGGGCTGCAGGATTCGGCATGCTCATGTCAATTTGACAGATGCAACTGCCGTCTTCCGTAACCGGTGTGTTGAAGGATTCCAACCTGATCTGCTTATCTGTGAAGGTTAGTTCTACCGCTACCAGTTTGTGAAGAATTCTCTTGTGAATTTTTATATAACTAAAGGGAACATAAGGACCTTTTTTTCCTCTACCCTAACCTAGGCTAGTCTTCTTAATTACTATATTATAACTTAGATAAAGGTAATAATAGTAATTAGTTTTTAGAGCTATTTACTATATTTCTTATTAAATATTCTATTAATCTCCCTTACGTTATTTTTATCTTTTAAGTTCTTAGTAATCTATTTAAATCTCTACTTAACTTAATAGAAAGCTTAGTTTTAAAAGTCTTCTAAAAACCTAATATATATTTTAAAGAAGTATAGAGATATTATTCTTATAGTTAGCTATCTAACAGTAGGGTCTGCTAAGAGAAGCTAGGGATTAATATGTAGTAATAGTATACTAAGGTTGTAGTCTAAGTTATAGGTTTTAGGCTTTATTATAAATTAGTCTTTAGAAGCTAAAGTGGTCAGTTGTTATAACCTATAAAGCAAAGATAACAGATAACTAACCTATTTAGGTATTAGGCGGCTAGAATAAGACATTTATACTATAAGATTATAGAAATAATAAAGGCCTACTTAGGAACAGAAGAACTATAGTATATATTATATAATAATAAAGAATAAGTATAGATAAAGGATCTATGATAAGCGCTTAGTAGATACTAAAATAAGCGCTTATCTTACTTTAGAATAAGTACTTATATAGTAAGAAGAATAGCACTTATAAGTAGTAGGATTAATTAAATAAAGAAACCTATATATAGTATAACCTTAAGCCTAATTTATAGTCAGACTTCTATAGCTTTTTAGTAATTAACTTATAAACATCTCTAAGATATCTTCAGCTTATTTTTACTATAAATATATATTAAATTTAAAACTAATTATTTGAGTTTCTAAAAACTAATCTATAATAAAGCTTATAACTTATAACCTAAACTATAACTTCTATATACTATTATAACGTATTAATCTCTAGCTTCTATTAGTAGACTTTACTATTAGATAGCTAACTATAATACTTTAATTACTTCTATTTAGTAGGTTAATTATACTAAGAGATAGGAAGTGGTAGTAAACGTTAGTCTTATAATAACCAGTATAAGTGAGAGTAATAGTTAGTTTCTTTGTATAGTAAAAAGTAATAGTAAAGTAAGGAGCTATAGAAGTTATTATTATATTTATTATATATATTACTTAATCTAAGTTCCTAGTGAAGTTAGAGGGACTAGTTGGTTATTATATAGACGTTATTAACCTATACTAGTCCCTATAGGGTTAAGTAGGTGTTTTAGTCTATTTAGAATAACTAAAACTAGTAAGCTTACTAGTAATACTAGCTTATAAGCTAGTTTTAGCTTTAACCTTTATACGCTAGGTTAGTATAGCGCTAGACCTTTAGCTTATAGGCTAGTTTCAAACTAATCTCCTTTAATAATCTAGCTTAATAGCTTAGTTGTTAATGCTCTTACTCTTAATCCTAAAGGTTAAAGGTTTAAGTTATTATTAGGTTACTAGTTTTTTCTATTTATATAACTTATTAGACTTATAGTCTTAGTTACCCCCTTAAGTTATATATAGTATATATATAACTTATTAAAACCTTATATTTAAGAGAAAAAAAAAGTAAGTAAAAAACTGTTAACATATAACATTCTTTTATAATAATAATAATAATATAAGAATAATAATAACGCTTAACTTACTTTAATAACCTATATTAAATAAACTAATAAAGTTAAAGGTATAAAACCTTAACTAAAAATACTCTATTTATTATAACCTATAACTATAATATTGATTATATAATACGTATAGTTACATAAGCACCTTATATAATTAGCAGTTTAGCAGGTTATGTTTTAGGTTATCTTTCCCCTCACTTTTCCCTACTAGGGGATATAACCTACTAACTACATTAACAGGAATTATTATAATACATCACTTCTCTTATTATTATCTATACGATTAAATGCTCTTTAATACTTAAGATTATCACTTTTTATCATAATATAAGCCTATCTATAACCTTATATTATATAGGTGCATATACTACGCTTCTATATACGTTTATACCTATACTAATAAGTTATAAGCTTAGCTTAGAAATAACCTCTATTCTTACTACTTCTTTACCTCTCCCCTATTTACTTATAACGCTCTACTTTTACTTAAAGGTTATATATACTGAAAATTGATCCTTTAAATGCTTTTCTATCTATATTACTTTTATAGAACTAGAAATACTAACTGGACTAGTTATTTAGTTCTATGAGATTCATCTTCTTTAAATCTATATACTAAACCTTATTTAAATCGACTATACCTCTATTAATCCTTCTCTAAGTAGATAAGCTTTTACTACTACTTTATTTAATCTATATTCCTTAGATTATCTCTTTAAACTATCCTCTAGGCTATTACTAATTTAGTTTAGACCTATACTTACTACTTAATAGACTTCCTCTTAACTAATTTACTATATAGGATATATATCTCCTTAGTTAGATATAGGTCTAACTAAAGAAGATATTAATTGAAAAGAAGGAATAAAAACTACTCTTTTTTATAAGTTAAACCCTTAACTTCTAGGTTTATAACTATTATAACCTTACTATAAGAACTACTATACTATATATATAATAGCTTTTTAGTTAATAACCTCACTGTTATTAATCTTTTATAAGGTTTATAATTATATACTATATCCTATTAAAGTAATAATAACTGATCTTAAGGTCTAGTTCTTTAAGTTTATTAGCTTAGAGAACTATAAAGTATAGGCTATATATATTAAAGCCTTACTATATAGTAAAGATATTATTATAGACCTTACTAAGCTTATATCTGAAGATAATTTAGATAAAAACTATAAGGCTTTAAGTTATATATAGTTATTCTGTAATAATAGTCCTCTAAGGGTTATAAAAGATAATAAAGATGCCTATACTGCTTGGGAACATCTAAAAGCTCTATATGAGCTTATAGGTTTTATAAATGAGTTTTTAACCTGTAAAGAGTTCTTTAATACTTCCTTAGATGATTTTGATTTTATAGAAGAATATATAAATAAAATAAAAGAACTTATAGATAACTTATCCTATAATAAGTTTAAATTACCTAATTAAGTAATTATAGCTTATATATTTAATAGTCTAAATGAGACTTATGAGGCTTTTATAACCTCTATAACTTAGTCTTTTAGGACTAATCCTACTACTTATAACTTAGACTCTTTATATGCTAGTCTTATAGACAAGTATAAGAGAAAAGGTAGCAGTGAAGTAGTTAATAATACTACTAAAGGTAATAATAAAAAGAATAAAAAACAAAATAAAAACTAGGAAAATCAAAAAAACAAAAATAAAATAAATAAAAAACCCTGGAAAAAACAGAAAGGTTTATACTGCAAAAATTACAAGAAAACAAACCATACTGAAGAAAACTGCGCTTTTCTATATCCTGAAAAAGCACCTAGCTGGTGGAAAAAGCCCTCTACTAGTACTACTAGTGCTAAGGATAAAGAAAAAGAAGTAGTTAATATAACTACTGTAGATAATATTACCTCCTATATATCTATTAATAATCCTAATAATCCTATGGATTTAATGGATTTATCTTCTGATAAAGAAGAAGAAGATATTCTCTTTGAGAATATAAGCTATACTGCTCCTAATAATAATATAAATAATACTAATAATCCTTCCTTAGGTTATTTAATTAACCAGTCTATTATTAAGGAAAAAGGAAAAGTAAGGAGTTATAATAATAAGAATGAAAATATGGTTGATATTTATATTGATACTGCGGCTACTATTTATGTAGTTAATAACTATAACCTTATAAAAAATCCTATAAAAATAAATAAAACTATAAAATGGGGAGAAGTAAAGACTCTTACTTCCATAATAAAGGGTGATTTAATAATATATCCTAATAATAATAAAATAACTTTATAGGACGTTTATTATATACTTGAACTAGGTATTAATCTACTTAGTCAATCTAAGTTAGATTCTTTAGGTATTGCTTCTATTATATGGAAACAACCTATTTTATATGATATTAATAAAGATTGTATTATTACTATGGGGGCAAAGAAGAATAATTTATATTTCTTCCAGTTTCCTATTAATAATAACAATTAATATATATATATAATACTAATACTATAACTAATAATAATAATAAGAATAATATAAATAATAATATAAATAATAATATAAATAATAATAACAATAATAGCCTACAATTATGGCACTAACGTCTTAGTTATATATATTTATAAAGTCTTTTAAAATTAAAAGATAATACTATAATAAATATAAGTAATAATAATAATAATATAACTTTACAGCCTTATAAAGCCTGTTATAAAGGCAAATTTGTAACTAAGGCTAGTAAGCTATAGGTTTATAATAAAAATCTAGATTATCTAGATTATATAGCTTTAGATTTATGTAAGCTTATCACGCCTACTACTTATGATAAATATAGCCTTTTTATTATCTTTATAGATAAATATACCTGTTTTGTATAGGGAAAATTACTTAAAGATAAAGAGAAGCATATTATTAGTGAAGCTTTTCTTAAATTTCAAGCTAAAGTAAATAATAATAATAATAATAAAAGAATAAAAGAAGTCTCTATAGATGGAGGTATAGAATTTAATAATTATCGCTTTAAAGCTATATGCACTAAAAGCGGTATAATATATAATAAAAGACCTCCTTATATATATAAGCCTAACAGTCTTATAGAGCGTACTATACGCACTATAGTTAATAAAATAAGAACTATACTATATAACTTAGGTTTACTATACTACTTATGGGGTGAAGCTTTTTATGCTACTCTTTATATATATAATAGGACTCTTTATAGCTCTATTAAGTATAAAACGCCTTATGAAATAAAGAATAATATAAAACCTAATATAAATAATATAAAAGTGTGGGGTAGCGTATACTACTATAAGAATAAAGATCCTAAAATGAAAAAACTAGATATATGAGCACGTTAAGGTTATATAATTAATTATGGATCTAATAGGTATAAGATCTGGGATATATAACTAAGAAGAGCCTTATGGTCTTAAGATATTGAAATCTTAGAGAATACCTTTATTTCTCATTATAAAGAGCTTCCTTTAAGCATAAATACCTACTATAAGGATACAAATAGTAGTATTATGCTGAATAATGATAGATATAATATTGCCTATAATAGTCTATAAAGAGATATTTTTAGTTAATCTATCTTTTATAGGAATAATCTTACTATAAGTAGTGATATTTCTATAACGAATAATGCTCTTGTAAATCTAAGTGATGAGATTAGTATTAATAATAATAATAATAATAATAATAATATAAATAATAATATTAATACTAGCAATAATAATACTAATACTAGTATGATTAGTTCACATAATGA
Organism: Colletotrichum viniferum; assembly: GCA_020226115.1. NCBI lineage: Eukaryota > Fungi > Ascomycota > Sordariomycetes > Glomerellales > Glomerellaceae > Colletotrichum > Colletotrichum viniferum. Next base: position 245,314 of record JAGFBE010000032.1, on the reverse strand, counting down.
TAGTATGAAAACTATTAGTATTAATAATAGAGAAATAAATAAAGAAAAATCTAAGTTATTAATAGAGATCTTCTCTCTATCAGAAGAAGCTAAAAAAGACTACTAATAAGTTAATAATATGGTTTATAATACTGAAAGTGCATTATTATATACTATAGCAGACTGTCCTGCTCTTAGTATTTATAAAATAAATAATAACATTTTAACTAATAATAATAGTATTGCTAGAACTAGTACTATTAATAAAGCTTCTTATATTCTATTAGTTATTATATTAAATAAGCCTTCTAATATATAGTAAGCCTTAAATTCTCTTTATAAAGATAATTAGATTTAGGCTATATAACTAGAAGTAACTTAAATAGAAGATATAAAAACTTAGGAAATTATAGAAAAACTAGATAATATTTATCTATTAGGCAGTAGATAGGTATATTCTATGAAATTAAAAGATAAAATAAATAATATATATAAATATAAAGCAAGATAGGTTGCTTAAGGTTTTAATTAATATATTAGTATTAATTACTTAGAAACCTTTTCTACTACCTATAGACCTAAAAACTATAAGTTTATAGTTATATTTACTATAAAAGAAGGTTAGACCCTTCTGTAGTATGATATTACTACAGCGTTTATATATGCTAATATAGATATAGATATATATATAATTTTACTAATAGGTTTTTTATATAATAAAACTACTAATAAGTTGGAATTTAATCCTAATTATAACTATAAATCAAATAATAGTAAATATTACTATAAGCTTCTTAAAGCTTTATATAGGTTAAAATAAAGCTTTAGACTATAGTATAACTATTTAAAAGCTATATTAATAAAATTGGGATTTATTGTTTCACTTTATGATGAAGCAGTATTTATACTTAATAAAAATAACTATAAAGCTATATTATGTTGCTATGTGGATGATATGCTTTTAGTAGCTAATAATACTGCTATTAGTAACTATATATATAATATATTAAGGTAATAGATAAAAATATAAATATTAGGGGAGCCTAGTACCTTTTTAGGCTATGAGTTTGAGATAGATAGACCTAATAAGTCTTTCTTTATATATTAAACTAAATATATATAAAAGATATTAAATAAATATAATAAAATAAATATAAATCTATTTATAACTCCTATGAGAGATAATATAAAACTATATATAAATAAATATTATGCTTCTAAAGAAGAAATTCTATAGTTTTAATAGCAAATTGGAGCATTTTTATATCTAGCTTTAAAAACTAGATTTAATATAGCTCTAGCTATTATAATATTATTAAGATATATAATAAACCCTTTATAAGAGCATTTTATAGCTCTAGATTATTTATAGGGTTACTTAAATAAATATCCTAATAAAGGAATATATTATAACTGTAATAATAATATAATATAGGATTTAATAGGTTATTCAGACTCTAATTAGGCTGGAGACCTAGATAATAGAAAATCTACATTAGTTTATATATTTTACTAGGGATTATATAATATAATATCTTATACTACTATAAAACAAAAAACAGTAGCACTATTTACTTATAAAGCTGAATATATAGCTTTAACTGAGGTAGTAAAAGAAGCCCTATATCTATATAATAGTTATAATTTTAATTTGACTAATTTAGGTTTTAAAGCTATAAATAAGCCTAAGATTTTTATAGATAATTTAGCAGCTAAGAAGCTGACTGAAAATCCTAAATTTCATAAAAAATCTAAATATATTGATATAAAGTATCATTTTGCTAGAGAATCTTTATTAAATAAAGATTATTTGTTATTTCATATAGACTCTAAGTCTAATATTGCAGATATATTAACTAAGCTAGTTGGCAAAGTTATATTTAATAATATACTTAATATAATAAATAACAATAATAATAAAGAAAATAATAATAATATACATAATAATAATAACCGCATTAAAGAAATAACTTACTAGTTTTTCTCTTACCTTTTTACCTATAAGGTTATTTTATAAGAGTTTTTTAACTAGTTATAAACATATTATATATTATAGGAATATTTTTCTTATTTTTCCTACAGGGTTTTTAAGTTTTTTATACCTATAACGTATATATATGTTAAGTGAGTAAGCTATATACTATAAATCAACCGTATATACCTTAAGGGGGGATGTTAACATATAATATTCTTTTATAATAATAATAATAATATAAGAATAATAATAATGCTTAACTTACTTTAATAACCTATATTAAATAAACTAATAAAGTTAAAGGTATAAAACCTTAACTAAAAATACTCTATTTATTATAACCTATAACTATAATATTGATTATGTAATACGTATAGTTACGTAAGCACCTTATGTAATTAGCAGTTTAGCAGGTTACGTTTTAGGTTATCTTTCCCCTCACTTTTCCCTACTAGGGGATATAACCTGCCAACTACATCAACAGGAATCATCACAATACATCACTTCTCTTATTATTATCTATACGATTAAATGCTCTTTAATACTTAAGATTATCACTTTTCATTATAACATAAGCCTATCTATAACCCTATACTATATAGGCGTATATACTACGCCCCTGCATACGCTTATACCTGTGCTAATAAAAACTCTTATTATAAGAGAAAAAATATATTATAGAGTCTATAAAAACCTCTCTTTAAGAGGAAAAATAAGGGAAACCTAGTATAATATATCTTTAATTTTACTAAGCTTAAGATTTAAAGTATTATTATTATATTTAAGTAAAAGCCTTTTATTATATAGGTTTACTATCTCAATAAAGTATTTATATATTTCTTTATTTACTAGTTTTATGAAAATATTAACTAGATTAGGTTTTATATATATATAGTATAGTTATAGTTTCTTTTCTACTAGTTATTATCTTATAAAGTAGAATCTTATATCTATATACTTTACTCTTTTATATAATTCTAGATTTTTAGTAACTTACTAAGTAGTTTTATTATCTACTAATAATTTAGGTTTATCTAAGGATTTAAATCTTAAGTTTTCTATTATATAGTTTATAGAGTTATATAAGTAAAAAGCTTCTTTCATAGCTTTATATAGAGCTATATATTTAGCTTTATAAGTACTTAAAGTAACTGTTTTTTATTTTATACTATTCTAGCTTATTATATTATATAGACTAAAATAAAAAATATAACTTAAAGTAGGAGTTCTATTAAATAGGTCTCTAGCCTAATTAGAGTTTAAATAACTTACTAACTATAGATTTATATTATAATTATAAATAAAACCTTTATAAAGGTATCTTTTTAAATATTCTTATATCCTATTTAAGTATAAAATATACTCTTTAGCTAGATTATTTATATAGTAAGTATATAAATTAATAGTATATATTATATTTAGCTTTATCTTTAAACTTAAGAAATTTAAAAATCCTATTTCTTACTAGTATATATTTATTTCTAGAATAGTAGCTTATCTTTTATTAAAGTATAATTTTATATTAAGGTCTATAGGAGTATTTAACTTAGGTACTTATTCTTTATTATATTTATTTAATAATATATTTATATATTAAGACTAATAAATATTTATTATTTTATTTATATTATTAATATATATTTTATTCCCTAAAAATATTATAGAATCTTCTATATCTTTTATATATAAATCTTTTAATAAAGTAGTATAAAAAAAGTTATATACTCTTCTTTAAGTATAGTAACTATAAAGTTATCTATATAATAGATTAGTATTACTTTTATAATTTTAGTATTAGCTATAAAGATTCCTTTATTATAAAGACTAGTTTTAAAGTTTAATTTATTTAAGATATTTTTTAGATATTTATACTAAAGTCTAAAGCTCTATTTTAAACTATATAAAGCTTTAAGTAGTTTATAGTATAGGTTATTATTATTATTAGTATTATTATAGTTATATTCTAACTACTTTATATTTAGATTATAAAAGAAGCTTATAGGTAGTTTAACTTATATATATTTATCTATAGAAGTATATTAGAAGGCGTTTTTTATATTATATTACCTTATAAACTAGTTATTTACTACTACTATTATAAATATAGCTCTATAGTTCTCTAGTTTATAGGTAGTACTAAAGGTTTCTAAGTAATCTATACTAATATATTAGTTAAAACCTTATATAACTTAATAGGCTTTATATTTTATAACTTCTTTTTTATTATTATATTTAGTTATGTAAACCTATCTTCCTCTAAGAGGCTTTTTATCTATAGGTTTATTATATTCTATTAACTAAGTCTTTGTATTTTATAATTTAGTTATTTCTTCTATTATTACTTAAATCTAATTTTTGCCTTTAGCGTGAATTATAGTTTATTTATATATAGAAGGATCTAAAAGATTATTAATAAATAGAATATAAGAAGTTTTAGTTTTATTTTCATTTATAGTAGATATTATAGTTAGAATAGGGTAGTTTTTATAGTTATAAAAGCTCTTTCTTTATTTACTACTTATTTATATTATTTTTACTTCTGTTTTAATATAGTAGGAATTTCCACTATTATATTACTTATAGTATTTTGTAGAAAGTTATATTATTATTATTATTATTATTATTATTATTATTATTATTATTATTATTATTATTATTATTATTATTATTATTATTATTATTATTATTATTATTATTATTATTATTATTATTATTATTATTATTATTATTACTTCTTAGATTTAAGTCTGTTAATCTGCTTTTATTATATAGATTTATATTTAAGTTATTATATATTATAGAGTCCTTTATAGTTCAGGGCTCTTTATATCTAGAAGTAATAAAAATATTCTCTATTATTTTTATAACTTTAGTCTAAATAGACTTTCTTTTATTAATATTAAATACTTTATATATATTATTATTATAGTTTATTATAACTCCTTTATTAGCTCTATTATCTAGCTTTTATATTAGAGGACTTTTATTTCTATAATAATAAATACTCCCCTATATAGCTATATTAGATATATTAGGTTTTATATTAAAAGCTACTTTAAAAGGCGTCTTATAGCCTATAGAGGTATATAGAGTTCTATTATATATATATATATATAGCTACTAAGGCTACTTCTCTTTATAAGTAGTGAAGTAAATTAGATATTATTAAAAACGCTTATATTTTATTAACTATAGTATATATAATACGCTCTATAATACTATTAGGTTTATAAGTATAAAGAACTTTAATATTATAATTTATTCCTTTTACAATATAAATATAATTTATTTTGTTATTATTAAACTTATAACTACTATCTATATTAAACTTTTTATAGAGTTATTATTTATATTAACTTTATTATAGTATTCTATAACTATAGTATTAACTTCTTTAGCTTCTTTTATTTTTAATAGCTTTATATAAGCTAATCTAAACTTCTTTTTAATAAAGATTATAAACTTTTAATTAATTATTATAGGTTTTTAGAGTTATAGGTCTATATAAGTCTAAAGTAACTTTATAGTATAAAGGATATTTCTTATTATAGTTAGTTAACTATTTATTAACTTTAGTTATAAATTTAGCTTTATTATAGGCTTTATAACTATCTAAACTTACTTCTATATAGTTTATTTTATTTATATTATTTATAGTATTATTAGTTAGTTTAACTAAAGCTTTACTACTAATATAATTTAATCTATTATACTAAGTTATATATAAGGTATCTTAATTCTTAATAGTATCTTTATATATGTTTTTGTATTTATATTTAGTTAAGCTTTTTATAAATAGAGTAGTAACTTTACTACTATTTATAGCTTTAAGTTATTAAAGATATAAAGTCTATAATAGTATAATATATAGATTAGACTTAATTATTCCTTTATATAAAGACTTATTTTCAGTTATACTATATAATATAGTATAATCTTAGTATAGTATTAAAGCTATATTATAATATTTAAGTCTTTTCTAACTTATTAAGTTAATTCCTAATTTAAGTATATAGTAATAATCTATTAATATAAAGATAGTATTACTAAGTAGGAATTTAACTATAATTTCTCTTTTTTTATATAGATATTTATAAGAGACTTTACTCTATTTTACTCTATATTTAACTATAGTAGTTTTAATAAAGAGAGAAATATTAGATATTATATATATAGTTACACTAATATTAAGATACAATTCAGATTTATTCTTTAGATTATCTATATATTTTATATCCTTAATAGTATCTATAATTAGATTACTTAAGAAGTTATTAATGTTTATATTATTATTTATATAATAAGTTAAGCTTATGTTCTCTTATTTTATATTTTCTTTAAATTAATTAATACTTATAAAGTTAACTATAGTTATATTAACCTCTTAAGTTAAATCTCCTTCGTTAGAAAACTTTATATTAACCTTTTTAGTTATTAAAGCTTTTTAAGCTTTATAAAGCTTTTATTTCTAGAAATTAGATTTAGTTTTAAAGACTTTATTCTTATTTTTCTAGTTACTTAGAGCTTTATTAGGATTTAAAAAGAAATACTTTTTACTTTATACTTTTTTAACTTATAGTTAGTATAATATAATCCTTTAGTCTTTTTCTAAGGTTTTTTAGATATATTTATTTTAACCTTATTATATAAAATAGTTATAGAGACTTTTCTCTTTACTTTGTCTATAAAATTAGTAAATAAAGACTTAATAATATAAGAAGTTAAGTCTTTTCTAAGAGCTTAAGTAATATTTGTTATAAAACCTTTATAACTATTATTTAAGCTATTTAAAACTTAAATTATAATGACTTATTTAGGTAAAGCTATAGTTTTAGAAGTAAAATTATTGGTTAGCTTTTTAACTTTATTAAAGTAATCTTCTATAAAGTTAAAGTCTTCTAAAGAAGTATTAAAAACCTCTTTACTTATTAAAGTAGATATAAATAGAAATATTAAGATAATAAAGTTAGTATCTACCTTATATAATAGAATAGAAGAGGGCTTTATTAAGGAAATATAGTACTATTTTAAGTATAATTAGGTTAGCTACTTATAAAAAGACTATTAGAGAGCTAAGAAGTTAAAAAATAGCTTTAAAGTAATAAAAGCTACTAAAAAAGTAATATATTTAGATCTAGAAGAGGTTAAAAAAGAAGAAAACACTTCTAACTTGAGAAATAAGTAACTTTAGTATAAAATCAGGTATTAGAGATAATAGAAGAAGAGTAAGCTAAGTAGAAATAGTTTTAGTTAGAACGTAATATAAATAAACCTTTTATAATATTAGCTATTAAAGTTAATAAAAATACTCCTATTAACGCTTTAATAGACTATAGTTATAATATCTATATAATAGTAGATTATTAGTATACTTACTACCTCTATTTACTATATATTAACTACTAAGTGTAGTAATTATAAAACTTTACTAATAACTTAGCTTAAACTATAGTAAAAAGCATAGCTATATTATACTTTAAAATTAAGAGATATATATAGTAACTTTTTATATATATAGTAAAAGGACTAAATACTAACCTCTTTTTTAAGAAGCTATAAATAGAATAGAATAATATTATATATAATATAATAGAGAAATAGATATTCTATAGAAAGGTAAAGATTATAGTTACTTTATAAAGATAAGAGAAACTATAGAGAGTAAGGGAAATCTAAAAAGCCTACTAGTTCAATATTACTTTATTTATAATATTTTACTAGAAAGTTAATAGAAACTAGTTATTTAAATTAGCTATAGAAATTTAAACTATAAGTTTAAAAGATATTAAAAAAGCTCTTAAGTTAAAAAAAACTAAAAGACTATTTAAAAAAACTTCTATAGTATATTTATAATAAATTAATAAAGCTTTTTAAGCTAGCTAAATTATACCTCTTACTTTTAAGTTACTTAAGTATAAACTATAAAATTTACTTTAAGTATAATACTTCTAGCTAAAAGTTACCTTTACTTTAAAGCTTTCTCTATAGTATATTAAGAGAGAAACTACTAATATTTAAGAAAATATTTATAGACCTTCTTAATAAAGGTTTTATTTAAATTAATAAGTTTTCTATAAGTATATTAATACTTTTTATTAAGAAGTTAAGTAGAAGATTATAGTTCTACTATAACTACTAAGCGCTAAACATAATTATAAAATAGAACTATTACTTTCTACTTTTAATCTAAAAAACTTTTTAGAAGGTTAGTTTAGTAAAATAGTATATTAAACTAGACGTTATAGCTACTTTCTATAAAATTAAAGTAGTAGAAAGATATAAAAGAAGACTACTTTTTATATATAATATAAGCTTTTTAAGTAGTTAGTCTACTTATTTAAATTAAGTAGAGCCTTTATAATATTCTAATAGTATATTAATAATACGCTCTAAGAGTTTTTTAATAACTTTATAATAATATATATTAATAATATACTAGTTTATAGTAGTAGCATCTAAATAGACTATAAATAGAAAGTTTATAAAGTTCTTTAAGTTCTTAAAGAAGCTAGCTTAAATCTTAACTTTATAAAGTATAAGTTCTCTATAAAAATAGTAAAATATATAGGATTTATTCTAAAAATAGATAAGAGTATTACTTATAACGTAGAGAGAATATAGGTAATTATTAAATAAGAAACGCTTATTTAAGTAAAAGGATTATAAAGTTTCTTAAGGTTTTTAAATTATTACTAAATATACTAAGAGAGAGGAAGTGGTAATAAACGTTGGTCTTATAATAACCAGTATAAGTGAGAGTAACAGTTGGTTTCTCAGTGTGGCAAAGGGTAATAGTAAAGTAAGGAGCTATAGAAGTTATTGTTGTATTTGTTGCGTATATCAACTAATCTAAGTTCCTAGTAAAGTTGGGGGGACTGGTTGGTTATTATATAGACGTTGTTAACCTATACTAGTCCCTATAGGGTTAAGTAGGTGTTTTAGTCTATTTAGAATAACTAAAACTAGTGGGCTTATTAGTAATATTAGCTTATAAGCTAGTTTTAGCTTTAGCCTTTATGCGTTAGGTTAGCGTAGCGCTAGACCCTTAGCTTATAGGCTAGTTTCAGACTAATCTCCCTTAATAATCCAGCTTAATAGCTTAGTTGTTAATGCTCTTACTCTCAATCCTAAAGGTTGAGGGTTTGAGTCACTATTGGGTTACTAGTTTTTTCTATTTATATAACTTATTAGACTTATAGTCTTAGTCACCCCCTTAAGTTATATATAGTATATGTATAACTTACTAAAAAACCTTATATAAGGAAAAAGTAAGTAAAAAACTCTTATTATAAGAGAAAAAAAAAAAAGGTGTAAGTATTATATAGTTATAGTTATAAAAACCTCTCTTAAAGAGGAAAATAAGGGAAACCTAATATAGTATATCTTTAACTTTACTAAGCTTAAGATTTAAGGTATTATTATTATATTTAAGTAAAAACCCTTTGTTATATAAGTTTGTTGTCTCAATAAAGTATTTATATACTTCTTTATTTACTAGTTTTGTGAAAATATCAGCTAAATTAGCTTTTATATATATATAGTATAATTATAGCTTTTCTTCTGCTAATTGCTGCCTTATAAAGTGAAATTTTATATCTATATGCTTTGCTCTTTTATGTAATTCTAGATTTTCAGCTACATGCTGAGCAGCCTTATTATCTATTAATAATTTAAGCTTTTCTAAGGATTTAAATCCTAAGTTTTCTATTATATAGTTTATAGAGTTATATAAGTATAGAGCTTCTTTAGTAGCCTCATATAAAGCTATATATTCTGCTTCATAAGTGCTTAAAGCAACTGTTTTTTGTTTTATACTATTCTAGCTTATTATATTATATAAACTAAAACAAAAGATATAGCCTAAAGTAGAGGTTCTATTAAATAGGTCTCCAGCTTAATTAGAGTCTGAAAATCCTACTAACTATAGATCTATATTACAGTTATATATAAGGCCTTTATAAGGAAATCTTTTTAAATATCTCTATATCCTATTTAAGCATAAAATATGCTCTTTTACTAGATTACTTATATAGCAAGCATATATATTAACAGTATAGGTTATATCTAGCCTTGTTTTTAGGCTTAGGAAATTTAAAGATCCTATTTCTTGCTAGTATGTATTTATTTCTATAGTAGTAGCTTGTCCTTTATTAGGGTATAGTTTTATATTAAGGTCTATAAGAGTATTAAACTTAGGTACCTATTCTTTATTATATTTATTTAATAGTTTATTTATATATTGAGACTGATGAATATTTATTGTCTTATTTATATTATTAATATATATTTCGTTCCCTAAAAACGTTATAGGATTTCCTATATCTTTTATATATAAATCTTTTAATAAAGTAGTATAAAAGAGAGTTATATACTCTTCTTTAGGCGCAGTGACTATAAAGTTATCTATATGACAGATTACTGCTGCTTTTATAATTTTATTATTAGCTATAAAGATCTCTTCATTATAAGGACTAGCTTTAAAGCCTAATTTGTTTAAGACATTTTTTAAATATTTATACTAGAGTCTAGGGCTCTGTTTTAAACTATATAAAGCCTTAAGTAGTTTATAGTATAAGTTATTATTATTACTAGTATTATTATAGTTATATTCTAACTGCTTAGTATTTGGGTTATAAAAGAAGCCTGTAGGTAGTTTAACCTATATATCTTTATCTATAGGAGCGTGGCAAAAGGCGTTTTTTATATTATATTGCCTTATAAACTAGTTATTTGCTACTGTAATTATAAGTATAGCTCTATAGTTCTCTAGTTTATAGGTAGTACTAAAGGTTTCTAAGTAATCTATACTAATATGTTGGTTAAAACCTTATATAACCTAACGGGCTTTATATCTTATAACTTCTTTTTTATCGTTATATTTAGTTGTATAAACCTATCTTCCTCTAAGAGGCTTTTTATCTATAGGTATATTATATACTATTATCTAAGTTTTTATATTTTGTAATTCAGTTATTTCTTCTATTATTGCTTGAATCTAATTCTTGCTTTTAGTGTGAATTATAGCTTGTTTATATGTAGAAGGATCTGAAAGATTACTAATAGATAGAATATAGGAAGCTTTAGTTTTATTTTTATTTATAGCGGATATTGTAGTTAGAACAGGGTAGTCTTTTATGGTTATAAGAGCTCTTTCTTTATCTGCTACCTATTTATATTGTTCTTGCTTCTCTTTTAATATAGTGGGAATTTCTACTATTATATTACTTGTAGTATTTTCTGGAGGTTTATTTATATTATTATTATTTATATTTATATTATTATTATTACTTCTTAGATTTAAGTCTGTTGATCTGCTTTTGTTATGTGGATTTATATATAGGTTATTATATAATTTAGAGTCTTTTATTATCTGAGGCTCTTTTTGTTTAGAAGTAATAAAAGTATTCTCTATTATTTTTATATCTCTAGTTTAAGTAGACTTTCTTTTATTTATATTAAATACTTTATATATATTATTATTATAGTTTATTATAACTCCTTTATTAGCTCTATTATCTAGCTTTTTTATTGAAGGATTCTTGTTTTTATAATAACAAATACTCCCCTATATAGCTATATTAGATATATTAGGTTTTATATTAAAAGCTACCTCAAAAGGCGTTTTATAGCCTATAGAGGTATGTGGAGTTCTATTATATATATATATAGCTGCTAAGGCTGCTTCTCCCTATAAGTAATGAGGTAAATTAGACGTTATTAAAAACGCTCTTATTTTATTAACTATAGTACGTATAATACGCTCTATAATACTATTAGGTTTGTGAGTATAGGGAACTTTAATATTATGATTTATTCCTTTTATAATATAGGTATGATTTATTTTGTTATTATTGAACTTATGGCTACTGTTTGTATCAAACTCTTTTATAGAGTTATTATTTATATTAACTTTATTATAGTATTCTATAACTGCAGTATTAACTTCTTCAGCTTCTTTTGTTTTTAATAGCTTTATATAAGCTAATCTGGACTTCTTTTCAATAAAGATTATAAACTATTGATAATTATCATAGGTTTTTAGGGTTATAGGTCTATATAAGTCTGAAGTAACTTTATAGTATAAAGGGTATTTTTTATTATAGTTAGTTGACTGTTTGTTAGCTTTAGTTGTAAACTTAGCCTTATTATAGGCTTTACAACTATCTAAGCTTACTTCTTTATAGTTAGCTTTATTTATATTATTTATAGTATTATTAGTTAGTTTAGCTAAAGCTTTACTGTTGATATGACCTAGTCTATTATGCTAGGTTATATATAAGTTATCTTGACTTTTAATAGTATCTTTATATATCTTTTTATGTTTATATTTAGTTGAGTCTTTTATAGATAGAGTAGCAACTTTACTACTGTTTATAGTCTTAAGTTGTTGAGGGTATAAAGTCTGTAATGGTATGTTATATAGATTAGACTTAATTGTCCCTTTATATAAAGACTTATTTTCAGTTATACTATATAATACAGTATAATCTTGGTATAGTATTGAAGCTATATTATGATGTTTAAGTCTTTTCTGACTTATTAAGTTGATTCCTAACTTAGGTATATAGTAATAATCTTTTAATATGAAGATAGTATTGCTAAGTGGGAATTTAACTGCAATTTCTCTTTTCTTATATAGATATCTATAAGAGGCTTCACTCTATTTTACTCTATATTTAACTGTAGTAGTTTTAATAAAGAGAGAAATATTAGATATTATATGTATAGTTGCACTAGTATTAAGATAAAATTTAGATTTATTCTTTAGATTATCTATATATTTTGTATCCTTAATAGTATCTATAATTAGATTATCTAGGAGGTTATTAGTGCTTATATTATTGTTTTTATAATAGGTTAAACTTATGTTCTCTCATTTTATACCTTCTTTAAGTTGATTAATACTTATAGAGTTAACTATAGTTGTATTAACCTCTTGAGTTATATCTTCTTTGTTAGAAGACTCTGTATTAACCCTTTTAGCTATTAAAGCTTTTTGGGCTTTATAAAGCTTTTGTTTCTGGGAATTAGGTTTAGTTTTAGAGATTTTACTTTTATTTTTCTAGTTATTTGGAGCTTTATTAGGATTTAAGAAGAAATAATCTTTAACCTTATGGTTTTTCAACTTGTAGTTGGTATAGTATAGTCCTTTAGTCTTTTTCTAGGGTTTCTTAGATGTATTTTTTTTAACCTTAGTATATAAGATAGTTGTAGAGACTTTTCTCTTTGCTTCATCTATAAGATTGGCAAATAAAGACTTAATAGTATAAGAGGTTGAGTCTTTTCTAAGAGCTTGAGTAACGTTGGTTATAAAACCTTTGTAACTGTCGTCTAAGCTATTTAAAACCTAAGCTATAATAACTTGTTTAGGTAAAGCTATAGTTTTAAGAGCAAGATCGTTAGTTAGCTCTTTTACCTTATTAAGGTAATCTTCTATAGAGTTAAAGTCTTCTAAGGAAGTATTAAAAAACTCTTTATAAGTTAGATATTCTGAGGTAAACCTTGTAGGCTTATATAGATCCTTTAGTTTTAACTAAGCAGAAAAACCTGTTATTGAGTCTTTTATAACTTTTAAAGGCGAATCTTTATATAGAAGCTTTATATATGCTAAGACTTTTAAGTCTGCTGTTTTTTGAGTTGGAGTTGTTGGCTTGTCTAGTAAACTAGACTTTATATCTTTACTAATAAGTAAAGCCTCAAAACGGGTTGCTTATACTTGATAGTTAAGGCTTCTTGAAAGATGAGGAATATGTTTCTCTATAATATGAGAATATAGTTGTATTAATAACTAAATAATTAGTTAAGTTTAAGACTATACTGTATAGAGTAGATAACTCTATTATTCTAGGTTTTTAAAGAGAGGATCCTGTTTATAAGTAACTGGTGTAGTTGTAGAAGAGTTTATAGAGTCTCTAATCTTATAGAAAACTTCTCTTGATATATAAGATAGAGACTTTTTAATAGTAAAGTAAACTCTACTAAGAAGGAAGTAATCTAAGATATAAAAAGGTATATTAGACTTTTGGGAGTTTGTAAGTTGGTTGAAAAGATGATATTCTGCTATGGGAGCAGGTTTATTGAGAATAGTTGTGTAGTTGAAAGTATGAGGTTGGTTGTGTTGAATAGAGTCTTTTAAAAGTTGATTCTTAAAGAGAAAGATATGAAAAGAAGTAAGAATCTCGTCTTTAGTAAAGGTTGTTTTTAGAGTTTCTCTAAAGAAGAGCTCTGATTGGTTGATTTGAAGAGATAGAGATAAAAAGGACTCTTTAAGTTGAATAATAGGTTGTTTCTTTGCTTGAGAGGCTGAAGGTTGTGGTTGAGAAAGAGGTATAAGTGCTTTTATGGACTCTTCTGAGTGGCTGGGCTTATAACTACTAAGAGAGAGGAAGTGGTAATAAACGTTAGTCTTATAATAACTAGTATAAGTGAGAGTAATAGTTGGTTTCTCAGTGTGGCAAAGGGTAATAGTAAAGTAAGGAGCTATAGAAGTTATTGTTGTATTTGTTGTGTATATTAACTAATCTAAGTTTCTAGTAAAGTTGGGGGGACTGGTTGGTTATTATATAGATGTTGTTAACCTATACTAGTCCCTATAGGGTTAAGTAGGTGTTTTAGTCTATTTGGAATAACTGAAACTAGTGGGCTTACTAGTAATATTAGCTTATAAGCTAGTTTTAGCTTTAGCCCTTATGCGTTAGGTTAGCGTAGCGCTAGACCCTTAGCTTATAGGCTAGTTTCAGACTAATCTCCCTTAACAATCCAGCTTAATGGCTTGGTTGTTAATGCTCTTACTCTCAATCCTAAAGGTTGAGGGTTCAAGTCACTATTAGGTTACTAGTTTTTTCTATTTATATGACTTATTAGACTTATAGTCTTAGTAATATTTATATTAGAGTATTTAAAAATTATAAAGCTTCTCACTCTCTTTATAAAAAAGGGAATATTATTTATCTAAAGTAAGGAATAAGAGGATATATTTTAAACATTTAAGTATTATTTTTAAACTATATTAATATTATATTATTCTAACTTATAAACCTTAATAATAGTTAAAATAGATTACTTAAGCTTTATATTAAGAGGAGTACTTACTTAGAAAGATATATAAAGATAACACTATTCTATTACTTTCTATTTATAGAAGTTAACCTCTATTTAATATAACTACTTAATTTATAATAAAACGTTATTAGTAATAATTACCTATTTAAGTATATAGAACGCTAAGTTAAACAGCTACTCTAAGTTTAAGGTTTTAATTAACTATAAAAGCCTTAAATACTTTATATAAAAATAGCACTTAATAGAACATTAAAGCTACTAAGCTAAATAGCTATTAAAATATAATTTCTAATTAGAATATTAACTAAGCTATTTAATAGTTATATCTAATATACTCTTATATTATAAATAGGATACTTTAAAACAATAAAAAGATAACTAAGAGAAAAAGTAAGTAATATAGATAATATTTAATACTATTTTAAGAAAAATATAAAAGTTAATACTTATAGAGATCTTTATTATAATAGTATTTAAAGACCTAGTTTTTTAATAAGCTTAAAACGAAGTATAAATAGATAATAACTAATATTAGAGAGCTTATTCTATAGTAAAAAAGGAGAATTAAAGTTTTTCTATCTAATTAAACTTAAAACTTTAGATTACTAAGTATAATATTAATACTTTTAACTAATTAATATTTAAAGACTAAATCTAAGTATTAAGATTAATAAATAAAAACTACTCTTAAAATATACTCTAAATATAGTTAATTTAGAAATATTATAACTTAGTAATAATAAACTATTCTAGCTAGAATAATACTCTAGCTATTTTAGTTTAATAGTATTTCTAGCTAGAGTAGTTTTTAGCTATCTATTAGTTTATAAAGAACTATAATAGCTATAGGTATAAGATAATACAGTAATAAGTAAAATATAAACTTCTATAACTATTACTAGTAGTTAAATAGTCTTACTATAACCTTACTATAGACTTTATAATAAACCTCTTTTATATAGTAAAAATAGAGTTTAAATATTTCTAAGTTATAATAAATAAACTCTCTAAAATAATAACCTTAAAAGAAATATTATTAATAGACGTAGAAGTATATATAAAACATTTTATTAACTATTATTACTAATTCTATAGTATACTTAAGTTAATTATTAGTAATAGAAGTAGTAATTAATTAAATAAGCTACTTCTAGTAATATTTCTATATACTTATAAAGATTAAATAATATTTAAGTACTACTTTCTACCTATAGATAGATAGAGTAACTAAACGCTTTAATTAAAAGATCTAAGCTATTTTTATTATAACCTATAAGTAAGAATAATAGATAAACTAACCCACTTAAGTATTAGGCAGCTATAATAGAATATTTATACTTATAGGATTATAGGAATAATAGAGGCTTACTTAAAACAGAAGAACTATAGTATAAGTTATATAATAATAAAAAGGACTAATAAAGGATAAGCAGTCTAATAAGAAGACTAATATAGAGATAGTAGTCTATACTTAGGAACCGCTTAGATCTTATTAGTCTTAAGATAATAGAACTATTTAGGACTTATATATAGTATAACCTTAAGCTTAGTTTATAGTTAGACTTCTATAGCTCTTTAGTAATTAACTTGATATTTATTCTCTAGAATACTTTTAGCTTACTTTTACTATAAATAACTTATTAAATCTAAGACTAATTATTTTAGCTTCTAAAGACTAATTTATAATAAAGCTTATAATCTATAACTTAAACTATAACCTTAGTATACTATTACTATATATTAATCTTTAGTTTCTATTAGTAAACCTTACTATTAGATAGCTAACTATAACACTTTAATTGCTTTTATTTAATAAGTTAACTATTAATACTTACTAATAATAAAAGATAATATATCTTCTTATACTTTAACTAAATCCCCTACTTTAAGATTTTTATCTTTTTTATATAACTAGCCTTAAAGCTTAGTATAGAAACTTATTAGTATTAAAAACTATAATATATTAAACCTCAAGTATAACTTTAATAGAGAGGGATCTTTTACTAAAAAAAGATATAAAAAGCTATAATGTATTATTTAGAAATAAGAGAATAAATTTAAAGATGTTAATATATAACATTCTTTTATAATAATAATAATAATATAAGAATAATAATAACGCTTAACTTACTTTAATATTCTATAATAAATAAACAAATAACGTTTAAGGTATAAAACCTTATATAAAAATACTCTATTTATTATACTTTATAACTATAATATTAATTATATAATACGTATACTTATATAAGCACCTTATGTAATTAGCAGTTTAGTAGGTTACGTTTCAGGTTATCTTTCCCCTCACTTTATCTTACTAGAGGATACAACTTACTAACTACATTAATAGGAATTATCATAATATATCACTTCTCTTATTATTATCTATACGATTAAATACTCTTTAATACTTAAAATTATCACTTTTTATTATAACATAAGCCTATCTATAACCCTATACTATATAGGCGCATATACTACGCCCCTGCATACGCTTATACCTATGCTAACATTTATAATAAAACTATACTTCTTAAAATAAATTACTTAAATTAGAAAAAAAGAATTTAATTTAATATTACTAATATAAGAATATATAATATAGTACTAAGACTACTTTAGTTATAAATAAATAACCTATAGATAGATTAAAGTAAAAGCTAACTTTATTAAAACTATAATAATTTAGTCTCTAAGTAGTACTATAGGAATTAAGCTTTAAATAAATTAATATATTAAAAACTAGTAAAAAAATACTTCTACTACTTTAAAATAGAAAAAGCTATATTATAACTATTAATAATAGTAGATCTTAACTAAAAGAATAATCTACTTCTATCTATCTTAGAAGAATATAAAGTTTATAAAAAACTCTTTATAGCTAAACTAAAAACTAAACTACTAGAATATATAAATTTTAATTATAAGATCCCTATTAAAATAGAGGAAAAGCTTAAATTGAATAAAATCTATAGACTTACCTAAATAGAAATAGAAGCTTTTAATAAATATTTAGATAAAAGCCTTAAGAAAAGCTATATTAAAGAATTAACTTTACTAGTAAGAAGTTTAATTCTATTTATACTTAAGAAAAATAGTAAACTATAACTATATATTAATTACTAAATATTTAATAAAATAATAATTAAAAATTAATATTTATTACTACTAATTAATAAACTATAATAACGTCTCTATAGAGCTAACTATTTCACTATACTAAACCTTAAAAGAGCTTATAACCTAATTAGAATAAAAGAAAGAAAAGAATAAAAGACTACTTTTAAAATATATAAAGGATATTTTAAGTACTTTATTATACTTTTTAGTTTTATTAACACTTTAGCTACTTTTTAGAATATAATTAACTAAGTTTTTAGGAAGTTTATAGATATTTTTATAGTTATTTACCTTAATAATATCTTTATTTTCTCCTCTATTAAGTTTGTAGTTATAACGCAGCCCTCTTATAAAAAGACTATAGCAAAATTCACTCTATACGCAGGTATAATTCTAGAAATACTATATAGGTACTTTAACCTATACCTTCTACTAATTAAGGAAAATAGTATAGAAACCCTATACGTTCTTACTAATAAGTAAACCCTCATATAAAGTTAAACGCGCGCTCTAGCTAAATAGACTAGTAGAACAGTAATAGCGCTAGCTATATAGCGTGGGGCTAATCACATTAGAGCTAAATAGATTACTGAAGCTCTTATAGTTTAGTAATAGCTTTGCTAAACTTTCTAGTGAGGTTAACGCTACTATATAAGAGATAACTCTTTAACTAAAGAGGTTATTAGAAGAGGTTCTTATAGCTAGAAGTATAAAAACTCTACTACACGTAGAGCCTTATACTTATCCCTCTTCCTCTTCCTTACTTTTAAACCTATATTAATAATCTATTTTTATAACTTATAATAAATTCTAAAGCTTTATAATGTCTATACTATAAGAGATATATAAGAATACTAATCCTCTATAAAGTATGTTTTTTTATAAGCGAATAGCTAAGGGTATTACTATATAGAATAACATTTATATAATAAATAAAGCTTTTAAATTTAGTAAGCACTTTTTTACTAATTAGTAGTATATTATTAAAGTAGCTATAGCTAGAGCTCTTATAAATACCCCTAGAGGGGACTCTCTTTATACTATAATTAAAGTAATAAACGATAGCTTTAGATACCTCTACGTAGAAGCTATACGTGTTTCTAGCTATCCTGAGGAGTAGCCCTTCTTTATATAAGCTTTCTATAATACTAAAGTAGAGGTAGCTTAAGCTTAGGCCTAGTAGGAGAACATTAGTAAGTGCGCTTTACGCTAAATAGAGAGAATGTTACTAATGATAGTATAGCTATAAAGGCGTTAGCTAGCTTAATTAAAAAAGAAGATAATAATAGTGATAACTTACTTCTAAAGAAGCTACTATAGTAGACGGTGAAGTAGTAATAGAGATAGTGTTAATAGCATAAGTAATATATAAGAGAGAGGATAGGTTAATAGTTTAGTAGTTAGTAATTAAGTAATTATAAACCATATTATTACTAAAGTGAAGTTGAAGATTGTGAGGTTATGTATATATATAAGTGTAGCTAAGGTTAGGAGAGGTAGTTAGAGACTTAAGAAGTCGTTAGGGATTATATAACTAAAGGCTATATATATTATCAGGAGGCGCAGAGTTAGGAGGTCTGTCGCTCTAAGTAGGTAAAATTATAGTGAACAGCTAGAGGCCTCTTCGGCTCTATAATAGAATAGTATAAAGAATATATATACTTTATATTATAAGCTTTTTAAAATACTAAACTTCTAATTAAACTAGAAAAAGGTATATTCTATATTTATAAAGTAGAATACTTTAAATTTATGATTATTTTAAAATATATTAGTATATTAAAAAAGAAAGTTGAAGCTATTAAAGAGTAACTAATACTAATAAATCTTAAAAAAGTATAAAGTTTTCTTAAATTAGTTAACTTCTACTAAAAATTCATTAAGTATTAGAATAAAATTAATATACATTTCATAAATTTTAGCTATAAAAACTAACTATTTAAATAGAAAAAAGCTTAAAATATAGCTTTCTAGAAAATTAAAAACTATATATTTAATAAACTAATCTTAATAATCTTAAACTTATAAAAATAATTTAAATTTAAAATAGATATTTTAAACTTTATTTTAAGAGTATAACTATTTTAATAAAACTTAGAAAGATACTTATATCTCTATACTTTTTTCTTTTATAAAGTCTATAAACTAAAGCTTAATTATTTAATTTATAATAAGAAACTTATAGTAATTATTAAAGTTTTTAAAGAATAAAAACTAAAACTCTTAAGAATAATTTATAAAGTACTTATTTATTCTAACTATAAAAACCTTTTATACTTTATAACTTTAAAAGTATTAAATAAATAATAAATATAATAGTTAGAATTCCTTTTAAAATTTAACTTTTAAATTATTTATTAAAAAGAATTAGAAAATAGTAGAGCTAACGCTTTTAGTTAATAACTAAACTATAACGTCTTAATACTAAAAGAAACCTAAGTAATTCTTAAATATTATAATAATAAAGATCTAATACTAATAACTAAACTTTTAATAATAACTAGATAATTTAGTACTAGCTTATTTAGTAAACTAGATAATAAAGCTATTATAGAATTCTATACTTACTCTATATATAGTTATTAAAGAATTATAAAGATTTAGAAATAACTATAAGAATAATATAGAGAGAAGGTTACTAGAGAATATATAGTAAAAGTATTTAAGGATTATAAAGTATATTCAAAAAGTAAACCTACTTAATATTAACTTTATAGTATACTATAACCTTTATTTATATTATAAACTACTTAGTACTCTATATCTTTTAACTTTATTATTAAATTACTAAAGTCTTAAAAACTCCTTATAGAAGTATACTTTGATAATATTCTTATTATTATAAACTAATTTATAAAATATATTTACTTTATTTTATATAAAGAATTAAGTAATACTAAAGAATTTACCTATATATTTCTTAAATATATTATTACTAACTATAGAACACTTAAAGAAACTATATTAAATAGAGATAAGATCTTTATATTTAAATTCTAGAAATTAATTATATTATAACTTAGTATTAAGTAAGTAATATTTATTATATTTTACTTATAGATTAATAGATAAGTAAAAAAAGTTAACTAAATCCTTAAAATATATCTCTATATCTATATTAATTATAACTAAAATAATTAAGTTATATTACTACTAATTATCTAATTTATTTATAATAGTATAATTAGAGAAAATACTAAAGAATCCCCCTTCTACTTTAACTATAGGTTTAAACTAACTACCTATAGAGATATATAACTAAACTTAGCTATAGTTAAAGCTATTACTTTAGTATAATAAATTAAAGATATTTAAGATAATATATATAAAGAACTTAAATTTATATAATGATAAATAGTATAGTTTAGTAATTAATAAAAGATTAAAAGACTAACCTTAAACGAAAGAGATAGTATCTATTTTATATAGTATAATATTAAAATAAAATAACTAAATAATAAACTTAACTTTAAAAAACTTAAACTTTTTAAAATTATATAAGTAATTTTATTAGTTAACTATAAACGTAAACTCCTAGAAACTATAAAATATTACTTAGTATTCTATATCTCACTTTTTAAACTAATATTATATAGATTATAAATAAATAATATTATTATTATAGGAAATAATAAACTAAAATATAAAGTTAATAAATTACTAACTATTTTAAAGAATTAGAAGGTTATTAATATTTTATTAAATAGAAAGGATATAGATATAAAGATAATATATAGAAACTTACTAAAAATATTACTAATATAATAGAAGAACTTATAATTTATTAGTAATAACATTAAGAATAAGAAGTAATATTTATACTAGTTAAACTAGTTCTTTTAATAAATACTTCTAGTTACTTATATATTAGATATCTCTATAAATATATCTAATTACTAATAGAAGTAAATAGATTAAAATAAAAAAACTATTTATTTATCTATAGATATTAGAAATAAATAAAAATAATACTAAAGTATTATTAATATTAAAAACTAAAAAACTAAGATTAGTAAAATTTAAACTAAACTTAAACTTCTATTACTAAGGATTATTTAGTACTTTAGTAGCTTAAAAGTTACTTACTATCTACTTCTTATAAATATCTAATACTAGAAGTATACTATTTTCTTTATTAATCTCTTATATCCTTCGCTTAAAGGCTTTAGTTTAATATTTTCTTACTAATTTCTTAGTTATATAAATATAACTTAAGTAACTAATAGCTTTAGCTATCTAAGTTTATATATAAGTAAACTTTTAATAAAGTATAAGTAGCTCTTCACTAGCGTTTTCCTCTTTTTTATTTTATTCCCTTTATTACTTATCTAATCTTTATACTATAAAAAACAACTTAATTACTATTTAAATAAAAACTAAAAAAAGCTATTATATAAATTAAAGCTACTAGAATACTATTATAAAACTTCTTTACTTCAATATATATATAATATTAAAATAACTTCTTACTAAAATAGCAAAGAACTTTAGCTTAAAAATAATAAGTATAAGATATATCTCTAAGTAAGAAACAAAAGTTAATATATTTAATTAAAGCTTTATACTTATAATCTTTAAGCTTAGTAGTAGCTAACTTCTTTTTTAATTTTTAAATACAACTTAATATAGTGTTAGTATTATAGATAAATTAAGAAGTATAATTAATAGATCTCTAACTTAAGACTAATAACCTACTTATATTAGGTCTTAAGGATAAAACCTTTAGAGAGAAGATCTAATATTATAACCTATAAATAAAGATAATAAATAAACTAACCTACTTAAGTATTAAGTAGCTATAATAGGATATTTATACTTATAGAATTATAGAAATAATAGAGGCTTACTTAGAATAAAAAAACTATAGTATAAGTTATATAATAATAAGAAGGACTAATAAAAGATAAGTAGTTTATTAAGAAGACTAATATAGAGATAGTAGTCTATACTTAAAAATTACTTAGATCTTATTAATCTTAGGATAATAGAACTATTTAGGACTTATATATAGTATAACCTTAAGCTTAGCTTATAGTTAGACTTCTATAGCTCTTTAGTAATTAACTTTATATTTATCCTCTAGGATACTTTTAGCTTACTTTTACTATAAATAACTTATTAAGTCTAAGACTAATTACTTTAGCCTCTAAAGACTGATCTATAATAAAGCTTACAACCTATAACCTAGACTATAACTCTAGTATACTGTTACTACGCGTTAATCCCCAGCTTCTATTAGCAGACCCTACTATTAGATAGCTAACTATAACAAGTTTATAGATAATAGTTAACTTTACTTAAAATAATTAAGAGATTTACTTATTCTCTATTTAACTAGCAATAAATAGCTATAATATAGCTACTATAGGAGTAAGTCTTTTCTTTTTTATTTATAGTTATTATATTAACTTAGTTTTAGTAATCTAGCTTACACTAGAGCTAGTAAATATATATAAGTTAGTTACTAATAAGTTTATTAATAAACTAAAGTTAACCTCTAAGTTAGCTTAAGTTATAATTACTACTACTTAGTAAACTATAAAATAGTTAGTAAACGCTAAGAGGGTATTAATAGAATACTATAAAGTAAGTAATAAGGTTTAGTTATTATTAGTAAACTTCTAAATAGAGAGGCTTTATAAGAAGTTAGATTAGTTATATTTAAAGTATAAAATAACTAAAGTGATCTCACTTATTATAGTTAAATTAAACGTTCTAAGTAAGGTTTATAACTATTTTTATATTAGCTTATTATACTAAGCTATAAATAACCTACTCTTAGGTTAAGAAATTAATAATTTATAACTACTACTTATCTTTAAAGATAGAGAGGATAAATAAAAAGTTAAATCTATTCTAGTAGCGTAATAGAAATATATAAATAGAAGTAAGTACTATAAGTTATTAGTTAAATAGTTAAAATATAGCTAGTTTACTTAGAAATTTTTATAATTCTTATAGAATAACTAAGTAGTTAATAAATTTAAATAAAAATATAGCCTAATAAATAAAAATAATAGTAACTTCTAGTATATAGTATTATAAGTAAAAATAATAGGTGAATAGTAGTAAAGCGAGAAAAGAATAGTAAGCTAGTTTATAAATAGAAAAATAAAGAGAGATAGAAAAACTCTATTATAGTATAGAGCTAAAAAGGGGGGAGGCGTAATAAGACTGAAATAAGCTTAAAATAAGTAGATAATAAATAAAATAAAAACTCTAGAAATAAACCTTCTACTTCTTTTACTTAGTATAAATAGTAGTAGTAGTATTAATAAGCTAAGAAATAGTTAGAATATAGAAAATAGTAGTAAAATAAAAGTATAATATACTTTATAGAAAACTTTAGCTATATTTAAGTAAGTTTAAATAAAGTAGTATAACTAAGCTTTATTAAGTTTAACTAAGAGGGATATTAAAATAGAAGTAGTAATAAAAGTACTAAAGATAAGAATAGCTAGAGAACTAGTAGAAAGTATAAGAGAAGCGTTAGTATGAGTAGTAGCTTTAACTATAGTTTTAATAGTATACTTCTCTTTAGCTTTAGCGTAGATCTTATAGCTCTAAATAGAGGTAGTATAAAGAAGTTCTATATAAGCCTTAAGCTATATAGAAAGCTAATAAAAAATCAGTAATTATACTAAAGTAGTAATATAATAAACACTTACTAAGGTCTTCTTATTAACACTATAATAAGTAAAATAGTTATAGTTAAAAACAATAAACTCTTTCTAATAATAAACTATATTATTATTACTCTAATAGGTTATTAGTTCTATAAAGATAGAATAATAAAGAGGTAATACTTATATTAATATAAATAGACTTAATAGACTTATTAAAGTAATAGATATACTAGATAATATTACTTAAGAAAAGATTAGTTACAAACTATAGGAAAATAATAAAATAGTATACTTTACTTAAGGATATTATAATAAGCTATAATATTAATAAAGTGCTTAGTCTTTATAGCAGTAGTAGTATACTTTAAATAAGAGACCTTATAAAGAGGTCTTTAAGTTTTATTTAAAAGAATACTACTAAAGATAAACTAATACTTATAAAAGCTCTAATATAATATTAGAAACGTAATAGATAAGTAACTAGAAAATATATAAAAATAAGCTTTTATATAATAAAGTAAATAGAAAGAGACTAAATAAAGTTATAGAAGAGGTTATTCTTAAAATTAAAGTTCTTAAAAATAAACTCCTTACTATTAAAGTAGCTAGTAAAAGAAGAGTAATTAGAGAGTAAGCTTTTAGTATTAATAAAAAGAGGAGACTCTATCTCCTTATTAAAGTTAGAAATAAGAAACTATATAAAGTTAATTATAGTGAAATAATAAGAAAAACGTAGAGAAATAACTTATAAGTAACGCTATAGTAGAGGCTAAATAAATAGTAGTAGATTTTATATAAGTTAGTAAATAATAAAGATTTAGATCTAACTAATTTATAAAAATAATAAACTAAAAGTATACTATAAATATAGCTATAATAATATTTAGTTAGTTAAATAATATTATAAAAAGTTAAATAACTTACTACTATATAAGTTAATAAGAAAAAGAAAAACTTAAAGTAAACTAAGTAGGAAAAATCCTATTATTATATTATTTACTTATATAGCGTAGAGTAGTAAGTAGCTTAAGTTAATATAGCTTTAAGTTTACTTTTAGTCTATACTAACTACTTTTAGCCTATACTAAACCTATATTTATATAAAGGCTAAAAAGGGGAGGTATATATTATAAGCTATACTTACTTACTACGTCTAGGTAATACTATAAACCCTAAGTAATTCTACCTTTAGTAACTATATTTGCTTAATAAACGCCCTATACCTAGTTTTCTTCTATATAAAGACTATTCTAGAAACTTCCTCTCTTTAGCTTAGATTACTATAATTAAGGCACTTTTAAGTTGAACAAACTAAAGGCTAGCCCTTCAAACTATACTAATTATAAATAGTAAAAAGAGAAGAATTTAAATATAAAGGAGGTATTATTTATAATAAAACTATACTTTTTAGAATAAGCTATTTAAATTAAAAAGAACAAATCTAATTTAATATTACTAATATAAAAATATATAATATAATATTAAGGTTACTCTAGTTATAAATAAATAACTTATAAATAGATTAAAGTAAAAGCTAACTCTATTAGAACTATAATAATTTAGTTTTTAAATAGTACTATAAGAATTAAACTTTAAATAGATTAATATATTAAAAAGTAGTAAGAAGATATTTCTATTACTTTAAAGTAAAAGAAGCTATAGTATAACTATTAATAATAGTAGATCTTTATTAGAAGAATAATTCTTATCTATTTATTCTAGAAAAATATAAAGTTAATAAGAAACTTTTTATAGCTAAATTAAAAACTAAACTACTAAAATATATAAATTTTAATTATAAAACTCTTATTAAAGAGAAAAAGAAGATTAAATTTAATAATATTTATAGATTTAACTAAATAGAAATAGACGTTTTTAATAAATATTTTAATAAGAACCTTAAAAAAAGCTATATTAGAGAATTAATTTTACTAATAAGAAGTTTAATTCTATTTATACTTAAACAAAAATAGTAAACTATAACTATATATTAACTACTAAATACTTAATAAGATAATAATTAACAATTAGTATTTATTACTACTAATTAATAAGTTATAATAACTTCTCTATAGAACTAACTATTTTACTATATTAGATTTTAAAAGAGCTTATAACTTTATTAGAATAAAAGAAAGAGAAGAATAGAAAACTACTTTTAGAATATATAGAGAATATTTTAAATATTTTATTATACTTTTTAGTTTTATTAACGTTTTAGCTACTTTTTAAAATATAATCAACTAAGTTTTTAAGAAGTTTATAAATATCTTTATAGTTATTTACTTTAATAATATCTTTATCTTCTCTATTATAATAAAATAATATAAAGAATATATATATTTTATATTATAAACTTTTTAGGATATTAAACTTCTAGTTAAACTAAAAAAAGTATATTCTATACTTAAGAAGTAGAATATTTTAGATTTATTATTACTTCTAGATATATTAGTATATTAAAAAAAAAAGGTTTAAGTTATTAAAAACTAGCTAATACTAATAAACTTTAAAGAAGTATAAAGTTTTTTTAAACTAATTAACTTCTACTAAAAATTTATTAAATATTAGAGTAAAATTAATATACTTTGTATAGATTTTAGCTATAAAAACTAACTATTTAAATAAAAAGAAGCTTAAAGTATAGCTTTCTAGAAAATTAAAAACTATATATCTAATAAACTAACTTTAATAATTTTAAACCTATAAAAGTAATTTAAATTTAAAATAGATATTTTAAACTTTACTCTAGGAGTATAACTATTTTAATAAAACTTAGAAAGATACTTATATCTCTATATTTTCTTCTTTTATAAACTCTATAAACTAGAACTTAATTATTTAATCTATAATAAGAAACTTATATTAATTATTAAAGCTTTTAAAGAATAAAAACTAAAACTCTTAAGAATAATTTATAAAGTACTTATTTATTCTAATTATAAGAACTTTTAATACTTTATAACTTTAAAAATATTAAATAAATAATAAATATAATAGTTAGAATTCCTCTTAGAATTTAATTTCTAAATTATTTATTAATAAAGATTAGAAAATAGTAGAGCTAATAGTTTTAGCTAATAACTAGACTATAATATTTTAGTACTAGAATAAACTTAAGTAATTCTTAAATATTATAATAATAAAGACTTAATACTAGTAACTAAACTCTTAATAATAACTAGATAATCTAATATTAATCTACTTAGTAAACTAAATAATAAAGCTATTATAAAATTCTATACTTACTTTATATATAGTTATTAAGAAATTATAAAAACCTAGAAATAACTATAATAATAATATAAAGAGAAGGTTACTAGAAAATATATAGTAAGAGTAATTAAGAATTATAAAGTATACTTAAAAAGTAAATCTACTTAATACTAACTTTATAGTATATTATAACCTTTATTTATATTATAAACTACTTAGTACTCTATATCTATTAACTTTATTATTAAACTACTAAGGTTTTAAAAACCTCTTATAGAAATATACTTTAATAGTATTTTTATTATTATAAACTAACTTATAAAATATACTTATTTTATTCTATATAAAGAATTAAGTAATACTAAAGAATTTACCTATATATGTTTTAAATATATTATTACTAACTATAGAATACTTAAGGAAATTATATTAAATAGAGATAAAATCTTTATATTTAAATTCTAGAGATTAATTATATTCTAATTTAGTATTAAGTAAGTAATATCTACTATATTTCACTTATAGACTAATAAATAAATAGAAAGAGTTAACTAAATCTTTAAAGTATATCTCTATATTTATATTAATTATAATTAAAATAATTAAATTATACTACTACTAATTACTTAGTTTACTTATAATAGTGTAATTAGAGAAAATACTAAAGAATCCTCTTTTTACTTTAATTATAGATTTAAACTAACTACTTATATAGATATATACCTAAGCCTAACTATAGTTAAAACTATTATTTTAGTATAATAAATTAAAGATATTTAAGATAATATATATAAAAAACTTAAATTTATATAATAATAAATAGTATAGTTTAGTAATTAATAAAGAATTAAGGGACTAACTTTAAAAGAGGGAGATAGTATTTATTTTATATAGTGAAATATTAAAATAAAATAACTAAATAATAAACTTAATTTCAAAAAACTTAGACTTTTTAAAATTATATAAATAATTTCACTAGTTAATTATAAACTTAAGTTTATAGAAATTATAAAGTATTACTTAGTATTTTATATCTTATTTTTTAAACTAATATTATATAGATTATAAATAAATAATATTATTATTATAGAAGATAATAAACTAAAATATAAAATTAAATAAATTATTAACTATTTTAAAGAACTAAAAAGTTATTAGTACTTTATTAAGTAGAAAGGATATAGATATAAAAATAATATATAGGAACTTACTAAAAATATTACTAATATAATAAAAAAACTTATAATCTACTAGTAATAATATTAAAAATAAGAAGTAACGCTTATATTAGTTAAACTAACTATTTTAATAAACACTTTTAGCTACTTATAAATTAGATATCCTTATAGATATATCTTACTACTAATAGAAGTAGATAGACCTTAATAAAGGGGATTACTTATTTAATTAGAAATACTAGAATATAACTAAAATCCTTCGAATAAGAAATTTAGAGTAATAGGATTTTAGTTAAATAAAGTATCTATATTTAAAGTATCTTAAGTATCTATTAACTATATCTTTAATATAGAATCTAATATATCTATTAGAAACTTAGTAATAGCTATTTTACCTTTTTTAAACACTATTTATTTCTACTCTTATAATTACTCTAATTTAGCTAGCGATTTATTAAATTCTAACTAAGCTTTTTAATAAGTTTTAGCTTTTTACTATAAAGTAGTAGCCTTTTTATAAAACTTTACTTCTTTTACTACTTTAGCTTTATTTAAATAATTAAACTCTACTACTAAGTGATTTACTACTTATTATAATTAGTAAAAAAGGCTATATAATATAAGCTAAAGAAACTTATAAGTATAAATTATATTTTCTAAAGTATTATAAAGAATACTTAGATAATAGCAGGTTTTATAAATATTAGAATTTAAAACAAGTAAATAATATATACTATATAAATAATAATTTAAATAAAGTATTTCGTTTTTAATACTTTTATTAATAAACTAAAGAATTTAGAACGAATAATAATAAGTTAAAGCACCTAAAGATTTTAGTTTTTAAATACAACCTAATATAGTATTAGTATTATAAGTAAATTAGAAAGTATAATTAATAGATCTCTAACTTAGGACTAATAACCTACTTATGTTAGGTCTTAAGAATAAGACTTTTAGAGAGGGGACCTAATATTATAACTTATAAGTAAGGATAATAGATAACTAACTTATCTAGGTATTAAGCAGTTAGAATAAAATATTTATACTATAGGATTATAGAAATAATAATAAGCTACTTAGGAATAGAAGAATTATAATATAGGTTATATAATAATAAGGAATAAGTATAGATAAAGAACCTATAATAAGCGCTTAGTAGATACTAGAATAAGTACTTATCTTACTTTAGAATAAGCGTTTATATAATAAGAAGAATAAATACTTATAAGTAGTAGGATTAATTAAATAAAGATTTATATATAGTATAACTTTAAGCTTAGTTTATAGTTAGACTTCTATAGTTCTTTAGTAATTAACCTTTATATTTATCCTCTAAAATACTTTTAGTTTACTTTTACTATAAATAACTTATTAAGTTTAAGACTAATCACTTTAGCTTCTAAAGACTAATCTATAATAAAGCCTATAACTTATAACCTTAGTATACTATTACTACGCGTTAATCTCTAGCTTTTATTAGCAGACCTTACTATTAGATAGCTAACTGTAATAACTAAAGCTAGTATTATTATAAAGTTTAAGTAAGAGGCTTCTAGTTAGTAACTAAGGTTAAAACTTAAGCTATTTATAAGTTTCTAAAAAAGTAAAATTACTTATAATTTATTATATTTTTTAAGAGAACTAGAATTTTCTTAGAAAAAGTAGTAAATTAATTTATATATTTATCTATAGTAATTTAAATTATTTAAGCTAAAGAATTAGAGTAAAATAAGATATAGTAGAGTTTAAGAAGGTTATTAGCTAAAAGGTCTATATAAATAGATTATTTAGTAGTTTTAACTACTAAAGAAACCTATAACTTCTTTAAACTTCTTAAACTACTTTAAATTACTAATTATAGATCTCTAGTAATATTTAGAACCTCTAAATAGAAATAGATCTAGCTTACTATTAATTAGTAGCTAAAGCTATTAAAATCTTTTTAAATAGGTTAAATAATAGAATACTATATATATAGAGGATTTCTATTTTCTATATTTATATCTCTAAGTACTCTATTACTTTTAAGTAAAGTATTTATAGTATATCTTAAAGTTATTATACTTTAAATAAGTAGTAATTAAGTAGTATAGAAGTTTTTATAGAAACTTTAGTTCTAGAAAGTATTAAAATACTAGCTAAAAGTTGTTATAAGCGTAGTATTAGGGTTTTTCGCTTATATATTACTATTCCTAGTAGTACTTAGTAATTTTCTTCTATACTAAATACTTTATAATAGCTATAGTAACTAATAAAATAGAGTTAGAAAAAGCTATTAAAACTTCTTATTTTATAAGTATATCTATTAACTTATTTCTAAAAATATCTTTATAATTAGAAACCTAGTAAATAAAGATAGAGAGGTTGCTAAAGTAATATACTCTTTAGTTTAAAGAACAATTACTTATAAAGATAAAGGCGTTTTACTATATCTCTCTAAAGTATTAATTATACTAAGGTTATTAATATAAATATAAACTATATTTATTAAGCTCTATAGGTATATTACTATATAAAGCTTAAGGTTTATAGTTTTAGTTTTAGTATTAAAGATTTTAGTAAAGCTTAGATATTAAAAGCCTTATATAAAGGGCGTTTTAGCTTTCTTCTTTTTTTCTTTTTTACTTAAAAATATAATATAGCTATATCTAACTTCTTTAAACTTAAGTTTAGATCTATTAGTATAAGTAATAATATTATTTTTAAGAATATCTTTAAATTAAGTTTTAAATTTAATTATAGCTACTTCTTTTAAGGAGTAAGAGAAGTTTAGAAGTTATAGAAGTATTAAAATAAATTAAGAGTAGTAAGAGAGTATTACTATAGTTTATTATAGCTATATAAGCTTATAATAAAGGTTAGAAAAGTAAATATATAGGTATTAAACTAATAAATAGTAGAAGTTAAAATAACTAAACTTTATAGTGAAATAAAGCTAATAAGCTTTAAAAATAATATTTATAAGAGAGATCTTAGATTTATATTATAGTATAGTTATAGGAGTAGTATACTATATAAATAGAACTCTTTAGATATTAGTATAAATCGCTCTATTAATAAGCTAGAGATATCTTTTTTAGTTTATAAAATAGAAAAGTTTAATTAGAGTAATACTAAAGTACTACTAAGAAGAGATATAATTAAACTTCTAAAAGTTTAAAAACTAAGCTTTTATACTATAAGTAGTAATAGAGATAATAATTAAAGAGATAGTTTTATATATAAAAATAGGAGGGAAATGTTTATAAACTACTCTAAAGCTATAGAAGAATTTAGTATATTTTAGAGTAATATTAGCTTAAATCTAAACGTATAGTATAAAAGTAAGTTTATAGTTAAAAGTAACTTTAAGCTATTTTATAATATCTTTAAGTATTATTATTAAGCTATTAGCTTTAATTAGGGGATTTATTAGCTTATATTTATATAAAATATATATAGCTTTACTCTTCTTTAGCTTAAAGAAAACTTTATTTTTAGTATTTTAATATAAAATATAGATAATGTTAGGTATAAGTAGCTTAGCGTTTTTCTCTATAAAAGGAGATTTAGTCTATATTAAAATGTTATTAATATATTTAAAGTAAAAGTTAAAGTTCTATAATAAAAGCTCTATAAAATAGAGTAAATATAAGATAAAGAAAGTAAGAAAGCTTTAGAAAAAGCTATAGTAAAGAAAGAAAAGTTCTAAGATAGTAGCTTTAATATAGATTTAAGCTTAATATCTAGTTATAAATAACTTAATATAGTAAATAAAGGGTTCTAGTTATTTTTATTTATATAACTTAATAAAGAGATAGTTATAGAAGATAGTATTAAAAGCGCCTTTAGCGTTAAATATAGTAAAAGAAACTACTAAACTAGTTTTAAAAGTAGTTTTAATTTTATAAATTATATAAATAGTAAACTTAATTATATTATACTTAAAGAAAGCTTTAAAGTATTAAGCGTTAATAATTTAAACTAGTAGTACTATATAAGTAGTATATTAAGTAAATAGATATTTTAAGCTTTTCTTAAAATAAAAGAGTAAAGATATAAAATAGTATAAAGTAACTTTAATTAGAGGTTTCTCTTTCTTAAGTATAAAGATTACTTTAGTTTTTTTAAGAATCTCTAAGTAGTATTTAAAAGTTAAATAAACTTAAAAAAGAGCTTAAATAGACTTAGGTATAGCTAGCTAAGTAGCTTAAAGTATATATATAGTAATACTATTAACTTTAAATATAATATTTATAATAAGTATTATAGTAACTACTTAAGTAAGAGAGATAGAGGTATTTTATAGGATATTAAAACGAGAAGAGATTTAAATACTATTTAAGTTCTAAATATTATCTATAGCTAAGAAATATTTAAGTAAAGCTTTTCTAAAAGCTTATACTTTTATAGTAGGAGATTTAATTACTTTATTTCTAATTTTTAAGAGTAATAAGTAGAAGTTAAGCCTTATTTAGCGCTATTTTATTGTATAATAGAGGTTAAAAATATTTATTATATAGTTAACTTCACTATAGTACTAAGCTATTTTATAAGTATAAATAGCTTACTATAGGTCTATATTAGTAAACTTTTTCTTCTTATAGAAGAAGTAAGAGAGGTATAAGTATTACTTATAGCTTAAAAATTAGATATACTAAGCTTTATATAGCTTCTATTTAGCGTTTTAATATTTAAGTAACTATTAGACTAAGATAGCTAGACTTAAAGTATATTAAAGTAGATAAGTTATAGTATTTATTATTTATAAAAAGTAGAAAAAAATAGATTTAGTAGTAGTATTATATTATACTAATATTATATCTAAAATAATAATAAAAAGTAAGTTCTATTTATAGAAAGTAATAAATTACTTAAGTTTACTATTTAGTATTTATATTTAAACTAAAAAGCTTAGTTCTAAAGCTAAGAGAATAGATATATAGACTAGAATAGCTTTATAGTTTACTTTAAAGTAAACAAAAAGATCTATTTCTATTAAAATAAGTAGAATATTAGACTAAAATAAATTAATAGTATAGCTAGCGTTATATATAGATACTTTAGACTTATTTAGAAGGGAGAAACTATTCTAATTTACTTAAGTTTTGATTTTTAATCTACTATTAGTGATTTTTATACTAAAAGCTTAAGAGAGGTTTATAGTATTCTAATTACTACTAGTAATAAAGTAAAGAGAAATAGAGTACTATAAAATATAAGTAGTAGTATTATTATTTATTATACTAAGTTTATATATATTTAGTATAGTTATACTTTAAACTTATACCTAAATAAAGTTATAATTCTTATAGAACTAGGTTTAAATAGTTTTTAGGCCTTTTTTAATATATATAATTACTTAAGAAGTAGTATTTAAGTTATAATATTTCTAAGTATTAATAGAGTAAAATACTTTATAGAAAGAGTAGTTTATAAAGAATAGCTTTCCTTTCTTTTTATTAATATAAGGTTTTTATACTAAAACTATATTAATATACTTCTTAATATAGTTCTATAGTAGTATATAAGTTATAAAGTTTATATACTTAATATTATACTATATAATATATAGGTCTCTAGCCTAGCGCTTCTAAGCTTACTTATAATAAGGTGTTTTTTTTTAAAGGGGGGATTTATTATAAGTTATTATAATATCTAAGTTCTTTAGTATATAAAGTAGTACTATAAATAGTACTATAGGGGGAGTAAGAAGTAAATATCTATAGAGTTATAGACTTCTTAGGTTTAAAGAGGTTAAACTAGAGTAAGCTACTATTTCTTAAGCTTTTTTTAAAAGCTTTTTATTTTATATCTTTCTAGTATATTATAGTATAAATAGTACTACTAAACTTAAGTATATAAACTTATTTTTAGTAGAAGTAAGAGGTTAGGGGAGCGTTTAGTATTTTAGTTTTAGTTTCTTTAGGTTTAAAGTTTTCTAAGGAGAAGTTTAAAATAAAGAGGTTATCTACTATATTAGTTAGAGTAGTATTAGCTATTTTATAGTTAAGTAGAACTACCCTATTAGTAATAATTATTAATTAAGCTGTTTTAAGCTAGACTAAGAAAATAGAGGTAGTTAAAAGTAAGCTATAGAAGGAGCTATTAAACTTAAGTATAAATAATATATTATAAGTAATTTATTAAGTTTTTTATAGCTAGTACTTTAAAAGAGTAATCTAAATATTATTTTTTAAAGTAGAGTAAATAGTATAATTACTATAGTTTATAAAAAAGGTTTTATAGTAGTTTAAATATTTAAAGTTATTTAAGTAAATTAAAGCTAAATTAATACTAATATAATTAGTTTAGCTATACTAGCTATAATAATAAGATCTAATATAGAAGTAGTTAATATAGTACTTTTAATATTTATTAGAGTAAAATAGAGGTATTTATTTCTTCTCTAGTAGAAGATAAGTATAAGTAGATTTATAAAAAAAGCGCTATTTAATACTTTTATAGAACTAAAGTAAGATAATAATCTAAGATAAGTTTAAGTAGTAAAGTTTATACTTTTTTATATTAAGTAAGCTTATACTAAGTATAGCTTAATAGATTTAAAAGTGTTAGTTTTAATTATTTTATTTATAACTATAATTATAAAGTTATTTAAATAACTAGAGATTTCTATAAGTATTTAGTTAACTAAATATTTATATTATTTTTAGAAGAAGTTAAGGAATTAAATATTTATAGCTTTATAGATTTCTTCTACTTATTTAAGAAGAGCTTTTTTCATAAAAATAGAGTATAGAATAATAGTATAGTTTAAAGTAGTATATAATATATTAGTAATATTTACTAAAAGAAGATTTAAAGCTTTAGTAATTCTATTATAAAAAGTATATAGTAAAGCTTTATAAGTTTATATTAAGATTTTAAAAGTTTATAGAAGTAAATAGTAATCTATAATAAGTTTTAGTAAAGTATAAAGCTTTTAAACTCTATATAACTAAGCTAAGTTAGTTATTATATTTTATTTAATAGAAGTTATTTTAGAAGAAAATATAGTATTATTTTAGTTTTAAAGAGAGGTTTTTATAGTTATATTATTTTAAAAGAGTTTAGAGATAACTATTTACTAAATATAAATAAGAAATTTCTATATAATACTACTAAATACTTTTTATAGAGGTCCTCTATAAGTTTTTATTAATTAGTTAAAATATACTATAATTATTTAGTAAGTTTACTAATAAGTATTAAAAAACTAGAATAATTTTTATACTTTAGTAGTAATAGTTATACGCTCTATCCCTTTAGAACTATTAAAAAAGAATTATTCTACTATAGTAAGTATTTAGAAATATAGATATAATAGTTTAATAGAAGTAGGGGGAGGGAAAGGGTTCTAAACTAATAATTTAAGCCTAGGTTAGGTACTTATAGCACCTGCGCGTAGCTATAAAGCTATTACGATAAGTAATTAAAAGTGTTAATAGTGGTGTTTTATATACGTTAAGGGTCTAGTGTAGTGCGCTACAGCCTGCTAACAGTGGGTTGCAGTAAAAAGTGTGTAGGAGGGAAGTTGTGCAGGCAGGTAGGGCCCGTAAATCTATCATAAATTCCTATTTAAACATGGAGGATGCCGAATTAAGTACTAGAAACCAATGTTAATCATGCTCCATCCTTAAGATGTCCAATATTCAGTCGTTCTGTAAGCCCTCTCCAGCTTTTCACCACCAGGCATCGTCCCCCGAGCAGCGATGCCGCCACGGGCGACAAGCACTTTTCTCTCAATATCAAAACAATTATCGACGTTCTTTAGCGTACAAAGGTCGTACAGCCTTCTAACTATCATGTCGCAATATTTTCCTTCTCTGAGAGAAACGACATCCCACCCATCAGAAGTTGTACTGTTGCAGACAAGTGAGGCTTCATGACCTTCGGCTTCTGTCACGATGAGATGGCTGGGATCGCGGTTTGATCCTCGTCGCTTGCTGAGCATATTCTCCGTGTGGTTTCGCGCGGGCTCCGGGATAGAACGCCGCAGCTCCTTGATCGCCTTGATGCTCTTGATCTTAGGCCTGGTGTAGACGCTTCTGTCCCACTCGACTCTGTCGACAGCCAACTCAGGACTTTCGTCGCAGCCCTCCAGGCCCGTCTCCTTGTCCATATCATACTGAAGCGGTGGCTTGAAGAATGGAACAGTTCCATCAGGTTCGAGACGTCGCCACCAGCCGAATCGTGGAGTGCTCCTGCAAAGGTACTTCTGCTGATCCTTGCGGTACATCTGAATCTTGGAAGGTGTCCCGAGCATGTCGTTTACGTGGAAACTGATAGACCGAGGATAGTTGTCGACGATACCATCAGAACTCATGTACACGCATTTTGGGTACTTGTCCCCAACTTTGCGCTGGCTGAGAAACCACTTTGCGCCGCAGTACATGGCGAGATCACCGTACCATGTGGCACTGAGTTTGCCGTTGGAGACCTGGACAGCTGAGATGCAGATGGTCTCTGAGTACAACTGAGATATCATCACGTATTGTGCTGTTGCCATTGGGTCCCTGTTATGGGTGTGTGGGATCTTGTAGATGTTGTCATTAAGGTCGTTGCTGACCGGCAACTTGTTTCTGTTATCCTCGACCCAGTGTTGGCCGATTCTTCTTCCACCGTCGTCCCAGAGTGAGATGAAAGGCTCAGAACCAGACGCTTCCAAGTTGGCGCCATCTCCAGTGACAATGGTCACCCATGTCTCGGGTATATGTTTGTCGGGAATGCCAGCATCATGTGACCACTTGAACGGCATGATGAGATTGTCTGGGTTGAAGAGAAACCCCAGGATACGGGTTCCAGCGGCGAGGTTAACGTTGACCATACTGAATGTTGCGGAAGGAGGAAACCATGGTCGGATCACCGAGACAGTGAGTCGCCGGCGTTCAGGCTCGAAGCGTCAGTTTTCGGGTTTTGGGGGCAGAAGGAGGAGCAATATAGCCACAGCGTTTGCTCAGGATTCTCAGAGCTGATTTTATATCGTGCAGTTTTCATTCACCTTGGGTTTTGAAATATGGGAAGATTCCTCCAAGATGGATTGTTGGTGGAACTGACGCGTAACAGCAGCCTCCCTACGACGAATGTGGTCGTTACATTGCTTTGTTTCCTCGCCCATTTTCGTGTACCAACATAAAGGGAGAGATGCATGCGTCTCGACACGAGTATTTGGCGTTCTACAGTGCCACACATCTGGTGACATATTTCAGGATTTGTCTCCCAGTGGCAACAACGTGAGGGAGGTTTTCTTCCTAAAGATCCCTCACGGGCAAATGGCGGGTTCGCAAACGTGATATATGTATCCATAAAGCTTCATTCTGCACGCAACTCATTCGCAAATGACGTCAAGCCATTTACCAAGGTCTCAGGTACTGAATTGAAGCCGTCTCCGTTCTGGACGGCGAACACGAGCAAGCTAGACTCGGCAAGAACGAAGTCTTAGCGTAGGGGCCGGAGTATCTTGCGATGCAGAGAGTCGCTCGCAGTCTCTTATCGTGCGAATCGACTTTGTGTTGGGCTTGTGATTCATGCGTCCCTTTCTTGAATCCCAGCTCCGCAGCATCCAGCAGCCTGAATATGTATTACAACATCCGCTTGAGTTAGTCTTGCTGCGTGAACGCTGTGCTTGCTGACTCCATCCCAAGATTTATGAGATTTCTCACAACAAGAGGTCCTTTTTGTATGGGAAATCCCATCACTCGAGAGCTTCGGCCGATTCTTACGCAGTATTCTCTCACAATATTGCCTTGGCACACATCACTAGCTCATTTCTGCCAGTTTTGAAGGCGACTTTCGTTGCTAGGTGTTTCTGATCTTGCGAAAGAAGCAGCACATCTTCGGGACTTCAACATTCAAAAGGCTACTGTTTTAAGCTTAAGCTTGGTGAGGAAACTAGTCACCTCCTTCGTTGCCATTCAAGAGCGCACCAATGATGTAATTTGGAGGCACACATTATTCCCGCTATGGAAGTCTTTCGGCGGAAAGCGGTAAACGCACGAGGCAGCTCGGTTGCCGACTTTGCACTGAGCCTTTCAAAATCTTAGGATGGCATTGCGTCTAAGGGCCAAAGTGTTTACTGTGGTCAGCAAGCGCCAACTCTACGCCTGGAAGCTTTCAAATGAGGCAAAAACTTGAAATGGCGAGACCGAGGTCTCCGCCAGTCACAATGGCATTAGGCAAGCAAACATTCTCGTGCTAGCGTGACTAATGCCAAGATGTAACGGCCGTTTCTTTGTCGTGAGCATTCTATTTTCATTCTGAGAAACACAGTGGAACGACGATGGCTTGGCCCAACGCACCGTGTTTGAAGAACGTCTGGCCATAGCCATCCCATTGACGAGTATTGCACTTCGCGAGGGCTATCTCATACCGGGAAGAAGATCTCAAAGCCAGACATGGCGAGCCGTTTTGATCATACGTAACCCTCATAAAACGATTGTGAAAAACTAAATCAGCGGCTCGTTGACGAATGTGGCTATGTCATTGGCCCGGGCGTGTGGCCACACGCATCAACGCACTCCATACGAGAACGAAGCTGCTTCAGGAACAAACTTTATAACCGTGCCTCGCGGCGTTGAAACTTTTTAACCTGCATAAGAAGTTTGCTTAACCGCAATAAACTTCAGAGCATTTCTCCGCTAGCCAGGGGCCGGAGACTACCGAGAGGGTCCAACTATGTCACGATGAGGCACCAACGGGTTAGAACGTCCAACTCGCATGTCAATCATGAATTTTCTGAAATCGTACCTATGTACACAGGCCCAAGTTTCCCCCTGTTTCCGGCCAAAGCCATCCCATACGACACCAGGCACCGTCAACCCCTTGTTCGTCACAATGCGGTATTAAACCACCAGAAAGAGTTACCGAGTTGAAAGGTTTAGATTGATTACCCGCGAGCAATGTAATGACCGTTATCGATTTGAATCCAAGCTGTCTGTTCCCGTGTGATCGCTATCTCCGTAGTGTACGCTAAAACTCAATTCCCTGCACAAAGTGACTCGTCAACACAAATTCACTCGGCTTGGTTTCTCGACGGAATGGCTAGGGGCAGACCTGCCGCTCCGGCCGGCTTCGGGGGAGGGACGACACCTGGCTTCGGAGGCGGCGTGCCGGGCTTGGGGCCCTGAGCACCGCCAATGAGAGCACCAGCCTCGATGGCCCCCGGCGGTGCGGGAGCCGGGCTATTTGGGTCGGAGCCTTTCGGCGACGCGGGAGCAGAGGCCGGTGGTGGCGGCTGCTGGTTTGGTGTTGCTGGGGTGCTGCCCGGCTTGGGCATGACACCACCCGCAGCAGCACCAGCAGCAGCACCACCTCCGACCAGCGCCCCGGCCGCGACGGCTCCGGCGGGAACGGGAGCGGGTTGGTTGTTGTTTGGTGGAGGCTGTTTACCTTGAGTAGCGCCAGCTGCAGCAGCACCTGCGTTGGCAGCGCCAACACCAGAGGCCTTCTTCGGAGCGCCTACGGGAGGACCGGCTGGAACATTGGCGGGCGGTACGGCAGCAGGAGGAAGGACGGGCCGAAGAGGCAGGTTGCTGTTCTTTGCTGGAGGAGTCGTCGTCTTCGCCGGAGGGGTCACCCCCTTCGCCGGAGGGGTCACCCCCTTCGCCTTCGCCTTCGCCGGAGGATTCGCCCCCTTCGCCTTCGCAGCCTTCTTCGCGGTCGTCTTAGCCTTCTTCTTCTTCTTCTTGCCGCCGAGGACCTTCTTGAGCAGGCCTAGCAGCTGACGGGTCTGGAGCTCGGTGACGTCGCCGCCGCGGGCGGCCAATGCAGCATTAGGCTGTTCAACAGCAGCTACATCGCGACCATTGATCTGGGGAATGTCGGCCTGGGGACCGAGCTCACTAATTGTGTTAGTGACCTATTACCTGTAACCTCCCGTCCCGTGTGCCTACTTGAAGTCTCCTCTGGCGACGTCAGTTCCAGCTGGGGCACCGTTGATGCCGACCAGAAGGGCCGAGGCGAGCAGGAGTAGGGGGGTTGAGAACCTCATCGTAGTGAGTGAACTAAATATTGACTAATAGTATGATGAAAGAGAGATGAAGTATCTTTGACCAAGGCAAGCTTGGTGGCTCAGTGGGAAGATTTTCTCGTATCTGCAATGCCTTGGGGGTGGGCGTGAACTGAGGGACCTGCCTGCTCATCGAAGCCGGAAACTGGGTTGGGTCATCTTCCTTTAGTAGTTTCTCTGAATGGCCTCGACTGTGTATTGTTGTCAGGGATACTCTACCCTCGTCCAGACATTGGGCGAAGTCGTCCACACTATCCCAACATGCGGGTGTGCCGATCGATTGGTCGCGATTTCAGATTAAAATTCGCCGGGAGGACGACTCGCGAGTCTCTGAAACCAGTAATCGCAACTGTAGAGAAGAGAGAGATGCCAAAGTTCACCGGTTCGAAGTGCCCGACCCCGCGTGGATTCGTGCCTCCGCATGTTGCCGGATCGACGGGGACGGGGATACCACCTTGCATTGGAGTTTGTTATGGATCAGCGCAGACGAAGGCATTGCCCTGCGTCGCCCGATATCCTGACTTATTCGGGCGGAGTGGCGTTTCGCTGTGGTGTTTCGGGGGTGGGGAGGCTCTCCTCGTCTGATGTCGACGATAGGCAAACTCCTGCAGGAGGAAGCGAGAGATATCGATTCGTCCCATCTGATGTCGTTTCAGTCCCCCTTCATTGGTGGTGTGCCTGAAAGGCGAAGCTCCTCACAGTCTTCGGCAAGCGGAGCCCTGGTCTTAAGCTTACAAAGGGCACGATGTTGCGAGCGACCGGGGCATCCAGGCAGGTGGATGGTGGTCATTGTGGAGGGGAGCCAACTGGCGATTCGACTTCGCCCGATGCAGGCTGGAGGCTTCGGGAACCTTGCACCTCTCGACCTTTCCCTGGTTCTGACGATAGTTGGAAGTTAGGTTTGTGTTAGTTCCACTTCGAAAACGTTTTGGAAGTCAGAGGGCGCGCTGCGTGGCCTGGGTCTTGGTTGGCCACCTGCAGGCTGGGAAGTTATTCATCGTCTGCCGAAAAAAACTAAACTTCTCAGCCCATGCGTGGGAGAAAATCGTATTCGCCCGGATGCATCTCGTCCTAGAACCCACGTTGTCCCTCGCGCGGGCGCGCGGAGAAAGGGGGAGAGATCAAGGGCAGCATAGTTGGATTAGCTTGCGGCTCTGAGCAAAGTTTTGCCTTTGCTCACGCAATGCCAATCTTGCGTGGCAAAATCGACGTCGACTCCATGATGCGAACTCCACG
Source organism: Colletotrichum viniferum (assembly GCA_020226115.1). Taxonomy (NCBI): domain Eukaryota; kingdom Fungi; phylum Ascomycota; class Sordariomycetes; order Glomerellales; family Glomerellaceae; genus Colletotrichum; species Colletotrichum viniferum. The sequence continues at coordinate 202,933 of JAGFBE010000032.1, read as the reverse complement.
TCGTTGGCAATCCCATATCCACAATCGCGAACAGTGCTTCCTTGGACGTCAAGCGATGCCCACAACGGTGACAGCTGCCGTGTGGAACGACAGTGGGTTGCTTCAGATGGCGTGGAGAGAAAGCGCAGCATCTCGTAGCGAACCGCAGTGCAACAACAGACAGGAGACAGTCAGATGACAAGACCGGCGCTCATTCCTGTTCTCATGCGGATGCCGTGGCAGTTCCATTCGCAGTTGAGACGGCAAAGCAGGCGTCCGCTCACGGACGTGCCTCGGAGACCAGCAGAACATGGCACGACCCGTGTGTGGTGGCCCAGGTGAGGTGCATGAGTGCGCGGACAGGCATGGCGCGAGTTCATGTGTGTCCGACGGTGCTCTCCCAGCGGCTTGGGATGCGCCCACCGGGATCGACGCCAAGGGAAAATCGTTTCATGCGCCTGTTCGAACGAGGGAGAATGGGCAACTATGGCCGACAATGGCTTGCCAAGACTGGGTGTTTGGGACTCTTGCATGGGGTGATGGGTGATAATGGGAGGCTGTCTTGACTTATGCGGAACGAATGAGCGTATCAAAAGACAGGATGTTATTTCTGGCGGATATGCAGGTACGGCGACGATGGTCCAGTGATATTCGGTGCTTTGTGATCTCGTGTGTATGTTTATTCGTGAGTGAGGCGGCTGTCGTGTGCAGAGTTTCTGAGGGCTGTCGCGGCTGTTCCGTCGCATCTCTTCGCCTCGGGGCGGAGATCTCGGCAGTCCCAATAAGCAAGTCATTGGGGCTCCCGCTTCAACACACACCGCGAGGATATCTCCGCGCAGAAACGCATCCCACGGCAAGGCAAGGACCTGTCGCAGCATTGTGAGAGTAGAGCCCTTGGAGAACCAGCGTGTGGTCCAAGGCCCCGACTCTACACAGCCACATATGCATATTCGGCGGGGAACGTTTGTTGCACGTGTGAAAAGACCCCGGCGGATGTCGCTATTTTCAGGATTAAACGTGCTCAATTAGATGGGTCCATGATCTCCCAATCGGATCTAGCGAAGCTCTGGGCTCAATCTCGTTACCATAACAAGGGTCTCTGAGAGGTGCATGACCGAGTCAACGAAGGCCTGGAGATGGTTATGTCATGGCGTCCGAGAGCGAGCTGCTGCTGACGTACGCTCGTCAGGCACGAATAAGGGCAGGAAAACTGGTCCGTGAGGAAGTGAAGGCATCACAAGCCATCCGCCATGATGACATACGCAGTCCGAAGGTTCCGACCGCGAGATTTTGGTGTCCGGAGATGAGCCGGGGTTGGTCCGAATCCACCGGCCGGAGTCCTTGCCGCCCGGAGGTACGTACCGGTCTCCACCAACGGAGTTTGCCCCGCAAGTCACCGGAGTACAGTCTTCTCTTCCCCGCGCGATCCTTTTCGGTCCCCATCAGCTTGGTAAGACACTAACTTGGCTGGGTGTTTTGTGCAACTCTCGCGCTCAATAATCACCCGCATCCAATTGCTACCGATAATGGAGCTGTGCTGAGGAACTGTCTCTCCGCCCATGCTGCATGTAACCGAAACACTTCCCAATTATTTACGTCATGACTTTTCTCCCCCGGCTCTTATCAGAATGAGCTGCCTGTCCGGGTCGAGGACGCAATCAATCTGTGCCGGCTCTAGCTACGCGATCCCCGGAACTGCTTATCACTCGCTTGCCGTTGTCGGTGCCGTGCCGAGAGAGACACTAAACCACGCGATGCACCGGTAAACCGTGCTAGACATGCAGGACGAGATTGGCCTGACCGGGATATCAACATGCATTTATATGTGCTCGCGTCCAAGTCATGGTCCGAGCAACCTCAGGAGCCCGCGAAGCATCACTCAACACCAAGCCAATTGAGCTGGTCCCAAATCGCCGACACTTGCCTCCCTCTCCTCACCCTCAAACATGGCTGTGCAGCGGCCGTTTCTGGCCGTGGCTCTGATCTGGCTCAGATTCGCCAGCATCGTGAGCTGCTTGACTGGTGCGTGTCGGCCGACCAGTCACCTGTCTCACGTTCGTGAATTGACTTTCGTCTCAGTCAAGGGCACCCCGTTCCCGAGTCTCATTGATGTTACCATCGATGAGCTGGCGGAAGGCCTGGAAAACGGCCTCTTCACCAGTGTCGATCTTGTGAACGCCTATCTCGGGCGCATCGGCCAAGTCAACAGCACCTTGAATGTCGTGACGGAGGTTAACCCCGAGGCGGTCTCCATCGCAGCGGACTTGGATGCCCAGCGGGCCAATGGCACTATCAAGGGACCGCTTCATGGGATTCCAATCCTCATCAAAAACAATATTGCGACGGCTGACCAGATGAATAACACTGCCGGATCATGGGCTCTACTTGGCGCCAAGGTTCCCCAGGACAGCTTTATGGCGGAGAAGCTTCGTGAGGCTGGAGCGATCATTATGGGCAAGACAAACCTCAGCCAGTGGGCAAACTACAGAAGCAACAATACCAGCAACGGCTGGTCTGCTTACGGCGGACAGGTTTATGCGGCCTACTATCCGCAGCAAGATCCCAGTGGAAGCTCGAGTGGCAGCGGAGTGGCATCGGACTTGGGACTTGCCTTCGCAGCGCTGGGCACTGAGGTTTGTTATCATTGAGTGAATGATTTCTCGTAGCTCAAACTGACAACATGCAGACTGACGGTTCGATTGTCTCCCCTTCACAACGCAACAACCTTGTGGGAATCAAGCCCACAGTCGGCCTGACTTCTCGACATCTCGTGATCCCCATCAGCGAGCACCAGGACACCATAGGACCGATGGCCCGGACGGTCAAAGACGCAGCTTACATCCTCCACGCCATTGCCGGTGTAGACCCCAAGGACAACTACACGTCAGCAATCCCCAACAACGGCGAGATCCCCAACTACGCAGCCGCTTGCGACATGTACGCTCTTCGCGGCGCTCGCATCGGCATTCCGCGTAACGCCATAGAGCTCTTCTCCGACAACACCACCGGCACGGAGACTGATGCCTTCGAGGCAGCCCTTGAAGTCTTCAAATCAGCCGGTGCGACCATAGTCGACAATGCCAATTTCACCGCGGCAGCCCAGCTAGCCAACTCAACCTCGGAGACGATCGTGTTGAACGCAGACTTCATCACCAACCTCGCAGCCTACCTGGCCGAGCTCAGCTTCAACCCCAACAACGTGACATCCCTCGCGGATGTCCGCAATCTCACGCAGTCGTTCGGTCTTGAGGACTACCCAGACCGCAACACGGCCATCTGGGACGACGCCCTGGATGTGCAGGGCTTCAACAACACCGACCCGCGGTTCTGGGCTGCGCTGCAGGAGAACAACTACCTCGGCGGCGAGGGCGGCCTGCTTGGTACTCTGGAGAGGCATAAGCTCGACGCTGTGATCCTGCCGACGAGCTTCTCCAGCACCTGGGCGGCCATCATCGGGGCGCCGGTCGTGACGGTCCCGCTTGGGTTCTACCCGGCGAACGCGACGGTTATCAAGAATCGGAGGGGCAATCTGGTTGACACTGGCCCACACGTTCCGTGAGTATATCGATGGAATATTAAGCGCTTTGCTATTAGCTGACAGATGTTAGGTTCGGAATCAGCTTTCTCGGGGCCAAGTTTCAGGAGGCGAAGCTCATCGGGCTGGCCTACGCCTATGAGCAGAGGACGTTGACCAGGTCCAAGGTCCAGCCGTACATCACGCCGAACATTGAGATTGGCGACTATGCTGGGTACTAATTGAAGTTTTTCCGACAGTGAAGGGGTTCCTTGGAAAAGATTATGACTGTATTTCTGTTCTGCACTGCTCACGGATACCATAAAGCGGTTGAATGTGTCTGCTGCATTCAACCGGCAAGCTAACAGATTTTTGTCATTCTGCATTTGAGCTTTTAATAAAGAAGCATTTTGTAGCTATAGGACCGGACTTTTGTGCGACGAGACTCATCAAAATTAAAGGCCCAGAGGGCAAGGAGGGGTGCCGCAAACATTCCGGACCGTCCGCGGCCCGTGTCCCCACTCGGCACCGAACGGCCGGCCCGGTTGCTGAGGTTTGGTCCGCCTTCACGGATGAGGAATGGCGGTTGAGCGCACCTATTTCATACACAGATGCCAATCGTACTTGCGCCATGTGGCCGTGCTACAGTTCAGCCTATGTTCTACTTTTTTGAGCACAGCCACGTCCAGTCTTTGGAGATTTATCCCACATCATGAAAAATTAGGTGCATGCTTCGATGGATGCCTCCTAAGCATTGCAATGCTGTTCATGAGAACCAGGTCCAGGTTCGCAAGAATCTTGTCAACGGGACATGTTTAATCGATGCGGTAAACGTAAAAGAAAAGTAGTCTTCCTGGTTACCTAGTGACCGAGCCACAGCCTCCGCAGAGTGCAAAAGGAAGGGAAATGCTCTAAAAAAGAACAAAAAGCAAATACGTTAATAGCACAACCTGGTTTCGATCCAGGGACCTCTGGGTTATGAGCCCAGCGCTCTACCCCTGAGCTATTGAGCTTGAAGGGTCGTTGCTAAGCTTTGTTTCAGCCACATACATAAAGGGTTGAGGGTGTGACTCATCATGCGGTGGAGATGACTCTCCACGCTAACTCGACACAGACACAAACAAATTTAAAGCCGATGATCTCCGAAGGGCAGTGTCAATGCATTTCTCGTCTTTTAAATCACATCCATTGCATTTCACCGTCAGATTTGAAGAGAATATTATGCTCAAAATCATGATGCTTGGTCTAGGTTGGGATATCTATGGAATGACTAGGCGGACCAAATCGCCTTGGTATATTCGCAGGACATGATATTCAGAACGACAGTAAAACACCCTTTTTCTTTCTCCCATTTTACAGCAGCCACGAGACGAAGACTCTGTAGAACCATCCTCCGCGGCTCTCCTTGCCGCCGCGAGCCTCCTGCTCGGCAGCCTGGCGGGCCAGGAACTCCTCCTCCTCACGGTCAATGATGTCCTTGCCGGTGTAGAAGTCGGCCTCGTGGGGCTTGACGCCGCGGGTCTTGTAGTAGAACTTGTGGCCGAAGATGAGGATGAGGTAGAGCGGGATGCCGAGGTAGCCGGTGATGAAGGTCTTGTACTTCTCCTTGCCGAAGTCACCGCCGGTGAAGACGTCGTAGTTCTTGGTGAGGGCGACGATGCAGCACATGGCCAGGGCGGCGTAGGAGCCCCAGATGCCGAAGGGAGCGACGTAGGGCATGATCTCGTTGGGGATGTTCTGCGCCTTGCGGGCCTTCATCCACCAGATGTGGGTGACGAGGATGGAGATCCAGGTGAGCAGACCGAAGATGGTGGTCAGGTTGACGAAGTAGCCGAAGATCTTGGTCGAGTCGCTGGAGACGTTCATGAAGGCGAGCAGGGCGAACATGGCAGAGAAGCCGAGGGCGTAGACGGGGACGCCGCGCTTGTCGGTGCGCTTGAAGATGGCGGGGGCGGAGCCCTCGGAGGCGAGACCGTAGAGGGTTCTGCTGGCGATGTACAAGTCGGAGTTGGACGCGGAGAAGACGAAGACGCAGATGCAGGCGTTGATGATGTGAGGGACGACCTTGACGCCGGCAACCTGGGCAGCAACGACGAAGGGGGAGGCGGAGGCACCGGTAGATTGCTTGTTGGCGAAGGCGAGCTCGGGGGAGTTGTAGGGGACGAGCATGCCGATGAGCAGGACGCTGAGGCAGTAGAAGAACAGGATACGATAGAAGGTCAGCTTGATGGCGCGGGGAACGGTCTTGCGAGGGTTCTGGGCCTCAGCGACAGTGACACCGACAAGCTCGGTACCGAGGTAGGCGAAGGTGGCGTTGACCATGCAGGACCAGAAACCGAGGAAGCGGCCGGCATCACCGGTGTCGATGTACTCCTTGAAAGCACTGGAGACGATGTTAGCGAGGGGACACTGCGAACTGCGCCGGGCACAACACATACCCAGGATCCTTCCAGTAGCGGAAGCCGGTCGCTTCGCCGTTGGGTCCACCACCGCAGACGAGAATCAAAGAGAAGAGAATGATGGCGACGATGACGATGACCTTGAAACTGGACAGCCAGAACTCGAACTCGCCAAAGAACTTGATGCCGAAGTAGTTGATGCAGATGATGACGACCAGGAAGATGGCGATGAAGACACCGGGATTGACTCTATCGCGGTCAACCCAGTATTGGATGACGAGGGCCGCGGCGGTAAGCTGGTTGGGCGTGACGATGATGTACTTGAACCAGTAACTGTTTGTGACGTCCATTAGCACTCTGCCCGAACGGTTGCCGCGGGGAACATAGCAGGAGAGACTCACGTCCAGCCGAGCGCAAAACCGAGGGAAGGGTCGCAGAATCTCGAGGCGTAACCAGTGAAACCAGAAGAGATGGGCAGCCAGGCGGCCATCTCACCGAGACCAGCCATGACGAGGAAGACGATAAAACCGACTACAGTGTACGAGATGAAGACGGAGCCCGGGCCGGCCTGCGCAAGGGCCTTGCCGGTTCCGATGATGAGACCGGTTCCGATGGCACCACCGATGGCAATCATGGTGATGTGACGGGCCTTGAGGCCTCTCTCCAGCTTGGTGTCGGCGCTGGTCTCGAGACCGCGGATGTGGACATTATCGGTGTCGTCGTAGGTCTTGGTCTGGAAGGCCGTCTTCTCGGGGTCGTGGGCGCCCTCCGAAGAGGACGTCCGCTTGACGAGGCCGTCGCTCATGGTTGCGGCGTGTGAAGCACGACGAGTGGTTGTTCTTCTTACACGTCAAACACGGGAATGAGACTCTCTTGTCTGTGGGAGAGGAATATCAAAAGAGGGTCTCGATTAGGCAGACAAGAGCTCAAGGAGCGAGGGAGGGATGGGAGGAGAGAGGAAGGAATCACGACCGAGCAGTGAGGGGGGGGATTGGAGGTTCTTTAATTAAGTTCTGGGTGCCGCCTCGACGGGACGGGAGACGGGGGGGGGCGGACGCGATAGAGGCGTGTACCGCGTGTGAGACGGAAGCCCATTGGGACTGGCATCCGGCGCACCGCACCACAACCTGTGTCCCTCCCGTTCCCGCATGTAAGAGCAGCAGAGCTCACCTCACGTCCGAATGCCCAAATTCGCCTCGCGGGTTCGTGGGCTGGACCTGGAACCTGGCCACACTAGCTTGGTCTTGGGGGTGATGGCAGACTGGGGGTGCGGCCGGGTTGGCGTCGTACGCTAAGATAGACCCCGTCGAGCGATCCCTGCAGACGCCGCTGGGTTGTGTTGGGTTGACTGGCTGCCACGGCGAGGTACCGAACGGTCCTGACTTGTATGTATTACATGTAGGTTATTGACTTGCTAGCGCGGGAGGCTGCTATCTTGCTGCTTTGTGGGTTCTTTCTTGGGGTTGGCCCGGTCGTGTTCATGTTCCCCGTTATGGAGTCAGTGTCCCGCCCCGAGCTCGCGGTTCCTTCTTCAGTGTGGGGACTGGAGCAGGCAAACCGGAGGCACAGTGAGCAGCGTGCGACGTGCGTATGTCCCCTTGTTGTGTCTCCATGTGTCTCCTCAGTGAGCTCCCCTCCCCGTTTCTCTGCGGCCTGCGGTTGGGCCAGCGGCGGCCGAGGGTTCTCGCGAGCATTAGGGGGAATTGTCATTCCCAATGGGCAGCGGGTTGGAACTTGGCGGAATGGCGTCTGGCAGCAGCTAGACCGCACTGGGAGACAGAGCTCAGAGAGATGGGGTCGTGGCAGGGGTACGGTAGGCGAATGGAGGTGGTGGTCACTAGTCAAAGACAAGGATGAAGAGGGTTTGGGTCTTTGGTGGCTACGGTCAATCATGGCGGCAGAGGCAAAACGGTTCGGAGTCTGTCGTGTGTACTGCATAGTAGTGTAATCTGCAGATATCTCTGACGGTGATTGGGCGCGCATCCAACGCCATTCAGCCTTGGCGGACGACACTGACGGCAGGTGAGAAGAGCGTAAGAAACTTGATCGTGTGGGGTGGGCGTGATAAAAGTTGGGGGCGCTGTCACTGTTCATCTCGAGAGTTCCGAGTGATGATGGCGGCGGTACTTGGCAGACAAAGTCACTCGTTAACGCCAAGTATCGTCGGCCGCCGAGCACAAGTCGTGAGTTTGCAGCTGACGACCCCGGCTGCGGTGCCTGAGATGCCTAGAGATTGCCCAGTCTCGACAGCACAAGTTGGCGTGGTGATACGGACAGTTGGGAGAAGCTTGGACGGGACAAGCAAAAGGACCAAGACGCAAAGTACCTGGAGCCGCGAGACAATCCAGACGATCCTGGGACTCCTGGCCGAGGGTGGGCAGCCATCGGTGGTACCAAGAAAACACCAAGACATTGGGCGAATGCAAGAGATTCCTTCCATGCCTTGCTGCACGCATTCGGAGTGCCCTGCTGAAGAGTTGCAAACAGCGCCCGCAGACACGGAGTTGCCATTTCATCCATGGGAACATCACAAGAAAAGTTTGCACAAAAAAGAGACCTGTCGCGTGTTGAGTTCCTACTGAGACGATGCGATGCTTATCTCTGGGGCGAACTGAATGAAGACGATTGAAGGTTTTTTCCTCGCTAGATTTCCTTGATCGCAGATCTTAGTGGCTCCAACAGCGAAAACAACCTTGTCTTGTCCGCTAATCCAAGACGGTCCGTCACATTGAAACCACGCGAATCCGCCCGTCAGACACGGGATATTTCGTCAGCCTGGCGCGGATGTTGGGAAGCGCAGCTGAATGTGCAACAACTACAGAAGAAAGCCTACCTGCCAGAGCAATCACAGCTTTGAATCAAGGTATCTGTCTAGAGTAGCAGAGGCGTGGGTGACCCGGACAAGGCGCACCTCCAACATGCAGTTTTCCAGTGCCTCGGGGGGTGTTGTGTTGTGTTGCCAGGGCTCCTCTTCCTCCACCACACCACACACCACCATGACCACCGTCTTCATCTCCAGCAACTCACAGAGAGCCAAGAGATAGAGAGCTCACGCGATGCGAGTTCATTCGGGCAATCTGCGGGGGCATATTTCAGCCACGATTCAGCATCTTGCCAATCATGCCCCAGACGCCCTGACCCAGAAAGGCTGCTCGCTCGCTGCTCAGTGCTCAGTGCTTCTCATCACTCACTCGGACTCCCGCTGAACCGGGTCCTTTCGCGGCTGTTGCTGCTGCTGCTGCTGGGAAGACCTAGTCTAGCAACAAGGGTCGCCTAGGAAAGGTTCACGAGACATGATAGATATCGGCGTGCCCGTTCATCCAGTGACATTGCCGCTGAAAGTAAGTAAACTGACACGGACAGTTACAGGCTACAGAGAACCAGGCCATTCACTACCTAGGCTAGAGCCGTCTGCCAAAGTGGCTGCATTGGCCCTGATTCCTGAAGCTTGGGGTGGTGGAAAAGTGCCCTGGCGCATCTGCACGAGCGGCTTGTCCATCTCTTGGTGGTTCCTGTGGCCTCGAACATCCCGTAGCTAGGCATTGCTTGTTGCTCAACACAGACTTAAAGGGCAGAAACGCCTGGCAGATGTAGGGGCCGCGATTGGGCGCCTCCCAGCCTCTCCCGGCCTGTCTCACCGAAAGAATGCCCAGCAGCCTCAGCTCATATCTCAGGGTCCTTTGCGAGAGCCTCGCGGGTCTAGCTCTAGGACTAGGTGCTCGAGTCACGATGTTTGTATTCACCGTCAAAACACAGCAGCAAAGAGAGAGACTGGACTCTGGTACAACCAACTGGAGCACACAGCATCTATGTCGTACGTACTCGTTATGCGAAACTGTTAGGTGTCCAGCTGATGGCGGTACATCATACATGACGTGAGGGCCCTAATCACCCGCTGCCACTAACATGAATTGATAATATCAGCGTCCCTGATGATTCCATTTTGCGTTCTAGAAACGAAGGATGCCTCTCTCACCTCGCACAGCTCCGCCACCCTGCCACCATCTTCCCTGCCTGCCCCTCCCCCATCACTTTCCCAGCTTCTCCTCGTCCATTCAGAGGCGTCCATCGTCTCCCCGCCAAGACGTTTATCTCTGGCCTAAATAAGCAGGTCCTTATCTCCTCCACATGACGGGCCCCCTCCCCTGTTCACAGTCGACTGGGCATTCAGAGCATGGATTTGGCCGAGCTTATCCTCGCCCTTGACCGCACTTGGCTTAGACTGCCGAAGGGCCACTCCGGATGGCTTGCGATGCCCTCGGGCAGATTGTCTACTCCTGACAAAAGTCAATGGCTGGAATGTTTCGACAGCAAGCAAACACGCACACAACTGTTGGTACTGTTGGTAACTTCGGACCGGCGTTGGCTTCAGGTGGCTTTCGAGTTTTCTTAGTCCCTACCGTTCGTCGCCGACACGGACACATGGCCGAATGCGTGTCCCCTGCTAGCCCTTCATGTTTTTTTGTACGAATCAGTTGGCGTCTTTTGACGTGCGGGAGCCATTCCCAATGGGTGTGTAGCCCTCTCCCACATTCCACGCCCATCGTCTGATTTTGCATATGTCGGGACCTCTGGCGCCTGGCGTCTGCCCTGGCGCTGGCGTATACACATACATATTCCCACCAGCTTGGGCTGACGGGGAGCAGGTTCCAGCTCAGCTGTCAGCCTTCTCCTGCCCTCTGTAGACGGGCAAAACGTGAAGACGCGATGCAACGGTGGCCTGGGCTTTTCTCATATGCAGCCGGCGAGGACCTCGCAGGGTCGGTTAGCATGTCGAGAAAACCATGACGGCTTCATCGAGACTCGATGCGCCAGGCCATCACAGGTAGTTAGTGTTAGTCGAGGTCTGCCAAGTGCACTGCCATCACAACGTGTCGTTCATCGCTCATGATGCCCGGCGATCAATGCGTCTTTTACACGTCAACCAAACGGTCTACGGACTCCATCTTCCCCTCCATCACGATCCTCCAAGACGGCATTCTATTTCGTCTCCAGTATTCTGCGGCAGACAACTTTGCCGACAATCGACTCAAGACGCGCCAGTTCGTCATTTCAACAGACCCAACGTTTAACTCCCGACGTCCATCCGGCGGTGCGAGATCTGGGATCTTGGGCGGGTCAACCACCGGGTTGGCCCCTCTCCAGCAGAGCGTCAGGGGTGATGCTCGCGCGTCGGTGAAGGGGCCGTTGGCGGTTGAGGACCCTTTGGTCTCCGTCTTCCAGTGCGCGCCCTAGTTCATGACGAATTCCATCTAGTCACCACAAACCGACCGACCGGCGACCGCCAACCAGACCACCAGACGGTGTGGTGCCGCGAGGCGTCCCCCAGTGCCGGGACGATGTGCGCGCGTCTCTCTCCACGACCCAAGACTCGGGATCCCGAAGTCGATAGCAAACGGCCTCCGCTCCGGCGCTTCCAGCGTAGTGCCTGGGCGGTGATGGAAAGACGAAAATTGGAATTGCGCCATTCGCGACCCGGGCCAACTTCGCCAAGACTCTGGTAGATGAGGTATTTTTGACAGGCAGTCAAGTCATGGTCAATTCCTGCTCATCGCTTCCCCATCGCATTCGTATGTTGCGCCCGCGTTGGACATTGGCAACATGGTCTTGGCCCCGGCTACTCGAAGACGTGATGCGGTATTGATCGACTATCAACGCGATCTCGAGCCGCATTGAGTTTACGGCTCTTCCGCGAAGGTTTGTCGCATCGGTGAAGACGTTGTAAACATGTAGCAGGCTTTTTTCCCGAGCCTGCCCTGCGATGCGCCTTCTGTTCTCTTCGATGTTTCTCATGAATGGTGTCTATTCTCTGACTACTGCCCTCAACTGCCCTACCTTACGCTTGTATGTGTAGGACAGAGAACCAATACTGGATGAAGCCATCGCCGGCTTGGGTACCACCCCACCACCATCACTCTTCCCCCAGCCTAGACCTCTTCGGCTACCGACGGGCAGTCATACGTTTCTCTCGTGAACGTTTGAGTTTGCCCTGCGCCTTAGGGCTCTTTGCCGGTCCAACCCAAAGCTGCTCCCTCGTAAAGCCCTGTCAGACACTAAGATAGCGTGCTTCCATGCATTTTCTAGCGCTTCCGTCGCCGTCGCCTCATGTTCAGCGGTGATGTGAAGCAACACCGTCGATGGGATATAATGCGACGCGATGCCTGCCAGTGCCAGTGTCCGTCCCCGTGCGTGTCCCCTCAGAGTTGAGTGTAGACCTTTACCCCAGTCTCCAGCTTTCCCCCCTCTCCGTGAAGCTGTCACGCCCCCAAAGATCAAACCCCAGACAGGGCAGTGCAAATGCAAGATGATATTAACGCCGGTCCGTGGTTGCTTTTCCAATCTTTTCCAAGCGTCCAGTGGCGTTTGATGTGATTCCACGCAAAGAGACGCCCAGTTGGGGAAACGGGGTAAAGAATGGAAACGATGGGGTAATGTTCTCGTAAGAGGTTCACATCGTAGCGGAACCGTTCTGACGCCATTCCACGCATTGGCCGTCTGAAGGTCAGGACAGTTGTCACTTTGGCACCAGCCGCCCCGAGAGGAATCTCATTACGTGAAAAATAGGAGACGGATTGATTGAAAACGTGCAAGCGATCTGGGGTAATGGGGTGCGGATACGGGGGAGGGGAAAGGGAGGAAAGCCAAGATGCCGCTGGTGTTGCGGATGCTGCGGAGAAAGCAACGACGACGACGCATTGAGGCCTGGTTCGTGAGGAATGAGGACACAACAGCGGAGGCCGCGAGATGCGTCTTTCTCAAGTCCAGCGACCACATTCGCAATCAAAGTGCAATTTCCAATGGCGTCAGCCTCATGTGTCGTTTCATTGAAAGGGAGCTCAAGTGAGCCTGGTGTCTCGGCTGCAACCCCCGTGCGGCTACTTCAAGTCGCCGACTCACTCGGCTTAGCTGAAAGAGCCGCTGGTATGTGAGGCTTTTTTGCTGTCGCCAGTGAGCCTCACCGCCGATCTTTATGCAGGGCCAGTTGTCTGATGCCAAAATGGACCTTGGATCACATGCGGAATGCTTCACTTTGGAGCCCAATCGCGAGAATGGTGTTGTTCGCCCGAGAGCTTGCTCTTGAATCCAGCACTCAGGCTTCGATGTTTGCAGTCTCCAATATAGAACCTTTCTCAAGGCAGACTTCGACAAAGAGACAAGTCTAGATGGAATACATCGGGAGTGGGATGCTGGCTGGGAACTTGGTTGCCGTGGCCAGACAAGTACACGCCATCGTCGCGTGCCCAAGCAGTCTTTGGACGATTGACACCGGGGTAAATGGAACGATCGCCTGAAATTACTCAATCAGTGTCCAGGCTTTTTGTTGCGATGATGACCTGTCGGTATTCGCTCGCGGTGCCTTGTCAGTGTTAGGATCCATTGAAATCCCATCAGTCGCAGGCCGACGCTATACGATGAAGGAAACGACGTCATACCGGACGAAGATCACCACGGCTGTAGTTAGCCTAGCGCCGACTTAGCCATATTTTTCCAGGGTAGACTCTGATCCAGCAGTTCCGAGTTGCATGTGAAGATATTCTTGTTCCATTATTGCTCGCCTCTGAGCTCACGTGCCTGTCTTTTGGGTATCTGGTGTTTAGGAAGTACAACCATAAAGACCCCATCTCCCGCGCTATCCCGTGTACAACATACCCGCAACGCTGGCGGAGGTCAGAGTCGACAGGATACCTGAAAACAACGCGGAGACGGCTACTCTAGAGACGTCGGCTGCACGACCGGGCGCGATCTGAGAGAGAACGCCGATCTGCGTGCCGAGGGCGCCGACATTCCCGAAGCCCTGTGAGGTGTGAGATGGAAACATTACCAGTATGAAAGGTATGCACTTACACAGCATGCATACGTAGCAATAAGCCGTGAGCGAGGTGACATCGAGACGTATGGCTCGGCGTTGCTTGAGAGTGACTTGAAAGCCAGGAACTCGTTCGTGATGATCTTGATGCCGATGAGTTCTCCTACGACCAGAAGATCCTTGTTCGGCACCCCGAGGCACCATGCCACCGGATAGAAGACGTATCCAAGGATGAGTTCAAGCGTCAGCGGCGGGTTGTTGATATTCAAGTACCTTCCCCACCAGCCGAGGAGGCCATTGACGAGGGCCACGAACGAGATCACGCAGAGAAGGGTTGCGACGATCATGCCAGCCACTTTGACTCCCAGCCACGCCCCATTTGCGAACGCATGTAGGGCATTGGCAGCCTTGTCTTCGTCTTCTGGGACTGTAATCTTCCCCGAGCTGATGGTCTCTTCGGTTTCCGGATATCGCAACTTCGACACTGCTAAGCTCGCAGGTATCGACATGATGCACGATGAAACGAGAACTTGCGCGTTAAGGCCGAGACTGATGTAACCGACCAGCACCGATCCAGCTATTGTTGCGAACCCACACGTCATCACCTGGTGTATCTCAGCGAGGGTCAGATGCGGGATGAAGGGCTTAATGAGCATCGCCGATTCTCCTTGCCCCACGAATGGGGTCGCAGTGGCCACTACGGCTTCGGCGCCGGAAACCCGGAGGGTCCAGAAGAAGAAGATGGCGAACTTTCCGATGAACCATTGAAGTAGCCCGCAATGATATAGCAGCTGCACGAGAGAGATGAAAAAGATGATTGGCGGGACAACGCTAATGAGAAACCATGTTTTCGTCGGGACCTCGTCGTCCGTGAGAAACCGGAGGCCATCCTTGGCAAACTCAAGGAGCGTCCTAGCCATCTCTGAGATGAAGGCAAAGATGTCATATCCCACGCTCGTCTTCAGGACAAACACGGCAATGAGGAATTGGGTGAGCATGCCTCCGATGACGGTGTGCCATGGAATCTTCCTCCAGTCTCGGGATGAGGCCGTGAGGAGAGCGATCAGGAGGACGAGGCCGAAGAGTGAGATCGCCCGACTTGCACGGGTATTGTCGCCGACTTCTGCGGGAATCATCGCGCCGACGATGAAGACTGCCACAGTTATCGCGGCGGCGATTGGTTTATGCAGCTTTTGCGGCGTCATGTCATACGCCCTGAACATCGTGTTTCGCCAGATGAAGCGCAGAGGTATCATCACCGAGGCAGCAGGGAGCCATAGTGTGATGATGCGGATGGTGATGGCAAGGTACACCAAGAACGGCTTAAGCCATCCGAGGCTATCTGACCGATGGAAGATGAGGCCGACGATCCACCATCTGTTCGCGCGTGATGTCAGTTCAACACCTCCGACGACATGTAATGCAATTGACCTCTACTCACCCCGTCCATGCCAGCCATATGACAATGTGTACCGGAAGCCTGTACTTCTTGTAGAATTTTGAGATCCTGAACTTCTTCTTCTTATTCGTGTCTCGGACGCCTTCCACCTGCTCAACGCCAGCTTCGAGGTCGTTTCCATCCGTGCTTCCTCCTGTCTTCGAGCTGTGGTCCTCCCGCTTCTTTGAGGCGTCATTTTGCGTCTGTTTTCTCTTCTCAAAATCATCTTCATGACTGGTCTCATGAGCTCTATCTGCGGATGGCCGTGCATCTATTGAAGTCATATTCGCTGGCGTTTCGAAAGGATCATGACCCACGCTCCTCATCCAAGACGCGAGGTGAAGGTAGGTCTATCTCAGATGACCGTGGTAGTGAAAATGGCACGGGGACAGCAGATAAGCTAGTGAACAAGGTGTGGCGATTAGATCACCGTGTCTTAGTTCGATAGGGACATCGGACGATGATGCAGGACAAGAGAACTGTCAAGTCTGTGTGGAATGCTACAAGCGAGCTATGGAGTTGTTTGAAGAGAGGAGATAACATAATCGTCAGAGACAGTCATTCTTGAAAAGCCCTTTTCATCATATCTTTGAACACTAACATGTCGTCGTCGCCAATGCCGAAGTTCATGAATCGACTTGCATAGTGGCGGCCAGCCAGGTACATCCTCCCACGCGGCGCCGATGCCGCGTCGCACTTACACGATCTCACCACGATCCAGCGCGAACTCATCACATGCTACTTCAACAATTGGAACATTGCCCCAGAGAAGTATTGAAGTCAGAGAGAAATACCATGGTGTAATGACCTGCTGGTCAACAAACCTGTCTGGTCGCTGTTCTCCGCACCCTGAGGTCTTCTGCGCAGCAAGGTGTGGGGTAAACGACGGTGACGTCGATGTTTCACCGATGTCAGCCGCGCTTATGTATGGTTAGGCGGTCCGGACGAACTCTATCTCAGCAAAAACTTTGCCGAATTCGAACGGCCTGGACGGGCCTGCCGATCGCTGAGGGATCTTCACCGCATACTGTCCACGAGATCGTGAAGCGCACGAGATGGGTTCGCAGGCAGACCTGAGCAAGGGATCTCGACCCCACAAGCCAGTACTCTTCTTGTGAGTCACT
The DNA here is from genome assembly GCA_020226115.1 of Colletotrichum viniferum. Lineage (NCBI taxonomy): Eukaryota > Fungi > Ascomycota > Sordariomycetes > Glomerellales > Glomerellaceae > Colletotrichum > Colletotrichum viniferum. The sequence goes on along the minus strand of JAGFBE010000032.1, from coordinate 186,672 downwards.
GTGGAATACCATGAAGGTCAACTGCGTGAACTCGTTGCTTACTTGTGCACTGCCTAGCGACATTGACAACTGCTTGTACTCGAGAGGTGAGACTTGTACAGATTTGCGAGGGGGATGGAACGCCGTAGCTAACCATTCGGCTAGATGCTAAGATCTTTGACCTGGTTTCCGACTTGATCGATGACTACTTCGAGAAGCACCTATCTCTGACTCGAGAGGAGGCAGTAAAGCTACATCACCAGTACCATACGGACTATGGACACTCGATCGAGGGCTTGGTCCGACACCACAAGATTGATCCCATAGAGTACAACGCCCAGGTTGATGATGCGCTGCCCCTCGAGGATATCTTGAAGCCAGATGTGCAACTCCGAAAGCTGCTTGAGGATGTCGATACCTCTAAAGTCCGGCTCTGGTTATTAACCAACGCGTACGTGACTCATGCCAAAAGAGTTATCCGGATTCTTGGTGTCGAGGATCTCTTCGAGGGGTTGACGTACTGCGACTACTCGCAAGTGCCCTTCATCTGCAAGCCGAACAATAATATGTTCCTAAAGGCTATGAAGGAAGCTGGGGTGGAATCCGTTCAGGATTGTTACTTCGTCGGTATGGTTTCTAATGCTGAGTCCCAGGAGACGTTTCCACGTTGACTCAGATGCACAGATGACTCTTATGGGAATTGCGTCGGCGCTCAGAGGGCTGGCTGGACAGCGGCTCACTTTCTGGAGAGAGGGCTCCCCATACCTCCGAAAGCGGCATCACAGCATCAGATTCAAAGTTTGGAGGAACTCCGAGATATCTTTCCTCAGTTTTTCAAATCTCGAACCTGTTCCGAGACCTCATCATAGCTGACAACTAGAGAAACATGGAGTAGACTGCAAGCATACCTTACAATCCAGAGTCGCAGTAATCAATACATCGTAAAAATTAGAATAGAACACAAGTTAATTTCTGCAAAACATCGACATCTTATCTCACACTGTTCATGTGTATGTAATGGAGTCGAGTCTTAGAGCAAGCAAGTTTCGCCGAAGGCATTCCCAATGTGGCCTCCAGATTCTCAGTCACTTTTTCCCTTTCAGTCTCCCTTGCAACGAGAGTTTCCCCGACATTAGATCCTCATGGAACAGGATTGAGACAATCACATAGCTAGCAATCTCAGAGGCGGCCATTTCTCCACTCCGGAACCGGAGATGCATGCGGTGTCCAATTAGATCGTCTATTTCGAAGCTTTAGTGGAGCAATAAGTCCGCTATTTAAGGTTTCACCGGAAACACTCCAGACGGACGGAGAGGCCACTTTGTGAACCTGCTGATCGGCTTCAACCCCATCACAAGACTGTCGAATACGAGAAACCGAATCCTCAATTGACGCGTGTGCATTGACGCGGGATTCTCAATATGCTCTGCGAATCGGGTTGCTGTGGTCCGCCTAAGGATCCAGCCCCGACCCCCGGACCAGCTGCCCTCCCTGGGACGAACACTAGTCTCACCGTTGCAGAGGAACGGATTGCAGAGGGCGATGGCCAAGACAGCATCGAAAACGTTGAACATTTGAGAGATGAAGACGGCAACCAAGGCTGCTGCGGCTCTGCGACCGACAAGCCAACCTTGAGCCGTGAAGTCAATCCCACGGGTCTCAGTGAGAACTGCCAGGATCAGTGTTGCTCTTCAACCGCTGCTGATGAAGATGACTTCCATGCCGAGCAATCGAATGCCGCAGACGATTTTCAGGACGGTTGCTGTGGCACTGGCATCATGGAACGAAGCGATAAAGGGAAAAGCGTTAGCTCTGCGGCCGCCAAAGTGGTCCACTCTTGCTGCGATTCCAACACTGCAACTGAAGACAACTGCAAGAAGAAACGTTGCGGCAACAACACCATCAAAACCACCAACGTTGCCCCCGATGATGAGTTCAAACTGAAAGATGCTTGTAAGAAGGGTTGCTGTGGTGATTACGTCAAAGATGCAAGTGGGATTTTCGGTGTTGTTTGCAACAACCCAAGCAAGTCAGACGAAAGCTGTGGTCCAAAGGCCAAGGCCGAAGAGAACTGCAACAAGGGATGTTGCGAGACATTCCAGGAGAGCAAGCCCGTCCAGCCAAGCGACACTTTGACTGCTATCGAGGATGACTGCCGCGCTCCGGTTGCCAAGGCTGAAGAGAATTGCAAGAAGGGATGCCGCTCCTCTCCGGTCCCAAAGTCTCAGGAAGAGAAGGTTCCTAGCTGCTGTGAAGGCAAGACCTCTCCTTGCTGCGACTCGACTTGCATTGATCGTCTCGCTCTACGCGAGTGTACCAGCGGCAAGCGTTCCGACAGAAAAGGTGAGTCACACGCACGCCACTTCAATCTATTTGCGACTGACACGGCTCGTAGCTCGATCAGGAGCGGAAGGCTGCACTGGGGGGAAAGACGGGAAGCCATGCCGTGGCCACGCCCGTAACGTTCGCGAGACCTATCAGGCCAGGCTTGAAGCCTTGGGCTGCATCTGCCGCGCCCTCCTCGCTCTCGGTCAAGAATCATGCTGCGCGCCTCGTGATCGTTCGTCTGTCGAACAGAAACGAGCATCGATCACCTCGCTTCGGACCCGCAGTTCAGTTGATTCCTGTTGCGTATCAGGGCCGAGCAAACCGGTCTGCACAACCAACAGAGGTCTCAGGACTAAAAGGGCAGGTCGGTCTGCAAGTCCAAAGTTCAAAAGCGGAGGGTGCGCTGATGAGTGCTGCGCCGTAACTAACAAGTCCAGCATTGTTGGTTCTTGTGCGGATTCTTGTTGTGGCGATGAGGATCCGCCTGCCGCTTCCCAACCTCTCTACAAGTCTGGTGCAGACATCACCAACAATAACGACCTCGAGAGGGGCGTGTCTGGAACAGAGCATGTTGTTCTCAGTATCTCGGGTATCACATGCACGGGTTGTGAGACTAAACTCAAGAGAACGCTTGCCACCGTGGCCGCAATCAGGAATCTCAAGACTAGTCTTGTTCTTGCGCGTGCCGAGTTCGATCTAGACGTCGGACTTGGCTCGGCGAACGATGTCATCAAGCATCTCGAACGGACGACGGAGTTCAAATGCGAGAAGATCACGAGCCAGGGGGCCAGCATCGACCTCCTGACTCCTGGCCGGCCAGAGGATTTGGTCAGCCAGCCATGGCCGGCGGGCGTCACAGACATACGTGTTGTTGATAGCAAGACTGTTCACGTTGAATTTGATGCAGAGGTTGTTGGGGCTCGAGACATGGTTGAGAAAGGCTGGAGCAGTCCCATGGAACTTGCGCCCCCTCGAGCTGACCCGACACTTGAAGCGGGCGGCAAGCATGTTCGCCATGTTGGGATGATGACCTTGCTCTCTATCATCCTGACTGTTCCGGTTCTCGTGATGGCTTGGGCACCTTTGCCGGATAATGAGGTTGCTTATGGTTCAGCTTCTTTGGCATTGGCAACTATTGTTCAGGTTGCTATTGCTGGACCATTCTATCCTACAGCACTCAAGAGCTTGATCTTCTCCAGAATGATTGAGATGGACCTGCTTATTGTAATGAGTACTAGCGCCGCCTACATCTTCTCAGTGGTTTCGTTTGGTTATCTAGTCTCTCACAAGCCTCTGTCGACCGGGGAGTTCTTTGAGACGAGCACACTCCTCGTCACTCTCATTATGGTTGGCAGATACGTTGGTGCGCTGGCTCGTCAGAAGGCCGTTGAGTCCATTTCCATCCGATCTCTGCAGGTGTCCACAGCGACAATCATCGACACCTCGGGCCAGGAAAAGGAAATTGACTCTCGGCTGCTTCAGTATGGAGACACTTTTCGAGTTGCTCCCGAGTCTCGCATTCCAACCGACGGCACAGTCATATCTGGTTCGTCCGAGCTAGACGAGTCTGTGGTCACGGGCGAATCAAGAGTAATTGAGAAATATGTAGGCTCTTCTGTCATTGCAGGCTCGATCAATGGCTCTGGGACCCTCAAGATACGTCTAACTCGTCTGCCCGAAGACAACACAATCAGCAACATCGCCGGGATGGTTGACGAAGCCAAGCTGTCCAAGCCTAAAATACAGGATATAGCAGATCGTGTTGCGTCATACTTCGTCCCAGTTGTAGTCACATTGACGATAATTACATTTGCCGTGTGGATTGCCGTTGGAGTGGCTGTCCGCAAACAGTCCGGCTCCCAAGCAACGATCCAGGCAGTCACGTACGCAATCACCGTCCTCATCGTATCATGTCCATGCGCTATTGGACTTGCAGTTCCTATGGTGATCGTCATCGCCAGTGGAGTCGCTGCGGAAAAGGGCGTCATCTTTAAGTCGGCCGACAGCATCGAGGTCGCTTACAAGACCTCGCATGTAGTTTTCGACAAGACAGGGACACTGACCCATGGGGAACTGAGCGTGTCTAAAGAATCGTACGTTACTGACGATACAGAAGCGACGAAATCGTTGCTTCTTGGCCTTGTTGGTAGCATCAAGCATCCCGTATCCGCAGCGGTTGCCGCCCACCTAAAACTGAATGGTATATCGCCAGCGCCGGTATCCGATTCCAAGACTTTGACGGGTAAGGGTGTCGAGGGAACCATCTCTGGCCGCAAGCTCCGCGCTGGCAACTCGCGATGGCTGGGTCTATCGTCCGATCCTGCTGTCGAGTCCTTCTTGTCGCAAGGATCCACCGTCTTCTGCTTCACGGTCGACGGGACGTTGGTTGCATTGTTTGCGCTAGAGGACTCGGTGCGGCCCGAGGCTTTCGCAACCGTGACCAAGCTGCAGGCCTCCAACGTCTCGGTCCACATCCTTTCGGGCGACGACGACGGAGCGGTCCAGGCGGTTGCTTCTCAACTCAACATACCCGAGGCTAATGTGCACTCGCGATGCAACCCCGCAGACAAACAGGACTACATTCAGCAACTCTTAGCCACACCCTCCACCCATGTGTCCAAATCAGGAAAGAAGCCGAAGAGGCCCGTCGTCATGTTCTGCGGAGATGGCACTAACGATGCCGTTGCACTGGCCCAGGCTACCATTGGCGTGCACATGAACGCGGGCACTGACGTGGCTAGATCTGCTGCCGATGTTGTCCTGATGCGACCCAGCCTGACCGGTATCCTCACCGCCATCGCGGTGAGCAGAAAGGCCATCCATCGGATTGCATTCAACTTTGGCTGGAGCTTCGTCTACAACTTGTTTGCCATCCTCCTCGGCTCAGGGGCTTTCGTCAACGCCCGCATCCCACCGGAGTTTGCCGGTCTCGGCGAGCTTGCCTCCGTCTTACCTGTCATCGCCGCTGCGGTGCTGTTGCGTTGGAGTAAATTGTAAGGTACTCAGGCTGATGGGTAATCATAGCGTCCACCGGGATGCTTCCATGAGGGGTGTGTCGGAATACTGGCGGAAAACACTGGCGTGAAACTTTCCTGGAGAGGAGGGTGACGGTCAAAGGGGGGACGCCTGAGGATGTGCGTCGTCAAGCAGATTCAACATCTGTTCTGCGGGGGGAGACTTCTATTCACAAAACTTCATGCTATGATTGGGCGGTTGCAGCTTCCGCAGCGTTGATGTGGAATCACGCTACCCCGAACGTGATCGATTATTTTCAATAGGACAGGTTGTGATTGTCTAAATCACAATTCACATTCATCGCGAATGCCCCACGGTCTCCACCTACCCCTGTGTGCCTGTCGTCTCGCGGAAGCCGGGTGTTGCGCGGTTACCCACTTGGGAACGTGTCCCTGCGAAGGGTTGCTCATTCGGAACCCTGTAAGATTCTTTCGAAAATCTAGACAAACTTCCGAACGGGGACCTTCTGGTTTTAAGCCTTGAACGTGAGCAAGCCTTGTCTGTTAGTTGACCCTCCTTCACCCGCCCGCCCTACCGATATGAACCCTGCGAGCCTCAACCCAATCTCAAAGTGAACGAAGTTGAGATCTTGGCGGTCCTCCGGGACGCCACGTTGCTTTTTCCAATTTGATGCAGCACGGGCTTCCAGAGAGGGTGTGTCGCTTGCCGAAGTACAGGCTACAAACATTCAGATATGGCCACTTGACAAGACAGAGCGGAGGGGGTTCCGACGGAGGCAACGGACCAAGGGGGTCTCGCGTCGTCAATTGGCCATTCCCCACTAGCTTCCGATCCCTCTTACATGTATGCGATGTACAGCCCCTTTTAGCTCTAAGGTATGACTCCAAGGATCGAAGGATGACGCGAAAAGACCAAACTCCGATGTGAAGCCTGCGGAACGGGACGAGCCAAGACGCTCAACTCGCTTGTGCAGCGCTAGCATGTCTCTCAGACATACATACAGCCCTGACTTTCAAAGCAAAGCTTACTCGCTCAGAGCAGGTCTCCGAGACTCCTTGCCTCGGTATTTGAGTACCAAAGATAAGGGCCACCTGCTACTGGGTACCGATCGCTTGTTCCTTCACCGGTAGTTTCTGCGCCATGATAATTATACTGCCGTATACTTGGACGTGAACTTCACATTTCGTACCCTGGGTGGACCGGTCAATCCTCCACAGTCCAGAGTTGCACGACGAGCATGGCAGCACAACGGATCACCCGTCCGTGTTCCGCGCAACGCACGACATGCTCATGTGGTCACTGCCAAGAGGTTTTCTGCCCCTCTCGGTGACTTCAGGCTGTCCGGGATCTCAGGGCTAGACTTTCGGTGACCAGACGGCCTTTGGCCTCACCGGGCGTACGCGGAAATATGCATGACCATAAGCGCAGCAGGCTGTACCAGAACAAGGAACTCCGACCCGCGGCACGATTTGGTTGGTTCATGGCGCAAGAGATGCTGGTACTTACGGCCGTTGTCAGTGCCGCATCGAACAGAATCACCTCGAGCCATGGAGCCGGCGCCGCTAGAGCCCAAGGCCTTGGCCCAGGATTCAGGGTGCTGTCAGCCTGCCAAGACCTCGTGCAGAGGTGAATAAAAACAGCTCAAAAGAAGAAAAGAAGACCTTATGCGAACCCGAGCAAGACGAGCCATTTTTCATTCGAGGAGGACACGTGAGCGTGGTTCTATCCGGAGCTAAGTTCCGGTGTCGGAGCCGGACACATGCGCCGGAACAAGTGGGTCCGGCATGCGATTCAGTCCGAGCGGCCCCGGTAACCCCGGGGTGCAACCGCCGGCAGGCAATACTTAGATTGTTCTTGGTGTTTCAAGACTCTTTTCCGCCGCCCGCTGTAAGATTTTACTAAAGCGTTTGTATCTGAGATCCCACCAGCCTGAAGCGTACATGCTGCAAGCATTCGGAGGCGCATTAAGGCGATGTCTGAAACGAAGATGTGCATGGCGGGCAGAAGACAGAAGGTTTTCGAGGGCTGCGTGTTCATGCACTTTGAACAGGCTAAAAGGTCTTTCTTGACTCATAGATCAGCGATACTATGGCTGTTTGGCGCGAATAAAGATTGGCGTGTAATGCCATGGGTGTGCGAACTCATCCAGAAAGCGATCTGCGCCACTGAAGTTGCGGTGTAGTCATGAGAAATCTGATTGTACAGAATCTGCCAGTGAACTATCATAGCGACTCCTGTAGGGTCTGATGGGCGTGATTGTCTGGAGCTCAGCACGCCAGCTAGTCGTCAAATGAGACCTATTGTCTGGGTCTTTTGCTGTCGGCACGCGATGGTTGGTGGGCCTGGTCGGAAGGGACAGGGTCGCAGCAGGACGCTGCGTAGTGACGAGCGAGATGCGGATGCAATGCGACCAGGACTTCAACACCCATGATAAGTGTAGTAAAAAAGCAAACACGCCATGGGCGGCTGACCAGGGCCGCGCCGTGCCACAACGCCCCGTGCCGGCCGTTATGTCGAGTGACGCTGGCGAGGCATTTCGAGACAGCAGCGGAAAGCACTCGGCCCACTCCCGCACCCGACTGAATGGCACTGGCGTCGCAAATATCCCCAGGTCATCGGCGGTAAGCAGCACGCTTGTACCCAAAACAGTCCCTGAACTTGGTTCTGAGAAACCAGCCTAGCGTCGTTTCCTCTTTTCTCTGTAGATGATATCTCAGATCACTTTGATACGGTTTTTCTCCGATGCCAGTGCGTGATCTGGTAAAAGAAAATGATAAAAAAGCTCTGGGGCAGAATATCGACAGTCGCTTGAACCACTTGACAGGTGTGGGCAGAAGTGGAAGCCTTTGAGCTTCCCGAAGTAAGATAGCGACCAGGCACGCAACGTGGGCATAGAACAATAGGTGGGCACCATGACCCCGCCAAACAATCATTGGCGATAGCCTTGTGCGAAGGAGGGAATGGTATGGATCCTATCGGCAGACCCAAAGTACTGTGCAGGTAATGATCTATCATCTCATCTAACTGTTTCTCAACGGAACTTCTGCTAAGACTGACAATCCAAGCTGAACTAAGACGTTTGTAGCTACTAATCTAGTGCCGTTAGAGCAGAAATATTGATGGTCGAGTACGGACTTTCGTTCGCTCATCCTGCGATTTTGTCGGAGTTTGGTACGTGCCAAGATTCATCGGGCCGTGGAAAAAGAAGCAAGCTGGGGGACACCCCTTTAGCCCACAACCGCGTCGGCCGCAAGGGTCTTTCTCTCCAGCCCTGCAGCAAAATCAGCAGAGGTCGATTTCTGCCATAAATGATATCTGATACTTGATATGTGACCCGCCTTCAGATCCCGGACCATCAATGTATTCAAGTCATGGTACCGCTCAAAGTATCGCCAAATACCACATTGGATACTACTATCATGATGAAGTGGTACTGGGAGATCAGTATGGCGTATGTCTATCCCGAATTCGTACCTGTTCGCAACCGCTTTGGCGGTATTCCGCAAAAGGTGTTCACATGAACAACGTACATTGTGCATGCAGGGAGCCTTCTCACCTCGCTCCTCATTACGTACGGACACGAAGAGTTTCGGATGCAAGCCGGCAGGCATGCTGACTGGAGACGTGTTCATTAATCAAGTTGCATTTCGTACCGCCAATTCTTGGGAGACCCTCGCCCTACGAGACCTCCAAGTTGGCCCGGATGGCATCCCACCAATAGGAAGCAAGGAAAGCACCAGAGCGTCTCTTATCGCCGACGGACTGCCGCGAGGTGTGCGCAGAAATTCGATGCAGCATGTCAAGGAGAGTCCACACACCCAGCCTGAGCAGGTTGCTGGTGCTGCAGGCAGAAGCCATTGCGACAACAATCATCATTGTCCTCGTTGTGCTAACAAGGAAACTCAATTACCAGGAATGCACACATGAGTATTATTCATGGAGCGGGAGACTATGAAAAGTATACGTTGAATCGAAAAGATGCGAACTCGTACTACACATGAATGGCAGACCTGCTGAGCCCTTAGAAATTGGAAAAGCGATTGCATCTCGCATTTTGCACGCGTACACCGCCAGTTGTGCTTCTAATTCCCTCCGAAACACTTTTAACTTAGTCTTGTCAATTCAGTGCGCTTATCAGAGTTGAGTCTGCAGATGAGGTAGATGCACTGGCGATACTGGCGTAAGTTGTTGCATTTTCAGGAATTCGGGAACACTTTGAAGCCTCGACCTTTTCTAGGCGTGGAAGCGACAGTATTATCGCGCTGAATAGCCAATACAAAAAAAATTCAGGTTAGTCTCCATTTTGAACCTTTTGCCATACCATCATTACTGTCACAGTGTCACCGGAAAACATGAATGTCTCTCCTAAGCAAGATTCGAGCAAACGAGAAGACCAAAGCACAACATTGCCTCTCTGAAGACTCTTTAGTCGTCACGTTGGTTGATGGGTTGTCGATTCTTGCCTTTGATGCTACAGGGCAAGCTGAACCGTGGGCAACGGCATGGCTTTCCCCTTCTTTCCGTTGTTTCTAATATTGTTCGGCAATCGGCATCCGCCGCCCGATCGTGCCAGAGACGTCTTCGGTCGTATAAAAAACAACAGCCGCAAAATCAGCTATCATTAGTTTCGTTCCAAACATTCTCCGAAACCGCGCTGACAATGTCTCGCGCGGGCCGTGGCGAACACTTGTGTCTTTGTATTACCGCCCCTGTGGGAACTAGTGAGCCGTTAGGGAGCAGTCTGAACCGTCCCCGGCTTTGCTAATCCCGCAAGGAGTTGGTATTCCATCAGAAACTGGTCTTGATGTCGCATGACGGCGCGATAGAAATTACTGACACGCGTTCCGACTGTTATTCAAGGCGTGATCCGGCGTATCGACATGGTATTTTTGTTGACAAGACATTGGGGGAAGGTTTGCCACACCGACTGGATTGTACCTGCGGCAAGGGAAATCCAGACCGGTGTTGTGACGAAGCGCCTCCTTGCACATTGTCGACATGTGCAAAGCAACCAATGGTAACTTGCGTTGGCCACGTAGTTGCTGTTGGATGGTTGGCATATTCGGAAACGCGTCAGAATGCAGAATCTTGCGCCAAGTAACGTATGGTTCGATTCGAAGGCAGGAAGAAGTGGGTTGTAACGATCGGGAAGTCGACGGTCTATCGCTGAGGATTCATCGAGTGGATGTATAACGCGTACGCGATGGCTTGGAGTTCGTCGAGATTCGTCGATCGAAGCAACGGGATGCCTCGATAGGTAAAGATGAGGAACCTGCAAGTTCGAGGTGGATGTGTGCTTCGCTTCTGCTGGATGCTGCACTACTGGACCATCAAAGAGGGGTTGGTATCGAGGCGCGGCGTCTTGCCTGATGAAGCAACCACATTGAAGCAGAAACAAGAAGTGCTCAGCTATGACGGCGGCAATCTGTGTCCACAGAAGTGAAGGGAGGTAGGAGGAGGTAATTTCGGCTGTGGGAGCAGAAAGTCTGCTACGCGTACGTAGGGCACCATCAAATTTGGTCGTAAGGCATCGCGAAGACGACCTAGTCACCAGAGCAGGGCGAAATACCGTCGGTAAGACGTGTAAAACGTGAATAGTTGTCGGTGATGGCCTTAGTCGGCCGTAAACTTAGTGAAAGAGACAGCACACATAATTCAATATTCAATGGGGACAGGTTGCGATTAGATACTTTGTGTGGGTTATAGCCCCCTTTTCCTTGCGGGACATCAGCATACGGCATCTCCATGTCACTGTTGCTCAGCCCCAAACAAACCTCCAAAACTTTGAATGGTTACCAACACGTGCAATGCGAAATGAGGGCGAAATGAGGAATGAAGGAGGGTGTCTTTTTGACCGTCAAGCTCTCCTCGGTCTTGGCGAACGCTTCTCGGGGCGCCCGAAATGACCAAAGCTGAATCGATAGCTATAGCCTATCATCCACAGCAGAGCCAAAGCCTTAAGAATCTTTGTTTGCTGGTTTGCTGCTTTTAGGGGGGCTTGACACTGTGGTGCAGCGCAGTCCGCATCGCGAGCACCTCGCGAGCGCAACGCATCGTCACTGTTACGACAAAAGACTTTCTTAGACGCAAACCTTGCGCTTGCACATCAAATGGAACTCATGAGCCCACCCTCGACGGCATTATCACGTGTAATATTATCTAAAAAGAATTGTCAGCGTCGCAGGATGGTATCTCTTCACTGGGAGATGCTTTGCCAGCCGGCCGAGAGTTGTCTTACTTCTTCGTCACCCCTCTCAGCATGTTTCACAATGTCTATCAGTCTAAGACTCCAAGAAATAGCTGTACTGATTCAAAACAATGGGAGGCTTGCTGGGGGCTGAGAACGCGTTCCGCCCAACAGCGCGTGGGCGCCTCTTTGGAATCGAATCAATGGTGTGTCAGCCGTCTTATTGTTGCGCTTCGGTTTCGTCCGACGCCTTCGGCCCAAACGAACTCCCCGGCCCGTTAATTGAGGAATGGTCTGGCAACACGTCGCCTTCGGCCCAAACGAACTCCCCGGCCCGTTAATTGTGGAATGGTCTGGCAACACGTCGCCTTCGGCCCCGACAGGCACGGCTGGGCGCGGTTGGCAGAAACATGGAGAAACATGCAATCGCTGTTGTTCTTCCCACAGGACCGGCTCAAGGTCTCCCTTCACACATGTGTGACTTACTTCGCACAGATCTGTTTCTCCTGGCGGTGTATGGAAATTAATGCGGATGAAGTTCTCTCAAGACTGCAAGCCCCATTGCATGCGCGTCACAAGATATGAGCAACTGCACCGACTGGAAAGCTGTCCGCCGTAAAAAAAGAAAAAAACAAAAAGGAGAAAAAAAAAGCAAAGATGGTCTCCACAATGGGCACATCAAACGCTTAAGACACCTCGAAGCTTTCTCCAAGTTGAGCATTTCCAACCGTTCGGGAGCAGTCCCTTTACGAAGAAGAATGTTAGCTCGACATTCTCGTTTCGGTAAAAGAGAACATGGCAAGCTTCGCAATTCGTTCCGTTTGATTACGATGGCTCCTCAGCTTCAAGCTATCCGCTGATCTTCTCCGCGCGTCACGGGTGCTCAGCATAGAGTAGCCAGCGTCTTACAATTGGCCGCTAGGCCTGTCGCTCCGCTGTAACACAGGACGCGCTGATTCGAAGAGCATTTTCCTCATGCGGAAAGGCGCCCATCAACCGGACCCGGGCCGTGAAGTCCTCTCCAAGGACCCTCAAAAAGAGACAGTCCCCTGGATTTGATGTTTCCAAAAAGACACCCCCAGACCCGAAACCCCAGCAGCTGTAAACATGTACACTCTGGGTCTGTTGTGCCCTCCTTACCCATGTCCTTGTAATGACCTACTAATGCCACGCGCTAGCTTTGCACATGCACCCTAGGTGCCTTTGATACTGAACTGACACCCCACCCCGCCGTCCATCGTCCACACCTCGTCTGGTACATGGGCGGAAGTATACGCAACGACGACGCAAAGATCTATACCATGATGAGACGCTCGAATCTCATGCCGTGTCCAAAAAGCAAGCAACATGGTAAGGTAACATGGCAGGTCGCAGAAAGAATTACTGTTAGGGCTGTGGCCTATGCAGCCATGTCACTAGCCCATGCTAAGCATGTTTCTGCGATAACAACCTCCTCATATCATCGAGCTCCAGTATATCTCTTTCAAACTGTTCATCTTACAGCTCGCAACTATTGTTCCACTGCTGTCTTCTTTCAATCTTGTCCGACAGAAACCCTTGGTCTGACCACTCGCAGTGGCTTTCTGTCCCAGTCACACACAACGGTTCACCTGGCATGTTGGATCTGACAAGATCTATCAGATAACCATATTAGCCCGAAGCTGCGTATCCTTGTCACATAGATCCTGCACACCATCGTCAGCTGCGGCCCGGTCTTCTGCTCGGCATCGGTGCTTCTAGGCCCGATACCGCTCCAACCCGGACATGTCCGTCATCTGATCGCGGTACAAACAGCCCTCGGTACTATTAGGTACTCCTCATTGAAAGATCCAGCGAACAAAAAACGAACGCAATGGAAGTCGAATGCGGACAGTGGAGTGAGCATGAGCAGCCGTTGTGGCCCAGGAGGGAAGAGCCAGACAGGCTGGTAAGTTGACGCCGGCATGTTCCACAGGAACACCTATGACAGAAAGCGAGAGAGATTGCTAACACACAACTTCAGCACTCAGGAAGCTCGTATTTTTCGAGCACAAGCTTGCCAGAGCATGTCGGCAACCCGGCGTCGCAAGGAGCAGAGCACTTTCCTTCGTTGTTCCCCATGACAGCAAATGGAATGGCTCAGTCTCCTCGCAACGGAGTCACGACGCCAGTAATGCATCGTTTCGGCGGTTTGAACATGCTCGGATCTGGCGTCAACATGGATCCGCAACCTATGACTGCACAGTACTCTTGGGCGCAGGATGTTGATGGCATGTTCACTCCTTCGCACCACATCAATGCCCCCAATGTTTTTCAGTCCCCTATGTACATCCCTCTGCAGCATTGTGATTCTGCGCCCTCGGAGAAGCAGACTCTACAGCCGCATATGAACATGTCTACGAGATTCCAGGGCAGTGATACACGCATGCAGTTTTCGGGTTTTGGGCATTCAGCCCTCCAGTACTCTGGAGACATCCATCCGAATGGGGCATATTCGTACCGCTCGCCGCCAGAAAGCGAGACAAGCTCGCAATCTTCACAAGGATCTCCTCCTGAATCTTTTAGCTACCCTTCACATGGAGATTCAATTCCCGGCGGAGCATCGAAATCGCCGTTACTTGAACAAGAGCTCCCAGGAGACACACAATCTACAATCCCTGTTGACCCGGAGCTTGGTCGGCCTTCGTCTTACTTTGCGTCAAAGATGGCCCATCAACCCAGGCTGAAAGCTCACCTCCCAGCAAGTGTTGACTCCCAGTTGATGCCTCCCCCTTCAGCTGTTCCTGCGAAGAGACATTTGGTGGACCTGGAGGCGGAGGAAGGGCTCGGCAAGGTTCCCTGTCGGGGCGGCCCCTTGACGCAGAAAAAGCGACTGGATGCGGCATCGACGAGGAAGTTGGGGGCATGTATTCGTTGCAGGATGCAGCATTTGACGGTATGTTTTGGTCAAAGGTTACAAGTTGTCCAGCAGAAGCTAACCCATTCATCCATAGTGTGAACCTAATCCGGAGCATCCTGAGGGTCCCTGTCACACCTGTACAAAGCTCAACAGAAAGTCGCCCAAAGTCGTCCACAGGAATCTCTGCTGTCGGGCTAAGATGGGCGAGATCCAACTTTCCTTGCCATGCAATCTAGGCATCACAGAACGAAAGTTTCAGAGCCTCGCAGAGCACGACCTCACTGATGATGAGTGGATGTCCAACAAGGTTGAAACGGTTCAGCTTATGACTAGAGGATTGTGTCGACATCCCCTCAACATTCGAGTGCGACTTTTCTCCCAAGAGAGATACGACAGACTCAACTATTCGATCAGGACTAGATCGGGAGATAAAGAGCACATGCATCTCCCGCCGTACGCCTTGGCCAATGTAAGGGATACGAGGCGCTCCTTCCAAGCATACTTGGACGAAAACTTCATTACTAGCTTGAAGGAGCAGATCGACAAGGAAGGCACTCATCCGATTATCAGGGAACACTATTTGGAGGCTCTAATGCATTATGACAAGCTTTGTGACGACTTCGATGAGGACAACAAGGAAAGACAAATTCTCAAAGACTTTTTCAAGCTCAGAATGGCACTCCGTAAGTGTTTTGAACAACAAAGTCCCTTCATCGAGATGAGAACGACTCCAAGCTGACTTTCAAATGGCAGATCACTGCATGAGTCCTTCTTGGGTGTATGATGAGTCTACCGGAAGCCACAAATGCCTCGGGGTCTACAGAGTCAAGGACGAGAAGCATCCTCTTCTTCACCGAATCCCAACGCCTCGAATGATTGTGGCTCAGCTTTACGCGATTGTTTGTACGAAATTTGTGGACACACTTACCGAGAATGTGCTCCATAATCTCGAGCAGCTCTACAGCAGAGCGAAGTTCCAGCCGTTCTTCACAGTCTATGTGGTTACCTTTCTACTTCTCCATGAAGTCTCATTGACTATTGGCCACTGGAAGGATGGAAGGGAGGTTTTCACCGGCATCATAGTAAGGTTATTTCCATTTGTTCGTGAGCAGTCTTTCATCCTGACATTCACTCACAGAAAGAGCCCATGCTACCTCAAACAACAGACCCTTTTGCCACCAAAATGTGTCACAACGCAGAGATTTTGTTATTGCATTGGCACTACTACAGAAGGAAACCCAATGCTTCGGTTGCAGGCGACAACTTCTATGGCGACGACATGAACAAAGGCTTTCTGTCAGACGTCTCTGGAAGTCAGAAGTTTCTTGTCAAAAAGACTTGGGTTGACCTGAAGCAGAAGTTTGCAAACGAACCTTTTGATGAAAATGGTACTCTAAAATGGTCCAACTTTGTCACAAATCTTCGCTAACATATCTATCAGATTTCAAAGGCTCGGGTGGACTTGAACTTGACTTTCATCCCCTTTACTGGGCTTCGCAGATGTTTGTTGAAAACTGGGTACCCTTCCAACGCGTCTCGGCCCGTCGCCAAGGTGCGTCCATGACCTCGCCGTGGACCCCAAGGACGCCACCAGAGATACCATTGCTGGAAGAGGATTGCCGGACCTGATCCAAGCTGACCGGAAGGAGCTCGTAGAGCCGAGTTTGAAATGTCATGCTATCCACGAATTGACGAACTCATGTGGGGGATGAGGGGAAACATTAAGTGGTTGATGTACCTATGGCGTTGAATTAGTAGAGAGAAACGTGGTTTCCTCCGCATTACCGTACTTTGAAGACAGCTTTTAGGTTGAGAGTGTGTCTGGGTTGGCATTCTGTTTCTATCACCTTTATTAGGTCATTACAATTCAATCCTGTAGGCAACAATACATCGTTTTACTTTTTCGCTTTATATGGATATTTAAACTGTCACCTTCGAAAGATTGCATGCTAGCTTTGTGAACTCCAAGAATTTCACCCGAATTGATCTCAATTTAAGTCAATAGTTCTGCACATATTATACAAAAGATCCCTCGATTAAGCCTAAAGCAACTATCATCGTATAGCCAGCAAACCTCGTCATAGTATATGAAACTATCGCGCCTTCAGTGAGTGGCTTTTTTTGCTACTTTTCCCAGATGAGGACTTGTGCCTCTTTGCGTTATACTCTAAGTCGACTCTGTAGTTTGAGCCTCGGCCTGACGATGATGACGATGTAGATGAGCCATACGAAGTGCTGCTACCGGCAGAAGACTTGTAAGAGACGCTGCTCTGTGATGAGGAGCCGGAAGTCGACGTTGAAAATGCTTCTGCGTCCTCTTCCACTGGAAGGAGTCCGTTGATCTTGGACAAAGCCGAGCCTCGACGATGAGAGCGGGTAGCGGAGCTGTAACCAAACTTGCGACTGGCGGTCCCCTTGCGAAGCTCGCTGAACGTCATATCAGGGGTTGTTGCACGAGTTGGGACTGGGGTGAGCGGTTAGCTACTCAGCCGGCCGGCGGGAAAATGCGGAGGATTGCTTACGATAACGTGCACATTCAGCGCAACATCCGTGATCGCATGTCTTGGTCTCCTCCGTCGACATGCCGTTAGAGTCCTGCACTGGCTTCGGCATGGTACACCAGCCCTGTGTGTTGGGTCCCTGACCACACTGGCAACAAGTCCAAGTTCCACCCATGGCCTTATACTGACAGTTAAGGAGGGGGCAATCGGCATTGCTGGGCTGGGCAGTTGCATAACTCAGGTGGGTGCAGGGAGTCTCCACGCCGGTCTCGAGGTCGATGAGAGCCGAGGGGCAATAGTGCCAATTGATAGAGGTGTGGGAGCAAGGATGCCAGCGAGGATGACCGTGACACATTCTGGACTGCTTGGTTACTGAAAAAGAACGAATTGGCCTGAGGAACGGGAGATCTTGAGTGAAGATATACAGCGACTAACAATGCTGAACAAGACAAGGCCACATCATATCACTGCATGCCACCTGCTGCATCTTATATACTCTGCGTGATCTATTTTCAAGCATTTAGTGGTAAGGTCTTGTTTTCTGGAGCCAAGAGCACCCAAAATGATCACTATTCCACTTGTTCTGCCGGTGGACGCCTCACTTGGTTGCTTTTCCCACCACCTCTGACACACATTTACTTCTCGCCAACCATCTCGAACATGGTCACGTTTTCGCATCGCATCTGTCATCATGGCTGCTTCACCGACAGTAAGGATTGTGCTACCCTGCAGTGGAAATGGCCAAAGTTTACTCTATCAGGACCCAATGTCTCGGAACTCGATATTGGTGGGTATGGTAGTGTGAACGAGGTGTTGTACAGCTATCAAGCAGGCAGAAGCCTTGTATACAGTGTCCAATGGGATTCTTACGCGACGTCGCTCAAAGACATCGAGGACACCGTAGACAAATCTGGGTGAAGTCCCCGACGGCTACCTGCAGCTGGGGTTACACCGATCCACAAGTATTGAATCACGGCGATCTCGTCAAGCCTTCCTCGGTCACACAGCTTACTCTCCTTTCGATGAGTGGGAATTAATCCACGAGTCGGCGATCAGTGGAAATCAATGCCGGCCTCCCGGTGCCTTGGGTAATGGAGATCTTACTCTCGATATGGTGAGCAAAGTGTCTCGTATTCACCTTGTTGGTGGGGTCTCACGATAATTGTGAGACCATGGGGTTGAGATGGTGCCCGGGGCCATGGTTTGCGAATCGGCTGGTATGGCATCTGAGTGGACAAAAGCAGCACTGCGCACGGGTGTTGGGGACGATGTGGCTGGATCGAGATGCAAGAGTGCAGGATCTGGAGGCTTATCAAAGGTTCCTTCCACTTGGGTATCTGAGAAGCACCCGATCTCGCATTTGCAGTAGCTTCAGGCGTTTTGTGCGAGTACCGGCAATGACGGATCTCAGGCAGATCCGTAGATCACTCATCACTCGGCCGAACGCCAGGGTTGTTCGTGAACATGATATCGGGAAGAATAATACTTGGTTACTAGGTATGATTGCCACTGGAATCGTCTGATGATCGTCAACTTTGAGTAACCTCTCCATGAAGATGTCACTCAGGGCTTAAGATTTCGTTATCTCTCGAGAGCTGCCAAAGTTCCCCATGCGCACTTCAGCCCCATTCGACTCCATTGCGAAGGGAACTCCTTGAAACCAAACAATAAGTAGTTACATCATTACTTGAGCAGTAACAAACGACACAACATCCAATAGTTTCCATGCTCACTGAATCGATTACCTGATATCCTGGACTCTGAAGACGGCTTTCCTTTATCCGTCCAGGGCAGCCGTGCAAGTGTTGCAGCAGATGTGCTCGCAGCGATACTCATTTCCGTCAATGATCATGACGCAGCTGCAACGACCCCCGTCGTTCCAACCCTTGCCACACCAGCAGCAGTTCCAGCAGCGATTGTGCATCTCGTAGGGGCAGCTCTCGAGGGGGCACTTGGGCAGCGGCCGCTGGTCATATCCAGGAGGAGGAGGGTAAGGGATGTTCTGCTGGGTGACGTCTCTGCAAGTCTTACGGTTTGATGAACTCTTCTTCGAGGCAGAGGATGCTTTGGAGCAGTAGTTGGTTTGTGACTTGACGTGCTCGCACGGAAGCTTGTAGGAGGTGATGTTGCACATATTGTCTTGTTTCGGAGTTTTCGGGGTTTTTGAGAAGTTTATAAGATGAAGATTACGACTTTTAGAGAGACTTCGAGATCTCAGGGGTGCATAAGCAGTATTTGAAGGAAATTTGATGAGTGCTCATGCAACGAGGGAAAGCTGATGACTATCGGATCTACTGCTCTTTAATTTTGCGAAATACGAAGCATCTCATCTTGATCTTTATAGTCGATGCCTACACTGCGGATGTAGGACGGTTCGCCGATAATTTCTCCTCTATCCCGAGTTTTCGAATATTGAATGACGTGGAGGCGGCCACGATCTCAACTATTCCCCTGTCGATCAGTAACCCTCCATCTAGATGAGATCTATCCGAGAGCCCGTCGTGTTCCGTCGCCAAACTGGCGAGGACTGACTCGCAAGATGCATCCAAAAGAGCAAATAGTCTGAGGGTTATTGAAGAGAAAACGTGGCAGCCAGGTTTCTGATATTTGTCAGTGGCCACTAATAGCTTGTACGAATGACCCTGAAGTCCGGAACCGGGCCCGTCACCGGTGGAAGAATGTCAGTATATCGCAAATGATTCCAGGCAAGGCGAGCATGTGAACTATGTGTATGAAACATGCACTTGCAAGGAAATAATAATGATTGGTCTATCTTGCACAACGAAATATGAAGGCTCCCAAGCCATCCCGAATTCCCTGTTCAGCCTCGCGCCAATGATGGACTGTTGATGACCGCCTACTGTTGTAGCCGGCTTTCGGAGGCGTCCCTTGTAGCGTCCCTTGTAGCTATTGATCCACGTCGAGAAAGCCCCGACCTTCACTGTGACTGGCCCCCTTGCGATCTTTGTACCACATACTTTCAGCTCTCGGAGTGCGGCTCGTATGTCTAGACTCCGCTAAACCTAAAAGGTAGGTCCACATCAGATACCGAGCACTTGGATATGACAGCCAGTGACTAGTATCAGTCGGCATGTGGCGCTGTCTAGACTCCGGGACCCAAACTTCTTCTGTCCTGCAAGCTCTTGTAATCTTGCAATTCTGACAGACTTGAGGTCCATCTTTGCTGGGCTTTTCGTGTATTCCTTCCTCGTCAGTTTGTCATTGCTTATGAACCGAAATGGCTTTTGAAGGCTCCAGATTTGTGCCGTGATTTTAGCCGAAGGCTGCTTTCATGTGGCGGAGTCCGGAGTGCAGTTCTGACAAACTCGGTGGTAGCAGAAAGTGTCTGGACTTTTCTTCATCTTGTGCCGACACCATCGGAGAGAGTTGCTGCCGCGGCTGCATTGGCAGCATATCCAGTGCCCATTGAGTTCCTGAAGGCGGCAGTTACCGGAGCTGCAGTCAGGTGAGATGAGACACCCTCCCGTAGCGCACGGGTTGTCGAAGTCGATCGACTGAACCGGATCGTAGAAGACTCTCTCGCACGGAAGTCGAGTTCTGCCGTCAGAGTCCACGCCGGAATCCCGACAGAACTCGTAATGCACGACATAATCGATCGGCCGAGCGCAGGGCTGGACATGATGATGGTGAAGGTAAGAGTAGGTACACATTGTTATGTCTTGCGACTTGCGCACTTGTGGCCTGATATCTACGTATCGATGTGTATGTTTCGAATCAATCGACTGGTTGAGTTGCTTTTGTGTTCGGTACTTTCAGACACCTCGCCCTGGATTAGGCAGTATCGAGCGATCAGCGGTCCGTCCCGAATAATGAAGTTCGTGATCGGATGTCGAGGTGACACAAACTGGTGGGCCCACGACGAAATTGCTTCGAGCTATTTGATTGGGCTTCCAGGAGTGATTATGGCGAACTCTCGGCGAACCAGGGTGAGCGGTTGCGATGAGGCCGGCGGCCGACTCAGACAATAAATAGATATTTTTGCCTGACCGAGTCAATGAGGACAAACGGCCTGCATATGCAAGGCAATAATCAGCCAGGGATTTTATGGTAATGAGAATGGAGTGCTGAAGCTCTCAAATCGAGATTGAGGGGTCAGAAGCGAGCGTTTGATCTGTGGGCTTCCGGGTTGAGTTGCTTGGTGAGGGTTTTCTTCATGTTTGTGAGTGGAGTATCAATGGTCTTATATGATCATGAGAGGTGAACATCTTATCCATGGTGTCTTCGTTATGGGCCACCACCGCGTGCCTCCGGCCTCAAGGATGACACATACTAATCTCGCTCACTCGGCCATTCATGCTGTCGTTCTAGGGTGCCATTCACCACATCTTGCTGGCGGTCGCCTTGCCATAGACATCAGATGGTATGATTCTGGTACCAGGCTTCAATAATTGGCCGCCATTGTCAAACCCGTGGGTCGCAATTCCTTCCTGTTCTTCCGGAGGATGGCAAAGCACGTGGCGTCCGCATGCTTACCGGCCCTGCACCCGCAGACCCTTTCAGAACATACCACCAGTGAGAGAAAAGAAACCCAGACAAGGGGGCGCATAAATGTAACAACACGCGAGCTTTGGGAGGCCATCTTCCAGACTCCCATATGGGAGCCACATGTGATGGTCGTGGCAACGAGCCACAGGTGCGAGAGTGGCTCTTTAGGATTGCGTGTTTATCCCAGCTACCACGAGCGTTACCCTCCATTGCAAAGCCTCCTGTTTCAAATACCGGGCTTGCCATGAAATTCAACCAGTTCTCCTGTGCCGATGGAATATTCCAAGGGCATTCTGGAATCTAGTTGGTGCGGAAGATGTTTGCTTCTGGCTTGAAGTTCGTGCGACGAAATGTACCCCAGAGTTGCCTTATCACACGACGTCGTTACTTGATATGTTATCACAGCTTATTCCCAGGGATGCTCGAGGTGTCAATGTCAGTATGAGTCAGAAGAAGATATTTGTGATGAGACTGACAGGACTTCATGTTGGGGATTGATTGCTGCATGCAGTTCATCGGTGATCACATCATCATCGTCTCGGAAATGGTACCCTTGCTCCCACAGTACGAAGCACTCGCACTCCGACCAAACCCGTCGTATGGAGACCGGAGCGGATAAGGAGAATCAGACTAATTCTCAGCTTTCAGGTCCTGATACTCTGACATCTTGACGTCTGTTTCCTTTCTTGGGTGTCGCAAACGTCGGAGCAAGTGAGACAGGCAGGTCATTTTGCCACTTCATAGCATCTCACGAACCCGGATAGATACTGACGGACTGCTCCGGATCATAACTCTGATTTCTTCTCTCTGGATTCACTGACTATGCAGAAGGCTGCCAGATCTAAGAAACCACACATCAAGGACCCAAGACCAGTTTCGATATCTTAGTACGAAAAATCAATGACGTGTGTAATACTACAGCGGATTCCATGAGGTCTACAGAATAATTGAGTCTTACATCAAGCAATGCCGGAACCATTCTTTTCAATCAATGGTTCAATGATACGGTCGACTTCGGCTTTGAGCCTCTCACCTGAGCAGGCCTGGCTTCTGCAGACGCAATGCATAGTCATGAGGTTCTGCTGATGGTCAAGGCATTTCGGGCACATCCGACGGGCGTTTTCCTCGGTTCCGGTGGTAAGGTAGACTAATCACAGAGCCCCTCACTCCACCCCCGTGGCTGTTTAGAAGAGGTTGCACAACAGAAGATCAGCACATGCCAAGACCCTGGGCTTTCGAGTTAATGCAAGGGGACTGTGCTTTGAGGGATTTGGTCAGTCGGTGAGCCAACAGCTGCATGCATTAAACTTGATTGGCCATTGGAAACGGGGTCAACTCCTCGGTGAGCACATATTCGAAGAGCCAACGCCGCTTTGGGCGTTGTTTCATCCCATTTCTTTTTCAATGATCTTGGTCTTGACTTCGCAGCTTTCAGATCGGTCGAAGAGGCTCTCAATGTGTTGAACCGGCTGCGACCTCGAATATTCCCAGACATTCACCCGGAGCATATCACCACAAAGGGAACATTTGCCGGAGATATATCATACGACACCACACCCGCGTCCTGAGACTGGGATGCAGCTGTGGCTTCCCGTGGGTTGCACAAAGCTAGCCGAACAGACATGACGCTGCTTTCAGCTGGGCTTCCAGAATGCGCTGATTTTGAATCTTCAGCTATTGCCATAAAAGAGACAATATCGAGGGGGTATGTCCATTGATGGCGTTGGAAGCTGAGCAATAGCTTGAGAATTATTCAGCGATTGAGAACTTACGGCCGTGTGATCAAAGGCAACTTAATCTTGCATGTCCATCACTTCCGAAGGAGGCTTGTGCCATGCAGATGCTTCGTGTCACGAGGGCGTTTGATGCTGAGTATGGGTATTTACGAGAGGTTACACCAGGGGCCTGGACCGACTCCTCGGGACAGAACTCTGTTCAATGCCGAAGACCACCGGAAGGCGAGGCTTTAAGAACGGATAATATTGCAGCGACCCGCATACCGGGAGACATGAGCCGGTGCCGCTGGTATTGTCGATTACGGGCACGTCTGACTGACGCACCATTGGATCAGGCCTGAGTGGAGGGCGACAGAAGTTCCGGAGTAAGCCTCAAGAGATGAAAATTACACATCACAATTTGTGGAGATCCTTGAAGTAAGCTTCGTCTTTCAGGTGAATCTATTAAGAGCTTGTCGGCCTAGCCACAAGATGACAAGAAACAGATAATGGTAATGAAAGGGTCGGATTGAACGATAGCAAAGACAAGAACCGGGCTAAGTTATCGGATCAAAGAATCAAACGGAATAATCTGGACCTCAAGCCCGCGCAGCTGACAAGTCGTAATTGAATATCTGTCGCTGAAAAGCGTCGAATTTCCTTTAACGAAATTCTGCTAGGACTTCTGAGCTGGGGTTCGATGTTCAGCAGAGCGTCAGTTGGCCATACTTCGAAGTTCCTAGACTTGTTGGTGAAACATCTGCATTTTCCCGCCTCTTGGCATTCACGGTGTCTTGCAAGAGAAGCAGTGATCCTTTGCATTCGAATGAAGGCCTGACTGTCTGCTCTATATACGCAACTAAAATGCGTGTTTCGAACACATCCTGTCACAAAGGACGGAAACAAGCAGGATCAAATGATGATGCCTCTAAGCTCTGCATCATCTTTGCAACGGCCCGTCCCTTGTGCAAGGAAGAAGCAGCAATCCATCAAAATGCAAGCTTCAACTTTCACCTTGTGATACCCTAACAAGCAGTGTATCATTGCTTAGTGCTTCATCTCGATTCCACACCAGAAAGTAACATCAGCTTATTTCAGGGTCTCAGACCTCCCGCATTCTTTGGACATTCTTCTGGTTATTTGGGTAGGTAGGAGCCACTGTGCATAAGAATGCTAGCTGTTTCAACGACTAAGATTGCTAAATGTCTCAATTGCTTGGCAGCCAGGAAAACAAAAACACCATACGTTTGGCCTCCAGACTTCCTCCATCAAAAATTGGAACTTTAGGAGAGAAAAGAGCTATATTTTAGGAGTGGCGCCACTCCGTTCCTAACATAAAACATCACACCTTTGACTCGACATCTCGCAAGCCATATCATTCAAGTAAATTGAGCATGGTTCGTGTGTCGCCGAGTGGCGCAATCATGTGTATTTGTTTACATTCTCTCCCCACGAGGGACAAGCCCTGAAAGTTACCGCGTTCCCATCATGAGCGAGTCCAAGGGACTGACAGTTTTGTGAGTGGATTCTGCCAACTCTTTTTGAGCAAGTTCTGTAGACCACCTGCGCGACAGCCAGTCTGCCCTCCAAGCGTCGCTATGCTATCACTACGGCAGATCTGGGTCATCGCCACTGATGTTTCCCGCTCGATCTTTGGCGATCCCCTACTAAGAGACGTATCACGAGGCCACACAAAGTTCGACTTGTCTAACAATGTCACCACCGCGGATGACTACCCTGGATACCCTGACTTTAGTCCCACTGGCAGCAATGTTAACCATTTCCGATGTCAGTATCCCAGTATGAAAGGCTGGCATTACTGTGGTGGGTCGGAAGATCAATCATGCTGGCTTCGGAATCCTGAGACTGGGGAGCAGTTCAACATCACCACTGACTACGAAGACTGGATGCCTTATGGCATTGATCGCTACTTTACTCTGGATGTCGCAGATGGTTGGGTCAATGTCGATGGACTGAACTTCACTGAAGCAAAACTGTTCAACAACACCTTTCCCGGCCCTTTGATAGAGGCCTGCTGGGGTGACCGAGTCCACGTCAACGTCACAAATTCTCTGGGGTTGAATGGAACGAGCATTCACTGGCATGGAATCCGGCAAAAGGACACGATGCACATGGATGGCGTCAACGGCATTACTCAGTGTCCCATCGCCCCAGAAGACTACTTCGTCTATATCTGGAACGCTACACAATATGGGAGCTCTTGGTACCACAGTCACTACAGTGTCCAGTACGCTGACGGGCTTCAGGCTCCGATTGTAAGAGCGTCTCACCCGGAAGACAGATGTTTTACTGACTTGATCTAGACCATTCATGGCCCTACAGTAGCTCCGTATGATGAGGCAATTGAGCCACTAATCATTACTGACTGGTGTAAGTCAAGACGTAACAGCACTGTTTTCGACTGGTGTAGCTGACCCGTATGAATCAGTGCACAACGGTGCCTTCAATGCGCTTTACCAAGATGCCATCTTTCCTGACATTCTCCTTGGAAGCGTCGGGCACACGGTTGGTAACATCACTCGATACAACAGCAGTGTGGAGGCGCTTCTGCCCGTCCCGGCACCTTATGAAATTCACTTCGATAACATTGAGCCCAATCCTCTCACAAGAGCCAAGCGTTATCTTCTACGATTGATCAACACATCCTGGCAAACGACGTTTGTCTTCTCTATTGATAATCATCTCTTGACCATTGTCGAGGCGGATTCAACAGCAGTAACCCAGCGCAAAACCCTCTGCCAGAGGACTGCCACTTCTGGATTCGCACCTGGGTCGCAGGAGACGGCGTGGAATGTGGCAGGATCGGGACTACTACGGAGTACTCACAAACAGGAATCCTCCGATACAACACCGAGAGCAAGACAAACCCTTCCAGTCTGCCTTGGACCTTCAATCAAAATTGTTCTGACACGGAAGCAAACTCCAGGCTGGATCCAGTCGTTCCATGGGCGGTAGGGCTACCGCAGAATAATAAGACCAACGACAACTTTAACGTGTCTCTGCTTCATGGGGAAGGTCCGTATGGAACTTCTTTCATCTCACTGGACCGCGCGGGGACCGACAAGCAAAATCCATTCCAGACGGACTATGGTAACCCGACGTTTCTGAACCTGGCCAACGTTCGGGAGAAGTGGCCTGTCGGCTGGGTCGTGGCTCCCGAGAACTACACCGAGAAAGATTGGGTGAGTCGGTTGGAGAATGGTGTACTTATGTGTCTTTTCTGATCAAGTGCCATAGGTTCACCTGGTAATGTTTGGCGCAAATGATCCGTCACAGGGGACCTTTGGGCCTCATCCAGTGAGCCAAACCTTTTTCAATGACCCAGTGCCTGAAACCTGACACCTTCCAGATCCATCTACACGGCCACGACTTTGCCATTCTCCGCGAAGTGGACGACGAGCTTTGGGACCCTGCAACATACGACCCGACAAAGAACAACCTGAACAACCCTCCTCGCCGCGACGTTGCCCTCCTCCCATCTCAGGGCTACGTCGTCATCGGCTTCAAGACAGACAACCCCGGCGTCTGGCTGATTCACTGCCACATTGCCTTCCACGCCGCGGGCGGGCTTTCGATGCAGATTATGGAAAGGCAGAGCGCGGCTAACGAGTTCTGGCCGCCTGGCAACTCGGTAGATCTAGACGAGGGGTATCGAGTGTGTGAGAACTGGAACAGCTGGGCGTACGATTGCAGAAATCTCTGGCCGGGAGAGGTGCCCAGGAAGGATAAGGATGGGAATCCGACGAACCAGACTCATTGGCCGGCTTGTGAGGATGCGGTTATGCTGCAGAACGATTCCGGGGTGTAAGCATCAACCAACTGGAAATTGTAAGGATTAAAAGTGCAAAAGAATTGTGATTTTTCTAGTGCAACACGGCACATTTGAAAACTGCACCGCAACGAAGGCTGTGCTGCGGCGGGTTCCGCGTCTGGTCCGGCTTTGCGCCCCACCTCTCCGAGTTTTGCGCCCGCTGCCCCGGTCCGAGGGCCGGTGATCTGCATATTCACTTTTCGGGGCTCTATTGAAGGACGGGGGGAATAAGAAGCCAAGCGCCAAGATTGAGAAATCCACCCCTTCCCTCTCCTATTGCCGGAATTTGGCGGCATCGAAGGATCCGTCCCAACGCTGATGCCTTGCGCCCGTCAGCACTTAGAACCTGCCACCAGCCGAATATCCTACTCTTCCCACCCATGAGGCCAGCGTATTTCGAGGGAGCTGGTCCACAGCCAAGACTGGATCCAATGCGCAGCATCGATTTGTCTCAGCTGAGCCTCCTCCAAACAATTCTCACGTTGCTGCGCTGGCATCTCTCAACCCCTGTGAGGCCCTTGTCACCGCGACCCAGAGCGGCGGTACGAGAGAAAGGGGCTTATCAATGACCAATACGGAAAGGGCGCCGCACACCCGGTGTAAGCATTGGCGACCAGCCTGTCAGACGCCGGGCGCGTTCGCGTGGCTTCTTGCGCGGAACGTTACAGGGTTCATTGTCTCCGTGACTGGGTCGGCTCATGTTAGTGCTGAGCTATACGCAAAACCTCATAAGGGAAGGGTGATCTTTCGGGAAGAATCATGTATACGATCTGCCCTTTTGAATGAGTTAAAATGAATCTTATGCGTGCTTGAGCACCGGCGACAGATGGATGCGTTGTTCGACCTCGCTGCGGAGTATTATGAGTGGCTGCTGGCACAATTTACGATGCGTCTTCGGAAAGATGTAATCGTAGCCACTCCGTCTAGATATCTTCATCGCTTCTGGCCCCGGATCCAACTTCACTCGATCAAACCAGCAGGCACAATGGCAGCAACAAGACGTCTCACAACTTCACCGAGGTCGTTCCACAGATTTTCCGATCTCCCCGCCGAACTCCGTCTCAAAATATGGGAAGACGCATCAACAGGGCCCTCAATGCACGTCTTCGACGTCTGCTTCCCATCCTGGCGCGGCGCGGAACGCAGCAAACGCGCCTTCCAAGACGCCGACGGCCACATATCGGAAGCGAATCAGGCGCGCTGGAGCAAATACAGCCAGTGCGTCTTCCTCGATGCCTTAGAGGCTGGACCAGCAGAGCTGGCACGCTCCACGCGCGTCGCGAGACATGCGCACGATCCGAGCGTGTATAAGCAACGGCGCGCGCAGCAGTTAACGTCCGCCGAAGCCTCGGGAGCGACTGCGAAGCCGGGGAAGGACGTCAATGCAGTGTGTCTGCCTGGACGGAACGAGAAGATCGTGTACGACAATGAGGAGGACGTGCTTTTCCTGAGGTTCAGAGACGGGGGCGCGGTGACGGAGCTATCGCAGGGAGTGCTGTTTGGGGAGTATGATGCCTCTGGGGCGAACAGTCTGAGTGAAGTGCTCGAGGGGCCGTGGAGCGCGGAGATGGCGGCGACGTTGCACGGCGGGAGGAAGATTGCGCTGGACGTTGCTGAGACGTGGACGAAGGAGACTGTTGGGGCGGTCTTGTTGGAGGAGGTTGCGTATCTTGGGTGCTGTTTGCAGCAGGGACTGCGGGTGTTGTATCTGGTTGATCATTGTCCTGGACGATGTTCACGGTGCGGAAGGAAGGAAATGGCCGCGGACAAGTTGCAGGAGAGGCGGGAGCTGTACCGGCAGCTGCATTACGACGAGACCCAAGGCCGGGAACCGGATGTGGTGAGGGGGGTTGGCAAGACGTATCGCGAGGTTTTTGATTTTGAGGGGATGGGGTGGACGGACAAACACCCAAGTTTCGTTTTTGCGAGAGCCATGGACGAGACCATTCGGAGCCAGCAGGCCGATGCGGATGCGAGCAAGTTTCAGGGGGTGAGGGTTTTGGTGGTTGAGGACGAAGACGTGGATGGGCTGGATACGACAACGTTGATGGACTGTAATCCGGAGGGCGCTCCGGAAAAGAAGATGGACATGGTTTGGGAGATGAGCCTGCGATGGTCGTGCTGAGACCAATCAGAGTGGATTGGATGCAGACACGGTCTCTGAGAGGGTGTAAGCTTACCCGAGCCCGGGTGTTTGGCGCTGACGTGTGTTGACGAAGTGCGAGCGATGGGTAAGAGGATGATGGTCTGGGGATGGCTGGAACACCTTGTATTACTATTGCCTCGAATGGAGACGGATACCAACGTGGCCACCGTAAACAACGACAAAACGTGCTGCCCTCCAGCTTTTCGACTGGGAATACCCTTTGACGCCGTACTATGCATATATGACAAGCTGAAACTACAATAATTACCCCACTAGAATCTGTCGGCACGTTAGCTCAGCCCGGGCATGGATTGGAGTTGGCCGCAAACACTTACCGTATCTCATAGGAACCCGCCCTCGTCATGTACCGCACCCACTTGACACTAGAATAGTTGCTCTTCTCAAATACCTTTAGATATCTAACCAACAGGCCGGAACTTGTAAACATCAACAAGCTAAAGTTGAGGCTCAGAGGCGGCCGCGACCAGGCGCGCTGATTCGTCGTGCTCGACAATATGGCCTCAGCGCTCAGCACGAACTCGCTCTGGCCGGTGAAACGGCCAATCTTCCATACGATGTTGTTCTCGCTTGGCTCGTACTTGGCCTTGCCCTGGGTGCAGCGCTCCGTGATCTTAGCAGTGTTGAGCGGTGTCGGGATGCGGACGACGACGTTGGTGGCGAACAGCTTCGAGCCAAAGTTGGCCTTGATGCCGATGCTGTACTCGACCTTGGTGCGCCCGACCTCGTTCACAATGGCGTGGACCTTGAAGGGCAGGTTGACGTTCTCGGTGGCACGGTAGCGCATGAGCTCGAACTCGCCGTCCGGGGGCACGAAGGAGATGATGCGGTCGCTGTCGAACTTGCCGAGCTTCACGCACTGGTGGAACTGGCAGTCCTCCAGGGTGACGCTACCGGCAGCCGCCTTGGTCGCTTTTGTGCCCATTCTGTTTCCGCTCGGTAGACTCAGGAGGCCGTCATTGTCGAGGAGGAGGCGGTCGTTGAGGCCGAACTTGCACTCGGGGGTGCCGGAAAGGTAGGCGCGCATGATGATCTGGCCGGTGACGTCGGCGCGGAGTACGGCGCCGGTGGCGGACATGAGGAGGTTCACGTCTTCGATCACGTCGACGAAGGCCTCGTTCTTCCTGTACTTCACATCGGCCTTGCGCCATGACAAGGCGCCAGTGGCCTGCATCGTAATCTTGGCCGAGTCTTCGGCGGCGCGTTCTGACTTGACACCTTCGGTGGTGATGTACATCTTGAGGGTATCGGTCTCGGTGTTTTGGGGGTAGCCAAAGTCAATAATCTCTGGCATGGATCGTTAGACAGAGAGTTTGTAAGCAGGACATGGGGGGAGCGTGTACCATCGAGCAGCTCATAGACAAGCACGAAGTTGTTCTTAACAGCCTCTTCATCAAACTTGCCAAAGTAGCCCCTGCCGAGGCCAATCAGGCGGTACAGAAACTCGAAGACGAGGGCGGCATTGGCATTGCTCTTGGTGATGGCGACCAGGTAGATGTTCTCGTGCTTGATATGGCTGAAGGTGGTGCTTCCGAGAGTGAGGATAGGAGACCGGACCTGGGCGTTCGAGATCACTTGAATCCGGAAGACGTCGGCCAGGCGGGGTCTGCAGTCGTTGCGGAAGGCGCGGAAGATGAGGTTCTCGCCCTTTTGGTTGAAGATGAGGATGCCGGACAGCATGTTGGGGGGTGTTATCGGCGCCCACGGACGGCGGACAGCGATTCGGGAATCGGTGTCGGTGGGAGGATGGGTCTCGTCGAGCCGGGAAGGAGCTTATCGACGCGTAGAAGAAGCTTCGAAGTGCTTTTCGCGGGCAGACGTCGCAGGGCGCAGGGCGGGGTGGGAATTGGGTCGCGACGGGATCTTGGTCGGCTGTCAGGGGACGGAGACGGGAGCGGGAACGGGGAGCTTCAGTTCGAGAGTTTCGGGCTTGGGCGCTGGCTGCGAAATTCTGCCGTCCATTGGAGGGTCCGGGCGGTGAAGCTAGGATGCCCCGTGCAGGTGGTGGAGC
Source organism: Colletotrichum viniferum (assembly GCA_020226115.1). Classification (NCBI taxonomy): domain Eukaryota; kingdom Fungi; phylum Ascomycota; class Sordariomycetes; order Glomerellales; family Glomerellaceae; genus Colletotrichum; species Colletotrichum viniferum. The sequence continues at coordinate 155,595 of JAGFBE010000032.1, read as the reverse complement.
CTGCATTACGTGATCCACCTGCCAGATGAAGAATGGCACGTGCACGCAACGGTCGGTGGTGGGGCGGTGTTCTTATGTAATCACAGTATTCAAGACAGTGCGCTGGCAGAATTGGCACTCCTCTGTCCTCCTTCCCTTCGCCATTCCGTTGTCTGCTCTCCTCGACCACCAACATCGTTGGACGACATAACAATTCCAATCGCAATCCGATACGATACCATTACCTGCTAGAGCTACAGTTCAGAATACCACGCACATTGCTCCTACGTTCAGTCTCCGTGCCTCTGAGATAACCAAGACAATCTAGTGTCATCATCGGCTGCCGCACCTGGTCAGCACAACCAAGATGGCCTCGCCCGCCGGCTAAAGACCACTGCTGTACTCTGTACCTTGAACTGCTTTCGTCTCGCTACACAGTCTGTCTCGGTTCGATATTCAATCTGCACTTGTTCCATCAGACTTCGCGTCGGCGTTCCTCGTCAGTCGTGATCGTGACACTGTCGAGACGACATGAAGTCGTTCAACCAAGAGATTGGTCGCAACATCAATATCCATCGTTTCCACAAACCTGGGAGTGCAAGATGCTGATCAAAGCTTGTCAGGCCAAAGCAATCACTATTGATTGCATTTCCTAATGATTTCATCAACTCAAGACAAAGCCGAGTACTACTGCACCACACACAGCCGCTGCCCAACCACCAAGAACCCCAATTTCCCCAACTCGCTCGCCATCCCTGCAGTCCCTTGCGTGCGGCTCGGTTCCAGCAAGCAGGAGGACAAGAGACACATATCGTCGCTGATGGTACCTGGAGCCAAGCCTCTTTCGCTACGCCTTCCGATCACCCAGCTCGGTTGTTACCACTGCTGCTGCTACGCCTGGCCGCCATCTCTTCCGAGGATGGACTCGCGACGCCTTCATCACGCAAGCTTCCGGTAATTGATTAATCGCGCCCGGCAAGCCTCTCCAACCAGCTCATCTCGGATGGTTCAGCCGGTATTCCAGCTCAAGAATCAGTCCAAATCCCACCCGGCCGGAAAGATTTGAAGCCTTTCCGACCCCTCATGGCACCCTCCTCAACCGTCTCCACATCCGCCGCGCCCCCATGACCTGAACGCTCTTCCGTACACGGCTATCATGGAGCATCGCCTCCGAAATAACTAAGACTGCGTTGCATCCAACCCGAAGTCTGGCCACGCCTTGGTTGGCGGACTTTCCCCAAAAACGCCATCGCATATCACCGTCAGCCATATCAAGATGCGCCTTCGACGAACTTTACCTCAATGCCCAGCTTTCGCCCCCCGTCTTGACGTGCCATCGTCCTGGTTCAATCCATGGAACCGATTGCAGCTCGGATGTCTCTTCCACAACCCCATGGGCACGATAGCACGATGGTCCCTTCGGCTTCGCCCGCGCCCTGAGCGCTTGTCTGAAAGGGGCAAACTGGACTCAAAATGCCGAGACCTCCCTCCGAGATCGTGGGGCAAAGGGCCTTCCTACCTCGCGGGCCCAGACTTCACCTGTCCCGTCGATCCGAAAGCCTAAGTAGTGAAGCCATCAGGAGCTGGCAGACTGCCATGGCTCAAGACATGATAAAAGGGCAGTCGCCCGGTTCCCTTCAGGATTTTCATCTATCAGCCACGGACAGCATCATCAGATCAGCCAACAACATCTTCTTGAACTTCGTCACCAATGGCTGCTCGATCGCTCCTTGCCGCTGCCCTTTTGGGCAGCGTTGCCTTTGCCGTTCCCATCGAGGAGAGACAATCTTGCGGAGCCGCCTGGTAAGACTGTCTGAAAGATTGCCATACGCGCAGACTAACACCCTGTAGGACTCAGTGCGGTGGCAACGGTTGGACGGGCGCAACTTGCTGTGCTTCTGGCAGCAGCTGTGTCGTCACCAACGAATGGTACAGCCAGTGCATTCCCGGTGCTGCCGCTCCGTCTGCCACTTCGACTACCCGCGCAAGCTCCACCACTGTCGCGAGCACATCTCGAGCCTCATCAACCACCGCCGGCGCGACGACCACCCGCGTTACTAGCTCTGGCACAACCCCCGTCCCTACCGGCGGCGCCACTTATACCGGCAACCCCTTCGCCGGCGTCGACCTCTACGCCAACTCGTACTACGCCTCCGAGATCTCGACCTTGGCTATCCCGTCTCTTACCCCGGCCCAGGCTACCGCGGCCGCAAAGGTTGCCAAGGTCCCTACCTTCATGTGGATGGACACTCGCGCCAAGGTTCCCTTGGTTGATTCCACTCTCGCCGACATTCGCAAGGCCAACCAGGCCGGCGCCAACTATGCGGGCCAGTTTGTCGTTTACGATCTCCCAGACCGTGACTGTGCTGCCGCCGCCTCCAACGGCGAGTACTCGATTGCTGACGGCGGCGTTGCCAAGTACAAGGAGTACATTGATGCCATTCGCACCATGATTCTCAAGTACTCCGACATTCGCATTCTCTTGGTTATCGGTTCGTCATTCTATTATCTTGCAGCTGTGTCGTGCTGTGTCTGACATACAATCCAGAGCCCGACTCCCTGGCCAACCTTGTCACCAACTTGAATGTTGCCAAATGCTCTGGTGCCCAGGCTGCGTACCTTGAGTGCACCAACTACGCCGTTACTCAGCTCAACCTTCCAAACGTAGCCATGTATCTCGATGGTGGGCATGCCGGCTGGCTTGGCTGGCAAGCCAACCTCGGCCCTGCCGCCAACATGTACGCAAAGGTTTACAAGGATGCCGGCTCCCCCAAGGCTCTCCGTGGCATCGTTACCAACGTCGCCAACTGTCCGTATCTGCCTGTCATCTGATTTGAACTCTTTCTGACACGTTTCGCAGACAATGCCTGGAGTCTCAGCTCTCCTCCCTCTTACACTCAAGGTAGGCATCGCGCCCTAACTCAACGTTGTCAAATCTAACTTTGCTAGGCAACTCCAACTACGACGAGAAGCATTACGTTGAGGCACTTGCCCCTCTTCTTAGCGCCCAAGGGTGGAACGCCCAGTTCATTGTTGACCAAGGCCGCTCTGGCAAGCAACCCACTGGCCAAGAGGCGTGGGGTGATTGGTGCAATGCCGTCGGCACCGGCTTCGGGCTGCGCCCATCGACCAACACGGGCTCTTCGCTTGTTGACGCCTTCGTCTGGGTGAAGCCCGGTGGCGAGAGTGACGGTACCTCTGACACCAGTGCGGCTCGCTATGACTTCAACTGTGGAAAGAACGATGCCCTCAAGCCCGCTCCCGAGGCCGGCACGTGGTTCCAGGCCTACTTCGTGCAGCTTCTTACCAACGCCAACCCTGCCTTTTAAGAGGCTTGGTCTGGTTCTGATGCACCCTGTCATCTTTCAAAGGGAACCTTATTTGTCACTTCTTGTACATACTCAACACCATTTTGGCGAAGGATTGTATATACAGCACAGAAAATATTGCTTGATTCTCATTGGAGCTTCCTGCTTGTGGACACTTTGAGGCACTACCTTTCTGTCAGCCATTCAAGTCTCTGTACTCTCCTATTGGCCCATAGTTTACGGCCTCAGAGTATGAACGGCGGGGACTGGCGTTGACACATGAGTTGAATACAGACCCGTTTGATTAACCTTGCTGCCTTTTCAACCATTCAATGGCAACTCTGTCTAATGGTCGTTCTTCAACTCCGAACGACAACCCACTTGTCACATCAACGCCGAATCCGGCATCTTGAGATCACGTTTCGCAACCACTGTCGACGGATTCTGACTCTCATTATTACCCTAGGGACGTTGCTGGACGAAGAACTGGCCCAAGTGTTCTTACTCTATTTACCTACCGTGTACTCCTCTTACAGATTGGGCTATGAAACTTCCTCAACGTTGTTCCTTTGAGGGTTCCGACATGCGGTGGACCGATACTAAGGCCCCGTGGTCTGATTTTGACCTGCCCTCATTCTTGAACCCATTTCCTTTCGAGTTGGGCTGCGAGCAGGATAATGTATCGTACGTACACAGCTAATCCTGCGATGCAACTTTCATACGATCGATCACATGCTGACACTCAGAATAGAGACCTCGATATGCCTTCGATACCGGTCCTTGAATCCTTCGGTTCTCCGTCGTCAGATCCGACCAAGGAAGAGAAGGCGATAAGATACTTTGTACACCGTATAATCCAACACAGATGTCCCACCTGCCGACGAAAAACTATGATGGATGATAGCAGAGTCCTCTTTGCGTACACCCAGCGTATGATGTACCAAACCATCATGGCTGCCGCGTCCAAAGGTGACTGATGCTTCTTGGCGCACTTGAGTCACATCTAGTGCTTGTTATCGGTTTTCTAACGGTTGTCAAGATCCTGCGGTATCCCGTCTTCCGATCGTTGTCGATCCTCGTTGGAGTCCCAAAATCGCCTGTCCCTACCCTGACTGTAAAACCGAATCGTGTCCTTGCTGCGCTACCCAATCTTCCGCTTCGATATGTATTGCACCTGGGTCAGAAACCCATGTCTGGTGCTGCAACGGAGGCCGACTTTTCTTTATCTTCGCACTGCTCTGCGGTCCGTACCCGCATCCTGGAGACAAATCTGCATCCATCTATCAAGATACCCAGGTGAAGACCAGGTCATCTCGCGCTGGTCCGAAGACGAGAGTCAACACCGCACCCGGTGCTGGAACGGGCTATGGTGGCTCTGATAGTGATGCTCCATTCAAGGGATCCAATCAGAACTCGCTCAAGGACATTTCTCGAAGCCTTGATGTCCTCCCCGAGGTGCTCGCCGCGCTAGCAAAGGCCTGGCCTTCGACGTCTAGAAATAGGAGCGCCTTTGACAAGAAACCTCCGCGTCTTCTCGCCGCCATGACGCGACGAAGCCCTCTTATTATCAAAATTGCCGAGCTCATGCAAGACGACTGCATCGAAGAGATTATGCGTCGACCCAAGCTATACGACTCATTGTTCAATTTGCTTCTAGTGTGGAATCAACGTCACGTCTCACGCCCGCTTTTCGCTGGACCTCGGCCAGAACACCCTTTGGAACAGACGCTTCTGCGGATTGCGTTCAGAAGCACTGATTTCTCGCTGCATTCCTGTCCAAGGATTCTCAACGCAAAGTACGAGGAAAAGCAGAACGAGTCGCAGAAACTCAATGTGCTGCCGCCACTCGCCAGCATGTTCCCTCGTCTAGCCGTCCCGGTTCGCTTTGCCTTAAAGCACCACAAGGATAGCGACGAGCACGCAAAGCAGGTACGCGGTGTGTACGATCGCATCTGCAAATTCGCCGAACAATACGAAGCTTCTCAGAAGACCCATCTCTCCGTTGACGGTGCCACCGCCGCGGGAAGACAAGATACGCCCATTGCCGGAACTCACAGTGCTGGACAGCAACGTGTAGAAGAGCTCAGGCGAAGGCTTTCTGATAGCCGTGTCGTTGAGATTGACGAAAAGGCATGGCACCGAGAATACCACTTTGCCAATGACCTGAGGCGGACCGAGAAGCACACCTCTCCGCCGGGTCGCATGAAGCGCCTCGTGTGGGAACTCTCAATCCTCCGAACGTCAATACCCGAGGGCATCTTCGTCCGGCACCATACCGACCGACTCGATGCCATGACTTTCTTGATTGTCGGACCTGCCGGGACACCATATGAGAACGGGCTCTTCGAGTTCGACCTCTTTTGCCCCATGGACTATCCCCAGAGCCCGCCACAGGTGTTCTTCAGGACTTCTCCGCCCGACCGGAAGTTCAACCCTAATCTTTACATCAACGGTCTTGGTGAGGTTTTCCTACGTACTTTAGAAGGTGTTCGCTAATCACCGTTGACGCAGTCTGCTTATCCCTTCTCGGCAGTTGGGAAGGGCCCAGCTGGGACCCCGAGAACTCGACCCTCCTACAACTCCTCGTCTCCCTGCAAGCAATGGTCTTCACCGAGTCGCCGCTGTGGAACGAGCCAGGCTTGGAAAACACCCTGACGCCGCTGCATTCGCGGGTGTACAACGTCGAAGTCCGCGCGGACACGTCGCGGTACGCGCTGGCCGAGTGGCTGAGGAAGCTCAACAGCGGCGAGCTCGAGTCGAGCCCGTGGCGCGAGGTCGTCGCGGCGCACTTTGAGCTGCGGTGGGAGGAGATCTTGGAGGTTGTCGAGCGGTGGGAGGCGGACCAGCCTGGGGACGAGGTCGGTCTTCCGAATCAGCGGGAGAAAGGCCAGGAAGGCCTGAAGAGGGCTGCGTACACGACTCACTGTGCTCCCGCGCGGTTTAAGGAGGGTATTCGGATGTTGGAGGAGGGGTGTAGACGCTGGAGTGAACGACCGCGGGTTCGTCTGCCGGTTGTTGTTCCAGATCGCCACGTGAGCACATGAAGGTGGCCTATATTGTGCTAGTTTGGCACAGGAGGGATTTAGATCTGGTTGTGTCATGGGGGGGACGTCATTGATACGAATGAAAAGAAAGCAACTCGCGAGCTTTGGGTTAAGGCTGCGCGAGGCTGTGAAGCCACAGCTATTGTATCGAGCGTAAATCACGGACTTGAGAGATATCGCGACACGTACTGCCGGCTTGCGCAAGATGGAGGGCCAGCTGGTGCTGGTACAAGAATGCTTTCTCCATACAGAATGAGTAGCAACATGATTCACACTTGAGTTCTAGATGACTTGCTTCATGGAGGTGACTAGCAGACCCTGCGGACGGCCAGCCTTAAGGCGTACCGGTGTTGTTAACTTGAGGACGTCGTCGCAATGAGGTCGATGGGAAATCTGTGATTATCCCTTCTCCCACAGAGTTTAAGGCGGGCGTTCAAAGACGCAAGTTGTTGCATCTCCTACGTCCGAGGCCTACCTCTAGTACGGCAATCAAGAATGCTCCTCGCCAGCTTATTTATACCATGCTCGTATGAAGGATCATCCACAATGACTGACACGGGAAGCCAGCATTGACGTCTGCAGCAAGCACCTTGGCTGGGAGGCACAACGGAAGACGAGACGCTTTGGGTACGTGGATGATGGGTGCTGCGGAAAGCTGAGCCGTTTGCCTTCCCGCGGCACCTATCGCCCCGGCATCCAAAGCTGCGTTGAGTTCCTTCCTTACAATAGCACCCGATGAGTATAGGGCACTTCGTCGGACCGTTCCAACAACCTGCAAGATAGTCGGTGGATCAGTCTGGTAGCGAATTATCAACAGCCTGCAAGCCGCGGTTGAGTCTCGCAGTGGCTCTTCCAGAAGATGATGGTGTCGCTGGCGGGCGGCTCCAGTGCACTCCTTTCCATGCAGGCCAGGTGGCCAGGTTGGATTTTTGGACAAGTTGATGATGTCAACCCTCGTCCCGTCCCTTCGCCAGGCGGCGATCATCAATGCAGCTGCCCGTGAACGATTCGTTTCATGAGACGACGACAAAGCCCGGGACTTTGACCGTTCGTTTGCCTGCCCACAGGCAACGCACCCCAGAGGAGACGACAAACTTACTTGAGGCACTGGCCTGTCTTTTACTGTGGTCCTACCGCCCCCTCCACGGGAAAAAGAAATCTTGGCTACACTGCAGTTGGACCTGGCTCCGTTGAGGGTTCGTCAGTCTCCGCCGCCCCGGCGCTGCAGGGTGGCCAGTGCATCCGTTGACAAGCTGCAGCACGCAGACGGCAGTCAGCAGACGCTTGTCAGGGCCGCAGCTAACAAGCCGGCGGCCCAAGCGGAACTGACGGCGAGCTAAGAAGAAATTGTGCCCTGAGACAGGCCGGTTGAGTCGGGCTCGTTGCGGGCATGGATGCTGAATCAGTCTTGCAGCCCAGCAGTCGGCGCCTTTCTGACTTTGGCCGGAGTTCAGTTTTAGGCCTGACGTGCGCAAATTGTCTCGTTGATATCGTGTTCGGGGGCGATCGTCTGGCGGTCATTACTTTCCCCCGTACGGCTGACCCATGTTTGCCAGGAGGTTGATTGAGGGAAAACTCGGACGGCGCATTTGTTTTGGACTGGCAGATCGCCCCCACCGAAGAGCGACGCAGCGTTGCAAGCAAACAGCCAGGCCCCAGGGCTTGCGGTTGGAGCAGGTATCGCGGAGACTGTCCATCGATCTTGACGACACGCGACCCGAGAGACACGCCTCTAAGCCGATAAACACGAGAAAGTTGGCGCTTAGCGGCTGTCGCGGAACCAGACACACAGCTAAGTTTACGGTCATCCAGGATAGCCATCTGTATATCGGCGTGAAATGCCAAATATGTCGGCAGCCACCAGCCTTTTGGAGGTTTCCACCCGACCCGAACGTTGGCGTCGTATGGGGGCTCCCAGGAATCTGTTTCCCATCTGCGGGAAACCACGTGGAAGAGGTGGGCACAGTGACTCGGACCGCGTGTGAGTGGGCAGTATCCGTTTCCCGTCGCAATCAAGTCCGAGCCGAACGATTTTCATGACTCGGGGCTGGCTGGCGATTCTGAGCCGTTCCGAGAAAAGAGCGCCGGTTGCGTTGGACGTATTGACACGACGACAAACGGATGAAGTCAAATGAGAGATGGCGTGGCCAGGTCCGGAAACGAGGGGGTTTTGGGGGTCGACATGCTTAATGAAACTCAAGAGCTGGAAAGTTTCGACAGACCAGGGCGGGCAGGCGAGAAGAAGGAGTGCCCAAAGCTTCTTGAGCGACGTGAGGGGGACCAAGAATGAGATGAGTTCCGCCTGGTGAGCTTCAAGAACCCTGTCATAGTCCAGGACGTGAATCATGAAATGATCAATTGCGAGTCCGAGTGATTCGTTCAAAAGGCAATCCGAGATGATGCTATGTTTAAAGGTGGCACAGGCAGCGAAGCATGTTCCACGGCAGGCAGGAAGTAGCCTTCAATTGGCCATCCAGCGATGGGAATGTGCCGTCAGTTGAGATCAGAAAACCCATGCAGTCCACGAGGCTGGGTAGTGCCTGACGGCCGGGAATGTGTGCGTTTGCCACGTGCGAAGCATGCCGCGGACGAGGCAGAAGGGAAAGGCGCGAGAGAGGGGAAGGTGAGAAGATGAGGGGAAGCAGCCACTGGCGTGTCGAGATTGACAGAGTGGTATTGAAAGTGGTCTGAGGAGGGCGAGTTGGTCGTATCGATGGGGTGAGAGCGACCGAGGGCCACAAAGAGGCATACGATCTGAGACGAGGCCATGTGTGCGTGTAATTATGAGAGTGTGTGCCATTTCCGGCCAAGTGAAGAGGCCGAGATGCATGATGGACACGAGAATTGCCGGTAGGTGGCTGGTCTCGTCAGATGCCGATCGACAGGTGCAGGCTCAGTGATCGATAATCGTCATTCAATGGCCGTTTTCGAAGAGGTGAAGCGCCATTTGGCTTGCCTCACCTGTCTTGACAAGCCCGCCGCGAGCAGTCAGTATGGCACTAATTAACATTGACGACCGTCCCCGTTACCCTCATGGCTCATGGCTTACCTGCCACCCTACCCTGCCCTGCGCTGCCTGGCTGGCTGGCACAAAAAGTGCGTGTTTTCCCCTGTCGGAGGAGAGCAGAACTGGGACTGATGCGTTGCGGCGTCACAGCGTCGCAGTCAGGGTCTTTTGAGCGTGTTGGAGTGTTGGCCAAGACGAGATCGACAGTGGGCTAAAACGCATTGCGGACTGGTGCTAAGCTGTAACCATCAGTATTCGTACGCCGAAATGACTTACAAGACACAGCAGCGATGGCCACATCATGTTTGAAAGTGAGCGAGACCTGTCTGGCTGCGAATGCGTCTGCCATGCGCGTCCGGCAATGTCAGTGTCATCGGCTTGTCTCCGATATCCGAGGGCATATTAGGTCAGAGTGCGAGATCTGTAGGCAGGCGGGGATACGGCGAAGGGCGGAAGGATTGTCGACGGAGTTGATACTCGGAGTTGAGGCGGGTCAGCCGGAGTTGAATGCATCGTGCATCGTGCATCGTGCATCTGAGCCGAAGCAGGGCTACTTGGCGTGTACTTTGGTAGGCGCTGGATAGCCGCAGTGGGAAGCGGACCAAACTCAATTGATGCAGGTGACACGTGGATTTGTCGATGTGTTCCTGGGCAAGTGTCTGTGGTTCTTGCGAGTGGGTGTGAAGATGAGGAGGCAGGTTAAACGGTGATTGATTGAAGTGGCTCTCGGACCCCGTAGGCGCGTCGAAAGGTGTTGGAGCCGGCGAGGAGACACACAATGCCAGGCGTCGCGGATGGGATGGATGTGACTGGCAGCGAGGTACTCTGCAGAGCACCTGGTGTACTCGGTATGCAGTAGGTACTTTGATCCGAGGTGTACCGCATGGCCCCCTATTGCAGATAGTGTTGAAGGACGTCTAAGCGGGCCTCTGTGAGTTCAGCGTAGCGCATCGTATCTCCGTGATAGCGGCCACAGGCGTAAGCCGGGGCACAGGCACGATAGGGGCTAGGCTCTCGTCTCCCGTCTCCCATCTCCCCCTGTCCGTGGTGACTTGAGCGAGAGGCAGGCCGGAAGGGACGGATGGATCGAAATGTATGTGCGTGTGTCTGTATCGGGCTGTAAGCGACGATGGGTGGATGGTAGGGGGCGGTGATGGCTGGTGGTGGCGGGTGTGTGGACTGTATGAAGCCAAGCGGGCTGACTGACGTGTGGACGTGGACCGATATCAGCAGATAGCGGCATTGGCTTGCAAGAGTACGTAAAGTAGAGTGGGCAGCGGCGGCGAAGGCGGTTGTGCAAGTATTCCTAAATGTGATATCTGGCAAGGCGTGGGTTTTGAGGAGTCGCGCATGTGTTTCTTCAGCTGGTGAGCTGCAGGTCGGACGCATGCGGCCAACAGCGGGAGGCGACAATGGGCGCCGGGGGTCCAGACGCGGTGCAAACTGCAAGGTGCTCACTTAGCATCGGGGGATATGCGACATGGGACAGGGGAGCAGGGCGGAAAAAACAAAGATTGGGAGAAACAGATTGATGGATGGACGACGTGGTGGACTGGTGGTGTGCCAGGGTGAGGGTGATGGATGATGGTTGGATGGGTGGACGGGTGGATGGATGGATGGGAGATGGGAGATGGGAGATGGGAATGGGAAAGGCAGAGGGAAGGAAACATGGCATCCACAGGACTGGGTGTCGGGAACGAAACATCCATGAATGGAAGGCGAGAGGGAGGAAAGAAGCAACTCCCTTCATCAGGAATGGCAACAGCGACACGCGATGTCCATTCTTCCCTTGTTCCTTCCTTTTTTTTTTTTTTTTTTTCTTTCCCCTGCCACGGATTGATTGCTTGCCTGCCTGCCTCGGAAAGGACGGGAGAGTACGTACCCGGCCCCTCCGCAGGTAGGTACGCGTACCACAGGAAATGTCCGGACGGGAAAACAGATTTGACGGTGGATGAGGCCTCGTCCGTCTTAAGACCTTAAGACTAAGACGCAGGAATTTTGTTGGTAGGGCGGCTGGGAATAGGCGCTGCACTAGACATTAGACACAGAGACACGGAGCTCTAGATCTCTACCTTAGATCTCGCGCCGCCTGTCACTGAGTCTTCTCTCAGTGGGTGTGCAGGAAGGGGGGGAGAACCAGGTGGAAGAAAACGGCGGGCATGGATCGGCCCTGAAGATGTGTGTATACTACATGCCTCCGTAGGTACTACTGCATAGGTACCTCAGTATGGGAGTGCTGCCCGGTGGGCGCTGGTCTGGCCCCTGTCCCGGGATCTTTCCAGATCCCTGACCTCTAAATGGCTGCTGTCTGCGTGCCGTCTTTTGCTTAGCGGACAGCCCGTCTCTGCGAAGTACCCGAACATCTGTCTGTGACAATCGCCTGTGTGCAGCGGTTATTAGGCACGATTACTCTGTAGGTGACTGTGACTGCTGTGCTGCTGATGCTGATGCTGATGCTGCTGCTGCAGGTCGCTCTTTCCACATCGCAACCTCCCGGAAAAGGGCCCACACAGGGGAGGAAGTCGCCCACTCAGGCGCACCTTCTCCTGATCTCGTTTGAGATTTGGGCCGCCTTTCCCAGACAGGCACTCACTCCCTTCCTTGCTGCGTGCCTGCCCTCCTTCGTCACCTCCCGCCCTCCGTTCCTGCCTGACTTTTTGCTTAGTGCAAGTGAGTGAGAGGTACCCGAACCGACCGGCCTGAGTACCTACTTTACACCAAGTAGGTACCTACCTTGGGTACCTGAGTAAGGTGATTAACAAATCAACCCCGATGGCCACCGGTTCTCATCTCTGCTAGTCTCTCTTCAGCGTAGCCTTAGCCTCTGCACTGTCTGCAGACGGGGAAAGGGTGAGGTGAGGTGAAGTGTCTGTCACTGGTGCATTGGTGAATGCTGTCCCTGACGCGCTTGCCTTACCTTACGTCTCCGTACCTACCTTACCTTACCTTGCCTTGCTCTGTGCTCTGCCCTGCATTGCACTTGCTGCTCCCCGAGTCGTTCATTCTAACCAGAGTCTCGACTTTCTTCATCTCCATCTCCCTCTCCTCGATTTCTCTCTTCTCCTTTTCTCGGACATCACGCTGTCCTGCTGCCCACCGCATCATCGTGCCCACGACCGTTTTGCACCCGATACGACCCAGTCCCCAGTCCGGACCCATCGATCGTCCCCCCCCGAACTTCAATCTCGCCTGTGCTGCCCTCTCTCACCTCCCATTTCGATTCCACTCTGACCGACACACTCTTCGCCAACAATCCACCCGGCACTCCTCTCAACCACTCAACAACCTCAAAACCCTTCTCCAGTCCCCGTCACTGGTCTCCTCTCGCCTCCGTACCTTACCATCAACTGTAGTGTACGGATACACTCCAGAATACGCAATAACGGCCACACCCCCCGAAGCGATCGAATTTCTCCTCTTCTCGCCCACCCCCGGAGCCCCTACCGACACCTGTCGTTGACTCCCGTTGCCGCTGCCGCTGCCGCCTACCTCACGGTCTACCTACCTACGCTCACGCCGCTCGCCGCTGCAAACCAACCCAACCCGCAGAGCCCGCTCGCTCTCTTCCGTCATCCCAATTGCGCCCTGCACCTGTCTGCCTTGGTCCGACAGTCGTGAAGCAAGCCCCGGGCTGTGGAAACTCGAACCATTCTCTCGTCAACGAACTGGTCCGGACGGCCACTTTGACGAACCTTTTCAAGCAGCAGGGATCCCGCTAAAGTCAAAAATTACGATGCCCACCTCACTCGATTCCTCTCGTCCCATCATGGCACCCTCAGTACGTTCTTCTGTCTCCTGATGTTGCCTTTCGCGCTCTAGCCCTCACCTGCCTTGTCCTCCTCCTTGACGTCCCTCCCGGTGGCTGCTTTGCTGGCTGCAAATCCGTCCATCCCTTCTGCTCCCTGCTGCGCCTCGTCCTCGATCCCTTTTTTTGCCTTTTCGGCTCTTTGACGCCGCACCTCCCGATAGCTCATCCCACACGTGGACCTCCTCCGTTCCTGCTGCCGCTGCGCTGCTACTATCTTAATCCTTACTCCTCCCGTTCGATCCCCCCTTCCTTCCATCCCCCTCTTCTCTATCCTACCCAATACCGCCCAAAATGACCGCCGTTCTGACCGAGACTCCCGTTCCACAGGTGCGAGCCTCTGTGCGATACAGTACCTACAGCATGGCGCCCTCCTTTGCGAACACCGTCCAGACCACCGACTCGGCTCACGCTGAGATCGCCGACATCGCGACCGGCCTCGACCGCATGGAGAACAAGGCTCTCAGCTCCCAAAGAGTCACCCTGAGCGAGGAGAAGACGGCCAACATGAGCAAGCTGGCCCTCGGTGCCAAGTTGGAGCGTGCGCTGGACCGGAGAATGAGCAGTCAGGACGCCGTTATGCGCCCCCGCGGCAAGACCTTGACCGAGAAGACCACTGCTGCATAAGCGACGCTGCGCCATTCGTCACTCAGTCAATTGTGGCAAATTTAAAGAAACGGCCGCCAGAGTAAACGCTCAACACCAACCGAATGTCGACGAGGGACCAGGGCCGATGAATAGCGGCCCACAGGATCAACAGGATGGATGATTATGTTTCCGGCCCTGGTTACCGAGGAACCGAGGCGGGCTAAACCGGCAGATGAACGAACCGGCCTTGCGAAGCTGTCGAGCCGAATATCACCCTACGGACCTGCGAACGGTAGCAAGGGAGGATAATGGGAATGGCGGCTGCGGACATAGCACCCCCTCACGCATGTTTTGATTTGGTCTGTTGGGATATCCAGAGGATGTCGGAGCGAAACGCCATGATGACATCCCACGCATAGTGTTTAAATGGTTTACTACGATGCTCCCCCTGTCCACGTTACATACCTTTTTCTTCTTCATTTCTCGCTGCGAGGCATGGCTACCACATGATGCGACTTGAATCACGGCACGGGGTTTTTCTTCCCTCTTCCTCCGCAGACTTGGGGTTCATAGTCATGGTATTGCTACATGTGGTATACTACTAGAAATGCTAAACGACCATATCTCCCACGTTGGTCGGATGCTCACGACGGCCATGTGACTACCATATGATGTATGTGTCCACGGAAGTGCCCAGCTCCAGCAAGCCTCGGTGCGCATGCAACAGCCCCTCGGCACCGATCTATCAGGATGCGCCCAACTCCCAACCTCTCTGCCCTCGGCCTGACTGTCCTCCGCTGGCATGCTTGTGTCGCACATTTGAAGCCCTCGCGACGTCTAGGTCCTTGATCAATCATAAAGAAAGTTCCTGCTTCAGCACCTCTCCCTCAAGCACTCTCCTTCTTCTCAATCTTGGCCTCAATCTCCTTCAACTGCGCGACCAGCTCGCCCTCCTCGCCCTCGTACTCGAGCGCCTTGCCAACCCACTCCCTCGCCTCCTCGAGGCGGCCCATCTCCATCAGACACCTGCCCCTGCGCCACCAGGCCTTCGCGTTGCCGACCTTCCTCGCCTCGACGCTCGCCTCGGCGTCGACGGAGCCCTCGGCCCACTGCTGCAGCGCCATGTGCGCCTGCGCGCGGTTGGCGTACAGGCTGGCGACCTCCTCGCGGACGAGCTGCGAGGGCTCCCACAGCGGGCGGGTGAGGGCCATCTGCAGGCCGAGGGTGTAGAACTTGACGGCATCGGTGTACTTCTTCTTGTGGAACTCGGCGTTGCCCGAGTCGCGCAGCTTGGAGACGTTGGCGGAGCGTTTGGGGTTGACGGGCATCGGCGGGGGCGGGACGCCGTGCTGGGTGGTGGTGTCGGAGGTGACGAGGGAGCGGTGGAGGGCGTTGAGCTGGGCGAGCTCGGCTTGCAGCGCGCGCGAGGAGGAGGTGGAGGAGATTGCTTTGGACTGGGGGTCTATTTGGAGGGGGAGGAGGTCGAAGTGTGTGAGTTCCGACATGTTGGGCGGTTTTGGTGGTGTGTGTGGTGTATTAAGGTGGGTGAGGTGTCTTTCGTCTTCGGGTATCTTTTTTTGGGTGGTGAAGGCGAAGGCGACCGTGTTCGTGACGGCGTGAGGGTTCGTTTGCTGTTGTGGTGGCGGTGGTGAAGACAAGAAAGAGAGAGGTTGTTTGTTGCGAGACGAGCGAGCGGCCGCCTAGATGGTTAGTTAGTCGGTCGCTTTGCGCAGGACCTCTTTGGGGGAGAGGACACTTCTCCGAACGTTATCCTTATCGGGCTTAGGCGGTAAGTGGGTCACGTGCTGATAGTGGGATTGACCGAGCTCACCGAAGTCGAGCTTCCTCACCTCGATGGCGGCGAAGAAGAGAGACCTTTCCTTCCAGGGTGTGAGACAGCTTTGATCTAATTAGCATTCCGATCGCGTCTATTGTTCCATTGGATTACTCTTCGCGGTCGGCTCATATCTCATTACGGCGCTTCAACGTGCATCCATGAGGTTTGCGCTGTAACAAGTGTACGTCCAGCCAAACTCATCCTTGGCTTGCAGTTTTTGCATTGAGATAGTCGCAACTGCATGTTTTGGAGGCCTCATTATGGGGGGCGAGTCCAAGCGATAATACTCAAATCGTTCTCCCAGCGGCTGCCCATGCCGTCATAACTTCTTTGGACCACCAGGTCGCGAGACCCGAGGTGAGCTGCTAGCAGACTTTGTGAAATCATCACCATGTTGCTTGACCAGCGACTTGAAGTCACTCTATTCAGACCCATCATCACGAACCGTCCATGTTTTTGAAAATAATAACTCCTTCGTTGCTTTGGTGACAGTTGATGCACCGGCCCATCAGAATGCTATCCCGCCATCCAGCCACGTTGAGCGCGATATCGAGTACCTTTTCCCCAGACTAAATATACAAGCAGATCTCCACTCCAATTCTATGCCTCAACCCGAGGATTCAGGTCTCATGTCTCCTTGTAATAAGACTTGTTCAGGCCCTTCTCGACGGCGGCAATTTGCAGCGCCAACGGCAACGAGAACTGGCGGCAGTACATGAAGCTGCCGGTCATGTACCAGAACCCAGGTACGCCTGTTGATCGCCACCACTACACCCAGTCAGCATCAACCCATATTGTTGTCAGATCCTTGACTTACCCCAGACCGCTCCTGCTCCTCGTCCAACTGCCCAAACTTGCGCAGCCTCTTCGACACCTCCGGGCCCATCAGCTTCTCAATGGTCGTCGTCGCCTTTTGGAACCCGGTAGCAAGCACCACCACATCCGCCTCTAGCTTCGTCCCGTCAGCGAGGACCAGGCCATCCTCCACAAACTCCCGCACCCCCTCCTCGCATCTCTTGATCTTGATCCGGCCGTCAATGATCATCTGGTTTGCGCCTTGGTCAATGTAATACTGGCCCCCCTTGATGAGCTGGTAGTCCGCCAGACCGTACCCGTCGTCGCCCTCCTTCAGCGCCAGACCGGCCTTCTTCAACCCGTCGTGGACGACCTTGTCGTGCGCCGCCATCATCTTGGTCAGCCCGATGCTCATCTTCCGGATGACCGCCAGCGGGATCGCGTTGCCGACGATGTCGGCTTCCTCCGTGCTGAGGCCGGGGATCTCCCACAGCGCAAGCATGAAGTTCTCCCAGGACTCGCGGGAGATGGAGTAGATGGCCCGGCGCTGCATCATAGTCACCTCCTTGGCGCCGTGTGCAACAAAGTCTGCGGAAATGTCGTGACCGCTGGTGGCGGAGCCGATCACCACGACCTTTTTGTTGCCCACATCCGGAATGTCGGCGGCGGATCTGTGGTGTTTGGAGTGGTAGATCTGCCCCTTAAAAGACTCTTGGCCCTTGAACTCGGGCACGATCGGTTCATCTCCAAAGACGCCGGTGGCTAGGACGACGTGCTTCGCGGAGAGCGTGCGTGTTCCCTCTGGGGTCGTGACTTGGACAGTGTACTTTTTGGCAGCTTCATCGTAGATGACCTTTGTCACGTCGGAGTCGTACTGGATGTCGAGACCCATCAGCTGGCCGTAGTGCTCCATGAACTCTGCCACCTTGTCTCCGGTAAGGAATCTGGGCCACGTCTCGGGGATCTTCATGTAGGCCCAGTGATCCGTGTAAGTCGGCGTGTGGAGCGTGACGCTCTGATACCTCTTCCGCCAGGAGTCTCCGAGGCGAGAGCTCCTCTCCAGGAGACGGGTCTTGATGCCCATGTGCTGAAGCCGCGCGCCGAGCATCAGTCCAGCTTGCGCTACCATGGTGTCAGTCACTGAAGTCGCCAGAGCTCATGGCAACTCACCTGCGCCAACGATCAACACCTGCAGCTCGTCTCCGTCCGTCCCATTCGTCCCATTAGAGGCTAACGCAGGCGGCACGCACACAGTCCTCTGCTTGTCCAACTCCCTCTGATGATCCAGCCTCTCGAGCTGCGTGAACACGGTCCAGGCCTTCCACTCGCCCACGCCCACATTCATCAGCTTCAGCAACCCCTTCCCTTCTCCATGAGGCGTCCGGAACGTGAACCCAGACTGGATCCAGATCTGCCCGCCAAAGTCGACGAGCAAAGGCTGCAGGCCCCCAAACTTGTTCGGCTCAAGCTGCGAGAGGCCGTGTTCTGCGGAAGAAAGGTACGCTGCGATGGCCGCCTGGCCCTGTTTGCATGAAAAGTCCCATGACAGCGCGACGATGTCTCTCCACCAGCAGTTCTCGATGAAGAGGTCGGAGAGGGTGAAGTTCTTCTCGGCGAAGCGCTGCGAGAGGGATGTCAGCCAGGACGTCGTTATTTGCACGGCGTCGACGGATTCTTTGGTGACGCCCGGTTGGAGCTGGAGGTCCGGTAGCTCGGGGAGTTTCGTGCCGTCCATGATGTCGGCGATCTAAAAGATGCAAGGGGGACGGGAAGAGGCGCTGAAGAATGACACCGATCGTGCGGTCGAGGAGGCGGGCGCAGCATGACTTACATGGGATTTCCGCGCGGGATGTACATAAACCAGCGCGATAGCGTCCGATAGCTTAAACGGGCCAATGCCGGGTTTCTCGTCCGCCGGACGGATGGTTCCCGGGGGCGCGCGTTGAAGGCTTTTAAGGTTGATGCAACGTTGTGCCATGGGATAATCTTATCTGATCATCCCCCACCGATGATCGCGGGAGCAGACCAATTGGACAAGGGAGGAGGATGGCGATGGAGAGCATGGCCGGTGGAATGCGGTGGTAAGCGGCCGAATTATGTAAGAGATGGACGTGGTATTTGGGATCGGAGGGTCTTGGCGAGGGGATGGTGGTGTCTGCCCTTCATCCTGCCTTTGCGACGTGAGGAATGAGTGTAGTCTGTGGCATGTTGTCGTGTTGTTCCCATGTGTGCTGGTTTCATCAACCGTTAGATGCACAATGTAGAAGGAGATGAAATGATTCAGGCAGGCTTGGAAAAGGGAGCACGGTTATATTCTCGGGCGTTCTTTCCTCGACGACACATCACGTTGTCGCATACCGAGTCAGTTCAATCTAAGAAGCTTTTCCATACGAACCCGGAATCGTTGAGAGAACTAACAGGACTTCTCCAGCCGTTTGATAAGATGCCTTGAAGTTAAATCAAGAGAGGGGGAAATTTCAGTCCACCAGGCAACGTGGACACTACAGATTATTCCCCTAGAAGCCCGGATCACACTCGACTTGGATTTGAGCTTGTAGCAGACATTACTGATTTCCATACGTATGTCGAATAAGCCGCATCCAGCTTCTGCCTATCCACTATCATGCTGGGTACATTCATTTTCCTTATTTGGCCCAGGTGTAATGTTTCCATGGCGCTTGTGCCATGAATTCCATTGCTTGATCCAATCAAATCCTGGTTCTCGTTCAGCCAGATGCCTGATTTCGTCCCTTAATTTCACTCAGCATGGAAAAATGGCGAAGACATAATCATGATAGTAAGAACGTTTACGCAATCGGTTATAGAGGGTAGAAATGTACGAGTCCCGAGGACTTCAACAAACGGAGGCTGCCTTGAGTTTTAGATGGCTGCATCGGATTGCTTGAAGCCTGCTTAAGCTGCTAGGCTGCGTGGCTGCCTCCAACATATATCTGGGTCTCAAATCCTAACTCAATGCATAACAGTTTGTACCAAAACCTCAACTATTGAAATACGAAGACCTGCTTCTCTTCAACCGCTCTCTTCAAAGTGTGTGGCACGTATTTCCTTTCTCTAAGCTCGCAATCGAAGTATAGCAGCTATTTGCGTTGAACCGCTCGAGAAAAATGAGATGCAGAACTCCTCTTCAAACACGTCACTACAGCGCAAACCTCTCAGCAGGCAATCTTTCGCTTCCAATGGCGACAACCCCCCTTCAGCGAGATCACTTCTTGCGGAGGATGATTCTGGCCAGGCATACCTTTCTGGCCGTCCTGTCGAGCAGGAGACCAATGACATATCAGGAGTGCAGCAGAGCAACACCTATTTCAAGTACAAGCCTGTGTCCACCGAGGACAACGCTGCCTCTGAAGTCAAGGGGCCACGACGCCGTGTGAGAATAGCGTCTCTGCCAACCGATTGCGCAGCAGTGCTACTTTCAACGGCAATGATCCTATTCGTCTCTTTGGTTTGGGATCTAGATGGCTCTAGGGTCATCAACGACTCGTATGACTCCTGGAGAAATGCTATCACCGTTGTGAGTATCTAGTATTGATGAATACCATGAAGCTACAGCTAAAGTTTACTCGGTTCAGCTTGCAACTTTCTTCCCCATCCTTTTCGCCTCGGTCGTCGGTCGACTGATGACAGAAGCCACCCGGTGGAATCTAGGGAAGGGTTCCACGATTGGCTGCCTCGAACAGCTCATGGGCAGCCAAACAGTTGGCGGATCTGTCCTTATGGTACTGAGGCTACGTTCTCTCAGCGTACTATGACCGCTGCTACTCATGCTTTGGTCGTTTTCCCCGCTGGGAGCACAATCATTATTGCGCATGACGAAGTTGCAATTCAGCTATCGCGAGATAGAGACAACCGCAACCTTCTTCGACACCAGCACCAAGAGCCAAACCGCCGACTGGTTCAGAAGTACTCTTGGTAGTGCGTCACGTCTAACTGCCATTGCTAAGCTAGCTGTCCTGAAATCACTATATACAACGATTGTTACTGCGCCCGAGAAAATAAAAAACGACACAATGGACATATGGGGGGATGTAAAAATACCACGTCTGAAAGACATGAAAGGACATGAATGGCAGGATACATCATCACAAAATGCCACTGCGCAATACACCTCCCTGGTAGGAGTGCCTGTCAACCATGCTGGCGAGGGCAACACATCATTTCACATCGAATCAACTTACGTACAACTCGAATGTATAAACGCTACATACTACT
Organism: Colletotrichum viniferum; assembly: GCA_020226115.1. NCBI lineage: Eukaryota > Fungi > Ascomycota > Sordariomycetes > Glomerellales > Glomerellaceae > Colletotrichum > Colletotrichum viniferum. The sequence continues at coordinate 134,999 of JAGFBE010000032.1, read as the reverse complement.
TAACTAGGACAGGTGCAAGAAAAGGACCAAGGGTGCCCGTAGAGAGCAAAGATTTACTTCGCACCTCTAATTTCGACCTGGACGATGATCTATACAACCTCTCAAATGGCACATGGCATGGATACAACACCAGCTTTAGCACAAGTTGGGGCCTAGCGCTTGATCGTTTCGTTGATCCTATCTGGCTAGGAGACAATAGGAGACAATGGTACGCAAATGTTAGCCAGCTACCGAGACTTCCTGTTAGGCCGCAAGGATGAAATGGACCGGTCTATCCTTTTCCTCAAAGAGTTGGACGTGGAGGCGGGCCCTACTTCGCTCCTTCTCACGGCAAAATGCCAATCTGGCTACACCCCAGCTGAAGGTTATTTTCATTCATACTGCGCAGTCAAACAAAGATATGTCGAGTCTATCATTCGTTGCTCGGGTGTTATCTCCGAGAAGAAATGCGCCGTCGTCCAACAAAGACTTTCACAAAAACCGCACCCATCTGAAAATAATATCCCAACTATCATTCCCAGTAGTCTTCTGGGCTATCATCAAGGGAATGCGAGATAACAAATACGTCACGCATCAATCCGAGTCATCTCTTTACTACATCAAAGACCCATCACTCAAGAGCCAACTGGACAAAGATGTACATTTTCTCCAAAATGTTACTAAAGAAGATGTAAGTATTCGTTTGACGCAGTTGATCAACTCGTTGCTTCAACTCAGTCAATTATACCTCAACATCACAACTGCAGGCGAAGTGGGTGGAAAGTTTGAACCTAATATCACAGTTCCAGCTTATGACACACAAGAATTTCTCATCGTTCATGTGTCTAGGGGCTGGGCAGTGTTATCTTTAGCCTCTAATCTTGTTCTCCTTGCAGCCAGCATCGTTGGGATTGTCTTCAAACATATGGCACGGGGGCCAGAGGCCTTAGGCCACGTCTCAACAGCATTACGAGACTCACGGCATGTAGAGCTTGATTCAGATTCAGGATGGATGGACAGCATTGATTTGTCGCGAAGAATGAGGAATGAGCGAATTCGACTGGGAGTGGTTGCTGTTGGGAATGATAAACTACCTGTCTTGGGTATTGGGCGCGAAAAGGACGTAGACAAGTTATAGTATCTTGCAGATTTCTCAATTAGACATCTCCTACTGTTTATCACCTACGAACTGTGTGTGCGTGTGAGCCTGTGATCTGGAGGCCTTCTATTTCTTTTGGGAGTCTTCCTATCTGGGCGGAGGCGGATAACTGCCCTGCTATTCCTGTCGTCACTGTTCTATCCCTCTTCCTATCCCTATCGTTGTTGTTGTTGTTGTTGTCGTCGTCGTCGTCCCTGTCATCATTTACACCCGCTACCCACCCGGATGGCTAGGAATATTAGCTAGTATAGCAAACTCTCTTTCAGATTTGCGGAAGCACCACGCAAGAAAGCCATCAACGCGCGGGGTGTAATCTTAGGGCAGTCGACATGGTCTGGAAGAAGAGCTGGAGCCGAGACCGGCCGCGTATTTAAACCTCATAGAGACCATTAGGATCTGTAGTCATTGGTATGGCGGTAAGGGTGAGGCTGTGGCTTGAGAGTAGACGAATAGAGCTAGAACAAGCAGCGGGTGAGAGTGACTACGTTGCAGGAGTATCGCAAGGGAGTTGGAGAAATTGCAGTGCAAGAGCAGATGCCCTTAAGATATTCTGAGGAAAGTAGCCCGATGCATCACAAAAGACTGTGAGTGAATTGGATTTTGGTGGCTGAGCCTAGAAGAAAGCGGCCAGGTACCATCTTGGATCTGCACATCTTCACAGACCGGCAACAGTAACGGCAAGATGAGAGGCCTCAGGTCAATCCAACGGGATGCTGCGGACTGTATACTGCAAGCGGTGCATCGATTTCCATGGGATATCGGATGATAAAGGCGCCTGCGCATTCGTGCTGGTGGGTGCGGACGGACTTGGAACATGTGAAAAGAGAAGGGCACATGTTGTTGAAGCACTGAGCGCCAACATTTGACGATACCCTGAACAAGTCTAAAGTTGAGCTCCGCGGGGACTTGTGTGGCGATGCCGTCGACGTGTGAATCTTCATCGTTATCTCGATTCAGAGATGCGGGACGAGGGCTTGAGAAAGGGCCGACCGAAAGAAGTACTTCCTCACAAACGCCAAGGCGTACACAGAAATCAAGTTCGTGTTCATTCATACTCAAGCTACCTCGGGCTGAAACTCATCAACCACCCAAGGCCAGCAACCTCTTTCCTGGGCATATCTTGGACAATCTCCAAACCAAACGCCGAGACCATTCTCTTCGGGCTAAAAGTCGGATAGGCATGGAAGTCATCTTGCACCGTCGAAGCGGAGCCTCGACAGCAAAGACACCAAGAAAGATCTACAAGCCTTCTAGCCCAAAACCCAGGCGCGCCGAGAAGCTCACCGCATCCGCCAAGGACTTTGTGAAATGCCTCAAGATGAATTCCACCCAAAGGGTTTAAAGAATTCGTCTGCCCCTTTCTGTCGCCAAGACATGTCCAGTTCACCAAGGACGAGGCAGTGCCGGCGACATAGGGAAAGTCGCCCAGGTGCCAAGGCCGCTTACCGAGATTAGCAGCCGCGTCACAGCCGCCAAGACATGACACATTGAACGCCACGAGATGGGAATCACTTGAGAAATTGGGACACAAAGGATGAACAAAGAGAAAAAGGGTTCTATTCATCGCACAAAAGACACCTAGAAAACAATACAAGCCTCTTTTCGCGAGGCCAGAGTCATGAAGCAGAGTATAGCTGCTGCCAGCGAGGTCCCAACGCCATGTGATGATGACAATACACAAAAGAGCCTCTCATGCCATAATAAAAATGAGTAATCCTGTCGAGCCGTGACTGTATTATACCAGGGCTGGCAACTGATGCCGCCCTGCTTGGATATCTTACACGCTCGCATGATAGTACGTCGCCCACATCTCCTCGGGCGCCCGGGGTTGGTCCTCCTCAAATCATAAAGTAGTTGGCATCGCTTACAGAGCGACCATGGCGGCACCAACACCGACGGCGGCGACGAGGTAGGTGCCGACGGCAACGGAGCCGAAGGTGAAGAGGGGCTGGTAGACGTTGCCGGGGGCAGCGTTGCCAGAGGCGCTGGAGCTGGGGTTGGCGGTGGAGTCGACGGGGGAGGTGGCGGTGGCAGCAGCAGAGTTCTGGGCCTCGGCGGAGGCGAGGGCAGTCTTGCAGGTGTCGTTGGTGGAAGAGGGGGTGACGACCTGGGCCTGGCCGTCGAAGTCGCAGGCGGTGCTGGCCTTCTTCTGGTTCTTGTAGTAGGAGTCGAGGACGAAGGCAAGCTTCTGCTCGGCGTTGCACATGCTGTAGGCACCGTAGACACCGGTGGTGGTGTTGGCGGAGATACCAGAGCAGGCGGAGGCGTCGGCACCGCAGATGAAGCCGAACATCTCACCGATGGCGGAAGCCTTCAGGCCGGACTTGGGAGTGCAAGAAAGGCTGGAAACCATGCAAGAGCAGAGGTCCTTGTTGGGGGTGGGGGGAAGGGCCTTGCCGTTGACCTCCCAGGTAGAGCTGACAGGGGGGCACTCGGCAGGCTCGTTGGTGGGGGAGTAGGAGTCCATCTGGACGGCGGCGGGGGTAGCAGCCAGGACGCGGGAAGCAAGAGCGTCGTAGTTCTTCATGGTGGTGGCCTTGCCGTTGGAAACCTTGACGAGACCGTAGTCGTTGGCCTCCTGGTGGAACATGTAGACGATACCGCCGGAGAAGACCTCGGTCATCTCAGTGTCGTACAGAGCAGTGGTCTCCTGGAAGATACGGCCCTCGGCACCGTCGGGGATGTTGCAGCCGTACTCGGCGAAGAAGACGGGGACGGAGTAGTTCTTGAAGAACTGAACCTGGGTCTCGTAGCCAGAGCCAGCCATGGTGTTCTTACCGCACCAGGAGTAGATGTTGTAGCCCCAGAAGTCGATGGCGGTGTCCTGGTCGCCGCAGTTGAAGTAGTGGGCAGAGTTGTCGCGAATATCAGCGTCATCGTTGGCAGCGTAGCCGACGCCCATCCAGCGGTAGCCCTTGTCCTTGATGTACTTCTTGGAGTCGCGGACGGCGGCCTTGACGAAGGCGGAGGCCTCGGTGTTGGTCTTGTTGTTGGAGACCTCGTTACCGGCGAAGAAGCCGATGGTGTTGTCGTACTTGGCGAGCTCGTCGATGACGGCGGTGTAGCGGGTGTACAGGTCAGTGTTCCACTGGGCGTCGTCACGGTTGATGGAGGTCTTGGGCTCTCCCAAGTCGGAGACGACGTAGATGCCAGCATCGGAGAGGAGCTTCATGCAGGCGGAGTGGTCCGCGGTAGGGTCAATGGCGTAGGTACGGATGGTGTTGGTGCCAGCCTTGGCCAGGATGGGGACGTCGCGCTTGCAGGCGGTCTCGTCGGCGAGGGGGTCCTTGAATTCGCCAGTCTTGGACTCACCACCGGCGGCGGCGGTGTCCTGCTGGTAGGCGATACCCTTGATGTAGAACTGGGTGCCGTTCTCGTAGAAGAACTTGGTGCCCTGGGAGGTGGATTAGCTGGCTGCGACTGGAGAGAAAAAAAAAAAAAAAGGATTCGTGGGTATCGGCGTACCTTCATGACGATGGGGTCGAGAGCAGCGGCGTTGCTGGCGAGCAACAGGGCCGCGGAAACGGCAGCAGCGACTTTGCCCATTGTGACGGATTGGTTTTTGGGTTGGTTTGGTGAAGCGGTGGAAGTTCGGTGGTCGGGATCGATGTGGGAAGATGTCGTCGGTCGGGTGGATGACGTCGGAGACCTAAATCAAATCGGAGACTGGAGAATTCCTTGGGCGCGACAGAAAGGGTGGTAAAATAACGAGTTCTGGTAATGAGTGTGTGAAGTCGAGTGTTGGGTTGGATTGGTGATGAAATTAAAAGAATAGGGTTCAGAGACACAACATTCGGCAAGATGAATCAAGCGCAATGAATATTTTCTCTTCTCTCCTAGAAAGAATAGTTCCCCTAAAAAAAAAATTCAAATAGCGATTGTTGAGGGAGTGACGGTTTAGAGGAAACACACGGGGGAGGGAAAAGGAGAAGTAGCAGGAGGAAGGAAGGAGGCGATGTGAAGGGAGGGAGCGACGGTAGAAAAGCAGTTGGAAACGGGCCCTGGAATGGAATATCTTGGCGAAGCGGGTCCTGCGCCCATCCGTATCCTCGTACCGTTTCCCTCCCCCTGGTCAAGCAGCAGGAAAAGCAGGCTAGACCACCAAGCCCTCTGCCCTCTGCCAGAGACTGCAAGTGCAGGCTGCAGGGTTGCGGCAGGGAAGGCGCCAGGAACACGGACAGGGGTGTGGAGGCCAGGGGCGCCTTCCTTCCTGGTTGGGGCCACTTTGGGACTAGCTTCTTCCTTGCAGGTAAGCTTGAAGGTTCTTTCCTCGTCAAGGAAGGAAGGACAGTGTGAGTGATGAGTCTGCATCCTTCCCCTTCTTCATCCCATTCCTCACCTCATCCCACTCCAATTACTTCTTACTTCTTACCTAAGCGAAGGTGCTAAAGACTTCTTACCTAAGCGAAGGTACTAAAGGTAAGGTAGGAAGGAACCCGTATTCAAACGGTCGTCGCACGTTTCGAGGAGGCGCAGCTGTTTAGTCTGTCTAGTTCACTGCTTCAGCCCTTCTCTAGAAACCGCATCGCATCACACACCAGCCAGCCCCCCAGGAACCGCCCAGGCCAGGTTCATCTCGTTTCAAGCCTGTGAGAGCGTGAGAGCCTCCTGCCTGCCACAGTCCCTCACAGTGCGTCACGGTGTACAAACGGTCAGCAATGACGGATGACATACGGATAACGGACGACATACCGCTCTATCTGGCTGCCACACCATTTGCGACGGGCAATGCTAACGAGCCATCATTTCCTCTTCCCTTCCACCACCATCAACACCCACCACCATGCCATGACCGCTCTCTGCTCTCTGCTCTCTGCTCTCCCCCCCAAGGCCGTTAGTCAAAATGGCGAGAAATAGGGGCAATCTCCACACAGGTGAGCTTCGGCCTGGAGTAGCGGCTGACTTTCCCAGACCGGGACCTACGGACGCCGGCCCCCCTACCACCCACCACCACCCCATCCACCCATCCACCCATCATCGCGCCCATCCACCCATCATCGCTGATTCGCACATCCCTCCGGTCAATGATGCAGGCATCGAGTACCGCCCGTCACGGTCCAACGGTAAATCATCGCCAATAGTCCTCTGTATCACTTCCGCCGCCTGCCTTCGCCATACCTGAGTAGCACTCGACAAGCTACCGCAGCATTGCCGCCAAGCACCGACTCGCCATCGACAGATCCAAACATCTACCGTCTATCCGTACCTACCTTGCTCAATTGGCGTCAAGACCGCCAAGAGATCAATCCGCTCAAGCATTGGCATTTCTTGTCGAATGGGAAATCAGTCGCCGACGGCACTCCTGGCAATCGTTATTACAATCAACATACGGGCCATCGGATATTGCTCCACATCAGTCCGCCTTCCCCGTGTCCCCTAACTCCCCCGGGGGGCACAGTGCTTGCGAGATTCACAGAGGGGGCCGTTGGCGCCAAATTCCAATCTCGGTCCGGTCCACAGGCACTCCACTGTCACGGACGTCCACCTCCAATCATGCCACACGTCCAACTGCCACCCATCGTCCATCGCTCCATCGTCCATCGCGCATCCATCCATCAAACATCGAACCAACCGGTCCGATGTCTTGCGCTACGCTACCTATGTCCGTACTTGGTGTAAGTGGTTAGGTAGTGACTTGCTATCTCGTTCTTCTATGACGACGCACGCTAACTGTGCCAAGCTGCATAGCCCTACTGCACTGCACACTCGTCCTTCGTATTTTAGACTTTGGCTTGAGTTTGGGAAAAGTTCAGCGCAATCATATGAGACCAGACGACGCAAGTCGGGCAGAATGACGATTATCCATGCAGCAACACATGGACCCGGGCCACCCGAGTCAGAAACGTACAGTGCGCAGTAGGAATGAAATACCATCAAAAATAGTGACGGCGGCGGGAGTCAATTAACTCTCTTTTCTTGGGGCCACCTTAAGTTAATTTACGCGCTTTAGCCCAAACAAGACGTCCCAGTGGAGCCGAAATTGGCCCAGCACACCCGATTCGACTGCCACCTACTATGCAGTAGGCCTGGCACGACCGTGACTGTGAATCGATAATTGTGGTCTTTCAGTGGACCGACCGACACTTGATCATCTGCCATGCAGCACCATCATCCAACAATCCTGCTCCAGTCGACATGTTCATCATTGCTTGTTTTTCTTGTTGTTTCTAAATCCATCCTCCTCTGTCTCTGTCCCTTCTTCTTCACAGGTCAACTATGTAATCGCGTCTCCAAAATAAATCCTTCGCACATCCCCATCTCTGGCATTGCTTATCAAACTTCCGGCAGTGCCTGTGCTGTGCCCCGTTGATGTTCATCCCAGCCCGCCAAAACTCTGAAGCGAAAAAGTCTCGCGTTTGTCCCTACTCCGTCGCCCCTGATTGCCCGGGTTGACGCTGTTATTATTGGCAAACCCGCGGTTTCGCCCCTCCGTAACCGCGTTTCAATCAATCCAAATCGTCGACAACAACCACAGCTGAGCATTGCCATCGCCTTCAGTCTTTCCGCTCCTCATCCCACCCGTCCCGCTGAACCTCCCTCGAACCAAACGCTCCTCCCGCGGCCTCCTCGCGGCGGAATCCCCGGTCGCCGCCTCGCCTCACCCGACGTCTCGTTCCATGCCCGACAAGCACCAGCCCCTGGGTCTCCCCCCGTAGTCCGTGTCAAGTTGATGGGGTCGCGCTCAGTCGCTCGCTGATCGAGATTTTTTGGTCGTTGCCCACAGTGTGCTGTGCTGGCTGTCTGGTGCCCGACGTCATCGGTGGACGCTCCGGAGCGTCTTGTCAATCTTCATCTCCCGCCGCCGTCATTCGTGTCGTCGCACCGTCCGTCTATCGTATCGTATCGTTCGCGATCGTCAAAGAAGGGGGGGAGGGATGTCCCAAAAAACAAGAAAACCAAAAATGCTTGATTCCACTCAGCCCTTTTTTTTTTTTCGTGTATCTCGTCTCGGCGAATTAATCTGCGCATGCGACCCCCGTAGCTCCCGAAAAGTAGGCTGTAGAAAAAGCGGCGCGCAAAGATCAATCACCATTTGCCGGTGATCTTGAAGTAGGCCTTGCCCACGCCGTAGCAGACGCCGTCCCAGACCTCGTACGTCTCGCGCCAGACTGTCCTGAGCGGGTTGCGCCCCGAGCGTCCGTGTCGGTATGTCTGACTGACGGTCGTCATTGTGTTTTGTGTGTTATTTACCGTTTGTTGGTGGTGGTTGTGATGGTTTCTTGATGGTTTGTGGCTTTGGTTTGCTTCGTTCTGATGAGATCTCTGCCTCTAGGTCTTGATGACTTCTTCAACGGTCTTTCCCTTTGATTTATATATGTCTAGGCATCATCAAACGTTGTCAGCCTGCCTACTCTCAACAGTCACACACACGCACATCTGCCCGCCGCATCGCCGCCCCGGCCGCAGCACGGCAGTCAAGTCACGAGCCACCTCACCTCCCGCTCCCGCGCCGCAGCCACACAGGCACCCGACAAAGCACACTGCAGCCAAAAACTCCGCCGGCCCTTACGGATACCCGCCTGACAGCGGGTTCCACTGTAGCGCGAACAGGCAAACCACACGCACCCGCCCGGCGGTGCACCACACCACATGCCCGCAAGTCAAGTGGCTGAAGGCCCTCGCCGGTCTCTGTCATTCGTTCGTCAGGAGGTAGGCGTAGATTCGAACTTCCATTTCTACTTCTACTTCCCCGCGTCTGCGGCCAGTGTGTGTGGTACAGCCCGACTTCAAAGTGCGCGATTAGGCAGGATGGGCAGCGGGCTTCTTGGTGAGGCGTCCGCTGCTTGCTTGAATGTCGCTCAAGCCTGGGGATTGGCGGATGAGAGGGCCAGTCGTTTTTTGGAGGATTCGCATGCAATGTGCTTTTGAAGATGTGTCCCCCTCTCGGTGAGGTTGGCGATCGTGGTTTGATGTCTGAGGCATGTTTGCTACATGTCAGCTCCCGTGATGCCACAGGCCTCGAAACCTTTTTCTTCACTTTGAATCGTAAATTTAAAGACTGAGGATGCTGATCTGTATGAGTTTGACAACGTGACTGCCGCCTGCAGTGTGAGTGTCGCCTGCCTAGGTTGACCGCGTCTGCGCAGAGGGTCTTGAGCGGGCTTGTCTCACCGAACATCACCAGACGGGTGCGAACCTCATTCGCCACATCTACTTTAGACATCACGCATGTTTGGGAATTAGAGCAAGCAAGCGAGTGGTGTTGACGGGAAGCTATCTAAAATGTGTGACTCGACGGATGATTTGTTTTTCTCCCAGTTGCCACACATCCCCTAACCATGTGCAGCCAAATCCTTCAATATCCTCGACATCTGTCCCTTGAACCGTAGCAAGTATGTAAGTAGAAATTGTGGCACAGCCCCTTCGTTTCGAATCACCGGTGTAGGTCCCGTGTAGTTCATTGGAAGTAGACTGGAGACCGCGACTCCTGACTTTGGTCGTATGGCGTGTGGTATCTCAGCAAACATTCTTCCGCAATGTCGTCATATTGCATCGCGTCGTGGGCAAGTGTAAGTGTATTCTTCCTGTTGAGCAAAAGTCAGCCTTGCCGTAGATGCCTTACGAGGTCTTGCGGTGTGACTGACTGTTTTTCGGCAAATAACGCGGATCAGTCACTATCCGCGCGATATTCAACGAGGAAATGAGCGAAAATCGTTGTGACTTCGGGGATCTAGTCAACGCGCAGGCGCTTTGTGCCTGTTCCTCCATGTCAGCGATGTGTCTAGTAAGTAACATGTCGGATCAACGTACCTCTGGGGCTGACATCGGTCACCTGGATGGTGAACTTGGTGTCACCCGCGGTGATGGCAATCTCAACGGGCTGCTTGCCGGTGTCATGGTGGACTGCATTCTGTGCCTGGTTGTCGGCAGGAGCGCTGTCATAGATAGTGACGATGGGCGACATAGCCATCTTGCGTTTGGGTTTCCTGATAGTCTTGGGCTTGGTCGGGGTCTCGGGAGGAGTGGCAGGCGCCTCCAAGGCAACAGGGCTGTTCTGCTTGGAAGCCTTCTTGCTCTCCCGGTTCATGAGGAACAACTTGTGGCGGTCCTCGAACTGCTCAGTGGTGACATAGTCGCAGTTGGGGGAGCCGCTCGAGTGCTCATCAAACGGGTCGTCCTTCCGCTTCCATTGCCACGCTTGCATCTTGCACGAGAAGCAGGTGACACTATCGGGCGTCTGCGTCTCGTTGCCAGTGAAGTAGAATCCGGCACCGGCCATATCCTCAGGGCGGAGGGTGTTGACGGGCCACTTCATGCCCTCGCCGTCGCCAGACTCGGAGCCCGTGGCGTGGAAGGTGAACAGGCGCTCGAAATAGGCATCCATTGTGCAGGTTGTACGAAATGTAAGGAGCGTGAAGAAGGAATGAATGGAGAATGAGGTAGGAAGTTGGTCAGAAAGGAATGACTGCTTGTGCAAAAGGAGAGTCTGCTTGAAGCTATCGTGGTTGTTGGAGCGAAAGGTCGAAGAGAGCGAGAGGGTTGGGGCAAGAAGAGAAATAGTTGTGGAGCGAGAGTTGGAGGGGCAGGGGCAAGAGCAAACTTTTGCTGTTTTTTCAAATCACTTCGAGTATCGAAGAGAAGGAGCAACCTAGGTTGTGAAATAATGTCGAGATGTGCGCTTTCCCGGTTTGCTGGAAAAGACCTCTGGGGCCTAGCAGAGGAAGATGGGACGAAATTCTGGCAAAAGCAAGCTTCAAGACCGGTAATAAGTACCATGGGTTACCACCTGGTGGATGTCTTGAGATTCAAAGAACATGTTGATAGATCTTTCACCTGTTACAAGAATCGTTCTCACTCCCCTGATGCTCATATTGTAAGCTTGTATTTGACGTGAATTCCACAGTTCTGCAATCCAGTACAGATGCTGAAGATCGGAAACCTTGCTGATTGATTTCAGCAATGGCGAGTCGCTATGAATATCACAGAAAAAACGACTGGAAAAGAGGAAAGTGTAATCCATGTTCCATCACAACGACGCCCCGAGAAGATCCCCCACTACTGCAATGGTGTCTTTCTTCTCCTTAACCCAATACTGGATCGAAGCCAACCCCGTCACAATCACCATGTCCACATCGATACTCTGTGGCGGCACGTACACCTCAAAAGTCGGGCTCGTTCCGTTCCCGTCAGGCTTCCTCTTCCACCTCGCCAACAGCCTCCCATTCGCATCCTCCATGAAAATTGTCCCTGTGGAGCCCGTCCAACTCGACAGCCTCCAGCTGTACCGCACGCCCATGTAATCAAAATCGTGCCCCATCCCTAGATCGTTTCCTTTCATTTTGAACGGCATACCGCGGAAGACAATATCGATCTTGGAAGAGAGCGAATGCCGCTGCGCTGTGCCAAGAGCCTGATCCGACATTTGCTGCGCGCGAGGATCGGCATGGATGACAGCGATGGACTTCTCGTCGTTGTTGTGCAGGATGTAGAATGGTGTCGCGAAGCCAGTGACCGGATCGATGCGGTCGATCGTCGTTTGGGCGCCGCCGAAGCGTTTGTTGATGCGGAGGACTTCGCATGGGGGCCCCGTTGGCTGAGGCTCGTCGCTCTTTTGCAAAAATGGCATGATGCTGGTCGCGTTTGCTGCTTATTTGGTACAAAGACTGATGGTAATTTAGTGAATTGGTGGTGAGTCGTGTGTTGCAAATAGAGAAACTGTGATGGAGGGGCTCGGCAATATTTTATCTTCAACCTGGAAGCCACCGATGTCAGCATACCTGCTGGATAAAAGCTCTATCGGTATTATTCAGGGTGAGACATCCTGCTTGGCGTCCGCAGCTGCCGCTGATAGACACAGCCAGCGCTGCTTAGCCATGCTCGAATGCTGACATTCACTAGGGTTGGTAATCTGTAGGGCTGATGACGTGAACTGAAGCGGAGTTTGGCCATCAATAACATGGAGTTTTTCTGTCGACGAGTTGGAACATGCCTGGCAGCTGAAGACTTGGCATGCGTAACTTGACCTCTGTTTGAAGGCTACCTAGACGGTTCAGTGGCTGAAGAGCCTCGGACTTGTGCTGATTGGACAATGCCACAGTTCAGAGGCTAGGATTTATGTGGCTATGGAAAGGGCTTGTTGCCTTTTTGAGATAATGGAGTGCAAGCTGACATCTTAGCGCGACGATCTGGCGAATTGACAGCAACGACTTGCTACTTCCTAAAACGGAAAAAAGTCGATTTCACGCTGTAATCAAACCTGATGTTACTGAAGACTTGACGCAGAATAGGTTGTCTTCTCGTGAGCAGCCAAAATCTAGGCTTCGTTGACGAACAAGACAATGGAAGGATCTTCTTAGGCAATCATTCACGAAACCACAGCCGCAGCCGACATTTCGTCTGTCGGAAACTGGCTATGTCCCTTATCTACACGTATGGCTCTACTTCTAAAACACGATTCTTAGACTTGGTGAATTTGGTCCAAAGTCATGCTTCACAGAACCTCTAAAATCTTGTACATGCCCCGTAGCTGAAGACGGTCTTGATGTTAGACATGCAATGGCCCACTGAGTGAAGTTGCGCCGCCCACTTCACGGAGTTGCGCAGTTACACTTGGAATTGCAGCAGAACAATCGGATCAGCTTTTGTCAAACAAGCGGCCGTATGGATCAATCCGAGCATCTCGGGCTGCGTCCCGATATCGATGGATATTTCCGGGTTGAAGTAGCGGTGCGCGGAAATTCGCGAGACTCGGGAATCGGCGCTGACCAATCAGAGGCTGCAGGTTCTGGTGTTTAGCACGATTTGGGCATTTTCGCTCCCAAATCCGGCTCGACCTTCCCTCCCTCGTCTCCACCTTCAGCTTCGACATCGTCTCGACATTCCCTCCCAGTCACTAACATCGGTTGGGCTTCGCGAGAGACTCGCTCAAGATGCCGTATAAAATGGGTGATTTGGCAGAAATATTTTGCTCAAGCCTGACAATTGTTGCATTTTCATTTTCGGACCCTTTGAATCATCGTCAATTGCTTGTTTCGCTTACTCAAGTTGAAACCACCGGCACCAACCAAGATGACCGTCTTGCATACTATCGACATAACGGAGGCAACCATCGACCAGTTGCAACATGCACTGTCTACAACAAGATTGACGTGTGTCGACCTCGTGGCACGCTTCCTACATCGCATTGGAAAATACGACTGCCGGGGCCCTCTCCTCAACTCGATCTGCGTCCTCAACCCCAAGGTCTTTGAAGAAGCTCAAGCATCAGATGCCTACCGAGCCTCGGGGCAGCCGCCGCGACCCCTCGAAGGCATTCCTTTCACCATCAAAGACAGCTTTCAAGCCAAGGGGCTCACAGCAGCTGCAGGCTCACCCGCTTTCGAACACCTAGTCTCGTCATCTGACGCGGCAGTTGTGAAGCTTCTCCACGAGGCTGGCGCCGTGCTCATCGGCAAGACTAATATGCCGCCTATGGCTGACGGTGGCAGCCAAAGAGGTCTCTACGGCAGATCTATCAGTCCATACAACCCGAAATACCTCATCAAATCCCAATACCGTTTCTCCCAGCTCATCACCACCAACTTGCAAAAAATGCAGTTCTCTACCCTTACCACTGTTTTGGCCGTCCTGGCTGCCGCTGTTCCTGCCATTGCCGCTCCCGCGGCCGAGATTCTGGAGCAACGCTGCACCGTTGGCGGAAGTAAGTTATTCTTGAATCATACTGAAAGCTCTCCTGTTGTCGTTCAAATTGCCTGGGCATCTGGCCGTTGATCTTAACGAACGAATGCTTATTATATCCTGAAACAGAGCCCTGCACCAGCAACGGCGACTGCTGCTCCGGACACTGCCAGATCACCATTGCCGCCACCTTCTGCTCCAACTAAGCCACTTGGCTGAAACATCAGATAATTGAGGGAGCAAGTTGAAGCGAGAACTCGGAGCGTGAACGAAAGCGCCTTCTGAGTGTGGTTGTACAAATCCTACCTGGCAAACAAAGTCAGACGACGCTAGCGTACAAATACCCGAGGACGATAATACATAGATTTGTGGCATGCCACGTTTCTACACATGACCTTCGATTTGTCTTCGTTGAGACAGGATGTCGTGATGAAACTGACCTAAGATGATCCAGCGAACTGAAAAGCCAGAGGATCTGTTTGTTTCGGGATGAGACTTCCCGTGATGCCGGGAAACGGTGATTTAGCGCTGGATAATTTCGAATGGGACTTTCAATAATACTGGACATCGATGATTCAGCGAGCTTAGAAGTTGGAAGATCCAATTACTACGTGATGTGGAGCTTTGGCCCTCGTGTTCACATCCGTCGCTCAGATTCAGCGGTGTCAGGCCAAACACCAACTCTATCATTATTTACGTATTCAATGGTACCAATGATATTGGAGATTTGGAGGACGACTTTTGGTCACCTTTATAAGTAATAGAGACAATAAAAATCCATCTATGTATTGACACCTTTTGGGATGGATGTGTCTCTCCCCCACCCCCAACCTTCTGGTAAACGACGCCACCAACTTTCCCGTGTCAGATAAGTCCTAAACACATACTTTATACTGAGAATCTGGGCAGTACGAACCCATAATCTATACGCTTAAACTTCCAAGACCTGATGGCGCTTGAATTCAAAGTTTGTTTTTCTTCAACGACCATAAATATCGTCGTTTGCAACACGTGCAACCACAACTCTTTCCCTTCTACATCTACCAGCCAGTCTGCATCCACGAATTACTCCACAGTAAATCTTCCCTCACATCAGTCCTTTGCTGACGGGAGTCAACAACAACCTGTCACGACTTTTCACCATGCCCAACCCCACCCCCACAGATCAAGCCATGACAGTCGAAAGGGGCCCTTGGATGGGAACGTTTGCAGCATCATTCCCACTCGATCCCAAATGGAGTATCATATTTGGCAACCTCCCTGTTTCTATCAGGGACAAAGTCGACATCGTGCGAACAGTACTTCACAAAGATATTAGCACTGAACTGGAAGAAAAGTTTCAAACCAAGTCCCTCCTTATAGCCACAATGGCTCATGGAGACCTGAAGACCGGTTCTAGTATTAACGCGCTTACCGTCGGCGTCTCTTATGATGGCCTGACCGTGGGAAAGGTTGACGGAATCATGCAGATTTTAGCTGAGATTCTGAAGCGCCACGGCCTAGAGGATGATCTTCAAGTCATGCTAGTACACTCAGTCATGGGTTGGTCTTTGGGTAGTCTACCTATCTACTGAGGAACCTCTCACATCAGTGTCACACTCAGCGAAGGCTTCGACCGACTTATGACAAGAGTGCGAAAGCCCGCACTCTTTGTTTGATTCTCAGCACTAATCCCATTCAGAGATGGAGCCCACGCATGGCGCAATGGCAATACAGTCATGACCTTGATCCTTCGCATGATATGTTGCGGGGAACTTGCTGTGGAGGATTGACTCTCAAGTCCCGAAGGCCTCTTCGTCATGGGTGGCGTATTAGATTTTATAATTGCAGGCTGGCATGTTTAGGCGAAAGCCCTGTGTTTTATCTCTCCCTTGTATGCTGTGATGTCGCGCTTCAGTCCAGCTGACTGACACACAAGTCTTTATCTTTGAGACACTCTGCGGTGAAACCTCTGACTCTGGATTTCCGATTGTTGTCATCCCCGCATCCTAACGTCTGAACTTGCAGTGTGTCACTTACAATGCGGTGTCTACTGGATGCGGGGAAATGGCATGTTTGCAGTTATTGACTTGTCCATCAACGCGGGCGTCGCCGCTCGTAGTTGCTGATGTTAAGAGACAGACATGATGTATTTACCACCAGGCTCACTAATATGATGACATAAGATTCATGAACAAGAGCTTATTAAGCATCATCACATGCATCCAGCGGGTGAACAATCTGCCCGATCCAAGATCTTGACTATTGTGACTAATATGCGCTCAAAATCATATTTGCCGACGTCGACTGAATCATGGTGAACAAAAGACCGCACGGCGGAGGCATCTCGGCTGCCGGGACGGATCTTGGGAAGCCGAAGCGGCACAGAGGCTAGAACTCCTCACGGGTCTCGGCAAGTACCAGTGTTGGGAAAGGTACGGACATAAAATCGCTCAATTTGTAAGATCTTTCGGACTTATTGCGAGCGACTATGAGAAGAAAAACCTGCAGACTGACAATGGACAATGAAATCGCAAAATTCTCGTGAGGGGAATCCAAAAGATCCTGGCGTTTCACCGGTTGCATACCGGTTGCCGCCTTTGAGCAACGCCACTGTAAGACATTTCTCGTTACATAAAAGTACCGGCCTATCAATTTTTGCTACGCCCTCTTACAATGTGGCTCATCCCATTGGCGAAAGCCGGCCGCCTCCGCTAGATGGATACAGCTGCAAGCACTTTTGGCCAGAACGTCGCGAGACCCATCGCCAGCTGCCGACATGACGCCAACGCGCCGTCACGCATCCATCACGGCCGCTGTGACGAGAAGTTTTCTGCCCGGCTGACGGCGTGGGAAGCTGGCGGCGGGACGGGAGAACTGGGCAGAGGAAGCGGGGAGTACTACGCGACCAAGTCTCTCAGCTGTGCCGTGTGCCCTGGTCTCGGGTGCTTGGAAGCGGAAGAGTGACCTGGTGTCTTGGTTCCTTGGAAAGTTTTGACGAGCAAAAAGCAAAATAACAGCTGGCACAAGAAGCCGCCCAGGCTTGGAGCCTTGTGGGACTTGCCGTGGACCAGTGGGAGCGGTTTCTGAGGAAAAGTCTACTTCCTTTGGTATCAAAGTACGGTTGCACCGCATCTTTCTGAGAAATCCGCCCTGACGATCGCTGCAAAGCTACGTCGTCGTGGCTGCTCCAAGGCTTCTGGATGCGAATTCTCTCGTTCCGACTGGACGGACCAGCATGTCCGGTTCTGCGGGTGGCCCGCCGACTGTTCCGCGCCGAGTCAAGCGTCAGGGCTGGAACCGCGTGGCGTCAGGTTCCCACGCTCACTCCAGGAATTCTGTTTCGTCCGCGGCTTTTTTCCTTGCTTCTCTGCGTTGTTTCCCGCTGAGCGGTGCGCCGTGTACCTGCATGATCCATCTGTGCCGTCGTTGATCCGCCGCCCCGTCAGCCCAAGTAGAGGGGAAAAGCAACATGCAAACGTGTCTGTTGGCGGACGAGCACATGACACATCGCACGCATGTCCGTCTCATCGCCATCCCATGTCCGTCCCATGAATCCTTTGTATCGTCCGTCCACCGACAATTCAGCAAACCCTTCAACAACCCACTACCGTGCGTGCCTAGGGCAAGCTACACACAAGCACCACGCAAACCAACATGACTCCCGTGTGCCATGCCGTCCACCACCTTTCCTGACTCCCGTAGCCCCCGCTGTGCCGCCTCTTTGGTCCCCCTTTAGCCCATACTAACAGTAACTAGGCCTTCCCTCGGCTCCTTTGGGGCTTGGGCACTCCCTTGTCCGGCGCCCAAAGAACGTTTGGTTCCTGGCGGTTCCTGTCACTAAACTCTATTCGGTCGTCCGAAGGGGATCCATGAGCGATTTTCACCCCTGACAGCGCGCATCCTCCTTTCCCTCTTGGGTTTTGGCCATGTTTCCTCATGGCTGATTTCCCCGAAACCGTTCACAATAGGCTTGAAAACTCAACCTTCTCGAGGGGCGTTCCCGGCCTAGCGTTGCGCTCTTCCACCCCCTCAATTAGGGCTCTGACAACTCTGTTTGTGACCTTGTTTCTCCATGTTGCGATGGATCACCGCAGCGTCAGGGACGTTTCCAGTGGTTCCACGACTTGCTTGTCAGATTCCTGGCACTTTTTGATTGACCAGCTCGACCCGACTCGCGCCTGCGGGTCGGGAGGCACCCACAGCCTCGGCCCTCGCTGACTCTCTCAATCTCACTTTTCCCCCAAAGGATCATTTCAGCCGACCGTCATCATCGACTGCGGCGTAGCTGTGGAGTCGCCGACGCCTGCTGCGTGGGTCTCCGTAGATGGACCGAGCATTGGACTCTGGTTCGTCGTCCGTGTGGGTGACATACCATCTCCCCTGGGTACAACGCTGTTATTCAGCTTTGCCATCCGTTCGTTTTGCAGACATGGGACTCTCATATATAAACTCCCCCAGTTTCATCTTCTCCGGGATCCTTCTGTTCTGATCACCAACCAACCATCCTTACTCTTTCTTCTCTTCCTCCAGTCACTCCCTCGGCCGGCACCGAAAGCTCTACAGATCAGGAACCACTCCTTGATACCAACCACTAGCTTCACTCCTTTGCAAGCATACCACATACAGTCTTTCTGAGAAAGAATCTCATACCTCGATCTCGAGCTTTCAACCCCGGCAACCGACCCATTTTAGGAACAGATTCAGATTTCATATCTTCCACTTCAACAACAGCCAATATGTTCGCTACCGCTTTCACCACCATCCTCGCTGCTTCGGCCAGCTTGGTCTCCGCCGCTTCCATCCCGATCCGCGACTCCGGCAAGGCCGGTACTGCGGGCATGACCCCCCACGATGCCTTCTCCTCCTCCATCGGCGTTCTTGGCTGCAAGATCAACACCAACCGCGTCGCCTACTGGCC
Organism: Colletotrichum viniferum; assembly: GCA_020226115.1. Classification (NCBI taxonomy): domain Eukaryota; kingdom Fungi; phylum Ascomycota; class Sordariomycetes; order Glomerellales; family Glomerellaceae; genus Colletotrichum; species Colletotrichum viniferum. Next base: position 116,343 of record JAGFBE010000032.1, on the reverse strand, counting down.
CAACTCCGTCGGCTGCGACGACATGTGCGTCAAGGTCACCAACGGCGAGCGCTACGTCCACTTGCTCCGCATCGACCAGTCCGGCGGTGCCTACGACATCTCCTACGATGCCTGGAATTACCTCAGCACCGGCAAGGGCGCCGCTGAGGCTCCCAGCCAAGGTGGTCCCATCTCCATGGAGTGGGAGGCCGTCCCCGCCAGCGAGTGCGGTTTCCTCCTCAAGGACAACGGCAAATTCCCTCTCTCTGCAGCCAACAGCATGAACTACCTTGCTTCCTGCCTGGCCCAGCCCAACAGCTTCGTCGCCAAGAACTACGCTCTCTACAACATCCAGAACTCTGCCTGCACCTGGGGCGTTGACGAGCTCTGCAACCTCGACCTCGCTGTCAGCAACCAGGCTTCCTGCCCCAGCGGTCTCGGCGTCACGACCGCTCTCAAGGACCAGCCTGTTACCAACATCGCTTATGGCACCGGCGTCGCCGCCGTCGCTGTCCAGTAAGCGCATTTGCACGGGATGCAACCAGGATACCACATTATGATGCATACGATCTTATGATACTTGTATATATATTATAGAAAGGCTCCGAGCAGGGCCATTTTTGTTCGCAACCACAGAAGTCTTTTACTTGATCCCTGTGCTTCGTATCTTTTCCATGTGAATGTGAAATTGGTCGACGGTTTCTTGATGTAGCGTTGAACAATGTCACCCTTGTCTTTCTCCAATTCAGTGTACGTATGCATACAGCGTCGACGTGCCAATGTTGATCCCAATCCAGCGCCCTTGGCCCAAAAGCAAAGCGAAGTTGGTTCGCTCAGCATCGGGAAATAAAGTCAAACGTCGTCCCACCCACCCTGGAGGTGTGATTGATCATCGCCGATGGCCTGATACTTGCTTCTTGTTGGGGTTCTAGCCATCCATGCGTCTTAGCCGGCAAGTCTATGAACTAAGGCAGCTTGAAACGAAACTGCCATCTGACTGGTCAGCGTAATGCGACTCCTCATGCAAGTCAGCCGCGCTCGATGGCGACAGAAATACCCCGTAGGACTTGCTGTGCTGTTCAATCAGACGTTCTAGTGCCTGTTTTATCACTCTGCAGTGCATAACAGCCGCGGCTGCAGCCCAGTTGGATAAAAGTAAGATATCAAAGCGGTTGCATTCGCGCCAACCCCCAAGATGATGCCATAAAAAGTGCAAGGCCATGTCATATTTCTAAGACATTGAGACAGACTTGCTGAGAATGCGACACGACTGTGGAGCCACAAGCAGAACCATGTTGAAGAGCCAGATCGAGGGACTGCCTGATTTTCCTGTGTTAGAGCGACTACTCTTTGCCGCCGCCGCCGCCGCCGCCGTCGTCGTCGTCATTACTATCCTCGTCGCTGCTATCGTCTTCGCTGCTATGGTCGTCGCTGTCATTATTATTATCACTTATACTATCGAGGACGATAGGAGTAATTAAATATACGTGAAATATACGCAGACACAGGAGAATGAGGCGGTCTCTAGAATTAGATTACCGCTGTCTCCATTGACCAGAGTGAAACGCATGGCATACGGTCTCAGACTTCAGCGTAATGCAGAACAGCTCCTTCATAGACTTGAACACACCATTACTTATCCGTCGTAAAATTGGCGTCGAAGATGCTGGGACAATATAAAGAATATCTTTCCTTCTTTTGAAGGCTATCAAACGTTCAATTTACATCAACGAGAATACCTGACAACCTAGCAAACCTTTACCCATGATCCGCCTTCCATGATCTGACTTGGCCTCAAAGATGCCACTCCCACCCTTTCGTATGTGCCCTGACTACGTTCATCCAAGTTTTCTATAAGCTTCCGTATGATCAGACCGTGTGAAACCCGTACCTCCATGCTGTTCTCATCCTTATCACAGCCAATGACAGCAAATAACAGGTCATGAACCTCGAAATCGTCCCGATCGTCAAATATGGCGTTCTTCAAAAGCTGAGCTTTTGAGAGCTTCAAATCCTTGGCCAGGGCGCGTACAACTGGAGCACCGCTGGCAGTCCTCACGCCGGTGAAGCCCATTGAACCTCCGGACGCCTCGCCGATGAAGGGGCTTTCAAAGTCATCTGTCCACTTCACACTGTCGAACTTGAGATCCATGTACTTGATAGCGCCTATCTTGGAGAACCATGACCAGCTCGGCACGTAGCGGCCTGATGGCTGTGCAATGCTTTTCATTGGCTCGGCTTGATCCCGCATCCAGAGAAGCCCGCGATGTAGGTATATCGCAAACAGTCCATATGTTGCCCGAGTCTCGAAGGCTCTTGCCAACCGCTTTTGAAGACCTAGTATAGCGACTGCTCGGTCTGACGCATACGAAAAATCCAGAGCAGAGTAACGCTCGTATAAGTCTTGGATCAGTATCTGTCGGCCATCCTTGTAATGGTTGAGCGCCGAATGGGGGAAGTTTGCGTCGCCGAGGAATGCGGCCTTGGAGCTTAACGCACGTAGTTAGTAAATTGTCTATCATCTCCACCGATGGAACTCACTTGTAAAGACACCTCAAAGTCTCGCAACGGACGCCTGCTCCGCACTCCCAATACACCTGTGTAGAGGTGTAGTAAATAGTGCGGCGTGAAAGCGCTCTTTCCTGGAAAACCCAGCCGCGCTTGCTGATTTCTCCGAGTTCCACATCCCGGTGGAAGTCATCGATGGCTGGGCACACATAAAGAGGCTGCTTACCATCCACCTGAACCTGAACACAGGCCCGGGAGGGTCTTCCTCCCAGAAACCCGTCTAGGGATGATTTGGCGGCCACTGCGCTTATAGTCACATATGCGGAGCTGAAGACTTCTTCCATCTTAGAAGACTCCACTTCCCAGTCTTGCGCATCGTCCTGAATGATGCAAATAGAGTCGATCCAAAGATATCTGACCCCAAGGCCTCGAGTGACGGTTACAGCGTCTTTGAAATTCTGGGGGAGCCGCTCAAACTGGATCGATCTCTGCAGTTGGCTGATATTGTCTTTGTAAAGGCAAAACCTTTGATGCTCCTCGAGTTTCCCCCAGCAGTGACTCAGAGCAACGTAATCAGAAACTGGCACTGAATCGGATGGCACAAGGCGAAGTCCATTGCGTACATCAATGAGACGTGTCGGCGAGCTAGTGATATCGCGATACTTGCTGCGGCGGCATACCTCGTGAGACGCATCGGAATCGCATGACCTGATCCACTCGCTCAAAATGGTGAACTGTTCAGGACTTGCCTGATTGGGTAGCATCGGTAGGCCTTCCTGCGCTTCCCCTTGGGAGATACTTCCTGATTTCATCGTCAATAACTGCACCATTTGATGAACTATGCGGAACATTCAAATACCTGGTGGTTTGTAAATGGAGAGAAGATCTGCGCCATTCTCTACGCGTATTGTCCCGCGCTGAAATTGTAGTCTTGACAATAGCGGCATATACGTCCGTTGAAGAGCTTGGCGGACGAGATTGCATAATCCACATCCCTGTTGAAATGCCCAAGGTCCAGCCAAACTGGCTATCTTCATTTCGGTGCATCGATTGCATAATCTCGTGTCGCCATCCTGGCTTGGCTGCAACTGACACCAAAGAGTAGTCTTGGAAAGTTTCGCCGCAAGGTCCTCATCTGGAGTCGAATCCCATGCATCGTTGAACTTGCTTTCTAGCTGGTGCACATTAGCTGGCCGATATCTTGCCTGGACTCTCGAAAAGGCAACGCTTACGATCTAGAGATGGTTAGAAAGGGTGCTTGGGTTCTGAGAGGCAAGCTGGCGCGTTGCTCAGCCATTGGTACTTACCATGTTCTACGTGGGAGGAAAGAAAGGTGATAGTTAGCAGTGGTCATTTGCGCGAGCCATCCACCAAGACTTTACCTACATACTTCAAGGTCCCTTGTCAGTCTCAAGAAATTTCTGGGGTGTAAATCAAGGCTAGCTTGCTCTTACTTCTTGATAATCCGCCTTGTTTCGGGATCGCTGATCTGATGGAAAGAGCCCACCATTCCGTTGGAGCCGAGGATACCTGGACGACCGCAATGGAATGTACCACGGATCTTTCAATCGCTTGCTGATATCGTTAAGGAGTGCCTCTGTTTCGTGAGCGGTTAAACGGTGCGCCTCGGACGGAATTTGATCATTTGATGGATTAAAGACTAAAAGTTGATGGCTGATAAGATCGAAAAGGTCTCCATAAACCGTGTTGCGTGGGAAATCCTTTCTCATAATACCAATGCATTGTTTCACAACAGGATTTATGCGATATGTCTTGGTCAAAGTGGTGGACCTGGGGGCCCGTTCCCAAAAGAAGTCGGGCGTGCTTCGTTGAAAAGTTTCAACATCGTCATTGCCGTATGCCAGCCATATGAGCAGCTCGAACATGACACAGCCCATTGACCACATGTCATATGATCTTGAGCGAGGCGGATTGCTACGATGATATTGCTCTCCATCCGTTTCTGGGGCCTGGTAGCGACGTGTGCCGGTTGGTGTTGTGGTTTGAATGACAAGCTCCTCTCTCTTCCTGGTGTGAGAGTCCAGTTGGTGAAATGTGGCCAGGCCAAGATCAGCAATCTGAAGCTCGCCTTTATTTCGTGCATCCTTGAACCACAGTATATTGTCAGGCTTCAAATCACCATGTCGACAGTTGGAGTCGTGCAGCTGGCCGAGGGCTAAGAAGATTCCCCTAAACTGATTGACAATCCACTCCATCCCGGCTGGGTCGAGGGGACCAGCCTTCCAGCATCTCCAGCAATTGCTCAGGCTACCTCCCTCCGCCCAGGGGAAAAGTAAGCACTTGTCTCCGTTGATCTCGTAAGCAGCTATAGGCTTAATCAGATTTGGGGTCGTGTTGTTTTTGAGCGCATTGAGATTCTTGGCTTCCTTTCTGAAGAATTTGGCGAGATCTGCGTTGTCATTCGCCTTCTTCACAGCCAGTTTGATTGGAGGCTTTTCGGCATTCTAATACTACTTAGCCTAAATACCAGAAAGTACTCAGAAGGCTAACCTACCGCACTTGATCCGGGAAAGCGTATGTGCGCGGAGTGCATCTCGTAGCAGGAGACTTCACCAAAGAACCCCCTACCCTGGGGCTTGAGAGGAGCCTTCAAGTACGGCATAATTGTGCCTGGAGGAAAACTGAAGTAGAATTTCGCAGTCGTGTCGAAGAATGGCACTGCAATTTGCCGCTGATATCGTTCAAAGGCGTCGCGCACGGTACGAGTCCATTCTGGTGAGAGGAGACCTGTTGGGTTTTCCGGCGAATTGATCGATGAAAGTGTCCATTGCCGTGACTTTCGATCAACAGCGAATTCAACAGGTAACCATTCATCTGTAAACCCATTCGCCATCAGCTCTCTTAACAAGTGTATCTTCTTGTCCTTGACTGTTGACATCAAGACGAGAATGAGGAAGGTCTTTCGAGCAAGCCTGGTGGCAAAATCAAGTAGAACCGGCGCATTCTGAACGGCAGCGTCTCTCAATGCTCCATTTACTTTTTCGTGCACGACCAGTTCATGTAACCTGTTGTAAGGTAGAAACTTCTGTCTCTCATGGTTGAACTCAAAATGGATGTCGACTTCCTCTCCTAGCTCATCACAGGTATACTGGATTTCACCCATCTTCTCCAAGATGCCACTTAAGAATAGCAATGAATAGTGAACGCCCAATTGGGGGAGACCTTTCTCGATTTAGCGTGAGGTTGGCAGAAGATTATCAGTATTGTTTGTAATCTTGGCGCTTAGGAAGCCTGTGATAATCTGTGTGCCCTGGCTTCCTGCTTGTGGTTAAGTATTCAACCTGCGGCGTTGTGTTGAGGCACAAATCGGTGAGGAGAAGGCTCATGTACGTCAGGCGGGGCATACCACTGATGCCAGTGAAACCGCCAAGCAATGGCTGCCTGCTAGGGCAGATATTCGATGCCAGTCTGGACAATTACAATGACAAATTGAATAGCGGGGAACTGGATGGTTTTTGGAAGAGCTATGAAAACCAAGGACGCATTGAAGGGACGACGTTGGCGGAGTTTTCAATCTAGTAAGTATCCAAGTCATTCACCTAGGAGCTCATAGAATGAAAGACGTTGTTGGGATATCAATAGCTTGTTGTCAGTCTCTAGATGCCTAAGATCGGCGATCCATCGTCGGAGGTGGCGGGGTGATAAGGTCGCCTCCGTGGGTTGCAAGTTCAGAAGGCAACCAGAACAGCAGTCAGCCTACAGGATGCCTAATTTGTCTTGCAGCTGGTTGCATGTGAGGCCTTGTTCTAATTTCGGCAAGACACAATCAGGCTGTGGGAGGGCGATGCACCACCACACTGACACAGCCATCTTCACTCACCGAAGAGTTGCATGCATCCGACCAGTCATACGTCACTGCCGCTGGCTGAACTAAGGCTGATAAGCCTTATCAACCGCAGAATTGGCGTGTCTGAACGACTGATATCGTATTGTGTCGATTTCGCAAGGTCTTATAATAACTCCGTCGCCGGTGAGTTTTCGCGCATGAAACAGTGTGAGTGCTACGATATAAAGTATCATTTTATTTTCCTTTGTTTCCACTTGGCATCTTCGACTATGTTCGCGATATCACAGCCAGACCTTGAGTTCGTCCGGCAGGATCAATATGTCAAGGTTCTGACGGAGCATCACGACCGCATACGCCCGCGAGACTTGTCCAGATTTCTTTCCTATTCTTATGGAGACAATAAGTTCAAGATATTTCTGAAAAGAAACATCTATATCATCTATGTCAAGCAAGAGCCGGGGAGCGAGCAAGTTGACCACTTGGTACGACCCTATAAATGCGTTCTGCAAGCGTTAACTAATAAGACCCCGCGATAGTCCATAAGCCAAACAACCCAAACTGCAGGACCAGGAGAGCAGACTTCGAAAATCCTCGAGTCACAAGATTACCGCCAAAGGCTCAAAGATGTCGGCTTGGCTGAGAACATTCTGAAGATGACTAGGGTGGCAAGACTTGAGGCGTAATCCCAATTGCATATGTCCAAAGGCAGTACGAGCCATCGCCGTCGTCGTTGTCGTCGTCGTCATCGTCGTCGTCGTCGTCGTCGTCGTCGTCGCCGTCGTTATCACATATCCTCAAAGCCAGATCCCTAACACAAAAGTAATAATAATCACAACCAGACGAGACGATTTCATAGCAGAAAAAGTATGACATAACAAGAATTCCGTTGCCCCGGGCGGGCAGAGTTCTACAGGCGGAGTGCACGCGTACGCAGATCACTTTCGTTAAAAGGGGGGCCAGAACGCGGCCGTTGGTTATTCGCGATTGAGCACATCTCAGGCATGGGCACGATTTCGTAGTCAAAAGAAGACTCAAAAGAAAAAAGCTCGTCAAATTTCTGTATTCAATGCAAATTCCGACGCAAAATTGAATCCCCGATCGCATTCCTGAACGATGAAGGACCCCTTCTGAGTGCGGGATCGAAGCAACGAGGCATCCAAGACAAGGCAACCCTTGGCAGTCAGATTTCAATGATATGTAGCTCCACAGACTCGTTTGCCTCGGCTGGTCTCGGAAGAGGGGCAGTGCATTTTATCTCGGCTGATTTGTTGCGCAACGTCAGGCTTAAACCAATCGATGGTGCAGTCGCACATGACCCAGATGACGCGCGAGGTTGTGTCCAAGATCTGTACCAAGCCGCTAGGTCACCAATAATAAACAAATATTATTTTTTGAGGTACATTCGGTATTATTTGAGACACCGAAGATGAGGCTGAAGACGATCAAGTTCGGGGGCTGACACAAGGCTCTCTCTTCATCAACTCGTAACACGTGCTAGGAGGTATGGGGCGAGGTGCATTACTGATAATCGGTTTGGAGCCCCAAGTAACCTCGAACCAGAACCATCCTTCAATTACCTTCCGGGAACCCAAGCGAAAGGGTTTGTCCGTTCTCGATGATCTTTTAGGAAATCAACGCAGTTTCTCCCAAACTTAACATTCGAATCTCCTAGACAAGTCCCTTGTCATCTAACACCGGGTGTCACAACAGACTAACCATTCAATGTCGGCCGCGCCCGAGGTTAGTTACATCTTCCGCCAAGTCTTTGGTCTCCAGAGCCTTCTTGCACAGCGAGGGAAGGTTCGTACACCCCACGCTCAAGGCTGACGATGATTATTAGGACAAAATGGCCCCGCAATCCAATGATACGCAGGATTACGAAGTACGATATACTGGCGGGAGTTCGGCGACAGAATCTTTGCAAAGACCTTTGTCTATCCGATTTCGCGATAGAAACTCGTCCATATCCTTGTCGTCTGGGAACCACTCCAGTCCGGCGATAGTCCTGTCTCCAACCGATTCTGCCTACAACACGCCCACAAGGATAAGTCTTCCGTGGCAAAACAACTACTTCACAGGAGACATAGAGACATCCTACGAGGGTTCAGACAACGTGCTGGGAAGCAGACGCTCCTCGATCACATCAGGCAGTCGTTCCGTCTCACCTGTACGAGATCTGGGTATCAGCGCCACACAAAGTTCCCAAAGTTCAGTTACAAGCGACGACGGCGAAGATGACGGCATAAGATTTCCGATCGAAGGTTACATCCGCCAAAAGATTAGAGACAGATTAGAGTGGAATCAGATGCATGCGGAGAAGAGGGAGCAGTACTTGCCGATTGACTCTTTTGAGGAGATCTTCACAGTCTTGAACATCACACAATTAATGCAAGAGAAGTTTCCAGAGTTAGTCGAAGGAGATCTGGAGGAGAAAGTCCTACGAATCACTCAATGCGAACAGAAATGCCCAGCAGAAACAGATGGTAGTCGGATAATCGGACGGCGACGGATCCTCGCAATACTCATTCATATGGGTCAACTAGACCACATCGATGCCTTCATTGAAGAGAACGTATGTGACGGTCATCTACCTATCCAATACACCGAGAAAGACAACAGGGTATTCGTCGACCGCGCCTCTCAACACAATGAAACGCTGTTCCACAGTTGGGAAAGATTTCATATTGATCAGTTTCACAATTACCAAAATGTCTTTTTCGTCCCGTTTTTCGACATTGGCACGGGATTTAGAATAAATTCTTACGATTTCGAGTCTGATATCAGGCTTCCTTGGAAGGAACATGAGCTTAAAACCAACGGCGGAAACGGAGTCATATATCGGTTGCTCATGCACCCCAGTCACCACAATTTTAAGGAAACCGGGGTACGTTCCCAAACTTTCAGGCTCCCGTGCCCTATCATAGGCTAATAATTGCCAGTCATCAGATGGATCTATCTACTTTGCGGTCAAAGAAGTCGATGCCGTTGATCGGTTGAGCTATAAACAGGAACTAAAAGCTCTGGAAAGGTCCGGTGCATACGTGAAGCAAGAGAAGCATCTGATCAAACTTTTGTTCACCTACCAATATCGAGGAAGACTTTATCTTGTATTTGAATGGGCAGATGGCAACCTGATGGAGTTCTGGCAGAATCCATTAGTTCATCTTGAGCCTTCCCTAACAAGAGAAAAGTGGGCGATTGAACAATGTTGGGGCATCGCTAACGCTATCGCATTGATCCACGGACTATCTCGGTTACAAAAGGGCGAGAGGTGCTCTATGTCAGACTCGGAAAGAGACGCGTACAGTAGATGGGGTCGCCACGGAGATATAAAGCCAAACAACATTCTCTGGTTCTCATCATACGGAGATGACCGCAATCTTCTTGTGGTTTCCGATCTTGGACTCACTAGGTATCACTCGGCGGCCACCAAGTCACTTGTGTCGCGCATTGACGGCTGTACCCCTACATATCGAGCCCCAGAGTTCGACTTGCACGAGCCCATAACTCCAACTTATGATGTCTGGAGCCTGGGCTGTGTTTATATCGAGTTCTTCACGTGGTATATCGAAGGGATGGAAGGGTTCGTAGAGTTCGAAGACGCAAGGACCAATGATTACTATGAGTTCGAGGAAGTTTGCTTGCCTGAGGTGCTAGAGGATAGCTACTTCGTTATTTTGCAAACGGAACCCGACGGACGGAGATGGAGGCATGCGAGGCTGAAGTCAAGTGTTACTGAAGTAAGTCTCACCAAGGTCCAATCCAGACTATGTGACTAACAATGTTCTTTTCAGTGGTTGGATAGGCTGAGACGCAACAGCCGTTGCACAACTGCGATCTCTGAGTTCTTGGACATCATTGAGCAAAAGATGCTTGTTGTAGACGCCAAAGACCGCTCCCGCATGGACATGATTACAAGCGAGATAGCTGGGATATATGAAAAGCTGCGGTGATATCCAGCCGTACGTATGAGTTTTGCTACCCGGGCGAGTAGTAAGCATCGACGATAACAGGGACAACAGCGAAGACGATCGCGAAAACGACAGGAAAAGGGACGACAGGGAAGATAGCGACGACAGGGGCGATAGGTAACACAGGGATAATAAATTATCAATAGATGATAAATAATTAGACCTAGTACAACAGTTATTTTCCCGGGTAGCCAGAAGTATCCGCCCGGATAGCAAGACTCATGCATGTAGGTACATTATGGAGGAGCAAGTTATTTCAGAATCCAAGTGTCTACGTTCGCCGCGTCTCGGACACATCGCGGGCTATGACAAACTTATCCGTGATGCCATTTGTGGCCAATGCCTTTTTCCTCCCAATCTTTGAAACTCTTCAGCAAGTTGTCCTGTTGATCTTTGCGCAATCCTGTGATTCCATTAAAGTCCTTGGTTATAGATGACCAGTATCCTTGCCCACTGGCTAGAGAAATGTGCCACCTTTCCTTCTCTGAGCGTAGCTTATCGTCGTTTTCCCAAGACGATCGAAGACGAGGGAAGAAGGGCTCGATATCGGAGAGTTCATTCGATCGTTCCTGGAAGACAGCGCATCTCCGTGGCTTCTCGAGATCCCAAACAAAGCAGGCGCAGTCCCAATGATTCTTGTGAAGTTCCCAATCGACTGCTACCCAGGACACACTCTCTTTAATGTGAACGGCTCGCCATAGTAAGTAGGGTGTGGAGGAGATATCGTCCTGCACGCCATCTAAAGGCTGGCACAGCCGTTGAAAGTTTGCTTCTGTGCACTCATCTAGTATGCGCTGCGAAAAGTTGGGATTAAGGGCTTTTATGAGACTGTTTTCTGGTAGCATATGAACTAGCGTCTGAAAAGGCAAATTGGACATGTTGTAAGCGCGTGGAGGATGCATAGGTAAGAGCTGGCGTCTTTCTTCGAAATTTGTGGCACGGATGATTGAAAGCAGAACGGGCAGACCGCGACCTAGCTGTTCGAAGCAATTAAGTTAAAACGTTTTGTTCATGAACTTAGGTTCTCAAACTAAATTCAAGAAAGGAGACCACGGGGAAATACGAGAACTTACATTCCATTGTATCATAGGGCAGAAGTTGGCGTCATAGTCCCACTCGACGGGCACTTTGCCCCAGTCCACATCGTGAGCGGCAACATCATCGTAGGCTGTAAACATGATCAGTACAAGTCTGCACCCTTCAGGTAAAGTTGAAGCGGCTGACCCTCAGCAACCTTGCGTTCGAGATACCTGTACACACAGAGAATCTGCTCGTTGACCCAGGGCGAGAAAGGGTGGAAGAAGTATCGTGTGATATATTCGTCACTAAGGCGACTGCCCACGTCATAGGGGGTGCAGAATAGGTTGCACATGATTTGGTATCTCATGAAGGCTCTATTGAGCCGGAAGATTTCCTGCTACGATGCCCCTGACGCATGGTCTGCCTCGAAGCTACTCTTGAACAGGGGAAGCGCCTCCGAGACCAAATCCTCTCTCAGGATTTCGATAGCTGCCAAAGCACGGCTGAGAGCAGCATACGCAGTAACGGTGAATCGTTCGAAAGATTTGGATTTGTTCTTGATGCGAGATTCCAGTCGTCGAAGAAGATCTTTGACGGAATCATGGTTGCTTGGTTCGACTACATTTGATTCGAGGAGTGCGTTCGCGTACGGAAACAAGTCGGGTGGTATTTGGCTTGATAGAATGCTGCGACATATTGTCTGAGCGTTGCATTTGAAAGAGTTGTAGAATATGCGGTGGCTTTGAGTAGCAATGCCAAGCTCCGCAATGGTGTCTAGCTGGTCCAAGATGCTAGAAACAATGTGCAGTGGCAGTCTGTGGATGAGCGTCATCGCATATGTGGCCTCCTTCGTTCTTTCTCTGTGATATTGTAGGGTTCAGGCTTCCATCAGGAGTATTAGCTGACGAAAAGAGGCGCAAGGCGACGTCAGGGCCGTTCGATCGTGGTGAATTGATTGGGTATTCTTGGGTGTGCCGCGCTGACTCATCTGGAAGTCACTAGGCTGCAATATCTCGGAGATTTGTCTTCACATTCGAAGGAAGAGATCACAATGTTCAAGGACCAGACTCTGGAAAAGCTGCCGCGGGCTTGTTGCTGGTACAGCGAACCTGACACAGAGGTGAGGTACGACATGAAAGCCATCGCCGCGATGATAGCAACGACAATATGCAAACCAAGGATGCCCGGGAGAGTCAACATAGCAGCGAAAGTGGATAGAGACAACAGAATCATACATGTAACGGAGCAAGTCGGAGAGTGTCAGGCCCAGCATACTGCTTTCCTCTGTGGGCTTGCCCCTTCGAAGGCCGGTTTGCACTTGCAATCAATTTCTGATTCCATAGTAGGATTGACACTTTGAGGCGTTTACGAAGAAGGTTCGCATAGGTGGAAGAAGCTCTGAAGGCGCCTCTTAGCAGGTCTCAAGCAGACACGACAGCGAGAAGTCCACGGAAGTTCTTCTCCAAGGGCGCACCTCATCTCTTTTGATACGCGTATATAGCTTCGTTTCGTCAGGAACTCGGTCGATATGTGTGAAGGACGTGCCAAAAGAGGAATCTCTGAAATTCGGTCGGCGAAGTCAGCACCTCGTTTTTGTTAGTAAGTATTCAAAGCTAGGAGTCGAGCGAGAAGCCCACGAGTTATCGTCACTTAGTTGCGATCAACTCTAGTGGAGACTCATGTGATCATAGAGTCATCTTGGTTAGAAAACAGACAGCAAAATACTATTGCCATGAAGAGAATGACAGATAGTCTACGGCGAAGGGTTGTGAATTTCGACGGAACTTTTGGAGACCCTCAGATTGAAGCCATCAAAAACAACCGAGGATGCTCGGGCATTCCAAGCGCTGTGGTTCGTCAGTTTGCATTATTCAGGTACGTATCAGAGCTGATGATCCTTCCTCGGTTGCCTCCAGTCATTCCCTGTTCCTTCAGCGCCAACCTGCGGCGCTGAAATGCAGCGTTGCCCATTCGGTGTCTATTCCACGGCAGAGGTTACACCTAGACACTCAGCCTGAGGCCGGACAGCTCTCCTGAGGCAGGATCACGATGGAGGCTGGGCTGGGCAGAATTATACGTTTTAGGTGTAGCTTGCGAGTCTACTCTGGTTGGTCTTCCGAAGTGGTGGGAAGCCTCTCGAGATCAGAGCTACCAAGACCCGACCGCGTGGCACTGCGGCGAAGATCTCCCCGGTTATTGGAGTTTGTGTCGTTGAAATTAGCTTCGGGCATCATTCAATCGGATACAGGAGACGGTGATCGTCGCCCAATGACACGCCGTAGAAGGGCTGAAGTTGCCGAGGTTGGGTGAGGGGAAAGGGTTGGTCGGCCAGGTCTAGAGCTGCTGGCTCCTTCTGGCGCGGGATCTGTGATGAGCGGCGACTGGCTGATGGAGGGTGGTGTGTCTGCATCCTTCTCTGATTCGGAGTGAGGGCAAAATCGTGCATGATCTGAGTTGAGGCGGTGCGGTGGCCAACGACACCGGGGGTTTTGTTGAAGGCTGCACGAAGCGTGGCATGTAATTAGGGCGCAGGCAGCGAGCGGCATGGAGCGGCATGGAGCCTAGGCCCGAGTATTGTCAACATGCCAAGGCAAGGAAGACTGGACACGATGTCTGAACCGCGGGTACGGTAGTGGGAAATGTTGTTCGAGTCTTCTCTGTCTGGTATATCCTGGGGGAATGATTGGCGCTAGGGTGTTGCGCATGAGACATGCCTCTCGAAGACCGCTGCGCCGGGAATGGACCGTGATTCTGGTCCGCTGGCGTGCCGTTCGATGCATTCGACGACTCGTTGACGAAGAGCTGCGCGGAAGAGGGTTGCACTTGGGTCTGCCAAGGGTAGTAGGGCCATCTTGGCGCCATTGGCAGGCGAGTGAAGAGACGGACTGGTTTGATGAGGTCTCGGTTGGTCTTCTGAACTCGGATGAAAAGTGTAATTGAAGCGAAGTTAGGTAGGAGATGGAGAAGTAGCCTCGGGATCCGACGCGGATTCCATTTCCACACATCGCTGCTGCTGTTCTTCCGGTCATTCCAGCCCGGGCCAGATCTGCCATCTGAAGAGATGGGCAAAAAGATACGGTCAAGATGCACGGTGACAGATGTTCCATCTTGGCCATGAGTCTCCATAAGTTATGTCACTGCTGCAAGAGACCCTCAGATTTTGTCATTTGAATGGAGAACCAGGCAAATCATTGCTGGATGCTATGCGTAATCCGGGTGTCACTTATTCGGTGCCCTGTCTGCTCCGTCGATCTTCCTCCCGCAACTCCTGCAACCTGTTCTTCCACTCCGCCCGGGGGCCGTATGTAGTGTCGAAGCAGGCAAGAAAGCTAAGCAGAAAGGCAAGACAGATATCCAGAGGTGTCACGTCGACATTGCTGGGCAGCTTAGTACGTTCTCGGGTCTCATCGCGTGGGCTTGCATGCCTTAGCCTGAGCTTCGCGTCTAACACCGAAACGGGCAATCGACCGGCGGGCCGTCCAATCGCATACCCGCCAAGCCGTCCCGGCGCAAAGTACCGAGTCGACCGGCCGAATCATGACTTTGCTGTTCGGACCACTCAAACTGCTTTGGGCTGTTGGCAGGTCCCGTTACCCCGGCTTTTGCGAACGTGTGGTTCTTTTCTTAGGCTTGGCCGCGTAGTCCATTTCTCTCCGCCATCTAATGATCCTTGATACGGGAAGAGAAAGCAGCGGCTGCGTGGGCTGAAGAGAGAGAGGGAAAGGGGGGAGAACCCAGGTAAGACGAAGGGGAGAGTCGACAAGGGAGGCTCCAGACTCTCCACCTTGACCCCATGGCGAACCCCATCCATCTCCATCATTTGCCCCCCTCCCCCATCCCATCGTGCGTTTTACCCCGCAGCCAGCGACCGGGACGAACCCACTCCCTCCTCGTGCCCCGGATTTGACACTGGGCTGTTCTGTGTTTGCAGGTGGTCCGGGTCGACGGGGGCTTTCCACATTGGTAATAATTGTCAACTGACTGATCAATGGGACTGTTGTTGAAGAGAAGAATACAAGAAACATGGGGTTATGGACTGTGGACGTGGGAGATTGCCAATTGACATTTGGGAACGTGGGCAGTGTCTCTGCCGGGAGAACATTGCCCGCCTGTCTCTCTGTCTGTGTCTTGCTTTTCTTCGTGCTCTAATCCTGCGTCTTTCTCTGGGCCCTGAATGCCTCTGCCAGTTTGTGTGCTGTATGTACTTCGCCGCATGCCCTACATCCTCTTCTGCCTCCTTCTCCTCCTGCCCATCCTTCCTTATGCCCTAATGCGGCCACACCTCGCCGTGCATCGTGACATGCTTCCATCCCCCGGGGTCGGTCGCCGGTGCCGCCACCCTCGGTATCTTCTTGTCTTGTTTTGAGTTTGATTGGTTCCCCCGCAGCCAGCAACACACCCCAGAGCTAGCATCCAGGGTGGGTTCCCCCTCTCCCACCCCGGACGAAGTGTATTGTCGTACGCACGCCGGAGGGCTGGCTTCGGAGGGCGGTATCCTCTTTTTTTCCTGGGGAAGAGACGAGAAACAAGGGGACGCCAGCGGTTTAGGATGGCTTCGTGGGGATTTCGTTAGCCTCAAGAGGGAGGTCGGGAGTTGTGGGCTGGGGTCGTGTTCACTCTGCCGTCGTCTTTGATGGAGGAGTATATATCTCCTTATCAACGTCGTGTCGTCTGATGCTACCCTCTCTTGTCTCCTCTCCTCTCTGTGCACCCTCCAAGATTTTGTCTTTTGGGTTGAATAACCTTCTGGCCTTTCCCGCCTTCCGAACCACGATTGTCCCTCCTCCTCGTGCCTCCTCCCTGTCACACGTACGGCTCCAACACACAAAAACAAGCGGAGATCCAACTGAGCCCCAAGCTCTGTTGTGCAACATCTACGACACGTACAGACAAACCCAGGTTCCAGACTCTTTGCCTGACCAGAGCCTCCCCCCCTCCATCCCTTGGGCCGGGTAGACGCTCAACTCGCAGCTGCACGTCTGCGTCTTCTCCGTCGACGACTTATTCGTGACCGCCCACTCCCGGTCCTGATCTTCCTTTCCCAGACCACCAACTCAATCCGTTCACGGGAAAGCGCCGCCAACATGAGTCACAAGCACTCCGACCCGTACGCGGGCTCGGACCCCGAGAAGGTCGGCTTCGAGCACGCCGACAACCTTGCCAACTCCGTCACCGGCTCGCACGACGTCGACGACATCGATGGCGGCTTCACCAAGGAGGAGCAGCGCGCCATCATCCGCCGCGTGGACCGGCGTCTCGTCGTGACCGTCGGCGCCATGTACTGCGTCTCGCTGATGGACCGCACGAACTTGTCTGCGGCCGCCATTGCGGGCATGACGGTGGAGCTGAAGCTTATGCTCGAGAACCGATACGTGAGTTGACATTGAGGCCGGCGGTGCTGATTGGAGTGGGGGTTGCTAACGGACATGGCTTCGCAGAACATTGCCTCGCTTCTCTTCTTCATTCCGTACATCATCTTCCAGCCGCCCTCGACCATCATCGTCCGCAAGATCGGCCCGAGACTTCACCTTGGCGGACTCACTCTGCTCTGGGGTGCGGTGATGATTGGCATGGGTTTCGCGCGTACCTACTCCCACCTTTATGCGTGTAGAATTCTGCTCGGTATCCTGGAGGCTGGCTTCTTCCCGTCTTGCGTCTATCTTCTCAGCACATGGTACACGAGATGTGAGTGCCCCCACTCCCTCATCTAGACTGGAGATGAGAATGAACTGACAAAATCAGACGAGGTCGGCAAGCGATACTCCGTCTTTTACCTGCTCGGCTGCGTCGCCTCCGCCTTCGCCGGCATTCTCGCCTACGGCCTCATGCAGCTCAACGGCCGCGAGGGTCTCACGGGCTGGCGCTGGATCTTCATCATCGAGGGTGTCTTGACCTGCGCACTAGGAATCGCCGGATACTGGCTGCTGGTCGATTTCCCCGACTCCAAGCGCAAGTCGTGGAACTTCCTCGGCGAGCGCGAGCGCGCCTGGGTTGTTGCCCGTGTGAACCGCGACCGTGGCGATGCGCACATGCCTGCCTTCAACTTGAAGAGATTCCTCAGCGCTGGCACCGACTGGAAGATTTGGGCCTACGCCATGATCTTCTTCAACACCACCACCGTGTCGTATGCGCTGGCGTACTTCCTGCCCATCATCCTCCAGGTCAATATGGGCTTCAGCGTTGCCAAGGCGCAGTGTCTCAGTAAGTCCCCCCCTCCCAAAACGTCGGGTAGATGAAGTCTAATGTGGAGCAGTCGCGCCCCCGTACGCCTTCGCCGGCATCGTCATGTACGCCACCGCCTGGCTCGGCGACAAGTACAAGTTCCGCGGCCCCGTGATCCTCATCAACATGCTCTTCCTCATCGTCGGCCTCCCGATCATGGGCTTCCATCCGCGCTCCGGGGTGCGCTACTTTGGCGTCTTCCTCACCACCGCCGGCGCCAACTCCAACATCCCCGCCGTCATGGCGTACCAGGCCAACAACATCCGCGGCCAATGGAAGCGCGCCTTCTGCAGCGCGACGCTGGTTTCCTTTGGTGGTATCGGCGGTATCGCGGGTAGTTTGCTGTTCCGCGAGCAGGACAAGCCGCACTACCGTCCCGGCATGTACGCCTGCATTGCGTGCAGCTTGTTGACGATGATTCTCGTGGGGTTGCTGAGCCTCGACTTTAAGCGCCAGAACGGTAAGGCGGACCGGGGTGAGAAGGAGCTTGAAGCGTCTGATGTGAGTATCTCCGCGAATCCTGAGGTCGCGAGTGTTGTGCTGACAGTATTGCAGGAGGGCGCCCAGCCTGGATTCCGGTATACCTACTAGTTGATGTGCGAGGAGGATGTCATGAATATTTGATAATGAGGGGGAATCGTGAATGTTGCAAGATATCCATATTCTGAGGGCTGAGTCTGAGATAGCATACCCGAGTGAGACGCGCCAATGAGTAATGAGAGAAAGCTGAAATGCCATGCCGTGTCTTGCCTCCTCCCTTGTAATTATATGTCTGTACCATAGTAGAGTAATCGTTTAGTGATCGCCCGTCAAAGCCGAGGCATGCGACGGTTCTTGGTCCTCCCAGACGAACGGTGCATGGTGGCAGCTGCTGGGTTCGTGTAGCCACCCCGCGCTAGACGCTTCCGGCGGCGTGGTTGGATGGATCGCTCCGTTGCCGTGGGGGTTTCGGCGGCGGGCGGCGGGCGGCGGGCGGCGGGCGGCGGGCGGCGGGCTCTGGAGGACAGGGAGGTAAGCACTATGGCGCCGCTGAGCTTAACGTCAAGTAAAGTTGGTTAGAGTTGGCCGAGGCTTCTGTCTGCTCTCCTCGATGGCATGATAGTGTTGCACTCGAGAAATGATCTCCGGCGTAGCAAATATTGGCTTTGAGGCAAAGCTGCTGTTTCCCTCTAATTTCCTTGCGGAAGCTGTGCTACGGGACATTCGGCAGGGGACATGAATGACGTGGCTGTGGCATGAAGCGGACTCTGACGACCTTACCATGGCAACATTGCAGCTCGGTGGAGGTGCCACTGGGTGGACTTTGGATTGATTGTGATTTTCAACATCGCAAAGCACACAACGTCTCTACAGCAAGCCTCTCGGACATGGTCTGGGTGGAAGGTTGGCCATGGCGGAATCATGCAATATCCCGCAGACTGGTAGTTTTCCAAACTCGATCTGCAGTAACGCAATGGACCATGAAGCAGGATACTATCTGATCGTGGGTGACGTTTTTTCTAGTGAGGGCATGAACATCCGTCGCTCCCGAGAGCAGGTGGACTCGACGGTTGAGGCCAGGTGTTCGTGGACCCTACCATGCTGTGACCAAGACGGTATGACAGGCGAGAGGCGCTCAGAAGGTTGGTGGCAGGCGGTGCGGGTAATGCAAGCTAGCTATGGCGTGTCAGGGTGTTGACTGGTTCACGGTGCTGTGGGACCGTTTATTGACGTTTGCTCGTAAAGTCATGATGGGCAAGAAAAGGCAAGAAAAGGCAAGCTTGGCTCCCTTGGGCTTGGGCCAAGGCGCTGTTTTTCTCGAGTTGCTCGGGTTGCCACTAGGGATAGGGATGCCGTCTTGGGAGTCTTGGGGAATAATTAAGGGAGAGAGAGGACAGAACAGGGCGGCGAGCGGGTTTCCTTTGGGGCGGTTAGCGTGTTGTGGTTGAGTTTGCAATATCCGCAGGCAATGTGGAATAATAATGAGGGTTCTTGGCAGGGGCCGGTGAGAACGGAGGAGGCGGTGTTTCTGTGGGGAGACGGAGACTTGGGCAAACAGTTTTTGCCGGTAAAGACCGTCTGGATCTGCGATTGGGCGATGACGGCATTACTCAGGGCCCCCGCTTAAAAGACGGGGAACGGACAGCTGTGGCCAATGGAAACGGACTCAATGCGGTTATGGTCATGCCACGAAGGGAAGGCAGCGTGGGCCAGGGGTACGTACCGATGCAGCCGGTCCGAGAGGGTCACCCCTATACGGATAATTCTGCAGAGAAGAAAAAGTCTACATAGTAGAAAGGCGTCGCTTGTACCTCCCCTGCCAGATCTGCGCCATACAAAAGTGTATGCAAAGTGACCTTGCGCCCGCTGGTTCCACAGGCAAGCAATATGGGCGTTACCGAAGCCTCCGGGTGTCGCCCAGCAAAGCCACTCTGGTTTGATTTGAGCCAGCACTAGGAACACCTCAGAAAGAGAGAGCGGCACTCCCGTCCTGCTGTCTGTCTCTCCTTGCCGTCTTCCCGTCTGCGAGCCTCACTGCTTCCTTTGTCTCTTTTTTTTTTTCTCTTCTCCTCCGCCTCGCCGTTTTTCTTTCTTCCTCCTTCGCATCGCAAAATCCGACGACCAACAACACCGACGACAACAACACGGTTCCCGCGACCAGCGAGCGAGCTAAAGATAGCGACTCCGGCCCCCCTGGTCAGCGCGACCGAAGAGAGTCTTCCCCACGTACCATCCATCCATCCATCCATTACATTACAGATATCCGTACCGTGGTAGGCATTCGCTTGTTCTACCGGACGGATACAGTCTTCAACTCGACTCGCCTCGCTTCTTGCTTGGCTTCCATCCCGCTCTCTGCGCGGTGCGGCACTCGAACCACCTCCTCGCCCGTACGATACTTTCACCACAGAGTCGAGACGACCGCCCGACACCACCCCTAAACACCCACCACTCGTCCGGACCTCGCCAATTGCGTTGCGACGCCGTGACGCCGCCCCGCTCCCCAAGCCCAAGTCTGTGACACGTCTGGCTCCAGCCGCCTCCAGGGCCTCGCACTTGCACAGGGGAGCCTCTGCCTTTCGAAACGCCCTTCCGCACCAGCAACACCCTCTGTGCCTACCAAACAAGCTCGGTCTGGTCTGCTCGTGCTGGTAGCAGCCAGCCGCCGCCGTACGGGACTAGTCATGGCGCTCAACCACTTTTCTACGGCCTCGTCGCCGCCTTCCGGAATCCCCTCCTCGATCCGTCTCTCCGCAGCAGCTGCAGTCATCCTCACATCCCTCCCCATGGCTCTCGGTCACGAACACGGCGTCAGCCACATCCAGGAGGGCGAGACAGTCTCCCAAGAGCCCATCGACACGATACTATGGATTCACATCTTCATCATGATGCTGGCCTTCGGGGTCATCTTCCCCGTCGGCATGGTGCTAGGAGTAAGCCACTTGACCTCAATATCCGACACTTCCGCCAAAAGAATGCGCGATTGCTGACATGACCTCTCCTCCCTACCTAGCTCACCAAGAATCGCTGGCATGTTCCTACACAGGTCCTCGGCACCGCTCTCGCCATCCTCGGTTACTTCCTCGGCCACATGCACGGCGGTAGAGAATTCGTCCACGGCAACGTTCACTCGGGCTTCGCCGGATGGTTGATGTTGATGCTCGCCGTCCAGGTCGGTGTCGGAATCTACCTGAAATTGCACCTCGAGAAGGGCTTCAACGGAAAGATTCGCAGGGTCATCAAGCCCATCCACGGGGTTCTCGGAAAAGCGTTCCCCGTCCTCGGCTGGGTCCAATTCTTGTTTGGAGGCATCACTTCGCTGGGTTTCTGCCAGGGCGACCATCTGGGACAATGTCTGGCTCACTTCATCATGGGAAGCGCTTTCATCGCTTACGGCATCATCCTGACCCTGCTGCTTGTCGTGGGGCAGCTGTGGCTCCGACGATCCGGACGATCCCAGGAGTTCTTCGACAGCGTTGTCATTGCCGCGTGGGGCTGCGTCAACACCTTCACCGAACACCGCTGGGGTACCGAATGGGTTAGGAACGACTGGCAGCACACGACCATGGGCATCATCTGGTGGTGCGCCGGCCTGGCAGGCGTTTGGCTTAGCCGCGATCGCGATGGCAACCCCCAGCGCAACTTCATCCCCGGCTTCGTCCTCTTCATGACCGGCTGGGCCATGTCCGCGCATCCCCAGGAGCTGCCCATCAGCGCCATGACCCACGCCATATTTGGCAAGACGCTGATGGCCGCCGGCATCACTCGCATCATCGAGATTGCCTTTGTCGTCAAGGACGCCAGTGGCATGTCCGCCGACGGCCGCAAGACCAACAGCTTCCAGTATATTCCCGTATTCGTAAGTGCCAAAACCCCAGAGGCCATCTTTGCATATCTCTGACACGCCTGTCGCAGCTGTTGTACGCCTCTGGATTCCTCTTCATGGGTGCGACCGAGGAGCAGATGGTACTCGTCGCCAACTCCGGACTGGATCACGTTTCCTACATCTTGATTCTTTACTCCTTTGCCTTCCTGGTATTCCTCTTCGCCAACATGCTCATCCACCTCTTCGACCGTAACTCCAACGTGGATGGCAAAGTCAACCTGGACGCACCGGTGGCGAATGGGCGTGCGGAGAACCGCCAAGTACGAGACGCTGAGGAGTTTGAGCTGGAGGGCCTCATGAGCGATGACGAGGACGACGCGCAGAAGGGCCTGCGCGAGGATACCGACGACGACCAAGGCCTGGGCAGCCCGAGCACGGTGGGCAAGAACAGCGACCGAGTGGCGCGGTGATAAGAGCGGAAAGCGAAAGCTCGGTGGTAGTGGGACTATAGACAGGGATGGCATCATGCATTGAAGGCTGGCGTTTGGATCCGGTTGCCGCATACTTTTTAATGGGCTGGAAAGCGTCTGGACGTACAAGAATCCTCCTGGTTACGTCGACCTAGAAATGAAACCCTTTTTGGTTAAAGATCTAATTCGCTTGACAAGACGCAAACTCTATCCATAGCTAGGAATCCTTTGTCATATGAGAAATGCATTAATCGCAATGTCAAATCTTGGATTCAGGATCTAGAGACTTTTGATATGGTCCGGGTGATTCCCTGTCCATGCCTCACCTCGGTGAAGACAAGGTGTGGCCGGTGTGCGCTGTGTACTGTGGAGTAGCTCGGTGAGGGGTGCGGGGCGAACGGTGCCTGGACCCCGACCGCCCGGCGCATCCCACCAAGCTCCTCAAGCTCCACTAAAAAAAATCCCAATCGCCAAATCCAATCCGCTATCAATCCCGTCGCATTCTCTGCCACTTTCACCTCCGACACCACACCCGCAAAACCCACCACACACATCTCCGCCACGATGCCGTCCGTCAAGAACCCGAACCACCGCTCCAAGAACCGCCTCGCGGCGCAGGCGAACAAGGCCAAGAAGGTGCGCCAGAAGCGGTCCGAGGAGAACAAGCACAAGATCGCCAAGAGCGACGCGCAGAGGGGCGCGCGGCCGGGGCTGATGCCCAACAGCGGGCCGAACGCGCCGCTGAGCAAGAAGAAGGCCAAGAAGCTCGAGAAGAAGATTGCGCATGCGATTAGGAGGAAGATGGCGGAGGATGGGGAGGTTGAGATGGCGGGTGAGTGGTCTTGAATTGGGGAAACTGGTGGTGGTGGGGGGGGGGGGGGGATACTGACGTGGTGTAGATCTCGAGGAAGACGAGGAGGCGGAGGAGGGCAAGCCTGCGAATGAGGTGGAGATGGATAACATTGCTTGAGAAGGGACAGGAGAGGAATTGCTTCAAGATGGGAGGACGTGGAACACGGGGGGCGGATGTGGACATGCTTTGTGAGTTTTTTCGTCTTGTTTCTATGGATGATCTATGACAGCTAACCTTCCCCAAGCCTGGACATTGCACAAAAAGGCGAACGAATTCAGTCCGAATACAATACACACGATTTGATACCCCAATAACAAGATTGTTTGCGTTTTAGAAAGAGTTTTGCTAGCCTGGCAGTGAACCCTATAACCCAGTGTCGCCAATACTTCCACAAGGACGACAGTCATACAGATAGGGGTGGCGATGGGGATAAGGACGATTTACGACGGCGACGGACACTGCCCGGATAGCCAACTGGCACTGCCTGGCTAAGAAACTGTTTAGAAGAGAACTTGCGTTTTGGCGATTACAAGTCCCCTTCCTCATCTGTAGATTTGCGAGATGAGTCTGCTCTGGTGGTGTGGTACGGATGCTGGGAGGCGAAGATGCCGGACGGAACTTGCTGGGACGGCGCCAGGCTGGTACCGAAAAGACCACCCGCATCTGCACCATAAGACGTGCGAGCCGATTCTCCAAAGAGGCGACCCCGGCCGGGGGCAGAGGCGGCGGCCTTCGGAATGGAGGCGTTGTCTGTGGCGCTACTCCGGGCTGGAGCTGGGTTGTAGAGAGCTTCGGCGAAGAGACCACCACGGCCTGCAGCAGAGGGAACCGATGAACTGTGTTTGAGGCCCTGGACTGGTGCTGGATTGTAGTGCTCCGGAGCGAGACTGTTCCCGAAGATGGAAGAGCGGCTGGGAGGTGCGGGTGCAGCAGCTCTTGGGGCAAGCTCCGTGCCGAATGCGTCCAGCTCTGCGGGCTCCGTGGAGCTAGAGATCGGCGACGGCGACGGCGACGGCGACGGCGCTGTCATGACGGGATCGCTGTTTTCGGAGGTGTATGTCTGCGCCTGCTCCCTTGCCCTGCGAGCACGCACGCGGGCGCGAAGGTCCCGGGCGGCTTGGTGGGCGAGTTCGGCCTGGCTTCGGCGGGTGGACCTGTCGGACGTTGCGCCGGTGGCGTCGAGGTCGAGCAGGCGGTCGCCTTCGCGGTACATTGCCTCCATCTCGCGTTCGGTGGCATCTTGGGACGGGGCTGTGGAAGAAGCGGAGGAAGCTGGCTGCTGGCGAGGTGCCTGGGAAAGCGTACTCTGGGTCGAGGTTGGAATAGTCGAGGGCGTGGGAGAGCCGACTATGTGGAATATGCTGCTGTGCGCTTCACGGCGGGGCTGACGCTGGCCACCATTAGATATAGCGCAGGACCCCAGGCGCCTCCCAAAGGTCTGGAGCGGGCCTGAGGATCCGACGGACTTGGAAGATCCAGCAGAGGGCGTTGCGTCAGGGGGAGGGAGGAGAACCCCGTTGCGCTCGATGAAGGAGGGGCCTGGCTGGTACGACTGCCACAACTCCTTGAGGTCGTGTGTGTCGTTCCGATCCTGCAGAAGCTGGTCGAGCTGCCATTCTAGGAGCGGAGCAGGTGGCGTCGGGTTGGGCTGGCTTCTCGGTGCAGTGGACTGCATCGAGGCATAGTTGAAGAGGGATGGCTGGCTCCGAGGAGGTGCTTGGCTGGTGTTGGGTCGAGACGGGCTGAAAAAGGGGCTCCCGACCGAAGGGCCTCTGAAAGTTCCCGCGTTGCCGGACGACTGAGGCCCTGCCGGGCTGTTGCTCTGCAGATTGCGCAATGCTCCTCCAAAGAGGCCGAGGTTTCTGACGGCTGGCTCCGTGTGAGAAGGCCGGGTTGTCGGCGGCATCTGTCCACCTCTCCACCTGCGGAAGATCTGGTTCACGGCGTCGACGGCGCAGTCCTGCTGCTTCTTGTTGACAAAACCGCTGTGGTCTAGGGGTGAGGGTACCTCGCCGAAGAAGCGGTCCTTGAAGATGGCCTGGCGCATCAGGCTCATCTTCGCCATCTCAGTGGCGATTCTTTGCTCCGACTCGCGGGCCTCGCGCTCGTAGTTCATGAGGATGGTCTTGGTGTCCATGCCGGCGAGGATGTTGGACATGATGAGTTGGGAGCCTTGGGCGGTGGGCGCAGCCGGGGAGTTCTGGAGGAAAGAGCTTGCCGTGGGCGTGTTGAAGGGGGTGCCGGACGAGGAGCTGACAACGATGAAGCCGTCATCAGCCTGCTTCTCGGCTCCGCTGGGGGCAAAGAGCGGTCCTTCGGGGATGTGGAAGACGGACGCGGTGCCCCGGCTCGCGACCAGAATCGCCGCCTCCGGAATAGTGGCCGTGAGCGGAAACGCCATCCACATGGGAACGCCGTGGATGTGCGTGTTCTTGTTCATGTGGAGATCTCTCCGGGCGAGGATGAAGTTTCGGAGAGAGTGGATGGCGTCGTGCCAGCCGACCAGGTACGTCGCCTGATCGAGTGTTGAAGAACCCGTATCGCGGCCTGCGTGAACCTTGGCCTCGGCGCTGAGGATGCGGCAGACGGCTTCGAGGGCGTCGCCTGCATCGTCGATCTTGACTGCGTTGTGGATGAAATCTGTGGGGAAGGCCAGGGAGTGTCTTGGGTGGAATACGAGGCGTTGTTCAGACATGTTGGCAGTTTTGGCGAGAGTGGGAATAATTCAGTCGAGCCAGGAAGGTTGAGTTGTGGATGATGATGGATGAAAGTGACCCATGGCGGAAGGCTGCTTTTTAATGTGAAGCAAACGGTCACTCCGAGGAGGAATATGATATCTACAAGCTTCTGGGGTTGCGTGGAGGGTCGCAGGCTGGATGCCCGTTTGTCTGAGTTGAGACAATATCCCGCACGACGGGTAAGTGCAGTTTCTAAGGCTTTCATCACTATTCGGCAGAGTGATAGGTCTCGAACCTGAGACTTTTGATCGGGACATTTCTGTCTTTGTCGGAACTTTTGATTTGAAGAAGATGAGGAGGGATTTCTTGTTCTCACAAACACCCGCAGAAAGCATGGGCGTCCTCAAACGACCGACAATCAACTGCTGAAGGAAGCTTCGTCACCCCACCATTCAGACTCTCCCCATGGGCCAACCCCCGGTCCTTTGAAGATCTTCCCGCCCTTCCACACCCAGCCGATGTTGTCGATCTTCTGGAGCACCTTGACATCTTCCACCGGGTTCTCCAACACGCCAATCACGTCCGCCTCATACTCAACCTTCAACTGCCCCGTTTTGGGTGCCTGGCTTCCGACGCTCAAAGGCCCGTTCGCTGTGGCCGCCTTGATAGCCTCCAGGTTGCTCATCCCGGCTTTGACAGCCGACTCAAGCTCCATGGCCATGTTGAACCCAGGTCCTGTATCCGTGCCCAATGCGATGGGAAGGCCCTGCTCGATGGCCATCTTGTACGCCACCAGGTGATTCTCGGCGCAAATCTTGGCCTTCTCGTAGGCGTACTTCGGGATGCCCTCGCCGCCGCTGTCAATAATCATGTCCATGATGAGACGCGTGGCAATGTAGATGGTCCCCTTCTCCTTGATGAGATCGATGCACTCCTGGTCCGCAAACGAGACGTGTTCCACCGTGGTCACGCCGGCCTTGACCGCCGCCAGAATGCCAGGCTTGCCGTGGACATGCGCCGCAACAGCTCTCCCCTGCCTCGTCGCCTCCTCGACGATGGTCTGCAGCTCCTCAGGACTGAACTGCGCATACAAAGGGTTATCGTCGCGGGACATTACACCGCCTGACGCAAGGATCTTGATGCACTTGGCCCCGCGCCGGATCTGCAGACGCACCGCCTTGCGACACTCATCAACGCCATCGACGAGCATGGTCGAGAAGGTTCCAAAATGACCCGGGGAGATCTGTGACACGCCGAGGTTGAGCAGTACATCCCCGGCAGGCAGCGAGAAGATGTCGCCGTGTCCTGCCGTCTGGCTCAGGCACGACCCGGAGCTGTACACGTTCGGTCCCACAATGGTGCCTTCGTCAATGACTTTGCTGATTTCGCAGCCTAGGCCGGCGACGTCGCGCATGGAGGTGTAGCCGCGCTGGATGGCCAGCCAGCAGCCGCGGGTGAGGCGCGCGCCCATAGCGGAAGGGTGCTCGGTGAGGATGCCCAGGTACGCGTCGCCGTTGCCTGCGTCGTTGGGGCTGCCCATCATGAAGTGTGCGTGACAGTCCCATAGTCCCGGCATGAGATAGGGCACAGTGTAGGATCTGTGGGGGGCGTCGGTGTATTTTGACGGGATGTCGGATTGCGGGCCGATCCAGGCGATGAGCTTGTCTGCGACGACGAGGGCGGAGTCTTTGACGGGTTCGCCGTCGCCTGGGATCAGGAGACCGGCTTTGATGACGGTGATGGTCACTTTCTTCTGGGGTTGAATGTCTTCATTTTGGAAGGGGACGGATGGGTATTTGGGGCGAAAGGTGCCGCCGAGGGATGTTGAGTACATTGGTGGCTGCTGAACTAGACGTCTGGTCATCTTGAGGAGATGCTGGGTTGTTGAGTGTGATGACACGATGTATGTGAAGAGTAGTTGGTTTAGAGATCTGTCTAAAAGCATCACCGAGCATTTTATGGGTGATTCTCAGCATTCCCCTTAGAGCTGTACCGCATCGGGATCGAGGGGGCTGACTGTCCGGTTGAGCTGACCTGAACAGGAAGGTGAGGTTGCTGAAGGATCGGTGGCGGGCCAATCGGGAACAGATGTTACAAAGGGATTCAGGCCGCTTATCCGTTCGCCAGTATCACTGGGAACACCTAGAAAGGATGAACGACAAGTTCATTTTTGATTGTGATTGGGAAGCCGGGACTTGGACGAGACCGCCTAATTTCCTGTGTCTGCGCTGCTATATAGACTGTTGCTTTACTCTTCGTGGTTGCTTCTATCGTCGTCGTCGTCGCCGTCGCCGTCGCCGTCGCCGTCATCGCTGTTTGTCGTCCGGGACAGGAGTAATGAAGCACACAGGATATAGCCTGGCAGCCACAGGGTAAATAAGCAGTCTCACTTTGAATGGAATGAGAGACTAGTCTGAAGACCTCTAGCTTGTCAGTTATAGTACTAGGTAGTAGAGGCTGAAGCTATGGCCCGAGGCATTCGGTGGGATGGTTTTCCATCTGCCTAGTCTCCGCCGTAACTTTCCTTAACGAGACACCGTATGAAAAATGTTCTCCCGTTGATCCTCGATCATTTTTCTCCTGGCTCTCGATATGAAGTCGGGTTCATTCAGCCCTACGGGGCCCCATCAAGGACCCTCTGTGGATGCCTTCCCCATCCTTCACGATACCCTCATCTCCACCCCAGCGCACAACTCGACATGAAATACCGCAACCCTGCCCGGCTCCAGCATCGAAATACGATCATTACGACTGCGCCGATGGTTTAGTGGTAAAATTCTCCGTTGCCATCCAGCAGCGTCGGGGAGCCGGGGGTTCGATTCCCCCTCGGCGCATCTTTTTGCTTCTGCCGCTCAAGCAAGGGCTACCTTTTTGATATGTGGGCACCCACGTCCCTCAGCTCGATTATTCCAACGGGCTCGAAAGACTTCAACGCACTTTGTGCGGCATAGTGGCGTGAATACAACTAATTGAGTTGCCCGGATCTGGTGTCCGGAAGCCGTCGCCGGATGACCCACCTTTGCCGGACCCGGCCCGGCCCCCTCCCGTTCTTGCCCTTGGTCAATGTCCCAGCTGAGCGCCCTCCCACTAGTATATATATGACACAGCGCATGGTCTGTTTAAACTTTGTCGACTTCGGACGGTCGTCACCTCTTATGCCTCACTGCGGGGGAACCTCACTTGTGTTTCTCTGGCAGGCAACTCGGCTCCGAAGTCCTGAGCCATATCAACCTGCCACTTACCCCTGCTGTCTATCGAAGATCTAAGTGAGACCTTAGTACACGAATAGAGGGGAAAATGTCTTCATTATCAGGCAAAACAATCGCAATTACAGGCGCGGCCTCTGGAATAGGTCTCGCAACAGCACGCCGCCTTGTGTCCCTGGGTGCAAAGGTGTCGCTCTCAGACAACAACTCTACCCTCCTCGCGAGCTCAACACTCAAGATTTCCACTGCCTTTGGCCCAGAAAACATATAATCCAAGGTCGTGGGTGTCCGAGACCGCGATGCCGTAAAGGCCTGGATCGCGGAAACCGTTCAAAGGTTTGGCCCGCTGCACGGCGCAGCCAACGTGGCGGGCGCTCTCGGCGCTCAAGGTAACAACGTTCGCATTCCCAACATTGGAGACGAGGACTGGAACTTTGTGATGGATGTCAATGCGGGTGGTGCCCGAAATTCGATGAGCGCTGAGATACCGGAGATGGTTGATGGAGGCCGCATCGTGAACGTGTCTTCTGTGGCGGGGAAGGTTGGGCTGCCAATGAACGGGGCGTATGTCGCAAGCAAACACGCAGTTATTGGACTGACAAAGGCCGCTGCGAAGGAGTTCGGAGGGAGAGGGTTGAGGGTGAATGCTGTTTGTCCGTGAGTTTATGTACGAGATGAGTGCACCGGTATCGAACTGACTTCTTGCGGTGGGACCATCGAGACACCGATTTTGGCACAGGCCCTAGAGGCGCCTCAGACCGAGTTTGGGCCACCGCCTTGTTCGTCGGGGAGGTTCGGGAAGCCAGAGGTCGCGGATCTGATTGCTTTCATGTCGGGCGACGGAGCCTCGTATATCACCGGCCAAGCCATTTGCGTCGATGGCGGGATGGTGATTTAGGGTCTGTGATGATTCCAATCCGAACACATGTCTAAACACTAAGGTTAAGAAAGACGTGATGAACGGCTGGACGGGACTAGACGGAACACGGGATTGCCCAAGTTAGGTTCCATCACATTAGCGGACTTGGAGGCAAAAATCTGACTGCCCCTTATCCACACCTCAAACACCAAGCTTTGGTTCATTGATGCATTGATGTCGTACCAAGCACATAGAATTGGTTGGTATAGCTCTCATCTCGCAGACTACGTCAACATGACCATGCACACGACCTTGCCCTGGAGTAGTTCAATTTCTGCCAGATGCGTCACACAGGCCTCGAAACATGAAGTCACATGGGGACGATTGATAGCATGTTATTTGAAAATTGGTCCACAGGAACTAAAAGTAAATCTAGCAAGCGAGTGCCATAGTGGTATCAAAGCAAGATATGAACAAGAGTATTATAGACGATATCCCCCCTTTTTGATTGTCAACGTGACAGTCTATGGACATTCCGCAGTATCCTCCATATTGATATTAGCGAGCTTCTCCCAAGGAGAAGACTCTAAACGGTCTTCTCAGGGAGAGAGCTGTGGGCAGAGCCGCCAACGGTCTGGTCGTGGCTGCTACCGCTGCCGACGAGGTCGGAGACGTGGCGGGAGACCTCGACGTAGTCGTAGGCGAACTCGCCGAGCTGGGTGTCATCGAGACCGAGGTCCTCGTCATCGACGTGGACACGGAGGCTGAGACCGGGGATGAGGTTCATGAGGAAGAGGATCAGGCAGGTCAGGACGAAAGACCAGGCGAAACCGGCGACGGAACCAGCAAGCTGGTAGCCGAGCTGGACGTAGTTGTGCTCGATCCAGCCACCATCGATGACCAAGGCACCATCGAGAGCAGCAATGTAGGAACTGCATTTTGTTAGCATTGTTCTCCACGAAGAGTTGCAAGGGACTTACGCAGCAAAGATACCGGTCATGATGTTGCCGAGGATACCACCGACGCCGTGAACAGCGAAGACATCCAGGCCATCGTCAATGCCAAGGAGGAACTTGAGCTTGGTCGCAAAGTTGCAGCCAATTCCACCAACAATTCCGAAGATGACGGAAGCCCAGGGGGTGACGAAACCAGCACCGGGGGTAATAGCGACGAGGCCAGAAATGGCACCGGAGCAGAATCCGATCGTGGACCACTTCTTCTCGAGGCGGTAGTCGAGCAGCATCCAGGTCACACCACCGACACCAGCAGCGAGGTTGGTGTTGAAGCAGGCCATGACAGCACGGATGTTGGATGCAAGGGCAGAACCGCCGTTGAAGCCGAACCAACCGACCCAGAGGAACACGGTGCCAAGCACAACATGGGTGACATTGTGGGGACGGTAGGGGAGACCGTGAACCTTGTTGTAACCGGTGCGCTTGCCGAGCATGAGGGAGTAGGCGAGAGCGGCGGAACCGGAGGAAATGTGGACGGGAGTACCCCCGGCAAAGTCGAGGGAGCCGAGGGTGAACAGCCAGCCGTTGCCGTTCCAGGTCCAGTAAGCAATCGGGTCGTAGACGATGGTGGCCCAGATGAAGGCGAAGACCATCGCGGGGAGAATGCGACCGCGGTCGGCGATGGCACCAAGAGCGAGGGCAGGACTTTTTTTTCGTGTTAGTTCCTGGTGTCCGGCAAAGATTGAGACCTGCGTCACAGCGGGCGCTCTCATACACATGTGCGGCGTCGACCAATATCTCACCGCAGATGCGCGATGATACGACGGAGGGGAAGGTGGTCTACTCACGTAATGGCAGCGAACATGCCCTGGTAGAGGCAGAACAGAATATCCGGGAGCTTAGTCGAGCCGACGGAGGGCTGGGCGACGACATCCTTGAGACCAAAGTTCGACATGTCGCCGAGGAAGACGGAGCCGGTGTGAGAGAAGGTCAAGGTGTAACCCCAGAAGAACCATTGGAAGCCCACCACTCCGACACATATCATCGATATCAGAATTAGGGACAGCGCCGACTTGCGGCGAGCCAGGCCCGAGTAGAAGAAACCGACACCGGGAATCATGAGCAGCACGAGCGCTGAGCAGACCATGATCCAGGCCATATCACCAGACTACCAAAGTCAGACATGCTCGAAACCCCTTGTCGACTGTGAACTGACCTCGTAGAAGACATTGAAGTCGGTGACGTTGGTCGAGTAGCCGGCGTCGGCCTCGCCCTCGGTTCCATTGTAAGGAAGGGCGTAGAGAGACATCTTGGTGGTTGTGCGCCGGCGCGAGTGCGGTCAATGGATATTACTTGGCGAGATAGAACCTAAGAATCGTCTCTTCTTTCGCCGGGCCACTCGTCCTCGTGAACGGCGAGCAGACGTCGAAGAGGGTGGAATGGAAATGGGGTGCGGCAGGGAGGAGAGGGACGGAGAGAAGGGGGAGATCACGGTTATGAAGTCTTCCTTCCGGGTCCAGGCTAGATAAATAATACGGAGCAAAATTATCAGGCAGGCCGGGGCGTGGGCGTCGCCTTGGACCTTCGGTCCTCGTGGTAAGCTGGCCGACATTATGCATACAGTACTAGGTAGGTATCTCTTGATATGGAACTCCCCCGAACAGGGTAGGGATGGGCTGCCCATGGAACTGGTGCAGAATAGATGATGAAGGGGAGCTCAGAGACCGAAGAGATGGGACGGGGAGCAAGCTGATTGCTCAGTCCTCTATGCCGGGAACACCAATAGCGCAGGGCCAAGGGGTGGGGAGGAAAGCATAAAAAAGGGCGAGATGGATTCGAGCTGCATGCTGAGAAGGGCATCTTGGGACGAGCTTCCCAAATCCTTCTCTGTCTCCGAGAGACGAGACTAGGCCGCGCCGTGTTCCTCTGCCGGGTAGCAGTGGTACGAGGCCCGTCTGGCTACGAGAGAGCTTCATCGAGAACGCCCTACCCACGCTGATAGATACGTACCTGTACACCACATGCTCGCGAACCCATGCTCGTGGCCCATGTCTCCAGGTCTTGTGTGGGTCGGGAAAATATGTGGGAACTGATAAGGAATTTGGAGTGAGAGAGACCGGGGTGTGGACGGTCGTGAGGTGAGTCGTCTAGGATCGGGGGACTCGGATGGAAGCTAATAATTCAGGCCCTTTGACGGTGCCGTGGTTCTTGGCAAGCTGGTCCATTGAACGTTCCTTTGTCCGTTGACCACAGTTAAACAACCTTTTGGCGCTGAAGAGATCTTCAAAGGCCTGGAAATACGATGAAGTGTTTGCCCCCAACATCACTGATGGCTTGTGCTCAGTTGATCAGATCCCCGTATGCGGAGAGAATCAACAAAGCCCCGGGGTCATCCGCAGGCTCAGCAGCCCGCGGGTCTGGATGCCCCATCGTCCAGTGTTGCTGTTCGTTTGTTTATCGGACGGCACGGAAAACTCGTAGACAGCCGGTAGGTAACTTCGGGGTCTTGCACCGCGGCGCAAGGTAGTCCCTCGGGCTCGAGAGTACGTCGACATTGAATGCAACACTGAAAACCAGGACAAAGTTTTCCTCGTCTAATAGCGCCCAGATTGCGACAGGATCCAGACTGTGCTGGCGCAAACAACAGCCTGACCCGAGACAGCCAAGGCTGCAAGAAGTAGGCGATCAGAATACTTTGAGATTGAAGGAAAACCGATGAGGAGGCATGCTGTGCCTCAGCAACGCGAGCCGCAACGGCAGAGACGAACTCATAAGGCGCGCGGCCAATTGAAAGTGTTTCATTTCCCTTCCCTGCGAGATGCTTAAGGCACCTCGTAAGCCCACGCTCGCCGGCTCTTCCTGGCCACGGCCGAGTGGGGGTGAGTTCGTGGCAGCAGCAGCAGGCATCGCCGTGGATCGGATTGCTGCCTTTTTTCAGTCGACTTGCGTGTTGTTTTGATGCAACAACATCTTTGTGGTGCCATTCGATAGAACGTTCAAGCATCAAATCTAGCAAAGATGTTATTTGTTGCTATCCCTGGCCGCCGCCTGCTGTCTGAGAAGCAATGACAACACATAGCGGCACTGGTCCAAGATTAGAGCCAGGCGCCAAACGAATCCTGCGCGTTGCCGCGTTCCAGAAGACTTCCGATCGGAGACGCGGACGGGACTTGGTTTGAAGCGGGCCGCTTGATGGGAGGATGCCTGTCATCGCACCGACTCAAATCTTCGCACGAGCGATTGTGTGCGAAGGGATGCATGCGACCGCGCCTGTCGACAGGGCTGGGGGGTGGTTTGCAGCTTGCGCGACGCCACAACCTCGTTGAATGTAGACATCAAACATGGAAAGCTGTGTCAGAGTTGCACGACTTGTTCAGGCGGACGTTGTATCTGATCCTTCCAGCTTCTACAAATATCAACCAATCGAGCATTGACAGGCAACGCTGGCTACCGGCAGGATCAGCAGTTCCGATTCCTAGATACATTGACGCAGCCACAAGCTTCTGTGCGCGGCGAGAAGGCTTAGATCTTCAGCAAACCGCCGTTAAGGTTTGACAAGACTAGCTTCGCGCCATCTGCTGAGCTATCGAGACGTTCGGGACGGAAAAGCAATAAGGAGGCAGCGTTTTGACATTGGAGAAGATAGCCTCCGGCCCCGTTCGTGCGGGAAGAAGCAACGATACCGGAGAGCCTATTCATCGACGCCCCGAGGGAAAGGCTTCACAAGAAGAAAGCCCGATGTCGCAGACCTTGCTGAATCGCGGACCGCGACTTGGGTGCCAAACCTCTTCGAAGCTGGGCTAGGTCTCAGATGTCCAAGAGGTGCACTCAACGAGATGGTCTGGGAGGCCCCAGGGCCGGTGGACAGAGACCGAATCGCTAATCTGAGCTTACATCGGAGCGAGCTGGATGGGGATATGTCGGGCCCCAGAAGCGGAAAGGTTTTTTTGGTTAGGCGAGCGTGGCCGGGTCTGGTTCTGTGGATGGCTTTGATTGCAGCGGCTGGCCACGTTGATTCGCGCAGGACCGTTGGAAGGATCCTGCAAGACGCAAGACTTTTGCTTTTGTTGGTCTGACTTCTGGTGCTGCGCCGTAGGCTGAAATGTCGGGAATCCTTCAGGTCCACCAATAGATAAGACACTGGCACATGTGCAATAGGCAGGCCGCGGGTGCTCAAAGAACGTTGAGCGGTAAGTAATTGGAATGCCTAAGAGACGCCATCGCGTGTGGCCTGATAGGATGTATCTATTCAACTATGGGGTGGCTGTTGAATATCGATGGTTGACTGATGCAGCCAAGCGACTCGTGGATGACGGGGCTGTCTGGTGGGCATTGGCAGGTGACGGCGGACAACTTAAGAGCAAGATAGTATGGGAATCGCAGGCTTGAGGATATCGATTGATAGCCATAATGGCTTGACTTGATTTCACCTACCGAGCTGAAAAAAGAGCCGTGGTTGTGGCGTCGTAGATTGCCCACGACGCGGGTGACGAGAACGCCAGGTGGACGACTTCACAAGCCAAAAGTGTGCGGTGGTGTCTTGGAAGAAGCCAAAGTGTCGTCATGGTTGGCCGGATGGAGCACGGAGATGTCAAAGCCAAGACATTGAATTGCCTCTGAGACCTCTGATTCGATGGCGAAGTCTTATGGTTGTTCAATATGATCCATCAAGAGGGAATGTTGTCGATGGTGGTGGCACGCAGTGTGTATCATGGACGGGCGGAATGATTTGAAGTGGATGATGAACCAAGGTCAGTGCTCACCTCTTTTTCTCCGGATGCCCAGACCGAGGCTTCTCCAATAGCAGCACCGGGAAAGCGTCTTGTACTCATCATGTATCCAGAGGAAGGGTACGCTAATAGGAAGCTGCTGCGTCTGGCTCCATGTCTGCTGCCTTGTGGACAGTGGATAATCTCCCTACCTTAGTGACAGGACATGAACCACCTCCCTCCCTCCACCCACCCGCCGCGAAAGACTCTCTCCACTGCCACGAAGCCTTTAAGACCCATTCGCCAAAGCCTCTTATCTCTCGGCACGGAGGAGGCTTGTGTCTAGCGTCATCTTGGCACTGATAAGGCCAGCCAGGGTCCGCTGGAACCAACGAACCCATGCCCGTCATGCAAGGGTCCCCCCATGTCCCCTTTTCCCTTCCCACCTCGACCGGTTGAAATGGACTGGACCGTTGAAGGTGAGACTGACGGTCGACCAACTTTGACCGAAGGAAGCCTGAGGGAAGCATTGCAGGTAGCCTGTTGGGTGACATTGCACATCTATCCTGCTGCTGCATTTTACGGAGCCCTCGTCCAGCTCCCAACCCAGACCGTCGGGTTCATCCAAGCATGGACCACCGGGAAACGCCCCTCATCGTCTAATTCATGCGCTCAACGTCACCAGCTCATCTCTATTCAATGAAATTCACTCGTCTTATCTAGACACGAGGAAATCAATGTTTTCCATAGTCGATTGAGCACTTGTGAAGTCTTGTAAGAGGACGGGTCGTGAAACTGGCCATCATGCTGCACCTTTACGGTCGACCGCCACATCCCTACCGTCTCATATCCGCGTCCCCATTCGCGTCCTGATTCGACTTCCATCCCCGCCCAGCCTGGACTGCATCGGCTCAGAGAAGCCGGATAGCGGGTTGCTGCTCTTGTGATGCAGATAGTCTGATACCGCAGATATCGCAGCAATCTCTGATAACTGGTCACCGATTGTCTGACACGTCTTTGCCCCTCCTGCTGGCCGTGCGCTGGCGCATTTTGATTCAGCTGTTGCTCGCTTTCTGTCCTCGGGGTCAATCTCATCCCCCGCCATTCCCATGGACCTGTGGCCATCATTCTTGCCAAGCATACCTCTTAGTGAAGATCAACTCAACGCCAGATCTAGACTTTGTACCCAGCAGCCCCTCGCAAACGCGAACAAAACTGTCAATGTCGGAGTTCTATCATAGTTTCGAGAAGTGAAGTCGGAATAGACCATCTTGAACCATTAGAGCACTCTTCATCACGTCACACAGCGGCCGCACGGAGCTTTTAGAGTTCTTAGACCACACCTGTTCCTGCTCCTGCCGTCCCGTCAATCTGGTATCGTCCCACTGACTTGCGTTCTTGCGGGCGTTCTCACCCATCCATGTCTTGGCCGAGCACCCGACCAGAACCACTCAAACCATCTCTTCGCCATCTGAGCGCTTGCCGTAGCCATTCACGTGTCTGCGGGCGCAAGACTCGCAGGTTACTTATACCAGCTTCATCCCTCTCTTCAAATGTTTGGTGATTGCGCTACGAGGGCTCATCTCCTAGGATATTCCACCGATACTCGAACGATGCTCGATGACAGCATTCGCTCACACTCCCTACCCGCAACTGCAACAATCTCACAAACAGAGCCATGCTATATTTCAAAGAAGTCCATCGAACACGCTGATTGCGATCTTGAATGAGAATGGGATATGCAACAGGCTCACGCCGTGAGAGCGTTCTCCAGGTTTTACAGTGAGGAATACGGTCAGCAATAAGTTATTTCTGACTTTGGTCTACTGTGGAAACCAGAGTTCGTCTCACGAAATAGGCAACACGAGCTTCAAATCGAAGTCTCTGATACCGATGCCAACCGGCGAACACAAGGTTCCGTTTCAGTGGAAACGTGGACTCGAGATGAATTTCGCAAGTGCCACAAGGCCGATAAATTAGACTTTCAAATGAGCGCAAAAATGTATGGTGGGAAGATTGATCTCTGAGGCAAGTGAAGAGACTTGCAATGTGGCAGTCGCTGTCATTTCTGCGACAGAATACATGACTCTGTGCAACAAACCCCAGTAGAGGATTCATCCGCGCAAAACTTCATCTCTGGCACTCGTGGAGGTAAGTCTTTCTTTCATCGAGTCCTTCTTGGCATCGGAGAAAACTTCCAAATCAAATGGACTCTAGTTGGCACGGCGTTGATGGAGATGTTCTGGGCAGCAGTTTGGTGGGCATGGAGCATCCCATGCAATCGAGGAGTGGCCGATGTTCCATCACCAGCGTTTGTAATCAGGTCAGAGAGAGCCAATTGTAGGGCCAATAATCACAGAGAAGTTTTGTCATTCGTCAATTGATGTTCGGTGGTATCGATTATGGTGGCGATTTCATCAACGGCGTTTAGACAAGTTGCCGATTGCTTCACGGTCTCTCACGTGATACCACAGCAATTACTGTGAACGCCGTCGAAACTACAAGGCGGGAGACAACTACCGTCCGCAATTCTTTTAGTGTCAAATGACTCATAATGAGTAAAACACATTGAGAGAATAGCGTGAGAGAATAGGACAGTATTTAGGTTGCAGGTTGCAAGATTCTTCAACATAGCATGTATGGTTTCTGGAACACAAGCAATATCCTACACACCTCTGTTGAGACTCTACTTGCTGCAAAAAGCCTTCTTAAACATGTCTATCCCCTCAAATACCCAGGCCTGAAGGTCACCAACATTCGAAGCGACAACTTTGACGGACTTCAATTGGTCGATGACGTTCCCGAGAGGGCCTTAGGCGATCACGACGTCCTCATCCAGATTAAGGCCGTTTCCCTCAACTACCGAGACCTGGCCATTCCCAGGGTACGTTCTTCTGAAAACCAGTCTGGCCAGTTTCAATGCTTATGTGCTGATAAACCTAGGGACTTTACCCCTTCGCGATGAAGACGCCTGTTATTGCGGGCTCCGACGGCGCAGGCATGGTTTTGGCATGGTTTTGGCCGTTGGGCCCAAGGTGAACGACTTCACCGCTGGTGATAAGGTCTGCACCTTGTTCAACGAGCTTCATCAGACCAACCCAATCACACCCGAGGCCTTGGGAAGTGGTCTAGGCGGAGCCGTTGATGGCACCCTGCGCAAGTACGCTGTGTTCCCTGACCACGGCCTAGTCATTGCTCCGTCTACTCTAGACTCTGTTGAAGCTAGGACTTTGACTTGTGCGGCTTTGACAGCTTGGAACGCTCTTTTCGGTTTGAAGAAGCTGAAGGCGGACGATTGGGTTCTGACTCAAGGCATTGGCGGCGTCAGCTTGGCTGCTATTCAATTCGCTGTCACCACAGGAGCGACAGTCGCTGCAACTACATCTTCGAACGACAAAGCTGACATCCTAAAGAAGATGGATGTTTCGCATGTCATCAACTATCGAGATGTTGCCGAATGGGGAGATGCCGCCAGGGCCCTCACTACCGAGGGACTTGGCTTCGATCATATCCTCGAGATTGGCGGAGCAGCTATTGTGGCCCAGTCATTGAAGGCAATCAAACTTGAAGGCCTTATCACGATAATTGGCTTCTTGACCTCCGCTGAGAATGACCAACAGCCAAACTTGATAGAAGCTCTAAATCATATTTGCACTGTGCGAGGCATCTTCGTCGGATCTCGGGAGCAATTTGTCGAAATGAATCGCGCTATCGATGAGTGGAATATCAAGCCGATTGTAGACGCTAAGGCCTTCCGCTTTGGAGAGGCAAAGATGGCTTATGAGCGCCTTTGGGGGAGAATGAATTCTGGCAAGGTGGTTGTCAGGATTTAATGGCGTCTGCTTGCGATAAAGGAAGTTTCATGCACCGAGTATCCGCGTATCAAGTCAAGTATCATACAACGCAGATGATGTCAAGAAGTGTAAGGTATCTTAGTCTCATGTGATCTAACATCTTGCGGTACGTATGGTAACCAAATTTTCTTGATATGATCAATTGTTAGACCACTTATTCCAGGCGAGCTTACCCTTATCATCAGCGAGCGATCTTCTTGTCCAGAAAACCCATGGCAAGGGATGGGGTGAACGTCTGCAAGCTTCGTTCGATTTGCCGTCCTCGAGTAAAAGTACCTGTTTTGTGATTTGTGTGAATGAAATGAAAACGGGTTAACGAAATTAGTAGTGAAAGTATCTTAGCTGACTATGATCTGTTTCTATCAAAGGTAGAGTTTGAATAATAGGACAAAGGGACTTTCTTCGTAAACAAACCGCGAAGAGCAGAACGATAAAGGTGTCTGTCCGTTCCTGTCTTCTGAATATATACTGGCCTGACCCGTGTCTAATAACAGTTTGGCAGGTTCAACGTAGCCAGTCTGGGCTGCATGTAATAGTGGTGTTCGTCCCCAGTTGTCCCGAGACTCCACCTCGACCCGAC
The DNA here is from genome assembly GCA_020226115.1 of Colletotrichum viniferum. NCBI lineage: Eukaryota > Fungi > Ascomycota > Sordariomycetes > Glomerellales > Glomerellaceae > Colletotrichum > Colletotrichum viniferum. The sequence continues at coordinate 76,367 of JAGFBE010000032.1, read as the reverse complement.
CTGTCTCAAGAAGAAGCTTGACCTTTTGTGCCGCGGCGCAGACTACACCAACACCATAGAACAAACTTCCTGCAGCATATGACAAAGATGTTCTCCCTGACTCGTCTCTAGCGTCGACCTCGACCATACCAGTGTCTAGCAAGAGCTTCATGTTATTTGGAAAGGCCTTCAGTGCAGCATACGACAACGGGGATTTGCCTGATATATCCCTCAAGTTCACATCGGCTTCAGTATTCTCAAGCAGGAACTTCAGAACGGTTGAATTCGAGTCTTTGGACGCGGCGTATGAAAGTGATGTTCGACCCTTGTTGCATCTGGAGTTTACCTCGATTGAATCTGATTCAACGAGTAGCTTCACGACATCATAGCGATCGTTTTCAGAAGCAAGGGAGAATGCCGTTCGGCCGCTTGTGTCCTTCTGGTCAATATGGACTTGACCGGTTTCAACAAGCAGTCTGACAACAGCGGCATGCCCTTGCTTAGAAGCATGAAAGAATGCCGTTCGGCCGTCTTTGTCCTTACGCTGGATATGGACTCGCCCAGTTCCAATAAGCAGGCTGACGATGGTGTCATGTCCGTGTATGGACGCGTGACATAATGGTGTTAAGCCAGACTCGTCCGGTTGGTCGATGTTTATCTGGCCAGTATTCACAAACAAGTGGCAGATGGCCAAGTGCCCGCTCTTGGCGGCGTATGACATCGCCTTGCTGAATCGAGTGTCTGCAATAACGATTTTGGTCTCTCCTAGCTCGAAGAGCAGAGCAACGACCATTTCGTTGCCAAATTCAGACGCATGCAGAAAGACGCCTTTTTTCGCATTGAAGGTGAAATCCCGTGAATGCTTGTTTAACACGGCCCATTCCTGACGGTGGGACGTCTTCAAATTTTTGAGTGCCAAGCTGCTAGGATTGGCTTCTTTATGAGCAGTCAAAAATGCGTGTACAGCATCAGAACTCTGGGTAACTAGAGCCGCAAGCATTGGGGTACCATACCTCTCATCTTCAACTTTGAAGCATGCCAGCTTGTGGCGGTTGATTCTGATGAGTTTGGCTCTGTTTTGCTCAGCTAAGATGTACAACAGGCTGGCATTAGGCGTATGCCGACGTATTCTGTGCTTTTCGAAAAGATTGTCCAAGGTTATCCAACCGGCGAGATCAAACGATTGAAGAAATTCAAGCTGGCCGACTCCTACTTCTTCCGCTTTGTCGCTGTGATACAGAACCTGCTGCGTGGCATACTGCAGAAAGGGAAATTTCTTCTCTGCCGATTCTCGCAGCTTATGGGCTTCGCCGGACGAGGCTTGTGGGAGAGTCTTGCCGATTTGCATGGATGTGGCAACATTAAGATAGTTGATGCAGCAGCATTTCAGTCTTTCATGATGTTGTCCGCTGAAGTTACTGCCAAACTCGGACCAGATTTGACTCAGTCCATCGTGCTTCAGGAGAAAATCTCTCACTGACTCATGGATGAACTGGACTGTCGGGGTTTTTGCCTTGGTGACTTCAGTGAGGCCCTTGGAGGAATCAAGGATGAACCTCTTCATAATGTCGGCTGTGATATCCTCAGGGTCCCAGTCAGACAAGGCTTCGGTTGAATCGATCTCAACCCCGGACAGTATCGCAAAGTACAGTTGCTCCGGTCTCAACGGCTCCTTCGCGAAGAGCACCCATTGGATACAAAGAAGCAGTTCATCCCTGTGGTGGCGATCACGGACCAAAATGTCTCGAAACAAAGTATTCAGGTCGCTAGGGATTTCTCGAAGTCTTTGTCGAAGTCGATGCATGCGACCTCCGTCGTATTCCTTGTTGAGAATGTCCACGACCAGAACAACCCACATGAAAACTCCAGACGCCTTTTCCTGAAGATCATGGCGGATCTGCTGGGCGACTTTGCTATCCCCGATCTTCAATTCGCTGCTCACATAGTTGATGATGTCATCCTGATGCCCTTGTTGCCCTTCCAGAACGAGGCTGACTGCCTTCGAAATCGTGATGTAAGGGTAATGCCTACTCGAGAAGCAGACCTGAAAGCTCACCCTCTTCCGCGTAGTAGCTTCGGCAATGTGTTCGAAGAACGACACCATGTTCCGTATCTCATCTTCGTCACACTCATCCAGTGCGTCTATGAAGCAAGTCACAGACAGATTCTCAAGGTTCAAGACTACCTCTTCGAAAAGGTCTTTGAGGGACTCAAGAGTCCACACTCGAAGCCCGTTTGTTGGTGTCATCATAGCTGGAAAGTCTAAGAACGTCCGAAGCTGAGGAAAACCGACAATGAGTTGAACAAGCAGCGATCTGTACATTCCCCTTGTGGACTTCTCCAGTTGCTCGCCTCGTGCGTTGAAGAAGAAGGTGATTAAAGTGCTTTGCTGCATTTTCTTGCGGTAATTCGTGGATATGAACTTCATCAACGTCGATTTCCCTGTTCCTGGTTTTCCTTTGATCCATAAGAAAACATGATGTGTGTCGCGTTTGCTTTGATCCAGCCAGTCGAGATACTGAGAACTTCTCAGTACCCATTTGCATGTTCTAGCGTGCGCTCTCTTAATAGTCATTTGCCGAGCATCAATTTGTTCGAAGGTCAATGATTCCAGCAGTTGCTTTCTTCGTTCGTCAATCAGGTGTTGTCCCCCATCAACGGCAACCCCCAGGTTGGGCAACTGAGTTGATGTCGGAGCTGGCGTTGGAGAACATAGCCGACGAAGTTCAAACAACAGATCTTTGGCATATGCAGCAGCAGCAATGGCTGCGTATCCTTGCCATGCCTTGTTCTTGTGGGAATCAGAGTAGTCGCAAATGCCGCGAATAACCAAGCAAGGAAGGGTGTTGCTTAGACCTGCAGCCTCCATTTCGAAGCATAAGAAGTTGTGTTCGATGGCAAGCTTGTCGCGAATTAAGGCGTCTTTCATCACCTGGTTGGCTGAGGCAATTGTTCCGTAGTGAACAACAAGCTTGTCCGCAGCCCGCGCAGGTCTGTCCACGATCTTTGAAGGGGCATGCCCACAAACTTCGGCACAGGGCCCCTCAGACGTTGAAGGGTGGACAACACTGCTTCGATAAAGCATGTCGCTATCGTGACCTGGACGAGCATATTCACTCTTCAAGTTTGGGTATTCATCAAGAATATCGCTGATGGTCTCTTGTATTTGGTGCCCGCCTCTCCTGTGCCGGGCTTGGAGTCCGTTGACTGCGGTGCTCAAGCGCCATGGCGGCTGGTTCAGCAAACCGGTTTTCTGAAAGTTTTGACCTTGTACGGCCTTTCCGAAGTCGTATTGAACCACACTGCTCTGTCCATTACGAGGAGTACCGACCACGATATCTCCGAGACGGATATCGTTCTTGCGTGTCGGAGCGCCGCCACCAATGCCCACCATCAGACCGATGCGGACGTGGGGAAAGCTATGCAGCATATCCCTCGCAACGGCTGTCGCGGCCGATGTGCCATATTCTGGCAACACGGCCATGACAATGTTGTGCTGCCCAATTCTGCCCAGTGTATAGTGGCTCGCATCATGCAAGGGGAGGTCGTGATGGCGCTCGTGCTCTTCGTCTAACAGCGCCTGTCCAGCGACGTACTCCGTAACTATGGCACAGATCCAGCCCACAGTGTACTCGTGGCGCGCGAGTCTGGGTTTTGCCTCTCGTACCACGTGGCGTCGCTTGTCGAGATGCGCATGTGGTGCATAGTCGGGATTCTCGTGAAGAACTTTTCGTTTCGGCTCCATTCGAACAGGGACACGGGGGTGCCGACTTCGTCACAAAGGGGAGAGATACGAATTGCATAGCAGGGGTAAGACACGTCAGGCTGCGCGGGAAGTCAGCGTCATTCGGCTTGTTGAGCATTCTGTTAGTTACCTACCTTGCACACAGAGGCGTTGGGCTTCCAGGCTGGGTTCAATGGAAGTATTGTCGAGGGCTCAGCAACTTTGGCGATGAAGGCCAACAACGTGTTTTCGCAGCAACCACGAGAATACGCGTGAGCGACGGAAATGGCGACGGAAATGGCGACGAGAATGGAAGGAGAAAATGGATCTTGCTGTGCCGTTCAGTCTAATTCAGCCCCGTGTGTCTCACTACAGCGACTGTGCCACCTTCATGTCTGCTGCAACAAGGTGTTATTGGTGGAGGGTCCCACCGCCGTTACCCCCTGACTTTTGCATTGCAACCTGCCCGCTGACTCTTCGCCCGATAGCTTGCCTTGGGTAGATGGCGGTGCTGCCAAGGTGATAGGATGTTGTGGGGGCAACACCGTGGTGCTTTGAGGCTATCGCCGACTGGCGTTGTCCCACGAAACGATTGAGCCATGTCGACCAGACCTTCACAATGTCACGGGGAATGAGAGGCATTGTCGCGTCGATCAGTTGGTTGGGAATTGGAGATGTAGCCTGCAATACCGAGTTTTATTTGGAGATGGGCGGTTACTCAAACGAAACCTCACTCCATGTATGACCTCGCTGCCGGTGAAGTCCTCATCGTCAAACTCGCAGCGCCGGATGAGCATCTAACAGCGTACTCAAACAAGATTCCCAATTTCTTCTTACTTCAAAGGACTCCCATTGGCAAGCTTTGGCTCCTAAAGAGAGCAGTAATTAATGCGATGTGTGACCACATGGCCTTTTTACGCCGGACAGTACAATTCCATCTGCGATAGTGTTTTCGCTACGAATTAATCACGGTAGTTGTGATTGTAAACTCTTGGTCGACCCGGATGACAGAACGCGTCCTTCGAGACGCGGTGCCTTTCTGGCCTTCCTGCACTTGAATGGGAACGAGTTCCACGTCGCTGCGATTGCTCTTCTTCCCATCTGACCAGGAATCGTCTTCCGACTCTCTGCCTCTGCGTCCTGAACGGCAGGTCTCTGCAAATGCAGGTATATTGACCTCAATACCGCTCTCGTCGTCACCTCCCGGTCTTGGATTGGCCTCGTGGTGTCTGTTGTGTAAACTGTGGTTATGACCGTAAGACCGTTTAGCGGCAGAGTTAGCGTCAAACCGTAGTCGAAGGTATTGACGTAATGATGGGATACAAGCAACTATCAGCGCAATGTGCTCGTCAAGGATAGCCCATATTTCTTGGGTAGACGTCTGTTAGCACTTGGAGTCCTCGGGGATATCTTGAAACTTTGAAAGTTGGCATAGACTCAAGTTTGAGCCAAACTAATGGGGAAAGCTTACGAATCATGGTGAGCGATTTTGACGACGTTGGCTCAAGTTGTATACTCAAAAACCTCGCTAAGCTAACGGCGATATCAAACAGGCCCAGGGCGAAAGTTATATAAATGCCAACCATGGTGCTTCTCTTCATCTGTAAACCCTTAAGAATGAAGAATGGCATAACCAGTACTTTCCACACTCGTTAGCACTCATTTGTGGAAGCCTGGCGGCGGAACTCTCGACTAACTGCATAGATTGGCACTGAAATGTAATGCCCACGACACATGAAAAATAGTTGTCATGATTTGGATGCTGCAGAGACCTGACGGGTTCGAGGAGAACGACCTGGAGAGGCGGCATTAAGCAAGAGACTAGGCGAAGGGCTTTTCAACGGTCACCGTACCAATTACGCTCGATGGGCCAGCAAAGGAATAACTGTAATGAAATCGAAACGATATAACCCGAAACGCAGTAGATAATGGTGGCGTAAAGCATTTTGCGCAAGACCGTCATGAATGGTGGGAATAATTGGAGGTATGTCGCGAGTAGTGCAAATTTGCAGAAGTAAACAGCGCTGAAGAAGGGGAAAATGGTCACCCAGATTAACTGAACTCTAGACATGAGTCTCTTCCGATATTGGGTTCAAGTGGATGCATGCGTGGTCACTCACCTTTCTCACATGTTCAAGCTTAGCGGGATCGGCCTCCCAGTTGAAGAGGGTGTAGTTGATATCAGGATGCAGTACGTCTTCGTCGCGCATAAGAATAACCAACACAGCTTGTGCTAGACAGCTAAACCATGCGATGACCAAAAGTCCATCGCTGAGTGCGAGAGGCTGTGACTGGATCTGCAGCCGAAGCCACAGTCGTGCTAGGATGAGAAGACCCGACAAACCGAGGAGCGTGAACAAGCAGCCCTAACAACAGTGATCGCAATGTCAGCCTCGCCACATCTAAACTTCACCGCCGAAAAGATAGGAAGCATACTAGCACTCCAGCAGCAGAGGGTGCTGCCATACTACTGATCATTGGCGAGAAATCGTCGTTGTGATATGTGGAGAGTATTGGAAATACACCATCTACTCGTAGTATAGATTAAAAAAAAAAAAAAAAAAAAAAGGGGGGAAAAAAAAACGCCAAACGGAATGGATTGAGTTGAGAACTTATTCCGCTTATTCCGTGTCAAACAGCATTCAATCGCAGTGTCGTAGCAACTTGAGTTAGGATGCAATAGACCCAGAGACTGCATTCCAGAAGGCTACACGGACAGTCAAGTCAACACATCAGAAGATTGGGTCTGTTGATGAATTTTTCCACGCCCTGGAAATTTAAAATCACACAAGGACTGTTCCTACCAGGGTTCAACTACCCCTTGTAGTGAATTCTGCGACAAGCAATACTGGGAAACCAACGCAAGCGATGTCAACAAGGTTTATGACAAAGTGTCGCGAAATTTTTACCTTGCGATACTCCTATCCTGTTGTTATCCGGATGTATCCGGTAGGTCTACGGAATAGGACTTACTAGCCACGTGGCCTGGGATTTTGTCGGACCTAACGTGTTCGAAAGACAACAGGAGACCGCTTGAGCGCTGGGTCTAGCCTCTATTTTCTTGCTTGCGCGTATCTTTTCCATTCTTCAGGGAAAAAGAAAAGAAAGGTGAAGAAAACCATAGTTCATTATCAGCTCCAAAGTTCTCTAAAGCTAGTATAGATGTCTTATCTAACATCCAGAGACTGAGCTTGGCTGGGCTACGCAGCCCTGGCGCAACATGGCTGGCACCGCAAAGTGGGATCAGCAGTTCAGCACAGCTACCGTGCTCGTGTTCACGGAGACAAATGGGCTGCGGCCATTTAAGATTGCAAGCCCCATCAACAAGCCGAGGCAGATCCGCGTACGAGTGTTTTGCAGAAAACGAGTCATTTTCACCGCTTCAGTCGGCCGTCTTTGGCCCCACTACCCGGGATTCAGACCCGTTTTCCATGCCGAGCGGGGTTGGCATTCAGCATAGATTCTGAACAGTACTCCGGGGGGGGGAGCTCCTTCACTGGTGCAGACGTTGGTTATCCCCTGTGACCCTGGCAGATTGTGAGTCTGCCATTGACGGCCCAAAGTCCTACAAAGCCAATGCTTTTTCTCAACATGACAATCGATTGCCGTGTAGCTTCTGTTTGCCTCGTCTGACTCCCTCTTAGTCAATCTCATGGCCTGCATGATGCATAAAGGGTTTTTTTTTTTTTTTTTCACGAAACCTGAGCTCTAGTTTGTTCCTGTTTCGCGGGCTTACTTCCTCGGTTCGCTCAGTATTCTCGCCAGCTGTTGCAGAAACAAATTGTCCGGCTCCACGCGCTCTACATTTGTTTACTCGCAGTGGCTTTATTAACCAACGAGCCATGGCGTAGGCCATCATTGTCGATGGGAGTTACAGTTAATGGACCTCTCAAAGACAGGCTCTGCGTTGGGTATCATCTCACGCACTTCAAACGCAACGAAGGAAAACGTGACCCCGGACGTCAGCTACGTCTCCGGAGATTTTCTCCCGGAAGAGTCTTTTCAACTGACGGATCAAGCCCTTGTCAATCTCACAGAGCTAGTTCTTACTTCTTACTGAAATCTCACATTTTCATTTCAAGGGCAATATCATCGAAAAATATCAAAGTTCATCTCAAAAGCGTGGTACTAAGCTCTGCACGACGTATCCCGGAGACCTCCTTTAGCCCAACGAAAGTTCCTCGAAACCTTTCAATTTGCTTCTGGGCGACGAACTAACCAAGACTGTTCCCCTCGCATCTGCATACGTGAATGGTTTCGGTTATCAGGACGCCACTGAGTGCGCAATCATCAGCACCAGATAGAACGATTCGGTGTTGCACTGAGTCAACTTCAGGGACATGGGCCTACCACGCGCACCGTTTGAGCTAATACTCATATCCAACATTTCTAACCAGACCTCAGTAATGAGTTACTTGTATCAAGGGCTCACGTGCCTCCTTTTTGAGAAATATTCCACCAACTACACTTTAGGACGGTTTCAGAGTACGTTGTTGAAGCGACCAAGGTAGCCCAGATGCAGCTTGCGGCCAACTTCGCCCGCACTCATACCTTATGCCATATAGTCACAAATACCGGCCACGACTTCAACGGCCGATCTCTTGGTTCTGGTGCTCTATCAATCTGAGCGAACAAGCTGAAGAGACTTGAGTTCTATATACCCCAGCGCACACAAGATCTGCGATAAAGATAGGAGATAGACACCTTATCTACGAACTTTACGAAGCTGCGGATGCGCATGGTGTCGTTGTGATTGTAGGAGAGGGCAAGACTGTCGGCTTCGGAGGAGGTTACATTGCTGGTAGCAGGCACTCCCCTGTTAGCCCATTACGGTCTTGTTGTTGGCCATGCCCTCGGCATCGACGTCGTGACGCCCAATGGCAGATCCATCACAACGAAGTGAGAAGAGAACAGACCTGTTTTGGGCTCTCCGGGGAGGTGGCAGAGGCACCTAAGGCGTTGTGACTTCGTACTTCATCAAAGCCCATCCCAGCTTACCCGTCATCTTCGTTGCTAGTTTCAGCTTTGGTATCAATGGTTCTATGGTTGGGCACCTATGAAGCATTCTGGGAAGCTATGCGAGCTGACTGGGAGATGATGCCCACTTTCAACGCCCGTGGAAACTACCAAGATTGGTTATTTCGCACCCAAATAGGGGTGAGTAGTGAGGATTGGTACGTGACAGGTTACTTGGATGGGTTGCCTACACAAAATGGTCGTCTTTGTCGTGTGTAGAGCGTCAGCCTGCTCTGCCTGCATAACTGTCATTCGCTCCAAGCATTGCTCAGTGATAGTCGAAACAGCGAGAAATGCAATAATCTCAAATTAAAATTGGACCCGTGGTGCTAAGCCCTGCCAGCTCAGCTGAGTTGCTCTTGACTACTCCCCAGTCTGTTATCATACTTGATTGGTCCCAAAGCAATTCCTCACGTTGAATTAGTCAACCGGCCAATGAGTTGAGACAAATGACTAAGACAAGCGTCATTCTCACGTCGAGATAAGCTCGCCGAGATGACGGAAATCTTTCGCAGCGTTGAACTGTCCGAATTGTCCGATCCCGATCGGTGAGCCAAACCGGCCCCGTGGGAGATCACACGTCAGCGTGTCAGACCCAGCCTCAACACCCACCGCGGGTCAATCGGTGATGCTGCGGCCACCACTAATACAGACCAATCATTATACACTAGTCTTTCGGCTGATATTTGTCATCCCTAACCTCTCGGGCGCTCAACAGCCTGCGTGCGGTAAGCTGGGCTGCGCGACGGGCAATGTTGAAGCACAGAGCAATCATCGTGGTTTATCCACATGAGAGTCAAGGACGCTGATGTGATTGAGTCGACCTGGAGATATTTGGAATACACACAAAAGGATATCATGAGTGATTCTGTATCAGTTTCAACAGCTACCTATATATACACGGATCTGCCGCGACGGGTCATCGATGTTCTTCACTCAGAGCAAGCACAACTACCAGCACAAGTAATACAGCTGGCTCAATTCTGAACACAATCATCACCTTCAAATCCAACTCAATCCTCACTTCCAAAACCAAAAATGCTCACCAGTGTCATTAACACCGTCTTCACGGCCACCCTGGCTCTGTCTGCCCTGGGAGCCGCTGCTCCTCATCGCAGAGACAACGGCTCAACGCCAGGCCTCAGCCTGACCGCTCAATTGCAACTTGCCGACACGTATGTGAACTCGTGGACTGTGTAGGCATTGCTGACAAGACAATCAGTGCAGTCGACAGGTACCGCCTTCTTCCGAGCGACGAAGACTTTGTCTTTGACTTCAAGAAGACTCAGTCCTTCTTTGCCAACCGCCAAACCTTCCCTGCCCTGACCGGTCTTGGTGGGAGCATGGCTATCGCGGAAGTTCCTGGTACTTGTGGATCTCAGACCTGGCTTTTAATCAGACACTAAGAATTAGACAGCCTGCAGCATGAGCTTCCTTCACACTCACCCGCGAGCCAGTGAGCTATTCGCCGTGGTCTCCGGGCGCATCCTCACCGAAATGGTCACTGAAGCCGGCGTGGTTGGAGCCGATGGCAAGCCGCGAGTAATTCGCGCCGACCTTGGGCCTAGTCAAATGACTGTTTTCCCTCAGGGCGCCTTCCATACTCAGGTTAACCCGGAGTGCAGTCCCGCCTCTGTTGCGGTCTCGTTCACCTCGGAGGAGGCAGGCGTGGGTCTCGTCGCGAGCCAAACTTTTGCTCTGAGCGACGATGTCATTGAGCGTTCCTTCGGAAACACCATCGCCGGCGAAGACATTGACAAGGTGCGAGATGCTATTCCAAAGGGAATGGCTATCAAGGTGGATGAGTGCTTGAAGAAGTGCGGCATTCAGAAGCGTGCTGCTTAGGATCTGGTGCAAAAACATCTTTAGGTCCATGAGTGCAAGAAACATTGCGCTCTAAGGCTTTATACAACCATCCCTTTAACCCCTCCTTCTGTTTTCTTTTTCACAAATATTGGCTAAGATTTCCTGTCCTTTCCCACAACATCAATCATTACCTTTTACAACCACTTAACACACCTGTTTAATAGCTAGGTGGGATATATAGCAGAATAGAAGAGAACAAGCTCGACGTCTGATGCTTCCTCGCATACGAATTCGGGTCCCGACTGTTCCATAGCAATTGGTGTGTGACGCAAGGGAAGGGCCCAATTTCCCCTGAGGTCAGGCCCGAAGTCGGGGCAATATATCTTGGCAACATATCATCTGCGAGGTAAGACTTGCAGTTCTGAATAGGGCCGAACGTTCGGCAAATTTGACAAGCATGGTGTAGCCGGCGACGGGGCAGCAGCGGATGTCATGACGTGTGCGGAGCTCCGGGGGCGGGGGGGGGGCCTGTGGTCCTTGGGTCTTAGGTTTGGAGCCGGTGATCTCGGCCCCCGACTACCGTTGCACGTGTTGGTCAATGTTACTTCGTGGGAGAGTAACGCCGACTTTTATTATATCGTGAGCGGATCTCATGCTCAGTTTTTTTCCTGATATGGCGTAGCGACGCGGTTGATTGGTGGAAACGACTATCTTAACCGTGATTGCTATTCTCTATGGCCTCTATACTGGATGCCGGTAATTCGAAGGAGAACTCCTGGGAGGAAGGCTGGAATCACCATAGTTTTCTATTCGATGGTCGCGCTCATGATGAGAGTGGTCTTTTTTAGATGTAAAGTGTGATCATGCAACCCAACTAGATAGTATATGGAATGAGACAACCAGCGGCTTCTTCTCGATTGAGCTCTTTGTACAATCTCTTCAGCAAATCTTCCTCGAGATGTATCTTTCAGCCAAGGCTGTGGCTATTGCCTTGCTCACGCTGCAATTCGGAGCAGTCCGTGGCCAGCAGCTTAAGCCCATGATTCTCGCAGATACCAACCGCGACGGCATTGTGGATGACAGCGACGTCACGGATAGAGCATTGTGGACCTCTTCTCGCGGCGCAATCTTTCTACCAAACGTCGGCGACTCTCTTAACCGCTGTCCTAATCAGGATCTTCAGGGAAATCCTCTCAGCAACCACGAACTAGCATCTTGCCACGATGCTTCTGGCCACCTACTCATTGAGCCAAGCCTGGTTGCTCCCCTGAAGACGATCCCATTGGAAGTTTCAAACGACACTATTGCCCATATCTACGCCACGCCTGACGCCGCATCTGAAAGGGTTCGTCTCTTTTACATGAACGATTCGTCCGCCAACTCCGCCGAAACTGCCTCTTGGAGCTTTGTGGATCCCGAGTTTTATCTTCAACGGAAGCTATGTCCAAGCCGGCATCACTCTCGGAACCGATGGGCGCGAGTTTGTAAAGGATTCGACAAAATGGGACGGCAAAGTGAGGGTGCATTTCGATGCTCACACTAACGGCACTGTCATTTCCGACGCCGTTGAGCTCAAGGTGGCCCCAGTTCTTACACACCACCATCTCCAACGTGTCAGCGCCTTTGTCAGTGCCGCAGCAAACGAGTCCGATCCCGTACAGCTCGGTTTTATCGGCCAACTTGATGAAGTGCGGAAGGCAGCAGGGATTCAGGAGCCATTATATTTGTTCAATCAGAGTGACGATATTTGGGCACAGGACTTCGTGGAACCAGCGTATGCTAGCATGCCTGGACCCAACGGCCAACCAATCTCCCTCAGAACCATGCTGAGGTCGGCACAGTCAGTCCGCACTGCTGGTCGACAGTTCTTTGAGCAGCTTCGCAGGAAAGGTGTTGGCGGTTTCCAACCTGAGGGCGGATGTGGCGGTTACGGCGACCAAGAAATTAACGCATACGGCAACCTCGAAACAATCCCACCCTACACGTCCAAGAGTGGAGTAACATATCCCGCCGGCCGGATCATCCATGGCAAGAATTACGACAAGATGCCAGCGGAAGCAACGATTGCCTTCTTGGGAGGCCAGGAGCTCCAAAAGCCTCTTTTCCTCGAGTCCGGCTGGCTAATTATCGGTCACGTTGATGAGTTCGTCCAGTTTCTACCTTGCAACGTGACAGGCCTTGGCTTCACAATTGGTATCGCTGACACCACGTCCGCCCTCGACTTGCTCAGAAATACCTCAGCAGCGGGGCATGGTGGCGTGCGAGCGATTTCTTACAACGGATCTGTTGAAGGCGCTTTTTCTATCACAGAAGAAGAGCTGACCATGACGATTGACGAGCTTCTCGCAAATGAAACCTTTCACGAGGTCAACGCTTACGCGCAGAGGCATATTGACGCCAATCTTGGAATCCTTCTCGCCGAGATACCTATCCTCAGAGACCATGTCATCCGTATTCCGTCGCTGTTCAAGACTCCCAATGTGACCTCGATTTCATCCTTCACAGAAACAATAATGAAGGATGAGTATCTGCTGGGCAGCTTCAACCCAGCGGCTATCAATGGCGTCGTGTTGGATAATTATTACGTGAGTTCCAAACCTTGGGGCCCGCTGGTTGAGGGAAAAGACATCTTCGAGGTTGCCGTGCGCGAGGCATATGCAAAGGCTAGCATGGAGGTCGGGTTTGTGGACGATTTCATGTCGCATCACCACACATTCGGTGAGGTACATTGTGGAAGCGACACATTCAGAGAGACGAACGTAGCGTGGTGGGAGTAAGGCTGAGATTCTCGTGGTGTACGGGAATTTGAGGAGAGGACGAGAGGGGCCTGGGTGTCATCATTCTAATAGACTATGTAGCCGAGAGATCTGTAGCATAGGACCATGTGCTCTTCAGTAAATCACATTCCTTTCGTCCTCCAAATCTTCCTCAGCGTCTATTCCGAACCTAGTCTTCTCCTTCCCGTGATGTCAGTGCATAACATAAACCCTCATGGTCTGTTTCGGATCGCTCCTCAATTCTTAGGATTGCGGGGCAAATGGTTACTTCTCAGTGATAGCGGACACGATAGACGTCAACCAGACCCTGTGTCATCATGGCTGGAGCTGCGAGGATGGCAGGCTTAGGGCAAGAGTGGTTTGATAAAACTAGCTGACTCGGGAGCATGCTTGTTCTGCTCAAAAGCGCCAGAATACCAATAATTTGAGTTTGTCAGTGGGTATTGTGCTCTGATTACCCCAGGTGTAAGAGACTCTTTATTTCTCACGAGTTAAGTTGCCCAGTAGCCCAGGCGAGAATCTGAATTATTGATCCGGTGGTCTTCTACGGAATGATGTTCAGCTTATGCGTTGACGTTGTCATGTTGGCCCTACAGTCTGGTTGTGTCTATCTTGAGTGTGATCAATGCGACAAGACCAGCGCGTCGATGAAGAGGGCCAGAGAGAGAGAGATGTCACCGACGGATGAAGGTCGCTGCAGGTGGGCACATCAAGTAAGGAAAACCAGGCTAGTTTTATCACCACTGCCAAACCAAATCTAAGCTTAAACGAGGTTACACGGGACGAACAGGGAAATGCTTGGATTCGTGTTGAGGAACTCTTGAACGGCCTAGATGAAGCCAGTGTTTCTGCCCTAGCTGCCGGACCAGGCGAATTTGTGGGTATCACCGAAGTCATGTAAGTCAGGGATGTTTCTAGGAATCGACCGGCGAAAAGTCTCATTGTCTGCCGCTTAGGAAACATCATCATTCTCACGCAGTCCCTTCCACAAACACCAACAGCAAGCAACAGGAAGGAAACGTCTCCGGCACCGACAAACAGAACCACGGGGGTGGCGCGCTGGGCCGCTAATTTCGGGGGTAGCATCGACCTGCCGAATCGGGGCAAACTCCCCCGCATCTCCATCACTCCCGCGGGGTCCCTGGCGTATGGCCCAAGGTGACACTGGCGCAATTCGGTGAGGGGAACGACGTGTGTGGCCCAGAGCTCCCTGCTCGCCTCGCGTGTCTGTCCTTGCAAGATGGCCTTGGCATCGCGGGATTCATCAGCCCATTGGTGAAAAGGAAACAGCGATAAACGATTGTCTGTGGTCGGGCAAACTTGTCATACCGCAAAAGTTCCTGATAAGTGGTTCCTGGGAAGAATAGTGCGTCAGCAGCTGCATGTCTCGCCAGCTGCCTCGTCGAGTACACGTTAGGTGACGCTTGTCGATGATTGCGTCGGTTTGTTCAATCTTGAACCATCAACATGAAGGATGTTGAATCAATGACGACAAGCAGCGCTCGGCTGTTGCCGACTGAGTTCTTACCTACTCAATTGTAATTTGTCCCTGAACACCACAGGCGGCTGTCTTCGAGTCCATGCTCACCGGCGTTAGAGACGTTGCAAGCCGCGAAGCAGGCAAGGACAGGCCTGGCCAACGAGCCTGGCGATCAACATCATCATGCAGCTGCACAAGCCCAGGGTATGATCCGGGCGGAGCAGGGCAAGTGAGAAGTCTTGGCAGACATGTTATATAACGCGCATCACCAGTCTTCGTCAAGTTTGCGACGCCTTTGCTCCCCAGGTCCCAGCCAAGCCTCCCCAAAATCATTTGCTCGATCGTCGGTCCTTCGCAATGAAGACTTCCGTCTGCGCCCTCCTCTCCCTCGCCCTCCTCGGCGAGGCCTGCCTCCTCCCCCACGAGGCAGCCGGCCGCAAGATCACCCGTCGCCAGATCAACAACAACACCGGCGTAGCCATCGGAACTGGCGACCGCTTCGACGGCGGCAACAAGGTCCCCCGCGGACTTGGCACGCAGCCCGCCGGTACCGACCTCGCGACTCTCCTGAACGTCAACGAGATCAAGAGCGCCGTCCGCGGACTGGCCAACGAGTACGACATCGAGTACTTCGAGGCGCCCTTCAAGACGTACCAGAATGCCACCATCTTCGGCGCAAAGGTCGGCGGCGCGGGCAACTGCACCGATGCGTACCGCGTGTACTTCAACGCTGCGATCCACGCCCGCGAGCGCGGCGCTTCGGACAACATCATCTACTTCATCTCCGACCTGTTGTACGCCAACAAGCACGGCGAGGGGCTGACGTACGGAGGCCGAACGTACTCCAACTGCGACGTCCAGCGTGCGCTCGCGACGGGCATCGTCTTCACGCCGCTGAGCAACCCCGACGGTGTGGCGTATGACCAGGCTACGGGCAACTGCTGGCGCAAGAACCGCAACCCGGCCGCGTCGGGAGGAGACCCGGAAGCGGTGGGGATCGACCTCAACCGCAACTTCGATTTCCTGTTCGACTTCCTCGAGGACTTCGCACCCACCGTCGGACCGAACGTCGCGTCGGAGAACCCTGCGGATGAGACGTACCACGGCGCGGCGCCGTTTTCCGAGCCTGAGACGCAGAGCATCAAGTGGGTGATGGACGAGCACAAGCAGGTGCAGTGGTTCATGGACATCCACTCGTACACCGGCACGGTGCTGTACAACTGGGGCAGCGACGAGAACCAGCTGCGGAAGCCGTACATGAACTTCATGAACGAGAGCTACGACGCCGTGAGGGGCTTGATGCCGGATACGCCTTCTGACGGCGGGTTCTACGGCGAGTATGTGCCGACGAAGGACTGGTCTGACAAGGTATTTGCTGCGATGAGGATGGGCAACGCCATGGATGCGGCTGTGGGGAGGCATCACGAGGTGCAGCAGAGCGCATACCTGTACCCTACGTCTGGTGCTAGCGACGACTATGCTTTCTCGAGACACTTCTCAGATCCCAGCCTGAGCAAGATTCATGGGTTTACCGTTGAGTTCGGATTCGGAAACGAGGAGGTTGACTGCCCGTTCTACCCGACAGCCCAGCAGTATCACGACAACATGCTCGAGACGAACGCGGGTTTCATGGAGTACCTTCTCGCGGCGTCTGAGATTGGCGTTGGTGAGCCAGCCACCTGTGCTTGACGGCCCTCCAGGGAAGGGGAGAGTTGAACATAGCAGAAGATGATACACAGTACTGCCATAAGTCCCGGGTGGAAGGGGCAAACGATAATGTAATGACTGCATGAGATACCCGTCCTCCTGGATACCGAAATGGTGATGCCCCAGTCAATCATGTTTCCGGCGTAAAAAAATCTAACGAGTTCTGCGAGATGCATTCATCGTTGGCCAACAGGTTGAAGTATTCAGATATTCATGTTGAACCAGTTACCTTGATAACCACCTAAATTTTGAATGGCTGGCCACACAACAGCCATGGCATCAATAATGCTACAAAGCCTCATCGCTGCTCTCTCAACCAACTTTTCGATCTCAGCTGCATCAACGCCATGTCAATGCGGTGGTCTCATATTGACAAGCCGTTGAGCCCGGTGCCGGCGGTTGCGGGGGTGGAGCGAGGTCACCGCCATCCGTCCGGCCACATCTACTTAGTACTCAAATTCAACTCGGATATTCACCGGCTGTGTGTTCTAGTGGTTCATGATTTCTCGTTCACAAGATGTGCACTTGATCCCGAGAAGGTCGCAGGTTCGAGCCCTGCCACGGTCATGGCAAAACCTTTTTGCTGGATTTGTGAATGCTTTGCAAGGTGTTCCGACTTGAATCTCGCATGCGCCGCATGTCCGCAGCTCAAGGGCGATGGGTGTCGAGACTGAGTGCAGACGCTGGCTGGCGCTTCTCTGTACTTTTGTCGAGAGTCCAAGCGAACCATCCCCCAAGCTCCAAAGTACCCAACCGACGGCCGAACATTGGATCCTTCTCATGTTCCCCGCCTGCCGGTGACGACTGACCGACCTCGCTTGGCACTCCGGACCATATCCCGGGCCTGTCCGCATGAATCCTCCGGCGCCTCACCCTCCATGAGGGAAGCGCATTACCAATCCACCAAGATCGCACCCGCCAGCTTCACAAGTAGATAAACACGTTCACAAACAGATAGACGATTCATCCCAAGAGTACATTCCCATCCCCATTATCACGCACAACCGGCACCATGACGACACCAACAACCCCGCAACCCTTCCGGGTCCTGCTCTTCAGCAAGACAACCGGCTACCGCCACGACTGCATCCCCACAGCCGTATCCGCCCTTCGCGATCTCGGCGCCCGCACCGGTGTCTTCACTGCCGACGCCACGGAAGACGCCGAGGTCGCACTCACCCCCACCTCCCTCGCCCGCTACAAGACCGTCGTGTTTCTACACAACACCGGCACCGACGTCCTCAATGAAGCGCAGGTGGACGCGCTCAAGGGCTACATCCGAGCGGGCGGCGGGTTCGTAGGCGTGCACGCCGCCGCGTCGGGGCTGAAGGGGGATGAGTGGTACGGCAAGCTCGTCGGCGCGCATTTCGATTTCCACCCGCCGCCGGAGGAGGGGACCGTCGTCGTGGAGGACGAGGGGCATTTCATCATGGGAAACTGCGGCTGTGAGAGGAAGGGCTGGTCGGACGAGTGGTACAATTTCACGTCGCACCCCAGGCGGAACGAGAACCTCCACATTCTGGCCCGGGGCGACCCGTCGAGTTTCTCCGGCGGCGCCATGGGGGATGATCACCCGCTTGCATGGTGTCAGGAATTCGAAGGCGGCCGGTCGTTTTACACTGCCCTCGGCCACTTCGACGAGGCTTACAACGACGAGTGGTTCATGGGCCAGCTTCTCAAGGGCATTATTTGGACTGCTCGCGCCGACCAAGGGCGGGCGTAATGTGTAAAGAGTAAAGTGTATCATACGTAAATACACGGCAACTCCGTGATGCCTGACTAGCCCGCCATCGCAATCCTGATTTCAGGCCCCCCGCTAAATCGCACCTCGATCCTGGACTCTAGGGATTCAGACCAGATGTCATGTTCGAACCCGGGCAGATGAAGCAGAATGCCCAATTCCTGACTCGTATACCAGCTCGCCCGGTCCAGGTTGCCGGACCCCAAGAGGAGGAACTTCCTGTCAACGAGTGTCATCTTGAGGTGAGAGACGGCAGGCTCTTCTGGGTCTCGTGCGGCTGTCGCTTGGAGATTGGGCCGGTAATAGAAGATGTCGAGACGGCCTGGGCGTTGGACCTGAGACTCGGCGTCTGCAGTGCGCTTACGAGAAAATTCCGCGCAGATTTGAGAGTACTGTTTGATGAGAGATTTGAGGGTCCATTCCGTGGTTGTGCACGCCGTGACGAGCTGCTCGATTAACATCATGTTTTTGCTTGTTCTAATGCGGACGTCGACACCACGCCGGATGGCATCTAAGAGGGCATCGACGACGGTCCGACATGTTAGATTTGGTGTCACGATATCGATGTCCTTGCGGGCATGGGCAAACAGTGAAAGCAGAGCCGCATTCAATGGGGTTGCGGGCGCTGTTGCGCGGCGCCAAAGAGGGATGTACCGGAAGCCGGGATACCAATGATGAGATGAAGGGAGAATGATGGCCGGACATGCTGGTAGATTCGCGAGGCTCAGCCGCCGATACGCGGTGTGCTCATCCGATGGTTGGCTGGTCTGGCCGGCATCCCCGCCTGCATCCTCCATTCCCTGGCCAGCCTCATTCGTGAAATCGGGGAGTTCCCGCGCACCGTTCGGCTCCCAAACGTTGGCGTAGAACTTCACAAGCTGGCCGACGGCTGGCCCGTCGAACTCGACGCAACCCTCAAACCACGACTCCCAGCTCACGTTGCAGCTTGGCATCCAGGCGCGCTTGCGGTCGACAATGACAAACTTTGGGTGCATGACGCTGAAGGGTAAGAAGAATAGGCTCTTGACAGAGAGGTCGATGCGGGCCGCTCGGAGGGTGGTGTCTGGGGGCAGCCCGAGCTTTGGCCACGCGGCGTTTGGGTACGCGTACCCATCCCTGGACCATGGGTGAAAGATCTTTTGGAAAAAGCTGCGTGAAGAGAAGCAGATGCGGACGCGTAATGGGGCAACTGAGGCCTCGCCAGCCACGCGGATTGCCTCTTGTCGACGCTCAGCTAGATTTTGAAGGGTTTCGCGGAGGGCATCGAGCGTGTCGGACGGCGCCCAGAAGCACGTAACTAGGATGACCTCGTGTTGAGCGTTCAGGATGCCTGGAAGAATGGCGGTTCTGTAGATGGAAGCGCCGTTACCGACGGTGAGCGTTTTGGGACTGCATGTCTTCACCAGACTCTCAGGATCGGAGAGGTGGTAGTTTGGGAAATCGTTCAGCTGTTCTCCACGGTGAGACTTGAGCGTGTGAACCCAGTGGTCAAGAAAGGACGATGGGAATGCTGGTGATGTCATTTCGGAGATGGTGATTGGCGTGGGCTGTCGTGTAAAGTCGATACTGAGGATCAGGGGTTTGTCCTGGAAGTTTTCAGTTCCATTCGGAGGACGGAAAGTCTGTGATTCGACTGGAGGGCTGAGATGTCGTCATGGAAGTGGTTAAGGAGGCCCGACAGCGCCGAGTCATCAGTCGAGAGCGGCTGTCAAGGCTCAATTTTCTCGTAAAGAGGGTTCAGTTGGTGAGATGAAAGGTACGATGATACGCGGTTAGGACATCGCATGGGCCTCGAATGGGAGGCGTTTATGCTGCTTCCAAACGGAGGCAGAGGCAAAGAGCATAAGGATGGGGTGAGATTATTGCCGAGACGCCGGCTTGATCCCAGCAGCGTGGGCCAAATTCGGTGAGAATGAGTGAGGCGCAGTCGCGGGAAGCTTCAGCGATGCAGAGCCTCCGTGCGACGAATGAAACTGCACGGCGGTGTTTGACGAGAGGTAGAGCAGGAAGAGCAGGCAGGCTGCGGGTTGCTGACTGATGTGCGCTTGAAGGCGTGTGGGTATTCGTAGCTTGTAGCAGGAGTGATTGATAGGTATGGGCTAGAGGTGACAAGGCCGGCCGCTAACCGGCGCATGAACATAGATCGTCTGCTAAGCTCCGTTGCATACAGTTGTTTCCGAATTGTCAATGGAAAAGCGTCGCATGAGAAACAAAACGGTCGATTTCAGTGGCGGTAGAAAGTAATAATTGCAGCATGGGAATATTTTTCATTAAGTGGGAGACCGGTTGTTGGCGACAGCAAGCGAAGAGAATTAGTTGTTACGCTTCGCCGTAGCTGCTGCCACCGAGGCACCTGATATCGGATCGTGACGCTTGTCGGACATGTGTCGCTCTGCGAGCGGGATGAGTGAGAGAATGTTTTCAGCCACTGGCACCCTTATGGTTCGGTTAGCACACCCTCACCGCAACGCAGAGACAATACGCTGCGGTTGGGTAACAGAAGCTTGCCCGGGTACAGGCGGGAGGATTGCTAGCGGATTGCGGCGAGGACAACCCCAGATTTCTACACCTGTCCAGCGTGTGTCAAGTGACCTAGGGCGAAAACTAAGTTTTGTCCTCGGGAACGATGGTTTGAGAAGTATTGAGAACGGCGTGTCGGTTGGTAACGGCGGTGTCTTGTTTTTCTCCAGAATAGTCGCAGTAGGGCCAGTGCCGTTGTGAAGTGAGGCGAGACATTTGTCGATACAGAGGTCGAGAAACAACCGAGACCAGTTGGAGCAGTGCCAAGACGCCCGAGGAAAGGGCAGCTTGTCCAGTCGTCACCGGCGTATCTGCTGTATTCCAAGCGTCGCGAGGCACTTGCTGCAGTTGATGTGTCCAAATCATCCAGAGTCCGTTGGATCAGTGGAACCACTTGACCGATGAATTGACTCGTGGCAGCGGCAGGTGGCAGCATCGCTGGCGCCGGTTATCTGCCACTGGCACTGACCAGCGAGGCGACTGTGCAGTTTTCAGTGAACCTAGGGTCGCCGGCGCTGGACACGGCCTGCAGCAGCTCGAGGTCTGGGTTGGTCTGGGCTACCGAGGGGCGTTTGGTACCTACACTGCCCTGCTCATCTACCATCAGATTACTTTGAAGTTAGCGGGTGAGCAGATTTTCGATGGGAAATGATGAATACGTACCAGGGTTTGCGCCTCTTGATGACCGTCGATGGTCAATGAGCCCATCCATTCCATCCGTCACATCTTTCTAATGGGCAGTGCCAGGCGAGTGTGAGCTCATAATAAGCTCAACCTCCCGAGGAAGGAAATGCAGCCCAATACCTAGAAAAGCACTGGTCTTCCGATACGAGAGCTTCCTGGTAACTTACTTAACCAAAAGCCAAGCCGAGGGAGCTGGGGGTTCCATCTTAGCTTTGAAGCTCGCAGACATCTACCGACGGCGTGTCTCGCCCATTTCTGTCTCTCACGCACGGCTGAGGCTGCTTGGCGGCTAACACAGCGGCTGGGTAGCCTTAAAAAAAGTCCACGAGGCAGGGAAGGCAAGGGAAACGGGGTTGAGACCGTCTTGAATTCTGCCTCTGCCTCTGCCAGCGTCGGCGCCAGCAGCAGCAAGGAGAGTTTGGAGAGATGGGAATGAGACTGTGGCTCTGGGATAGATGGATGGTGGACAGACAGCAGGGGGTCGCCCCGTCCCCAACGACCCGTCTCGATTTAGCACAGCCATTGCTCCGTGTAGGTGGTGGGTGGATAAGATCGGTCGTGTTCCTGGGTGCCTGGATCCCAGTTGCGCGGCATGGTAGAGGGTGTGTTGATCATTGATCTGGACAATACGACTGGCTGTCATATTTTCGTTGACTGTCCATCGCTGAGACCAGCCAGCAGAGACCAACCAGACAAACCAACCTAACGCCGGTCCCACAGGTGGTGGTGGTTGGTAGTTGGTGGTTGGTGGCAGGCTATGGAGTCCAGGTCCAGGTCCAGGTCCAGGTCCAGGTCCGCGTCCCCGCGACATGGCGCCGGAAAAGTCGCCGATGAAATGCGGATGTGCGACTGCGACCCTGCGACCGCTCATCAACCGTCGGATGGCCACGATTGTAACGACAAGTGTGAGAGACCGTCAAACACGCCAGCGACGGTCAAACAAATCCACCACGGGAAGCGGGCTAGGCTTTTTTCACCCTTCGACTGGAGAATGGAGACTGACGGGAAGATGGGGACTGGAGAAAGCTGGAGTAGGTAGATGGGAAACATTGTCTCTCTCGTCGTCCACTCTTTTTTTCGCAAGAGGGCATGTCCCTGCTGGCGAAGACGATGCATTGCGAGAAGAAGTCCCGACAGGTCTGGCTGGCGTGGACGAGGCCGAGAAGGATCTTGAAAAGAGAGAAAAAAAAGGCGCTCGTTAGTGGTGGAGGAAGCGCGGCTTGTGGCGGTTGGCTGTTTTAGCTGCCTCAACGGTCTTGTCTCTGGCGGCTGCGTTCCCTCCTTTTCTGGTCATTCCCTCCTTCCCAATGTCGGCAACTGCTGGGGTGAGCCATGGGGGCGCTTTCCCTCATGATCATGGGAGTTCCTTCCCGCTTCGTTGTCATCGAATGACGAATGACGAATGACGGGAGCAGAGCAGGTACAGCAGGTAGCAGGTACAGCAGGTACGTATCTTATGCGAATACCGTATTCCTTACGGAACGAACGAGAAAGCCAGCGAGAGTTCAGCTCAGTGTTCAGTCACATCTACGCCAAACACTCCATTAGACCCCCTCTCATCAACAGCACCTATCGCCACGAGCAATTGGATAACTGGCATCTCCTGTCTCCTCCCATCCACATTGCTCACGCTGATGGCTGACGGGCGACAAGGAGACAAGCTTCAGGGGGGGCAGCACTCCCTTCATATCAGAGGCAGGTAAAGTGCTTGCCTTGCCCGCCCTTGGGTTATCCGGCTAAAAAGCTCTCCACTGCACCATGTCCAACTGGGGCTTCTTGCAGAGGATGTGCAGATTGGCGGCACAGTCTTCGCAGTACTGCGGTATGCAGCAACCAGAGTGGGCAGGGGCAGACGGCGACAATCTTGGGGTGGTTAGGTAGCTCCCAATCCTTGGTCGTCTTGCAAGCTGTAGTGTAGGCTGGACCCTTTTTTCTCTCTCTGATGCTTGCTTGTTGCTCGGAGTTTGGTACCCGTTGAAGAAGAGATACCTGCATCTCCACCCAGTCTCGTGCGACACGAGGAGTAGCTCCCCTTTCTCAGGTACCGGTGGTGATGCTCCGTACCCCGCCTCCAATCTCTTTCCCATTCTCGAAGTCGTCGAAAGGGTGGGGTCTTCTGTCGCCGTCGTCTTCTTTTTGTTCTCCCACCGATGCTCCCCAGCGGCCCAGCACCCAGCACCCAGCAGGTGGTAACGGCCGGGGCATGCAAGCAGGGCAGCAGGGCAACAACATGTTGGGACCACGTTGGATGGGAAACTGGAACTGGGAACTGGAAGCTGGAAGCTGGACATGACAATGATGGTGGTGTGTGTGTGCTCTGCTGCATGTCATTCATGGCAGTCTATATCTGCCCTGCTCTGATGGATAAGACGGACCTGATACGGTAAATGTGAAAAGCAAGTCGAAACTCAGCATGCGCGTACCGTAACAGAAACTCTCTCCCTCTCTCTGGACGGTGCTTCCAGCAAGCTCAAGCTTGCTCTTGCCTCCCCGACGGAGTGCCTGCCTGCCTGCCTGCCTGCCTGCCTGCCTGCCTGCCTGCCTGCGTTCTTCCCTCATGCGTGGGCAAGTACTATGCACCAGGGAAGAGTGTGTGAGTGATCCCAGGGAAGGTGCTGCTGCATCCATAATCCCCCTTCTTTCCTTCCACTCAGGAGTGACACACGACCCACCCCACCAGGTCAGGTACGTTCCGCTCGTGCCTTAGCCCATGCCTAGCTTGCCTCCAAAACCCACCTCCCGCAGCAGAACAACACCACACCCCACCCAATGCTTTGGGGACCGCTAGCGTTGTGTGAGGTCGAGACTGCCACAACGCCGTACCGTTCCTGCTGTCTGTATCGGTATCTTGTACTGCCAAACTGCTCCTGCTCCAATGCTGGACCTGTCTCGACCAGCAATTGCATCGGCTTCAGATGCACCTGCCGCACCTGCCGCACCTGCCTCTGCACCTGCATATCTGAGAGGTGAGGACCGTAAAGACTGGAAGTAAATGACTGCACACACACCACCTGCCACCAACGGTACAGAAGGTGGCACCTGCATCGTACCTCCTGCTGCTCCTGCTCCTGCTGCTGCTGAGCTGCTGCTGCTGCTGCTGCCGCGAATGACGGAAATTTCCCAATCCATCAACCGTCCGTCGTCGTCCCTGCCCTCGTCGTCTTCAGTCTCAAGAAGCTGCCCCTCTGGCAGGTGCACCTGGCAATCCGTGTTCACGTTCCCATTTTTTTCATCAGCAGCTACGGATACCTTACCACCTGGTCGTGCCTTCCTTGCCTTGCCGCCGTGCACTTGCTTCCCATTTTTAAACCATCTGCCATCCCTCCCACCCCCTTCCACGGCCCTTCCTCTACCTGTCCTTGCTTCCCACCAAACCCACGGTACCTCTCCCTCGCCTTCTACCCCCGTACCTACCACCAGCAGATACTCACGCCGTATATCTTTGCACACGAATCCCGTCACCCTCCCTGGCCCATGCATTGTCGACCATTGCCTGGCTCTGTCTCTGTCTCTGCTGCGTGATAATCGCCAATTCGCCACTGTATCCTCTAGTTTCTCAATCTCTCTCTTCCTCTTCTACAACCCGCTGCCAGCCCTTCGTTCTCTCGATTCTTTTCTCACCAAATAGACACACCACTCTCACTTTACCACGCGAAACCACCACCCGCCAGCTCGATTCCACCATCGTTCGTCTCCTATCATCAAGACACACCCGTTGAATGCTGGCATCGACCTGATCTCGACCCCGATCTCGACCCACCTCCCTCCTAATTGCCACGTAAAGCCAACAACCGGCTCCTAATTACCTACCACGAACCGCCCTCGTTCTACCAATTGTCGAGACCAATACCGCAACCATGAACTTCACCAAGAAATTCGACCGCGCCTTCCAATGGGCCGGCGAGAAGATGGGCTCCGAATCCAAGACCGGCCACTCGGACGAGTTCAAGATGCTGGAGCAGGAAATGGCCCTCCGATATGACGGTATGCAACTTTGTCCACCCAGAAACGATCCAACTGGTGGTCTCGATTTACACGCAAGCATGCTAACGGTGCCGTTCTGCAGGAATGGAAAGGTTGCAAAAGTCGACCAGCACCTACGTCAAGTGGATTGCCCGCCGAGGCGAGGGCTTCGAAGACAAGGAGAAGGGACTCCCCATTGCCTTCGTCGGTCGCATGATGATTTCCCACGGAGAGGAATTCGAGTCTGATTCGGAATTTGGCGCTTGTCTGCTTGGTACGCTGCGTTCCGCACCCCGCAACCCGACCTGGCTAACTGAGGGCTGACAGCTCTTGGCCGAACCAACGAGCGCCTGGCAGGCATACAAGAAGGCTATGCAACGGAAATCACCAACAACTGGCTGGAATCCGTCGAAAGATCTTTGGCCATGATGAAAGAGTATCAGGTACGTACCGACGTCATTGCTTGCCCAAAAGCGGTTTCAGCCCGTCCCATCTGATACACTCCCCGCAGGCCGCACGGAAGAAGCTCGAGTCGCGTCGATTGGCCTACGATGCGAGTATCAGCAAAATGCAAAAAGCGAAGCGCGAGGATTTCCGCCTCGAGGAGGAACTCCGTACCGCACGTGCCAAGTTTGAGGAGGCTGGCGAAGATGTGATGCGCCGCATGCAGGATATCAAGGAGGCCGAGGCCGACAACGTCCGCGACCTGACCGGCCTGCTTGACGCCGAGCTGGACTACCATGAGCGTTGCGCCGAGGAACTCCGCCGTCTCCGCAACGGCTGGGCCGGCAACGCACCCTCTTCCCCGACAGACCGCCGTCTTGGCAATGGCCGCGGCCGCTCCAACACTTCGCGCTCTTACAACGACTACTCCTCTCGCAGCCAGCCAGTTGAAGAGGAACCCGAGCCGATGCCTGTTCGCATGCCCATCCGGTCGCAGCGCTCCGAGAGTATCCGAATTGGCGCCGCTGCGGAGCCCGCGAGACCGTCTATCGGTAGGTCCCAGACATTTCAGGGCCCCGCTGCTGTCGAAAGACGAACGACCGCGAACCCTCCCGTACCGAGTGTGCCCAATGTGGGCTCTTTGCGTGGAAATTTGAGGCCTACAGGCAAGTCTCTCGGCAGAGACGATGTGTTTGCCGACCGGGATGATGACCACACGACAGCCAGCGGTAGCGGCAGTCCGGAATGGGGCGACCGCAGCGCCAGCCCTGCGACGAGCATGGGAAGCCTCACTAAGAGCACGAGTAACTTGCAGTCCAAGAAAGCGCCGCCCCCTCCTCCCCCGAGCCGTGCGAAGAAGCCGGCACCACCGATTCCTGCCAAGAGAGAGGTCGGGTACTAGATCTACAAGGCCTATTGACAATGGGTCTTTAGGCTGTGCGGGCATTTTCTGGCCGCAAAGTGTGCTATACTGTTTGTTTCCGTCTCGTTGCATAAATAGACTGTTCATTCCGTTGTCGGGGGTTTAGGGAATCCGACGGGAGCATGGCGTTGGGGCGCATTGATATCCGTGGGCTGGATCCGCAATCGTTGGTTCCCCTCATCGCATAGCTTCTGCTGTTGGGAAGGGAGTGATAAGACGAATGGCTAGGCTCGGTTCGAACATGGATACTACTCTATAAACTAGTTGAAAAGCAAAGTTATCCCAGCTGACGCGGCCGAGTTACAAATTTTTAGTGTGACACACAAGGCAATGAAACTGTACGATCGCCCTCTGCAGCTCTTCATCAGCACTGAGGGTGGCTGTCAGAGGAGCGTGCCACGGCAAAATGTTCCGAGTTGAAGCGCATCGAGAGGAGCCCTCATTCGAAGAACCAACCAGGCAGTTCGTGTAGTGCCATCTTCTTCCACCTGGGCTCAGAGACGATTGGTGTTGGACCCTGAAAATCTGACTAGAATTTCCCCGGTGGATGTAAACCGTTCTAGGCATGTAGGCCGGGTGTGTTCCGACGTCAGGACCCGCATCGATCGGAGGTGTGCAGCCGTTCCATGTCATGAACTGCCGGTATCCGGGCTTGATGCCGGGAGTCAAGCCACAGCCAGACATACTCCAATGGGTGTGGCTGATCGTATCACGTGAGTGTTGTGGCTCGAGCTTCTTATCCGCTCAACCTAGGCAGCGATAAGCAGCCGCGCCTTCTTTTGAATCGCGATGCCTTTTCGGAACCTCGATCTGCCAGCAGCTTTTCACACAACAAACATTCCCGTCCACCTTTGGTACACGTGTTGCATTCTGTAGCGATTCAAGCAGATATTGCCTTCCACGTCCGATTCGCCGTCGCAGCTTCTCCAAACGACGTCTAGCAACCCGCAGCTAGTCGACACTCCGTTTTCTCTCTGCAAGAGTCAATCGTCAGTCAGCCTAGCGCGGTCCGGCGCAACCATGGCGACCGAAGATGCGCGATACCGGCTTTCAACCCAGTACCGGCTGTGGTCCTTCTCCCCGTCCAAACTGGCCGAACTCCGAGAAACGACGAACAGCCTCGCCAAGACGAACATCAGCGCTCGGCTGCTCGAGCTGAGAGGTGGTAACCAAGATGAGCCTCTGCCCGAGTTCCTCACGGCCGCCGAAGAGACCCAGCTGCTCAAGTTCTTCACCGTCGAGCTTATCCGCGCCGCCACCTTCTGCGGCTTGCCCACCGAAGTCAGAGCTACTGCTACGGTCTTTCTGCGCCGATTCTTCGTAACCAACTCCGTCATGACCTACCCACCTACCGGATTGCTTAAGACGTGCCTGTTCTTCGGAAGCAAAGCAGAGGGAATTTACACGAGACTTGCCAAATTTGCCGACAAGTTTCCCAACACGAGCGAGGAGGAGATTCTGGCGGGAGAGTTCTTGCTGTGCCAAGGAGTGCGCTTTGCCTTTGATGTCAGACATCCGTTCCGTGCTCTGGAAGGAGCCATCTTGGAGCTGCGAAGGTATCCCGACCTGGAGGTGAGTTGTCACATATTACTGAATTCGGAGGGCATAACACTGACCAAGGCCAGAAATCCCGAGTCGAGACCGCCCACCTTCGCGCTCGAGAGTACCTCAAGTTCAGCTCTCTCGTCACCGACGCCTATTTCCACTACACCCCCAGCCAGATCATGCTTGCCGCCCTCTCGCTCGCTGACAGAGAACTTGCCGAGAAATTCGTACAAGGAGCCTTTGCCCCTCCTCATAACGGCGAGGGCGCCCACAAGACGGATCCGACACCTCGATCTGACCTCAGAGACAAGGTAATGGGAACAATAGAGTCATGCCGGGAGTTGCTGGCAACAGAGCCTCCAGAGCGGCTGGAAGAATACTGGGGCCAGGTATGTTCATCGTACAAGTTCATGACGGACAAACGCGTTCATGAAAAATTGTAAAGAACCATTGCTAACAAGACACGTAGCCTGAGAGCACCAAGCTGATCCGGCCACTTCTTCGAAAGCTGAAGAAGTGCAGAGACCCCGATCGCGCAGACCTGGTGGCCTTGCAGAAGGCCCGGCGGGAGATGGCGGCGCAAAAGGAGCCCCGCCGCCCGAAGGCCGAGGGAGACGGCTCAGCGTTCGGCGGAGAGATGGCAGCAGCAAATGGGAATGATGCACGGGAGGCGAAACGCAGAAAGGTAGCCGAAGGAGGCGACGATGTCTTTGGCCCAGCGTTGTGATGAGCTGAAAGGTCTGGACCGCGAAGTTGAGCCGGCATTCCTCACTGCCCTGGCGCGAATGCACATGGCGTAATGGAGCTCTAGCCAGGGCGCTTACAGCTAGGACCAATGGCTGGGCCGGATGATTTGGCTCAATTCATACATACGAAGATACCCCCCCAAGATTTTGTTGCAAGGCTTATTTGCTCTGGATGGTGAAATTGCGACGTGGCAATGGACAAGGCGTCCCGGTTCCAAACACCGCCGTGGACGGTTGATGGGATTCCGAGGATGCCCTGCCTTGGGTTTCCCTGATTTTCAAGATGTCGGTTCATCTAGACGACGCCCGGAGGCCTCAACGGGGTCAACTTTAACGCATTCGGATGAGTCCTGGGGCAATCACCCGTCGGGATGCGAGCGCCAAGCTGGCGTGTCGGTGGCAGGAATGCGCCATTGCATCGACGGCTGGAACAAGCGCCAAAGTCGCGATCGTGTCAACAGTATCGATGACGCACCCATTTGAAGATGACATCGCTTTTTAGTATGAGAAGATGGGCAGAGTCGGCACAGCCGGGCCCTGGAAAGGCTTGGGGTCCCAAGAAGCTTCTCCATTATTCGTGCTTGGCCATGCTCCTCCAGGAGCTAGGCTTTTTACGGACAGCTGTCTTGGAGAGCTAGCAAGGATCTCCCCTCATTGGCGAGCTCTCGCATAGGGTATGAGAACAACAAATGTTCTCTTGGCAGTACGTCGTTTTTTTAGGGTCAAAACGTCGTTTTTTTCAGTGAAAACGCAGAGATCTATATTAAGCTAATCCTCAAGGGGTAATTTAACCTCCTCTTCCTCATTGTAAGCTAATTAGTCCTCTAAGTGTATTAAATCTAACTTAGACGTTTATTCCTAGCTAAATGGACCCCTCTCTAATCTTTCTATTATACTGTTAACTCTTTTAAGTATTTATAAGTTAATATAGATAAACGCTATTTTATCTATACGCTTAGTAGTGATCCTATTATATATATTGCTATAGAGGAAGTTTTATATTAAAAAAGACCTCTTAGAAGGCATTAAATTAGCAATTATGCTAAAAAGACGTAAGGTGATAATAGTAAGTTTTAAACCTATAATCTTAGCTTATTACTACGCTTAGTAAGGCTTTTAGTTAGGTTACTAAAAAGCATTATTAATACTGAAAATGTAGTAGCTATTATAAGTTTAATACGCTAGAAACTTATTTTATATATCTTCTTTAGTAGTAAAGGTAGCTAGTTTATATAGGGTGACTTTTATATAGTTAATAATATAGTTATAAATATCTTTAGTAAGTATAGAGAGGTTAAATATTTAGATAGCTTAGTTATAGTTAGTAATTTATTTAGTTTATTAGGTATATAGTATATTATAAAAGGTTTCTTATATATTATCTTTAATAAGTTTAAGAGGTTTTTTAGCAATCTCTAGCTACTGCTAGGTAGTTAATATGCCCTACTAGCGAGAGATAATATAGCTGAAGTAGCTGTAATTAGCTTCTAAGATATACTATGCTTCTAAAATAAGCGAAATAAGGTTATTAATAATCTCTAATCTGCACTAAAAGCTTTAGTTATAAATATAGTAGTAAGACTTTATAATTTATTTAGGAAAGTTATATTTAAGTATATATAGTAAGGTATAATAACACTTAAGTGTAGTATAAGATTATAAGAGTAATTAGAAGGTTTATATTTAGCTGCTCTACTATATAATAACTGAAGTAATAAGTAAGTACTTTTTGCTATTATACTAGAGGTGTTAGTAGGCATAGAGGTAGATAAGTTAGAGCTTAGAGGTATAAAAGGTGTTAATAATAGTAAGTATATACTTAAAAGTAAGCTTAAAATAGAGTAGTTTAAATATATTGCTAATAAGAAGTTAGAAGCTATAAAAGTTATAAAGTATACTAAAAGTATACAGTTAAAAGTAGTAATCTAGTAGGTTATAGTACTTTTATATCACTTTAGTAGTATTAGTAGTAAAGCTATTAATCTTTAATAAGTTAGTATTAGAGATAGCTAATAGCTTAAGCAAAAAAGTGTAAATAGTAGTTTTAGCGTTATGCTTATTATTACTAGTATTCTAGGTCTTCTAGTAAAAAGTAGTACTATTAGAGATCTATATATATATATTTATAATATAATAGGTAGAGGTGTTATTAAAGCTATTAAAGATAATATTTAAGCAGTTAGCAGTACTAAAGTATATTAGGACTTACTAGTAAATATCTTTATAGACCTTATTAAGAAACTATATTTGAAGTAGGTATAATAAGGAGGGTTACTAAGTAGAAGAGATTATCTTAAAGAGGGTAGTAGAGTATTTACTAGTATAAGTATTAAAAAGTTTACTTTTATAGTAAATAGTAACTATAGTGAAGTAATTAAAACGCTTAGAGGTAGTTTTACTAACTTTAGCTATTTTAGTAGTAAAATAAGCCTTAAGAGGTTAGTTATTTTTTATAATTAATAGTAAGGTTTAGTACGCCTTATATATATTAAGATAGCTCTAGAGATAGGTATTACTACTAGCGAGAGATTTTTTATAATATTTATATTTAAAATGAGGGGTTTTGAATTAAATATTAGTAGGAAAGCAGTAAAACTCACTTTATAGTAAAGTTTCTAGCTATATTATATTAACTAGTGGTGTAGTAGTATAGTAGTAATAATAGAGGTGTTAAGTTAGTAATATTAAAAAAGGGTTAATATAAGGCTGAAAAGTAGAATCTAACTAGATTACTAATTAATCTAGCTAGTACTAGCTATATCAGGTTAGGTAGTTACTTCTTTTAGTTAGCACTATTTTGTTTGTTTTTTGTTATTTTAGCGTTAGTAGTATAAGTATGTTGATTTTTACGTAAAAAACATAATATCTCACACCCTACTCTCGCAGCTTCCACAGACTTGAGACAGTTAAGACATGCTAGATATTGACTGGTCGAAGCGAACTCAGGGGACAGCGGGAATGGCCCGAATGGCCCTGCATCTGGTGTGGGATGCGGGCTGTTGAATGCGGGGAAGAAGTCTGCAGTCGATACCCTGCCCCGTCCCCCTTCATCTCTTCTGCTCTGCGGCCCGGGCAAATGAGATACAACACCAAGACACCACGACTGGATCCATCCCCAGTCTACGGCAATCAGCAACAGCAAGGTGCATGAGACTCTCAGTAATGATATGAGGCTTAGCATGCAGGAGAAGACACCCTTTGGGCTTTACGAATAATACATGACTAATTCGCCATGTTGCCAGGTAGCATTAGGAAGCGCGCCAGCACGGCTCGTCGCCGGCGCCGTCGGAGCCACTCCCGTCCCCAAATGGCGCTAGGCGGACTATCCTGACGACATTGACTTTTTTGTCCTCACTCGTCTGCGAGAAGCTGTGCCCAACGGGATGACAAGCTTACGCAGCTCCCAAGACATGGTGCGATGCCAATGGCCTGTTGCGTCTTGCATCTACTACGTTCCCGGCGGCGATGCAATACTTTGCATTCCGCTCTTCGTTTGGTGCTCTTTTGCGATGACAGCTCCGGGAATGCCCAATTTCGCGGCAATGGCTTCGTCCCAGATTTGCATGTTCAGATGGAGCTTTCCCTGTAGAATCAAGCTCTATCGAAGTCTTCTCAGGGGCTCCATAGGAGCTTGTAGGTTTAAGAGACATAAGGTACCGGCTAGGCCGTGTCACCACCGGCGAATCAGGCAACCGTTCCCCGGGATTCGATCCGATCATCACGGGGCCAACACACTCACTCCCGCCGTACCCCCGTACCGCCGGCGCCCCCAGCTACTCGCACTTTCCCACGATCGACTTGGCACTTTGTTGGCGATCCCGTACCCAAGCCTGCCCAGCGCAGCAAGCGTCGTTGTTGTCGCGCAAAGCTAGGGAGGACTTCTCCACCCCCTTCCCACCCAAGGCGTGTTTGGTCTCAATCCCTGGCGCCGTCGTGATGTCGACCAAGACCCTTGTCTGGGGTTGCCGACGAAGTAGCCTGTGTTTGGGGGCCGCCGGGCAACAAGCTTGATTCTTCCGGCCCAGCGCGATGGGTATTGGCTCCCCTCTCGGTTTCGAGAAAGTGTTTGTCATGACTCTTCATCGGTTGGTCGCGCCAAGGAGAGAGGGAGACATGTTTCTTTAAGAGTGTGCTCTTGCCCCTTCGTTCTCCCTTTTTATGGCAGTCAGTTCGACAAGCATAGCATTTGAGTGGAACAGCAACACCTTCTTTACACAGCCATACACAAAGCAGTATCTCTGTCGACATCAACACACAATGCAGATCAAGAATCTCTCTCTTCTGGCACTGGCCGGCACGGCCTTTGCCCAGCAGTCGAACCTCACCGAGGTCCTGACCTCTCAGAACTCGACTCTGTCGACGCTCATCGGGCTCCTTGGCCAACAGCCTGCCATCCTGCAGGGTCTCGCTCAGGCCCAGAACATCACCATCCTCGCTCCCTCCAACGCTGCTCTCGAGGAGTTCCTCAAGGCTCCCGCTGTTATGCAGGCTGTTGCCGCGGACCCGGGCTTGGTCGCGGCTATCCTCTCCTACCACGTACTGAACGGCACGTACTACGCCTCTGCCTTCACCGAGCAGCCTCAGTTCATCCCTACCCTTCTCCAGAACGAGACTTACACCAACATCACGGGCGGCCAGCGCGTGCAGGCTCAGACTGTTGGCGGCAACGTCACCTTCTTCACTGCCCTTCGTGAGAACTCCACCGTCTCGCAAGGCAACCTGAACTTCACCGCCGGCACCGTCCACATCATCGACAAGGTCCTCTCTGTCCCGGGATCCATCCACACCACTCTGCAGCAGGCCAACTTGACCGCTGCTGTTGGTGCCATCCGCGCCGCGAACGTCACCAGCACCCTTGCTGCCGCCAAGGACCTCACCATCTTCGTTCCGAACAACGCGGCCTTCGCTGCCATTGGAAGCTTGGCCGGCAGCATTGCCTCCGCTGAGCTTGCCCAGATCCTGTCGTACCACGTCGTTGGCTCGGTTCTGTACAGCCCTCAGATCACCAACACTTCATTGACTACCCTCGCCGGCGGCAACATTACCGTCAGGGTCATCAACGAGATTGTCTACGTCAACGAGGCCAAGGTCGTCGTCCCCAACATCCTGGTCGAGAACGGTGTCGTCCATGTCATCGACGGGTAAGCAAACAACTACGTTCGGAATAAGATGGTATGGAAGACTAACGTGTGAATAGTGTGCTGAACCCCAACAACACCTCCATGCAGCCCGATACCTCTGCCTCAACTCGTGCCCCAGCCTACTCCGGTGCTAACACCGCCACTGACGGAAGCAACCCCTTCACTAGCGGCGTTGACGCTCCCTCCACCACCCCACCGGTTGCCACCGAGACTGGCGCTGGCAATGGAGGCGGAGCTGTTCAGACCACTTCCAGCAGCACTGAGGCTGCGCCCATGAGGACCGCTGCCGTTGGTGCTGCTGCGTTGTTCGGCGGCCTGGCCGCATACATGAACATGTGAGAAGGATGTTTGGGTTGAAAAAAAGTATGAGGAGGTGGAGGAGCGGAGAGGATTTGTTCTATCATGAGAAAGAACGATGTTTTACCGTCTGACTTGCAGATATTCATTCATTTATATCGTCAATACCCTGAGAGGAGTGTCTTGTAATAGTACCATGAGAGTGGAGGAGGATGGTTTGGTAGGATGGCAATGAGAACATCGTCATTGCAGAATCAATATCGAAACAAGTACAAGTGCGAAAGAAAGAAGTACCAATGTAGGTGTTGCATGTGAACTTGGATAAGGCATTATCATCCACCTCCGTGACCGTGGCTGATACAGTCCATTTTGGATACTCAATTTAATTACAACGTTGCCTGTCCAGACATTGGTCCCCACCTCTTCTAATCATAATGCTTCAACCTTCAGGACCAGAAGTTGCTGTTGAAAAAAGTGCGTTAGGTCGGACAGCAGAATATAAACCTGGTTTCAGCTGAGGTGCATAAAAACAAATCTGACATAGCAGAGGAACTTCAATGACCGCACCTGAAAGTTGATAAGAGAACAATAAAATAAACGGACTTATGATGTACCGTAGGATATGATTGGATTCGGCGATACGAGATTCGGACTTCGGTTAGAAACGCATGATTTGGTGCTGGAAATGCGGAAGTACCAACCTTCTTCCAACTCAACACCGTTGAACGTCCGGTCTTTTAAGTGGCCGTCCAGGATTCGCCCCAAGCCACACGACTCAGGACCCAAACAAGCCATACTTTGACATTAGTCGCGACTGTGCGGTTGTATCAGCACTTGCTTGCTGTTTCAACGCCCTTTGGTGGTGGTGGCCTAGCAATCTTTCCAACCAAAAGAAGTACTATACGATGGCTGTTTATCACAATGAGAAAAGGAAACATTATCCACGGATGGCATTTGAATCGCCACTGGTTAAGCGAGAACGCCGAACATTGCTATGCATTGCCAACTCCAGCTTGGGTGCATTTCCGGACACTCAGATGTTTTTTTGTTGACAAACTCAATACTGTGCAGTAAATTCCACAGGCCAATGTACTGCACAAAGGCCGCATAGATCAGCTTAACATACAGGCAACCAATCTGATGCCGTGTCCAAAATCAGCATGAGCAATTAATGGCTTCGAGAATAACGCGAGAATCAAGGTTACAAGACCTAGAAGGAGAGAGTTCAACCTTGTGGTGTTGAGGCCATCATCCTTAGGGCATTTGTAGATAGACTTTGCGCCTCTCTGGAGTTTGTTCTGATACAGAGGTGTATGCGTACGCTGCATACGAATGGAATATTGAGATAGAGTAGTTACGAAGGAATCGGGAACCACAAAAGAATAACGCGAGAATTTTGCGATATTACTTCTGGATTGTTGGTAGATCAATTCCCCCTTTTGGCTGAAGTAACTCGAAACTTTGCCGAACTAGAGCCAATGACGCTCCAACTGTTTGATGCTCGGGCTCGCACTTTCGTCCGTGAATCAAAAAAAAACGAAGAACCAACAGGTAAATCTTGCCGGTCCGGAAAGCCATCTGAATGTTTTCGCAACTCTCGCGGAAACCTTGTGGAGGAAGCCCAATGGGAGAAACTCCCATCGGCAGTCGGGCCAGTCTGGAGCGTGCCCGCCAGAAAGCATGAAACGTAGGGTTCAACTCTGCTGCGTTAGGCAGCTGAAGTCCCTGCGCTTGTGCCTGGAGGCACGAGCCTTGCATTACCACGCCATTTTCAAACTTGTAGGTGCCGTCGGCCGAAGATTGGCGCAACTCTCGGGTTTGTATGATGGTGATTGGGCCGAGATGGCTCTTTGTTCTCACCTTCCCCATGTCTAAGGCGGGGTACTTGATAAGTCAGTATTCAGGCGACATGTCACATGTGTTGACTCCCGTCTTCTAGAGTTATTCCATTCCAGCCCAATCCTTTGTTTCTGCCCACGCCCAAAAAATAGCTAAATGGTTCGTCGTCGCCACGTGGGCGGGCTTTAGTTGCATACATCCAATGCTTGCTCCTTCAGCACTTCCGCCTCACGTTGATGATGGAGTTGAGGTTCCAGACACTCTGTATCTGGTTTCTCTGTGGGGTTGCCTTGGCCCAGAATGCGACTGAGCCGCCAGCACCGTTGCCGGTGAACGGTTCGCTGCCGACGAATGGCTCAAGCACTACGAATGGCACGTCTCCCGTCTTCGCTCCGTGCGCCGTACGTTCTCTAGCTATACAACCGTGGTTTCTTTGCTGATGTTTTCAGTTGGAATGCATATCTCGACAGGTTCTTCTGTCGCCCTGCCAGACTATCGACAACACAACATGCGTTTGCAACGACCAAGGGTTTTACAAGCAAGTGGAGAAATGCATAATGGCGGGATGCACTCCACGAGAAGGAATCGGTGAGCAGGACAATATCCCTATTCTTTTCCGAACGCCATTCCCTCGTACTTATGCGCTGCACAACAGCTACGCAGAAGGCCAAGGCGGATTACTGTCACGACCCCGTCCGCTCGCAAGTAAAAATGCTCTACGGACTTCGTTCGCTAGAGATAGCCGCCTGGTTTCTGGTTTTGTTTCGATTTTACGCTCGCTGGGCTACACGATTACGATACGGGTGGGACGACTATGTAATGATGGCAGTAGCGGCAAGCATATCCTTTCCAATCGACAGCAGAAGACTGAGAACTAACATGTGGTAGGTAATCTACATTCCCGAGCTGGTCATTAGTCAGTTGAGTAAGCTTGATCATATCGCCATTCGCAAGCAGGTTCTAACCATGCTGCTAGTGGATGACAATGCCTTCGGTCGTGACACTTGGAACTTGGAGTGGGACAAGATTATGCTGGGCCTGAAGGCAGGTCTATCCGATACGCGACGTTCGCTTATCCTAACCCACCATAGCTCTTTTTCGTCCAAGAACCGCTCTACCTACTGCAGCTGGGACTTACTAAGATTTCCATCTTATTTTTGTACTTGCGAATCTTCCCCGGCCGACGCTTCAAAAGAATCACATACGCCTTTATCATCTTCGTCGCTGGCACCACGGCTGCCCTTGTTGGCGGATCCATCGTCGAATGCTGGCCCATTGGATATTTCTGGGAGGCATGGAACACAGAATATCTAATTCACACCACCAAATGTCTCAACTTGACGGCGGCGGTGTTTGTCGCTGCGGGGGCTTCCATATTTCAAGACATCGTTATGATTATTCTTCCCATACCGCCCTTGCTAAAAACGCAACTACCGAGAAAGGACAAGATAGGAGTCTCTATCATGTTCATTCTTGGCCTCCTCATCACTGGCGCAAGTTGCTTTCGCATGCAATATATCAACGTCGCATACTCACCCAACCCTTTTTGGGACTTCGAGCCAGCCTTGCTTTGGTCTCTTGTTGAACTTGCCATGTCTTTCCTCGTCACAAGTCTTCCAGCAATACATAGCTATCATGCCCAGATAGTAAGGCCTAAAGTTAGGGCTTATCTCCAATCACGGCGCGAGGCAAAGTCCTCCCAGAACAGCGGCAGTGGACCAAGTGGGCAAATGCAGAGCAATGGACGATCCCGTTTTAGGACTGTACTGGCAGGAAGAGGGCAAAGACGCGCAAACAACAATCTAATATCGACATTACTTTTCACGCCAATATCGTGGAAGTCATCTGCTGACCGAGAATCTCGTCAAACGAGAGAAGGGTTTCCGACGCCACAGGATGAAAATATTTTTGGGAACAAAGCCCCACAGATCTCACTAACGGATCTTGGTGGAACTCCAGGGCTACGAAGTCTGTCTGATGTGGTTAATAGGAGAGACTCAATACAGGAAGAAAGGGGAACGGCACACGGTTTGGCTTGGGCTAGTAGGTCCACCCCTCAAAACACCGGGTCAAAGGGTGGAGGAAATGATACCATATCCCCGTCAAAAAGTACACAAACGCCAAAGAGTTGGCTTGTAGGAGATGACATCGTGTAGAAATCAAAGACATAGAAAACAACACTTGTGCATCCACTTCGAGTAGCGAAAGAGACGAAGCTAATTTGCTCAGTCAAGCCTCTAGCTTTAGGAAATTCTCACGGCCTTTTGTAAGCGCCTCACAATCAGTTTAGATGTCAGTTGAAAGGCTTGTTGTTGAAATATTCAGCCTGTGATAAGCCACGGTTGATTTCTGGATTATCTTGGATTAACAACATGCGTAAAACAGTCCATAGAAAGACAAGCTATAACAGGACAGAACCGCATGGATTATCATCCAGGACGGAAGTCAGACCAAGGATGGAAAGAGGCATAGGATCTAATCATCCTAAGGGTTGACTTCCCGAACAGCCGTTCAATTAATTGTTAATCATCCTGGTCAGCTACAAATCCGGTAATCCGAGTCACATGCACATAAACCGTGGGTAAAGGCTCCGCTTGTAGATCCGGCAATGTGGATTCCCGGAGGAAAGTCTCTTTTGTGTAGCTCCGATCCGCCGATACCGGCTGCCGTCAGCCGGGTCAGGCAGCATCTGACGAACCTGGGAAAACTGTGGGAGACCTTGTCAACTCTTGCGAAGCTTACCTGAAATCTGACAGCTGCGATACGGTGCCTGCGTCAACAGTGCTTTTCGCCCACCGCAAGTATGGACAAGGATAGCAAAGTCGTGATCATCGGCGCCGGCGTATTTGGTTTGTCAACGGCTGTACAACTTGCCATTGAGGGATTCAAGAATGTTGTGGTGGTTGACAGACATATGCCACCTGTATGGACTTGCGTCAACGTTCTCGACGCAGGGCAATGGCTGATAGTTTAGCAGGTTCCAGACGGATCGAGCTGCGACATCTCTCGCGTCATACGGTTTGATTACGCCGATGAAGACTATTTGCATGTTTCATACGAGGCCTACCTCAAATGGAGCAAAGATCCAAAGTTCAAAGACATCTTTCATCCCTCGTCATACATACTGACGGGTAGCATGACCGGCGGAGATGAATCCTGGATCGACAGGACGACGAGGCAACTGAGCAACAATGGCTTGGCCTGGACCAAGCTTGACGATGCCGCAACCGCGAAGAGAGCATTTCCAATTCTTTCCGGCAAGCTTGCCGAGCCAGGATTCAAAGGCTACTACAACGACGCAGCAGGATGGGCAGACGCCACAAAGGCAATCATCCAGCTTCGAGATGAGTGTCTTGAACTGGGCGTTTCATTCATCTCGGGCCCAGCTGGAACCGTCGTTGGTTTTGATACGGACTCAGAGAACAAGATTCGATCAGCCCAAACACTCGGAGGCATGTCAATCCAAGGCGATCACTTTGTCTTAGCCGCGGGCGCTTGGTCGTCTAACCTAGTTCCGATGTATAACTCAACACTGGCGACAGCGCAGGTGATAGCGTACACTCCTCTTTCCGACACGGAAGTGCAAAGATATAAGAAGTTGCCTATCTATGCGAATTTCAACACCGGCTGGTTCAACATTCCTCCACACGCAGCTACGAAAGCTCTGAAGATGGCGGTGCACGGATGGGGTTACACTCGTACTCCTAGCAAGGGGGAAGCGTTAATCGAGGCAAACATCTCTACACCCCGGGTGTATCCAAGTCGCGAGCGCCCCAACTTCCGTCCTTCCGAGGGAGAAGAAAGGCTCCGAAACGGACTTCGCGAGATACTGCCGGAACTTGCCGATCGCCCTTTTGAAAAGATGACCATGTGCTGGTACACCGACACTCCATCAGGGGACTTCATCATGGACTATCACCCTGACTTCCAAAATCTGTTTGTGGGAGGAGCAGGAAGTGGACAGTAAGTTGGGATCATGATTCAAAACGTAAAAAATTGGCTGTACTAACGGCTGTTGCTCGCAGTGCTTTCAAGTTCCTCCCTGTCCTGGGAGAATACATGTCACTAGGGCTGAAGAGAACGTTGCCTGCGAATCTGTCCTCGAAGTGGCGATTCAGAATGGAATACAAGGATCGACCCGATGCTTTTGAGGGAGACGGGAGCCGAGGGGGTCCTGCCCGACGTGAACTTAGCTTAGAAGAAAGAGCCCGCCTGGAATCGGTGGTAAAGAGTCACCTCTGAAGTCGTAGAGCAGGAGGCTCACAAAGGTCATTATCTTAATTCGATACATATTCTATGAGAAGGGCCGTCTGTTCCCTCATCCGATATCCCGTATTTCGCTATTCCTCGAGAGCGCGGATCATTTAACAGCCCTTGTTTGTCGTAGCCCAGTTGCGGATCCAGGAACATCGACAGCGGAACTAACCCCAGCTTCTGTTGAAGGCATAGGCAATCGTGCTAGCTTTAAGAAGGCCTCCTCTTCCGCCACTTTGGCCAATCTCATTCTCTCAGCTTCCGCTGCCAAGCGGGACCGAGTAGCTTCCTCTTCGCTCATAGCAGGGTCGATACTCCCATGTGATTCACTTTTCACATCGTCCCATCGCAAACCTTGTCGGCGGTCCTTCTCTTTCTTGATATTCTCCCCAAGCTCCGTAGTCGTATTAAGCTGCACAGTGTACATCGGGTTACCATTCTCACCCGCTGAAGGAAGCATTCCTCCAGGCTTTGATAACGGGATAGCCCTACACGCTGCCACCAACGCACAGTGAAACCTATTGCTACGTTGAGAGCGAAGCTTGTCGTCGGACCAGTTGTTACGATGAGTGAACGCCAGTCGAAGCTCCATCTTATTGAGTTCATGGAGGCTGACGACATTGAGGCCCAAGCTGTCCGGAACGAAGTCTCGTGAATTGTTGCTGAGAAATTCCTCCATAGTAGTGCGTAGGCGTATAATATCCTTGAAGCCGGTCCTGAAGTCCACAAACATTGAGATTCCTTGTCGATTAATGCCTGACCTTGAGAAGTTCTCAATGCGCTTCTGAGAAAGTCGGTCATTGGAGATTTGCAGATCACAACCGTTGTCGAGCCGCCTGAAGACCGTGTACAACAGGGACTGGCGTTTGACGACGCACTGAGTTCCAACAGTAGAACCAGGATTGTAGACGTTGACAACGTCTCCCACGTCGTAGGGATGATCAAAGAAGACGAACACGATCCCCACCAGAAGATGATGGAACGTCCGGCCGACCGCAAAAGATAGTCCGATCGCCAGACTGGAGAGAATTGTCTGAATCTGTTTGATAGCCGGCACGTATGCAACCACTTTGACCAGTGTAAGCCTATGACCACGTGGAATATTGGGCACGATACTCACTGATAAAGAATATCATGACAGCTGCAAGAATAAGCAGGAGAAACCAGTCGAATGTGTTGATGCAGTGGTCCATGTTGGTCATGTTGCGATAGATGTTGTGTCGAGTTTTCCCACCTTCGGTGACTATGCCAATGAACTCCTCAATTCGGATGTCGGGACTGTTGTTTTCGTTTACAGTCTTGAATATGCGAATAGCCTCTTCTTTTCGGTAAGGGCCAAGGACGTCGATGATGTCGTTAGCAGTGAGACCTGATTTGCCCTCTGCCACAAGTGGCAGCCATATGCGTCTTGCCAACGCTTCAGCTGAGACCGGACTAGCCCATGACCGCTCGATGACTGCGTAGGTACTTGCAGGTCGAAGCCAATGTGCATTAGGATCGTCTGATATGAAATTGCCAAACAGACTCATCA
This sequence comes from Colletotrichum viniferum, assembly GCA_020226115.1. Taxonomy (NCBI): domain Eukaryota; kingdom Fungi; phylum Ascomycota; class Sordariomycetes; order Glomerellales; family Glomerellaceae; genus Colletotrichum; species Colletotrichum viniferum. The sequence goes on along the minus strand of JAGFBE010000032.1, from coordinate 34,251 downwards.
TCTTGTAGCCGTCGATACCCATCCGAGCAAGGTAGCTGCTGACCCTCGTTCGGCCAGAAGCGTGGGCGTCGCCTTTGGCGTTTCGAATGAGCATGTCTTCTCGGGCGAATAAGGTTCGATGAGGAGGGTGAAGATAAACAGAAGCGTCGTATAGTGTGATCAGCGCGTTTTGCAACTCTCTTGTCCGGGTGAGTTTCACGTTGTCGCCCCGATAATGGTAGTGAATCGTGATGTAGGTGATGAAGATCTTCTCGATGAAGTAGAAGCAGACCCAAAGGATCAGTTGCTGGAAGACATCGGCAACGACGTCATCCCACCAAAACGCGTCTGGGGGCTTGTTGATGTTGACCGCCAAAAGATTGTTGTCTACAATGCACTGCAACAAGATAAGTGTTAGTCAGTGCACTTCAACTACGGCTAGTATGCAGTAAAAGAAGTGACAAACCGCTGCGAAGAAGATATAGGTGACTAGTGTTGTGCCGAGGAACGCTATCGGTCGCCGCATGAACTTGAAAGCCCTCCAGTACTTTTGGTGGGAGGGATTCGTGTATCTATATTGGTTAAGGTTTGGCCGACGAGATATTCAAACTGGCCAACATACCTGGCAATGAGCCTGAAAAAATATGGGAATCCAAGACCAATGAGGTCTGAACCTACGGCTGCTATCCATGTAACCATCAACCATAGGCAGATGTAGAACACAAGGTTGGTGTACTGTTTTGCTTGAATGCTCTCAATGGTGCTGTCATCGGCAAACTCGGCGTCGTTGCTGAGGACAATTGTGGGCACAAGAAGTGCCACGAAGATAACAGCAGAAATGAAAAAATATCGAAGAGCCCACCAAAATAGTCGGCGTCTGTGATTAGTCTTGACAACTGGTGGAACTTGCTGTCGGATCGCCTCCGACTTCGTTGGAAATGCTTCTAAGCTTTCAATCTCCCGAGCCCCCGGGATAGGCTGGTACGCTTTGGTATCAGCCCATGTTTTGGTCGGTGAGTCTTGTGTGGCGATGGACTCAATTTGAGGAAGCATCTGAGGATTGTAATTTGTGCCCGGCAGGCCCGATGAAGATGACCCAGGTGGAAATGGTTGAGGCATTGATTGGGATTGCTCCTGTTGGCTTCCTGGGACTGGTTTCCGGTAGCTCGGCGGGAAGCTGTCTCGCGGATTCGAATTCATATTTTCCTGCAGCTCCAGTGAATTCAACAAAGATACAAATGTAGTTCAAATCACCAGAAGCAAGGTCGTGCAAGATAGTGGGTTATCCAAAACTTTTCAGTCTCCCTCTATTTACAGCACAGCTGCGAGGCAGCAGCTCATTGCGGCTTATTCGAGGGGCTGTGATGTCCACCCCACGCAAGCCACTTGTCAGAAGTGCTTTCTATGGTGTATTTACTAGAGTGATCCTTGGCTTGTATGTAATGGTGGTTTGAGAATAAGTGAAGGGTCTCATGTGCGGCGACTTCAGGGCGTTTCTCGCGCCATCAAATTTTAAGCTCTAGCTTGCTAAGTCTAGTGCTGACGGACCCAAATCCTTTCATAGCCACTATGTGCACTCTAAACTGTCAATTTTTGCAATTTTCAACATGATAGGGGAATGAATCTGAAAAAGGATTCCTGGAGGCGCAGGGCTGAAGGCCGGTCTGTGAACAGACCAGTGGCTGAAAGGGCACGTTTGCAAGCGCGGCATCAACGCGACGCTAGCCTAACGGTAAGAACTTTATGGTGTCGGCTTTGCTCTAACCGTTGATCATGGTTCCCACCACTAATTAAGGCTTTGAAACGTGGCCCAGCCGCTCGCTCCATCAAGACTCATGCCTTTTTATTTTGTTGCCTGGAGCACGTCCCGCCATGCCATTGGCTGCGGTGCCAATTGTTTTTAGCGACTCAATGGTTTGTGTCCCTTGTGAAATGACTGGCCGGATCGCGCCTCAACGGCTTCAGTATTTCGACACAACGGTGCAGGGACATGGTCTGACGGGTTACGCGCAATAGCAACATCAGACTTCAGAGTCTTGTACACAAGATAGATTGAGAAACAACATCGGGGAAGCTTGCTGTAAATCTTCACTTCCATCGGATGCAGGTATGATTGAGAGGTTGTTGAAGCTGTGGATCTCAACAAGGCACTGAGACGGAAGGTGGTGTGGGTAACTATTGATCTGGATAGAAACCGTTTACTGCTAGCAGGCTGTAAGAGATTGATGTATCGTACATGTTTACTCGTGGTCATCAGAATGAAAAACAAGAGCTCGAATCTCAATGCTTTCTCGCGGCGGCGCATCTGGTCGAGCAGTGGGATCGATAAATGCCGTGTGGGGCACTCTTCGCGCCCTTCCATCCGTCTTGGTATCAAAGCATTTGATCAAGATAACTTCCTCCGGCGTAAGGCCCGATTTGTAATACCACCGGTGTTCAGCCTGATGCTTGACTTGATAAGTCTCTCCACGCCGATTAGAATAAATGAGATCCGTTACAACTAAATCCGAGTCTGACACGGAGCCGGCCTCGGCGACGGCAAGTGGGTCTCGCTGTACCGTTTTGATGGGTCGCCAGACGTTTATGATCTGCACCCGGCCCTTGAGCAACTCTTCGGCATCCTCCGGCAGATGGTGGGGTACACGGGAGAGCGCGGCCTTGTACGACTGATCGATGTGAACCCTCTGAACGGGGCCGCGGGAGACCCGATCCTGGCTTGCGGCACTGGGCGGCTGTCGGCGAATGGTGTGATCAAAGATAAAGATGCGATTTGCTCCAGTGCTATGTAAGTTGTCAGCCAATCTCTTTCTGGGCTTCCTGACGCCGCTATTGCAAGGGGAAACCCGTACACGCTCTTCAACAGCTGTTCTACCTCCTCATAGTATCCCAACTTGATCTGGGCGTCGTCAAGGAAGTGTTTCTCAGCGGATTGGTGACGATGGATCTGAAAGCCATGCTGGTCCAGAGTGTACTTCTCTTCATCCCCAGACACATCACGGATCTTGACTTGATGAGTCTCGAACGGTCTGTTGTAAGTCTCAGGCTTATCAACATAAGTGGGATGCGGCGGCGAGCCGTCCTCGTTTTCTTTGTGATAGTGCAGCTCTGCGAGCACGTCTCTCTTCAATGCAAGTGGTGATGTGATGCTCTGGGTTGGTTGATTTTGTGTCGAACCAAAGTATGGTGGACCCTCGGAAGGGGCAAGGTGTTGAACGACGGTCGTGGCCATTGGGCTGGTAGATCCAAATACAGTGGATGTGGGAATAAATATCTGATGAATCCTGAGGCTGGTGCAAAGCCACAACATCTGGCAGAAGCAGGGGTCTGGTGTGAATATATACCTCAGATCTACATGGTCCCCGCAAGCACGCAATTCTCGTCCGACGATTAGTGTCTTTGGATTCATAAGCCGCCCAACGGAAATGATCTCCGCCCATTACCAATTTCTCCGCACATGTTCCAGGTGTCCGGGTAGACACAGATACCCGGTACATGTGATCTTGAAGCGATTTCAAATCAGCCCGAGGCTCAAAGGAGGCCAGTGAATTAGTCCGCCAGGGTAGCAGATGCGTCGTACGACACAGAAGACGGAGCGATCACCCGAGTGATTAATAAGAGTGATCTTGCTCATCCTCGCTGAAGGTCGAGGCGCGGCTATCTATTGAAGATATTTCATCCACAGAGTAATGTAGGCTGTGAAATTGAGTATCCGTTTTGACGATACAGGGATATTGAATATTAAGACTCGCGTGAAATAGTTCTTATTAATAGAATAATTCTGCATGGTAACTCCAACCAAACGGCTTTGAACGCCAGTAAGGCTTCACACATCTAGTTTTCAGTCTATTGGAGTATGAACAAGTTTGGTAATCGTTGTCCCATCGCCAAGCACCTCTTCCTTCTCTTCAATCCTGTAGCCTCTCCGACGCGGGACCAAAATGGTCCAGACGTACCAGTAAACCACGCCGGCACCCAAGCTTGTATAGTTGATCAGCAGTTAGCCACATAGAAGAGGGGCGTAAGGTAGGAACAAACATGCTGACGCCAACGATCGCGTATGTTGCGTAGAATAAGCCGTTAGTCGGCTTAACTTTGGGTGGAAAGAATGGTGCGGCTAGCAGAGCCAGACTCAGGCTGATTCTCAGAATCACAGCGGGGACCCAAGCCTTGAATGGTCTCTTAAGATCGGGTCGCGTGAACCTTAACCAAAGAAGGCCACCTCCCACTGCTAATGCCATAAACTGGCCTGGGTATCCCTCAACCTCTAGAATGAAGGAGTAGACTTCGCCAGAAGGAGGAAGCGCAATGACCAGGAATGACGGGATATAGTGAACCAAGAGACCACCTAAAGGTGAGTTGAACGGCTTTGTGGATGAAAGAATATCGGAGAAGGGGAGGAATCCTTGCCGAGCAATCTCTTGCTTCAGTCGAGCCTGATAATAGTTAGCAATGATCAACAGTTTCAGTCGATCGTCCTAACCTGAGCGAATGCGACCACAAGAACATTTCCTCCAGCACTCAGTGCAACAGCAAGTGGGAGGATAGTTCGGCCAACACCTTGCCCAAATATTCGTTCAAAGAACAACGCTGCAATCAACTCGCCGCTTTGCTTGATTTCATCAATGGGGACGACGAGAAAGTACGCAACGTTGATGAGTAGGTACATTCCACAAGCCGTCGTCAATGCTGCCACAGTCACAGACCGCAGCGTGCGAACCGGGTCTTTCACCTCGTTGAGAACAAGGTTGGCGTTGTCGAGACCGGCGTAAGAGTAGAACACTTTGAACAGTGAGGTGGATATAATACCCCAGTTCCAATTCGTGCCTTCCCATAGGTTCTCCCAGGAGATGATCGGCATCGTCGTTTGAGCCGATTCTGTCGATGGCCCAAAGAGCACAACATAGAACCCACAGACAATCATGAACACAACGAGGCCCACTTTCACCCAGCCCAAGAAGTTCTGAAGCTTGATCCCTAGTCGAGGTACACATCCGTGAATGAAGGTTACCGTCGTAAGAAGCCCAACGGCGAGCGCTTTGCGAAGTAAACCGCTTGGGTTGTCACCTCCAAAAGTAAACAAAAGATATTCGCTGAAGACAATACAGTTACTGGCGGTAAATCCTAGGAGGACGACGTGAATAGCGACGAGGGTTGATGCCAAAAACCGCGGTCGACGATAAGTGAATTCCAAGTAGACCTTATCCCCGCCGGACCGTGGTAGCATCGACCCAAACTCCAAGGATATCATCAGCCCACAGGCTGCGATGAGGGCTCCGACGAGCCAAAGTAAAAGAGACAGACCAGGACTGCCCACAGATCGGAGGATTGCACCTGGAGTCGCAAATATGCCGCTTCCGATCACCCTTGAGATCACCAGAATGTAGGCGCTCTGCCAGGTGAGCGTGCGTCCGAGAGTCGAAGCTTCCGGGAGGACATCGTCTTCAATTGATCTCGATGGGTGTATGTTTCCCGTTGCGAGTTCTGCCTCCGAAATCGAGGGTTTCCCCGACGAAACCGAGTTCTTAGGAGCGCTAGCTGACGAGACAGGCGATGGAGGGGGCGGCGTTATCGACAGCAGAGGCCGCAGCTCGGGGTCGTCGAGAGCACTCATCATAGGGAACTGGGGAACGCGAGCCAGAATAGTTTCTAGGAGTTGTTCCTTCGAGACAATGGTGAAGAATAATTTGTTGGCGAAGAACTGAACATGCGTAACAGCGAAATTGACACCCTGTGATCGAAATGATATCGCGAGCGGCAGCACATGGTTGTAGTCGGGCGGGTTATCATGCCGTCTGAAGAATGAGACAATTGGAGTGTAGGCGACAAGGATGTGCAATGCAGCCTCGTGGAAAGCTTACGCGCACGGCAGCAAAGTGATCGAAGGGAGGGTCATCGGCAAACGACACATGTCCACGGACGTCTGTTGATTGATAAGAATGTGGATACATCAACTCTTCAATTAAGTCCCGTGAGGTGTGTCTCGAATGGCGCAATATTGTTTCAAGACTGCAAGTTTGGGAGGGCGAGCACAGAGAATGCCCGGTTGTATTGGGGCGCGGATTCGCACGCCATCATGGCGCAAGGTGACGAGACATGGGTGCGGCCTTCTTACCTCCCCGATATTGCCTGGCCTGTCTCGACACCTGTTGTAGGTGCCGGACTGCCGCCCGTGCTATGGCCCGCCGTGTCCGTGCTACCGCGGAACTTCGGAAGCCCCCGCTTCGGCCGAACTCTTCACATGCGTGCTCAACGAGAAGAGCCGTTGCATCCTGTTGTCCTCACCACAGATATGTTATCTGATTTTGAACATGTGAATGTCGCGCGAACTATGACTCTTCTAGGAGTTGTACTGCCGAGTTTCAGGGAACATCGTGCTTGAGTTCTCTTAACCCCACAGCAGCTCCAAATCAACCCCGTAAGCCGATTGCCGAACCTACCGAAGATCGTTCACAGAAATTGGCCGAGGCAACAAAACGACGTCGCATTAGGCCGAATAAAAGACTTTTCCCTAATCATTTTACTAACTACTGCTTGGGTTGAATACAGACTTTATAGGAACAACGCAAATACCGTCGCATCCTTGCTGACAATGCGAAATAAACCCATAATTGATAGGGTCCTCGTCACGCATCAGCCCCTGATTGACAAGGCCACCTACTTTTACTGTGTCTGCGCGGCTATTTCCTGTGTTCTTAAGTACCTCTACCTTATCGAAGACCATATTAGCGACGATAAAGATAGTAGCGATGCCGACGACGACGGTGAGATATAGCCACAGGAAAAGTAGTCGCTCTACCACAGGCGATTGACCCCCATTCACTTCTCGTGTGATGTTTCTGCTATGCCAAGCTTCCCAACGGCCTGAATGAAAGTCCCAATATCTTGGTCATAATTCTCATCAGACTCCGATCCAACGAGTCTAGGTATTAATAGCTCGACAGTGACAAGCCTAGCTTCCCCGCAGAACCAGTCTGGAAATTGACCCGGAGTTCCTGTTGCACCGTAAGACACAAGCACGGCAATGAGCTCAACCGTGTTCTCGTTAACCAATTTGAGATGCCTAGCAATTTCTCCCACTTGAGCATGGTTGTCCCGGTGCTGTTTTAGCAAGAAGGTTGTTTCTGGCCGAAGGTACCTTTAAAGGCTTGGCGACGTCCAGAGCAGAGACTCCATCACGGTTTCGTATCAGAAGATCGGCGCCTGTTTCCAAAAGCCGTTTGACTGACTTATACGCTCCCACCGAACTAGCCATATAAATCGGAGTCATCGCAAGAGGAGAGAAAACATCGGTGACTTGGTGTGGAGCATCATATTTCTCAAGCAACTGGGCAAGTATTATGTTAGACATGTCGTGATGCTTGTGTGGAAAGCCAGCCTCGGTAACACTACACAAGGCTAGGTGCAAAGCTGAAGCTGGTTCCTCGGGAGAGAAAGCAATTCGGAATCCGTCTGAACCCCCTTTATTGGGTAGGTTCAAGAGGAACTAGATCCTTTCTGCCGCATTCCTGGTTTGCATACGGATCAACCACCCTAGGAATGTCCTATGACTACGGGCCACCCTGTGGTTCTCAGCACCTTGATCGTATAGATACCGAGCTACCGTCAAGTTACCGGAGTAAACGGCCGTCTCGAATGGTGTCCTATCCAGGGATGGCGAGGTACCGTCAATGGGAACTCCCGTTTCCAAGATGCTGCGTACGGTGCAAATATCATCTGACTCATTGGCGGCTCTCACCAGAGGACTGTCTCCCCAGCGACCTAGAATTGTCGTACTGGCTCCGCTGTCTAGCAGTGCTTTGACTATTTTGTGATCATGATGATTGATGGCCATAAAAAGAGCAGTTTCTCCACTAAAACCGGTATTGGCAGGTCGAGGTTGGAAATTTCTCAAGTACTCATCCCGCACATACGTAACTGCAAGTGCGTTCGGATTTCCACCCTGCTTGTGCACTAGATGCGCTATAGGACCTGCGTCGGAATCGGGAAGAACGCAGAGCTAATGCAATGGACAGATACCTGAGGTGTCTCCTATGCTGGCATCTGCTTGCTTTTTGACCAGCAGCTTGACGATATCCACTCGGGCAAGTCTACATGCAATCAGCAGTGGGCATTCACCAGCTTTTGATACTGGCTGGTTGAGCATCTGGGGATTATTCCTGATGAGCTCTTCAACCAAATCACTCCTTCCGTGGAAAATGGCTGATATTAGTGACTGCGATGTGGAAAGTTGTCCCGCACATTGCACGTCAATGAATGCCTGCTGTGACTGAGGAAGACTAAAGCCCTTGGATTCCAAACACTTCGTCTGGCTTACTTCTTGAGCTGATCCCCATGACGAAGCTGATGCTGCCTTCAGTTTTGTGAGCGCCGTGTCACTGCCTAATATAGCGGTTCTTTTGAGCCAGTCGATCCACATGCCCAAAGATACGGTAGCATCTGGGGCCCCTTGATGGTCGAAAATGTTTATGAGCATTGCCTGTGCTTGCTTGTGGCCCCATTTCGCGGCATGAAGTAGGAAGTCATGAGCTATGTTAATGTCGAAACGAACTCCAACACCATTGACGTGAGCCACAGCAATGCTGAATGCAGCAGCAGCTCTTAGGTTGTCGTCGGTGGAGGTGGAGCAGATGGACTCCAAACTCTGAACGAGGTCTTTCTGAATGCGTATGGGCATCTTTTGGTAAATATCGGCGGTATCCCGCAGCTTGACATGCTTCAGCACACTTAGTCTGTTTTTGGTGACAAAGTAAAATTCGCGCACTTGCGTCGGGGATGAAGTTTAAGCCACGTCGAAAGTTGAGTCTGTCTTGGACTCTGTTTGCTCAACATCAGTGTCTGCTGATATGCCCTTGGCTACTCGGCTTACATTACTTGCTCGGAGTTTACCTCCGATAATTCCTCTAGACCACAACCTGAGTCTGGTGTCAAACCTGTCAGGTCGACTGAGAACGAGACGAAAGACTTGACAGAGACCTCAGTGACCTGTTGCTGATCTTGGGCTCCACTACATGCCTGAGCAAGGCTGTCCATAACCTGCTTTGCAATGTGATCATAAAGAGGATTCCTAAAGTTATCGCCCTGTAAAGCTGTCTTGTTTATAAGGAGAAGCATCTGGACGACTTGTGCAGCAGTATCGTAGAGTTTCTTGGCATTGATGGCCAGCATTTTGACCGTACTAGAGCCTGGCGGGAGGTTTCCGATGACGCTTTCCGCGAGCTTCAGACAAACAGTAGAAAACATATCCACTGGTGTCCTCTGAATGAGAGGAGTTCCAGAAGTGAATTCCCGAAGTGAATTGAGTGCTTCTTGTACTGAGGGGTCATCCCTAGATTCTGAAGGGGCATATTTGAAGAAGCGTGCTGCATGTCTTAAACTTTGCTATCAAGGGATCGCGGATTTAAGTTAAGCGCAATGATGATATATCGGCTGGCTTGCGAAGCTTTGGAATTCTTGATGGGATGGAGTCCGTCATCATCGAATGGAAAACATATGACGCTAGCTGGTAGGGCTAGAAAGGCATCGCTCTCACTGGCAGAATTCTCAACATCTCTCATCTTCTTAACTCTGAAACCAAGCCAGTGGAACTTCTAACGATGAAGTGCCTTGGATTCTTTGATGACCCGCAACGGAACGCATACGGATTTGTATTCTGTTTACTCCCTGAGAGCACTTCGTCTTCGATCGAAGCCTAGATGCTTTCGCTGAAAGCGCTACTGGACACGCTAAATCCAGAGAACCTGCCGACATTGGAAGATCGATACAACGCTGCTTATGCACTTTCACTGTCGATTTCAATTATTCACGGAGTGTCGTGGCTTCATAAAAGCATACGAAGTCACAACGTATTGTTTCCTGTCTCAGCCAGCGGGCGGCCTTTTTGTTCTCGACCTTACATCGTAGGCTTTGAGTTTTCCAGACCTGACAGCGTCGGTGAATCATCAGAGAAGCCGGAACAAAGCGCTAGGTTCAATGTTTATAGGCATCCAAAAGCGCAAGGAACGCCTGGCGAGGGATATCAGAGAGCATTTGATATCTATAGCTTGGGTGTCATCCTGGCTGAGCTTGCGATGTGGCGCCCGATATGGAAAATGTATAAAGATGGTATGGGATCTGAAACATTCCAGAAAGCATTGGCCAGTAAGGTACATGATTGGGTTGCGCACCTGATGGGCTCACAGTATTCAAACGCGACGCTGACATGCTTGGGAGAAAACATTGAGAATGGCCAAGAACGAACTGTCCAGTCATTATACATTAAGGTTGTGGAAGTGCTGGGGCGTGTTGTAGCTGAAACTTTGTGAGGTAACTAGCCACTTTTTGAGCTATTTCATATATACCAATCCAAGCAGGCAAATTGAGCCGTAGTGTCAGCTCCAGTGGAGGCTGGCAGGCTTGAAGGATATGTTACTCGTCGGACACCGGACGGTGTAGCGTGTGATTTGTGGGGCGGAAACGCCGGGTTGGATTCCCACAACCGCCCGGTAGACTCAGCTCATCGTTCCAGCCCTGATAAGCAATGTATTGTATGGAGATGCAAACTGTAATGAGCCTTGTGTCAGTGAGGTTGATATTTTCGGACCGACAACCCTGAAATTTATCATGGGCTTGTGTGCTGAAAGTTGAGACAAACGCGGACTCAGAAGTACTGTAACGCGCTCCCTACTTCATTACATCTCGGGGTGGGAGAGTTGTTGATCGTGAGTTGGCAAGATACATGAATAGCATATTTAATGAGCAGCTTCCTAAAGCTATTGTATCGTAGTATATAACGCAAGAGCAAACTAGTCTCATGGATGCACATCCCATGCAGGCCACATCAAATGACTTTGTCGGGCGTCTCTGGAGAGGATGACACAACACCCGCCTCCGCGTGTTCGATCGGAGGACCTTTCTTCGCTGCACGAACCAAGGCCGGATTCTCAGCCTTGAGCTCAGCAAATTTCTTCTCTGCGTCCCAGTTCCAGATGCTGTCGCTGGCAAAAACGAGATCCATCTCCTCCAAAGTGCGCTGGTTGGACTCTGGATATAGTGCCCAAACGATAACAATGCAGAGAACATTAACGGCGCCGAAGAGGTAGAGGGTTTTCTCGTTAAGTTTCTCAAAGATCGTTGGAAGAAGCAGTACCTAGGTTGATCGTCAATAAGTAGACAAGGTGAGTGGTGTTTCTTGAGGATGCTAACCGTCCACCCATTTCCGATAGACCACCCAACAACACCCCAAGCATTACCCTTAGCGCGGACTTGAAGCGGGAATATTTCGGCCGGATAGAGCCAAGGAACAGTAAGCCTTCAAGAGGTGAATGTAAGTATGGACAACTCAAATAAGATGCGGGCTTGACTGACCACGTTGCACCGAAAATGGCAGTGTATAAGAAGACGAAGAACGTTGCAGCGCCACCGAGCCCAGAACGATTCCCGGGGTCGGCATTCAAAGTTGCGCGAGCTAATCCGCCAGCACAAAACATGCATATTCCTTGCCCGGCTGCGCCCCAGTACAAAGTCCAGCGCCGACCAATGCGATCGAGAGTGAATACACAAATCAGGGTCGCGAACTACCATCGATTAGTCAGTTGAATCAAAACGACGGGAAACGAACAAATTGTTCACATACCATATAAGTAATGTTGTTGACACCACTAACCCAAAGGCGCTGTTCAGAGCTTATCCCGGCAATGGTAAAGATCGTAGGCCCATAGATTGTGATGCCGGCAATGCCAACCCACTCCTGAAGAATCTGCAGCCAAACCACAAGCTGCACGCGACGAGCCGTGTGCAACTTTCCGGAGCCCCAGCCAAAGAACATTGCAATATAGCTCTGCTGCTTGGCAGTATCATGTTCCAAAGCTTTGATGTTGATGATATCCTGAAGTTCGGCCTCTGCGAGCTCACCGTCTTCACCTTCATTACCACGGAGTCTCCCAAGAATAAAACGGGCCTCTTCATCACGCCCCACTTTCACGAGCCATCGTGGCGACTCGGGCATGAACCATATCATGAAAAATAGAGCAATCAAAGGGACAATCTGAAACGCAATCGGGAATCTCCAGATGAAAGAAGACGTAGGGTCTTTGTACTTTGATGTGCCGCTGAAGAACTGTTAGTTCAGTTGACTGTCCTTGTTTCTGTAAAACCCACAATTGCAGCCAGTATGCAACAACCACACCGAAAATGTTCAGCGTGAATTCCATAGCCACGAACATGCCTCGCGAAGTATGGGAGGCGATTTCAGTTGCCCAGACAGGCGTGATAGCGTTTAGCATGCCGGTGCCGATGCCGTTTAGGACTCGAGCTGTGGCCTTGATCAACAATGGTGATACCAATATGAAGAGAGAACGGCGAGTCCTTACCACAAAACATCCAGTTCGCGTTCTGAGCAGCTGACTGCAGGGCAGCTGTAAGAATGGACCAAATGCAAGCGACTCCGATAGTTTTGAGTCTCCCATAGTGATCGCCAAACCAGCCACCGATGAGGCAGCCTACAAGTGTTCCGGGGAGGTAATAGACGGCAACCTGGCGCTGAATGAGACATTGCAACGTGACAATATGGTTGAGAACTCACAATTCCACCTTGTAGCAACGGCTTGTCTACCACGACAATTTGTTTGTCTTCGTCCCAATGGCCGAAACCCATGAGCTCAGCATAATCCCGCGCGGTGTTGACTCCTCCCATCAGTCCTTGGTCATAGCCAAAAAAGAAGATTGAAACACCGGCGACCAAACACACAGTGTTCAGTAACGAGGCCTTGTAAAGCCTATTGGCGACGTTGTACCGCCCGAGGCGGCCCGGAATGCTGGACATTGTGACAGCTACTTGCACTGTTGGAATGGGAAGCCAGTAATTTGTCTTTCTGTTGAAGTGCAAATTTCTCAATTCTGGGGGACGAAGAGATGATGTGTGATCGGCTCACGGGCAATGAGAAACGGCAGAGGTCGGGTGAAGGCCGGGGCATTTCCCGAAGCCTGCAGCGGGGGCGGGGCATGGCGTTCATTCGCTCCACCGAACAAGAGTCCGCAACGGTTCGGGGGGACAATCATTTCTTTTTGTGGCATGATCAAGTGATGCTATGCACCTGTGAGCAGTGATCCAATTCGTACGCATAGCAATCCGGGCAGAACCCCGAAATCCCCGATGTCGCTGAAAAAACACCCCCGATGCACTGCGTGTTAGAGAAGGGTTCAGTGACTGACATTGTTCATCTTCGTTAAGCGATCCAACGGAACAGATTAACCCCGCTACCCACGATGTCGAACCGGCCATCCCCGCTCAAGAGTCAAGTGAATCGGTTTTTTGACTAGCCCCCGCCCCGAACGCCGGAGCCGGGGAGGCTCTTCTGTTGCATGCCTTCTGCTTCGGGAAGTTTGAAGCGCAGCAACATGTAGGAGGTGAAATCATCGCGAAGGGTATTTTTCGAAGACGCCCATGACGTCAAATCATCGCTATTTGGCTTTGTTTTGCTTTGCAGCATTATCTGCGTGAATGTGGGGCGGCGGTCGTGTGGAACAACGCATACTAAACCCGGAAAACACGCAGCGCATTTTCGCCAAAGAGCGCTGGAAATATGTGGTATTGAGGGACGAGCGGTCAAAACAAAATTGCGGCCGCGATCTTGAGATAAGAAATTGTTAATTCATTCTGGTGGCGGTGCACTACTATTTACAGCCGGATGGTCGGACGTAGGCGTGGTTCTGGGAACCGCCAGCAGAGTTGCCATAAGCAGGCCCTTGATAAGTGCTGAGCAAGCTGCAAGATGTGGAACTGCCCTGGTAGAATGATGCAGCAACGCAAGCTGCATTTGCGGCACATTTTGAAATGCAATCGCCCAAGCTAGTGGCATCAACGTACCCAAGATAATCTCCGGAGGCGAGCCTGCCACAGTAAATTTGGAACTTCTTGGAGCTCGATGTCAAACAGTAATTGTTGTTAGTGGAGCACGTCGGGCTGCTTGATGCCGTGCCGGCACATGCTGGTGCAGGGCAGGCCGAGCAAGTTCCAGGAGAGAACGATGTCTGGCACCCAAACCCGCAAAAGTCGCTCGATGTGCCACAATATCCGTTCTTTGAGCTGAAAAGAACAGAAGTCAGTCATCCTGCTACTGGACCATGAGCAGCTGTGTTCCATGAACTCACCAACACGTTCCCGATGGACAAGTATATCCGTTTGAGCCACCGCAGCTGTTATCTGGGCTTGTTTTGCTGCCCGTTGACGCAGGTTTCGCAGCGGAAGTAGTGGCGCCACCACCACTCGACGCAGGACAGGTTCCGAAGGAGCTTTGGCAGCCAGCAGCACAATGGTCGCTTGACGAGCCGCAGTATCCCCACTGGCTGCAGCAGTCGCCAAAGCTGCTACCTTGGCAGGTGAACCCCGCAGTCCCACCGCAAGTTCCATCCTGGCTTACTGATTTCCCACCGACGGTGATCGAGCTGCAATCTCCGAACTTGGACTGGCAGCCGTTGAGGCAATGGCCATCTGAGTTACCACAGTATCCCCACTGACTGCAGCAGTTGCCAAACGACCCTCCTGTGCAGGTGTACGCGTTGATCCCTCCGCAAGTCCCATCTGGAGAAATCTTCGTCGAAGAAGACGATGTTGTCGTGCATCTGCCAAACTTGGACTGGCACCCGGCCCCACAATGGTCATCGCTGACTCCACTGCCGACGGTGTCAGTCGCTGTTCTGTGGAGGCTCGTCTCGTGCAGATCATGTGCAATACATACCACCAGTTATATTGACTGCAACACAATGAACCGGGACATGTAAGCCCTTTGGTGCCTCCACAGGTGTTGTCAGTTGAGACGGCTGCCGCTGTAATTCCCACCAGAGAGAAGAGCGCGGTGAGGATAGAGTTGACCATTTTCTCCTAAGCACGATGTGTTTCGTTAACAGAACGTATAAATCAATTATTTCTGAGATAAGTGGTTGTTCTTGAGTCTGGTTAACGAAGGTGAGATCCGTTGAGAAAGCATTTGGCTTGTAGCGACTTATTAACGTAACTGGCTATTTCTGTGGTTGCTGCTTGCGAACAAAGGCATTCCGACGCGTCCATTGCATTGCGTCGACACGTTTCTGGGGATGTGTCATGAGTGTCTATGATGAGCAGAAATGAAAATTCGCCAAGTCACGAACTTGTATTTAGCTGCAATGTCTCTTACGCAAGTGGCTAGTAGATAGCCTACAGCTTAGCGTTCGTTTTGGGTTTGAAATGCTAGCTTGATTGCTTGCAATTGTCTGATGTCTCGACGTATCTCCACACTAGCCCTAGCTGGTGACTGGCATTGCGACCCGTGCTCATTGTGTGAAATCATCGCTGCTTCCGTCGACTTTGTTTTCTCCTCTGTGGTATGGGAAAATAGACATGCATGCCGTTGATGGCTGTGATTATCAGTAATTACATCTGAGCCCCTTCATTCCCCTCTCGCGTTGGAGGACGCGATTGAGTTGCCACGGCCGGTCCGGTGGCGCAGATCCGTTCCTGTCTAGCGCAACTGTGTGTTGGTTGTACTTGATTGATCTAACCCCAAGACGTCGGTATCGACAGTACTGTACCTAATCTTGCGATGATAATGCACTAACAAAAAGCCATTTGTTCCTGTGGTATTCTAGATGTGCTGTAATTGAAGTTAGGTTGGAGTGCTCGATCTTTCTTCCTAATGGGAAAGTGTTGCAACAACAGTGAGGATGTGACCGATCTTTGTGCAATGAGTCAAAGGCGTTGTTGACCAGCGGCATGGCATTTTACGAGCCCCCAACTACAGCACACTACATGCACCATTATAGCAACCTATTTGCTGGCAGGTATCCCCAGAAATGACGCCCGCAATGCCATCTTTGTGCGCTCCAACCTTTCATAGGACCGGGATCCAACTTCAGGACGTTATTCATCCGTGTTTCCCTAACTGTCTGCAAGTTAGTAGCTTTCCTTAAAATCCCTAGCAAACGGAGGCGCGTAACAATTCCTCATTAGGAACTCTACACTCCTACTAGCAATGAGACGCTCTATACCTTTCAGAAGAAAGGTGTTATAACTTATAAATAAGGATAATAGCTAAACAACCTACTTAGGCGTTAGGCAGCTAGGATAGGATATTTATACTAAAGAATTATAGAAATAACAGAAACTTACTTAGAGATAGAAGAACTATAGTATAAGTTATATAATAATAAGATAAAAACAATTAGTAGACTATAGTAAAAACTACTTAGTAATTAGTTAGTCCTACTAACTAATTATAATTGTTTTATATACTTAGGTGATCACCTTAAGTTAGATAAAAAGTACTATTTAGAACTTATATAGAGTATAACTTAAGCTTAGCTTATAGTTAGAGTTTTATAGCTTTTTAGTAATTAACTTTATATTTATTTGTAGATATCTTTAGCTTACTTTTATTATAAATACTTATTAAGTCTAAAATTAATCACTTTAGCCTCTTATTACTAATTTATAATATAGCTTATAACTTATAACTTATAACTTAAATATACTATTTTAAAATATTAATCTCTAGCTTCTATTAATAGACCTAACTATTAGATAGCTAACTATAACATTTTAATTGCTTTTATTCAGTAAGTTAATTATTAATACCTACTAATAATATAAAATATCTTCTTATACTTCTACTAAATTACTTATTTTAAAAAGCTTTATTTCTTCTAAATAACTAGTTAAAAACCTAGCTAAAGAACTTAAAAGAGCTTTAATAATAATTAACTTAAATAATAAAGTTACTTTTAAAAAAGAAACTTATAATAAAATCTAAAACTAAGTTAAAAAAAGAGATATAAATATTACTAAAATCTGAAAAATATATAATAGTACTATTACTAAACTCTTATTATAAGCTATACTTACTTAGCGCTACTACCTAATCAAGCTAAATCAATCAAATTAATTAATTAGCTAATCAAAATGAGGCTTTTTTTAGAGTTAATTAGCTAAACTCATAATACCTTTAGTTTAACTGTTTTAATTAAACTAACGTTACCTAAAAAAATAAAAATCTAGCCTCTAAACTAATTAGAATTTTTGAAAGATTTAATAAAAAAACAAAAAAGTTAACTAGATATTCTTTTCTAGTAGCTTAAAGTTATAACCTTTTAAGTTTTTATACTATAGTTAATAACTTAAGCTAGTTTTAAACTGATATCTCTATAATTCCCTATATAGTAGACTTACTACTAGCCTATTAGGTCTTATTATAATATATCTCTAAAAAAAAAGAAAGTAAGTAATTAATAATACTAGTTTAGTAATACTTTTATACTAATAAGTAGTAAAGTAAGGCTAAGTACTTCTTAGCAGAGAAAGTCAAAAAAATACAAAATATAATATAATACAAAAATATAATACATAATATAAAAATACAATACAAAATATAATATAAGTATTTGTATTGTATTTTTATATTATACTAAATACATATATTTAAAATATAATATAAAATATATGTATTGTATTTTGTATTTTGTATTTTGTATTGTATTTATATATTTTATTTTAATTATATAAAACCAGAGTTTTTTAATATAATTATATAAGTTTATATAGTATTAATAGTAGTAATACCTTAGAATATTAAGATTAAAAATCTAGGAAAATTATGTACTATATAAAACTATTATAAAAGCTTAACCTGAGATCTTTAACTAAATCTAGCTATATTTAATATATTTAATATATTAATAGAGCTAATTAATAGATATTTAACTTATATCTCCAACTGCTTAGTTCTATTAGCCTAGCTTATATGCAGAGTAATCTTAAATACTACTACACCTAAAACTAACCTCCTAAAATCCACTAATTATTTCTAAACCTTTTATCAAATTTAATATCTATTATATGATTTTATACTTAACTGATTTAAAATTAGAAAGTTTCAGAGAATTAAATAGACTGTCTCTCTGAATCTGTAGGGTATGTATCTTTTTTCATAGATTATATTAAAACTATATAAACCTTCTATATTTTATATTAAATATACTTCGCAATATAGTACTAAAAAACACTAGATTTTCACATCAAATTCTTTGAAAAAAATGGAATATAGCACTACTACTTTTGTTAACTCTAACCCTGCCTACTTTAATAAGACTATTAGGTTAATTAATACTTTTTATTTATTTATTTAGTCTTGCTAAGCTACTTCTTAAGCTTTCTCTAACCCTCTTATTAGCCTAAACCTTCCTAAGGACCTATAGAACCCTATATTTACTTCCTAATTAGGAAATCCTATTAAAAACCTTAGCTTTTATAGCGATTTAGTTGATTTTAAAGCTGATTTTCAGCTTAACAACCTTCTGCTTCAAACTGAAGCTATAGAGGCCCCCTTACTACTTTAAATAACTGAATTTCCCTCTAAAACTATAGAGGAATTACCTAATTTAGCTTTTTTTTCTACTATAAGTAATATTATTAACCTTAAAGTTACTCTTTTAAACCTAAGGTTTATAAAGCTTTATAGTAGTCCTCTTCTAGCCTCTCTACCTAAAAGCTCTATAAGGGACCTTTCTATAGCTCCTTCTAAGTCTATATAGTTATCTATAAGTAATTTAACTATATATTAACCTCTTTATTTAAATATATACTAATATATATATATATTTAGGCATCTAAGAAGAGATATAAATATTATAGTAGGAAGTATATAAACTTAAGGAGGCACTATAGTTAGAGTAGCGCGGCCCTATAGGATAGGTTAGACTAGAGTAGAGTTAGACAAAACGAAAAAAAATAGAATATATTTATTGACATTTTATTAAAGCAATATATATTATAGGTATATAAGGTATTAAAATAGATAGTTAGATTAATAGATAGTTAGATTAATAGATAGTTATAGTAGTAGTAGTAAATTAGGCTAGTGAAGTTAATAGAGAAACTAATATTATACTATACTTTTAGGAGTATTAACTAGCTTATACCTTTAGAGGTATAGAAAGTACTATACTTTTAGAGGTATTAACTAGCTTATATTTCTAAATACTATTAGAAGTATTAACTAGCTTATGCTCTTAGGGGTATAGAGAGTACTACTCTCTTAGAAGTATTAACTAGCATATACCTTTAGATACTATTAAAGGTATTAACTAGCTTATACTTTTAGAAATATTAACTAGCTTATACTTTTAGGGGTATAGAGAGTACTATACCTTTAGAAGTATTAACTAGTTTATACTTTTAAATGCTATTAGAGGTATTAACTAGTTTATACTTTTAGGGGTATAGAAAGTGCTATACTTTTAGGTATATTAACTAGTTTATGCTTTTAGATACTATTAGAGGTATTAACTAGCTTACGCCTTTAGGAGCATTAACTAGCTTATACCTTTAGGAATATAGAGAGTGTTATACTTTTAAAAGTATTAACTAGCTTATGCTTTTAGAAGTATAAAAAGTGCTACGCCTTTAGAAGTATTAACTAGCTTATACTTTTAAATACTATTAGGAGCATTAACTAGCTTATACTTTTAGAGGTATTAACTAGCTTATACCTTTAGATACTATTAGAGGTATTAACTAGCTTACGCTCTTAGGGGTATTAATTAGCTTATACCTTTAGAGGTATAGAAAGTATTATACCTTTATAAATATTAACTAGCTAATACTAAAAAGTTTAATAGCCTCCTATAAAACTTTATTTAATAGTATTTACTTAGAAAGTATAAAAGATTTTATACTTTTACTTATTTATATCTTCTTTAGTATTAATATTTAAATACTTAGGTAAGCTAGTCTTATTACTAACCTCTATAAGCGCTTAAGTGAAAATATACCTACCTATATAGCTCTCCTAGAACTTATATAAATTACTACTTAGTTTAATTCTATCTATTTTAAGAAGAGGAATATAATTATTTAAAAGATAGTAAAATCCCTAAAAAGAGAAAGATAGTATAGAGTATAAAATAATAATCTTAGTAAGTATATAGAGCTAGCTAATAAAGAGTATAATATATATAAATAGCCTTAATAGAAGTAGTAATAAATATATTTACTAATAAATAGATAAATAGATAAATAGAGGAAGAAGAAATTAAGAGTAGAGAAAACAGAAGATATATAGAAAATAGAAAAAGGTTAGATATCTTTAGTTATCTATACGTTTAGTCTAAATATATTTATCTATAAGAAGTAAGACTTTAGCTAGAAGTAGACTAGTATATAATATTATATTAAAAGTAAAACTAATATGTTAAATAGAAGTAAAATAAAAAGGCTAGCTAACTATAGAATAAACTATTATAAACTCTATTATCTTAAATAAAGAGTATATTAGGGTATTAATAAGTAGATATCTATATAAAACTTTAGTTAGTATATAGATATTTATAAAGAGTAATAAGAAGTATATTTACTTATAGTATATAGTAAGATATATAACTTAGATAGCGTAAATTTATTATTAATAAGTAAGGAAAAGCTAAAAGAGAACCTTAAGTAGGTTTAAAGCTCTATTAGTTTTAACTTACTTTATTAGAATAAGCTAAAGCTTAATAGCTATTAATTATATAATAGCTAGTTAAGTATCTAATTAGCTAAGTAAATTACTATAAAATTATAAGTTTACAGAAGTAAATTACAAATAGTTTAATATATAACGTTCTACTTAAGATAAAAGTAGATAAAATAGTTTAAATAGAAGTAATTAAAGTGATTTAGAACTTAAATAGGTAAAACAAGCTATTATATAAATAGGTAATATTTTTTCTAAGAAATCTTATTATAATATTAGAATGTTATTATTCTATAAGGTATAATTATTAATACTACTACTTAGATAAAATCTAAGAGTAAAAGTTAATATAAGATGTGTTATACTATAGGTTAAATATATCTATATATTATTATATATAAATAAGTAGCTAGATTACTACTACTTCTTTTTTTAGTTATAGTTATATATAGGTTAGGCTATAATACTTTAGCTTTAAAGAGGATATTTCTAACCTTATAATAGACCTTATATTTAATACCTCTCCTTAGAGTTATTCCTCAACTAGAAAATAAAAGGGAGTATATATAGTATAGGTAGATATAGCTTATCCTTATTACTTTAAACTTATTAGATATCTAAAGCGTCTTAAAAGTTAGTACAGCTAGTGACCTAACTAGTTAAGAGCGCTAATCTTAAGTATAAAAAGCATATAATTATAGGAGTAGGATAGCTATTTATCTAGAGAGTAACTAATAATATATATAAATATTTATAGTATTATCTATTATAGATATATTCTAACGCTTAATCTATTTATTATTTTATAGTATAACTTAAGGTTAGTTATACTACTATTACTACTATTACTATTAGATATAAATATACTAACTATAATAAGGTGAGTTAGCTTCTTCTACTATATAGCTATCCTCTATTTAGTATATAAAAACATAGAAGATTAATATACTATAGTAGCTTTAGACTAATTATATCTAGCTACTCTACTAAATATATACCCCTTCTAAGTATCTATTATTCTATCTTTCTATTTTATTTATATATATATCTTATCTAATTATAAGTATTTCTATCCTTTTAACTACTTATTCTTAAGCTTCTAGAGATAAGAAAAATAAGAAAATTAATAAAGAAATAATAAGAGTAGCTAGTATAAGCTATTAAGTAGTAGTTAAAAAATATATTATATATTACTATAATAGCTAAAGTGTTTAGTAATAAATAGAAAAGGAAGTATAATAAAGGTAATAATAAGAAAGTAGCAATAGTAGTATTAATATTAAAGCTAAAGAGATAGGTTTAAGCTAAGAGAGAAAATAAGATTAGCTCCCTTTTTATAGAAATATTATTTATATAAAAATAAGTGTAACCTTTCCTCTTTGCTATTACTAAAATACTTATTAATATATTAGATATAGCTTAAAGTATTAGTAAGAACTACTTTATTAATACAGTCTATATCTAAAAGCTAGTATATATATTTAGAAGTAATAAGCTAGAATAGTAAGCGTTAGAGAACTAGATCACTATTAGAAGGAGGTAGAGTTTTTAGAATTTTTAGTAATTCTAACCTGAAAGCAAGAGGTTAGATAGGCGTTTTTATAGGTGTTAGGCGTTATTATAAGAGGAAAAGGTTTATATAAGTAGATAGAGACTTAGTTAGCTTATAATAAAAAAGACTAAGTAGATAAGTAAAAAATATACTTATTTTTATATAATTTCTTATTTTCTCTTAATAACTTTAGTAACTACTTTTTTAGAAGAGCTTTTAGGGTTCTTTAGCTTAGTTTATAGAAAAAACCTATTAATCTTTATTTTTTGAAAATTAAATAAAAATAGGTATTTTTAGGCTCTTCTAGCTTTAGCTAGCCTTATTTTTATCCCCTCTTTTAATTTCTATTATACTTTTTTAATTATTTAAAGCGATAATAAAGTAGAATACTATAGGGATAATATTACTAAACTTCTTTTTAATAGCTTATTTTCTCTTAAGAGATTATATAACTTAAGATATAAAAAAAGTAGAAAATATAAATAAAGTATAAGTTAGTTAAACTTATATTTATATATTTATTTTTATATCTTTTATAGTTATTTAGAAAATTAATATATAAGTGTTTAAGGTATTTTTAGAGGTTTTCTATTTAAAGTAGAGTGCTTAGTATAATTAATAAGTTTTCTCTTTTATTTTATTATAAAATTAATAATTAATATAGGGAGGTATAAGTTAGACTGTTATAAAGGGTTCTCTTTATAGTTATTCTATACTACTTTATTAAACTAGAGTAGAAAAAGCTTAGAAAAAGAGGTAATTTAAGTATTACTATATTAGAAGAAAATTTAGCTAATATGTTTTTAACTTCTGTTTTTTTAAAGTGAAGAGTAATAACTTAGGTATTTAGAATTAAAGATTAACTAAACTTATAAAAGTTTAAAAAACCTTAAGAAGAAGAGTATTTAGCTAAGTAGAAGAGAATAAGTAGGGTTTTATATAAGTTTAGTTAATCCCTCTTATTAATTTATTATCTACTTATTTAAAATTATTATATACTGTTTTATTATAAGCTACTATAATAATAACTTAAGAGTAACTAAAATAAGGTGAACTTATTTTATTTTTATATTAAAAGCTAAAGTTATAAAGGTAATAGTATTTATTTTACCCTTTTTATAAACCTTAAAAAAAATAAAATTAATTAATTTATTCTAAGAAAACTTTCTTCTCACTTAAATTTATTAGAAGGTTTCTAATAATATATTAACTAGTAAAGAGAAATACTAAAAAGCTTAAAAACTTAAGATTTAAGTTATACCTATATATAGAAATACTAAGATCTAATTTTCTTAAATTATAAGATACTATAAGTGTGAAGGTATAAAAGGCTAAGAAGAAAAAATATTATAACTATATTAATATTTTAAAAAATAAAGAGGGGAATATTTTTTAAGTCTAACTAAGAGCATTTCTCCTTTCTAAGAATAATTTTATACTAATTCTATAAAAAAAAGATATATATATCTCTTTAGATTTCTCTCTTTATATATTTTTAAGTAGTAAATAAATAGCTAGAGTGAAATACTTCTTTTAAGGTCTATAGTTAACGCTATAGTTTTATTATAAACTTTATTAAATCTTAAGTTTAACTTATAAAAGAGGAGAGTTATAGAGTAAAGCTATAGAAGATACTATTAAATATAGCTAGACTTCTTCTATAGAGAGAAGAGAAAGAAACCTAAAGTATAAAATAACCTTACTATAAAGATAGTAGAAAAGAGAAAAGATAATAAATATATATATATTTTCTAAATAAGATAGAAAGATAAAAATAGAAATAATAATAAGAGTGTCCTCTTTTTTTTTATTTCTCTCTTTACTTTTTATTTTTTTTTTAAATCTATATTATAAGAATTTTTTTATTACTCTTTCTATTAATAAATTATTAGCTCTATTTAAGTTTTATATAATCTTTTTACTTTAGTCTTCTTTAGTAAGGCTTTTTTCTACTTCTTCTTTTATTAATTTATTTATATCTCCTTTAGAATAGTATTACTAAACTTTAGAGCTTTAAAGACTTTAACTTTAGCTTAAGATAAATAACTTAGGCTAGAAATAATAGATAATAAAGCTAACCTAGTTATTAGTAATATTTTAATAAGTTTTTTTATAGGTTTTTTTTTTTACTAACTTTAATAAAAGAGACCTCTTTTAATTTTAGATTTAAATTAGAGTTCTAAAGTAATTATAGAAACTAAAGTCTTTAAAGTAATAGCTTCTAAAAGTAGTACTTCTAGTATAAATATAACGCTTAGAGAGAATTCTTTAAAAGAAAAAGATATATAAAGCTATTTAGACTCTATTAAATCTTATTAAAAGGTCTTTAGAGTATATAGCTTAAAACTTTAAGGATTTAAAATACTATAACTTAGAATAGCTAGAGTATTATTTTTTACTAGAAATAATATTTTAGACTTTTTTAAAAGCTATAAAGCTATAATAAAAGTAATAGAAATAACTAATACTTTGAAAATATTAAGTATTATTTTCTATATAGATATTGCAATAGGGCAAGGGAGAAAACTTATCAATCATACTAAGCACTCCACTCTAAGCAGAAAAACCCCTAAAAATGCCCTAAACACTTATGCATTAATTTTCTAGATAACCACAAGAGATATGAGGGTAAATATATAAATACAAGCCTAACTAACTTATACTTTATCTATATTTTCCACTCTTTTTATATCTTAAGTTATACAATCTCTCATAAAAAAATAGGCTATTAAGAAGAAGTTTAGTAATATTATCCCTATAATATTCTGCTCTATTATTACTTTAAATAATTAAAGAGGTATAATAGGGATTAAGAAAGAGGATAAAAGTAGGGCTAACTAAAGGTAGGAGAGCTTAGAAACACCTATCTTTATTTAATTTTTAAAAAGTAAAAATTAATAGATTTTTTCTATAAGTTAGGCTAAAGAACCTTAAAAGCTTTTCTAGAGGGATAGTTACTAAAGTTATTAAAGAAAAACAGGAAATTATATAAAAATAAGTATATTTCTTATTTATCTATTTAGTCCTTTTTATTATAAGCTAACTAGGCTTCTATCTACTTATATAAGCCTTTTCCTCCTATAATAACGCCTAATACCTATAAAAACGCCTATTTAACCCTTTACTTTTAGGTTAGAATTACTAAAAATTCTAAAAACTCTACTTCTTTCTATACATCCTCTAAGTCTTTTATACGCTAAAGAGAAGAAAACTTAAATACCTTTACTTTATATACTTAATGTTCTATCTAGCCTTTAACTTATATCTTTTACTATTCTAGCTAGTAGTTAGTTTCTCTACTAATTCTTTCTCAATATAGGCTTAATTATAGTCTTCTCTTTAGATCTCTTTAGCTTACTATATACTAAATACTATCTATCCCTTTAGTATAGTTAGAACTAAAAAGATATCTTAAAGTTATATAGCTTAGACTATATCTTTAATTAGGTTATCTTAAGTAATAAGAAATTGCTTTAAAGTTAAGTTACTAGGCCTATTTACTATAAGTAGCTTAAGCTTTCTAACTTTTCTCTTAATTTTTATATAGTAGAGCTCTTTTTACTTATTCTCTATCTTAACTTATATATCTTTAACCTTATTTAATACTTCTCTAAAGTAGTTTTTCTTTTTTATATTAATAATAAAGGTTATAAGATTAAAGTTATTATTATAAACTATATCTTCTATCCTATTAGTCTCTCTTAGAAAGGCTAGGTCTTTAGCTTTAACTTTAATTAACTTTTAAGTGACTAATATCTAGTTAGGTATAGCCTTTCTAAAGCTTATATTTACTTCATCTTTTTATTATTTTTCTTACTTCTTTTTCTTTAAAGCTTTTAGCTAGTTTTTAAACCTAGTTTTAGGTTTTAATTTTAAGCTTTTAAGTGAGATATAGAGGCTAAACTCTTTAGTAATAAGTCTAACTTAGTAATTAAAAAGGTTCTTATAAAGATTTAAGTTAGCTTCTTAGGCTTTAATAATAATTTCTAAATATAAAGTCTTAATACTAAAGATATTTTATTAAATAATATATCTAATAAAGTCTATAGTATAGAGGCTATATTTCTATAAATCTTCTTTTAATTTAATTTAAAGTTATAGGATAATAAAGAAAGCATAATTAATAAGCTTTTAAGTCTCTATTAGTACCTCATAGATCCTATACTAATTACAAACTAATTTAACTATAGTCTTAAAAGAGGTCTCTAACTTACTTAAGTAGCTACTATTAGTAACATCTCATACACTATCTAAGTAGAGGTATAGGCTATTTCTTTAATTAACAATTAAGCTTATATACTTTCCTCTACTATTATATCGCAAAAAGATAATAAAGTTATATAAAATAAACTTATTAGCTAGAACTCTATAATACTTTATTATAAGGTTATTATAAAAGAAGACCTAAACAATAAAAACCTTTATATATCATTCTTTAATAATATCTCTAATAGTTAGATTATAAGCTACCTCAATATAGCCCTCTAGAAGGGAATTACCTTAATATAGAAACCTTAATATATTATAGAGGTTAGAAAAAACCCTTACCTAGATACCTTACCTCTAGATTCCCTAAGTTAGGTTTTCACTATTATTACAAGAGAATCTACCTTACTAGCATCTAGTTAGAGTTATATTAGTGAGGTTATTATTAGTATTTATCTATTTAGGCGCTAGAAAAGATCTATTTTAACTAGGCTTTAATACTCTATAAAGCCTTTAGGGCGTAATAAGAGACTTAATAAGCTCTATAGTTTTAAAGATAATTCTAGAGAGTTTTTCATTAGATTATATAGGCTAGATATATCTAGTCTTATTTAGTTTAGTGTTCACCTCGCTAGAGTAGTTAAAATAGAAATTAGAAGGATATAAAGGCAGTTCTCTTTATAGGGGTAGAGTAAATATATCTGCTACTTATAAAGTCTTACCTTAAGAAACTAATTAGTTTTCATAAAGGTATATAATATAGATTATAAGTTTTTACTTAATCTTATTAATTTAGTTAACATCCTATATAGTTTTATAAGCTTTTTAAAACTTAAGATTATAGTCTCTAGAGAATAGAAACTAAGAAGTAATAAGAGTAGTTTAACAAAACATTATATAATATTCTACAGCAGTCTAGAGAAGCTATTAAGTTATAAATATATAGAATATGCTAAATAAGCTTATATTGCTATTTATTTAGGTTATAGTGATTAGATATCTTAAAAAGAAAAAAAGAGTTAAGAAAGTAAATTTATAGAAAATGAGAAGGCATTAATTATAATATTAATAGTTTTTACTAAAAGTTAGTAAAAGTAAGTGAAAAGAAAAAGGTATAATTTTTAGGATATATAAGTAATAGTTAAGCTTAGTTAAAGTCTTATAGTTAAATGTGAAAATATCTATTGAGGAAAGGTAGTTATTATATATATAAATATATAAGGATATTTAGTAGAAAGTTAGTAGGTTAAAATGTCCCCCTTTTATAGACGTCATAAAAGCAAATTTAGCGCTAGTAGTTAATAATCCTTCTAAAAATGTAATCTTTAGATAAGAAAGAAACTAGTTAGGTATACAAAGTAGTCTTTTTTAAAAGTAAGATTTAAGCAATTACTAGATATAGCTAGTGATCAAATAAAAGTGAAGTTAAATACTGAGGATAGTAAGTAGAGAAAAGAATAATAACTAGCATAATTCAGTAGTAAGAGAAGGAAAGATGCAGTTACAAACTACTTAGTTAGACTTATAATTATATGTTTTCAAAGGGAAATTAATACTTATAGCTATAGAAGAGGTGAGGTTTTTTTTTGTGATTTAATTATAAGATATATAGAGTTAAAGGCCTCCTTTTTATAGATAGCAACGTTTTAATTAATATACCTATTTCGCTTTTGCCGTTAAAACCTAAATAAATGTGTTTTTTCTAGTTTAGTTAATCTTAAATTTACAGTAAAAGACTCTTTAAATTGTTCTTTTTTATCCTATTAATAGGTTACTATAGTAAATAAGTCTTTAAACCTTTATAGTTACTATTTTTAGTATTAACTAACCCTCTAGTTAGATATAAAAGAATATATCTCTTTTACTTAGCTATATCTCTTCTTTCTTTCTCTTAATATATCATTCTTTATAATCTCTAGTCTAACTAATACTTTATAATAATAACTAGATAACTTCTAAGTAGTATAACTATAGATATTAAAATTAATTTAGATCACTCTTATATCACTACTTTAAACTAAATATATAAGCTTTTCCCCTTCTCTCCTATACTAGCTTCTATAAATCGTAAGAATAAAAAAGGAACTATTTATCTATTTAGACTTATTATACTACTATTAGTTATAATAAGTTATCTTTCTAAAACTATTTAAACTACTACTAACCTATATATAAGCTTCTCTTTCTCTTTCTTAAACTTCTATTAAAGGTCTTATTAGTTAGGTTTAATATAAAATAAGCTTTATTTATAAGATTATTATTAATAAAAAAGTTAAAAAAGTTGCTCTAAAGTTCTAGTATTTGCTTACTAAGTTTTTAATAATATATATAGAGCTAATTAATAAGAGAGAAATACTAGAAAGGTTCTTATTTTTCATAAGAGAGGTTTATATTATAGAAGGTTATACTAGCTTTTAAGGATAGCTATACTAGAAGATAGATAGGTTAGAAGTAGTTAAAGCCTTATTAATTTATATATATAGCGCCTAAAATCTCTTTTTATATAATAGATACTTTAAATACTAAGTAAAAATATCTTTTAAGGCTAGATAGAGTAGCTACTAAGTTATTATATCTATTTCTTTCTAGGAGTATATTTCCTACTAAACTAAATAGAAAGAGGCTTATTCTAACTATATCTACTATAAGAAAGGCTTCTTATATTTATATAAGCTTAACTATAACTAAAAGACTATTAGCTAGATTAAGTATATTAAGAAGAGTAATAAGAAGAAAGATATTCCTAATAGCACCTCTTGTGAAAAGAGTAGAAATGTTAATATAATACTTTATTCTAAGCATAAATATCTTAGAAGTAAGACTATTATACTAATATATAGACTGTTAATTAACTAATTTACTAAGTTAGCTTTAGAGCATAAATTTAAATTATAGTAGCATTCCTAAGTAGTTTCCTATAAGATCTTTAGTAAGAACCTTTATAAGTAGGTTAGCTTTTTAATAGTAGAAGTGAGGTTAAAGCGTGAGAATAAGAAAAAAAAAAAGGAAGCTACTATTTATTATATTTAGAGAAGTAATTAGTCTATCTTAAGTTTAAATTTTTTAGAAGTAGTATTAATTTCTTTTAAGTTTTTCAGCATTTTTTAGTTTTTTTAGTGTTTATTAGTTTTTATTATTACATATCCCCCCTTCTTTTATAATAATATATATTAAAGGCAAAAGAAGTAATATAAATATATAATTAATAGAAATTATAGTATAAGAATGACTAAACATAAATAGATAAAACGTTACTTTTCCTACTAAAAATAGATAAAATTTAATAATTATTATAAACTTAATTATTTTTTAGTTCCTCTATATTCTTATAGTAGCTATTAAATCCTTTATTCTTTATAAAGATACCTACTATAATTTTATTCTTTTTCTGCTAAACGTTAACTTCAGCTTATAGTGTTTTGTTTTATTCTTATAATTGCTTAATTTGTATTTTTATAGCGTTAAAATTATCAGTCTCTACTTCTTCTAGTATAGATAACTTATTAAGGTTTGAGATTTCTACTAAACTAAGCGTATTAAGATTAGGTTGATTTGCAGTAGAAAAGACCTTATTAAAGGCTTATTTAAGGTCTAATTAGACTTCTATTTTAGAGATATTATTTAGATAGCTATCTTTATTTACTATAAATTTCTTTAAGTAATTACTAGCTATAGTCTACTTAATAGGAATTCTAGTAAAAGTTTTAAATAAATAAGATAAAGTTTAGGGAGATATCTACTAGATACAAAAGAGGCTTAACTAGTATATACTAAGCTTACTAGAAGAGCTTTTATTAATAGATAGCTTTACATTATAAATAAGAATAATATCTCTAACTTATAGCTCTTTATGTTGCATTCTATACTTATTTCTTTAGTTATAGTCCTTAGCAACTTAGTAGCGCTGCTTTATAACATATTTAAAAGCTATCTATTAGTTAGAATTAAGTTATTTAAAGGTCTATATATATAAAAGAAGTTCAGTCTCAGCATTTCTAACTCTTAACTAGTTTAATACTTACTAAATAACATTTTTAGTCTTAATTAGAGTGATTAAGTTATAACTATAAATAAAGTAAAAAAGAGAGTATCCTATAGAAGATTTAACTAATATTTAGTTAGCAAATAAAGCTATATAAAGAACTAAAGTTTAGTTCTTTCTACTAAAGTCTAACTAGGTTATAAAGGTGTAAATAAGAGGTTAATATCCTTTTTTAATAAGTCTATTAGCCTTTAAATTATATGCTGAGATGATGAGGTATTATCCCTTATAGACTTAATTAAGCTTTTTAATAAACCCTTTGTTTTCTAGTCCCCTATTAACTATAAAGAGCCTATAGATCTTATAGCAGCAGATCATATCTTCTTAGATAAACTTAGCTATTATCTTTAAGTTAATATTCTTAAGAAGTTAATAAGTTTCTATATAACTAATAAATACATCTTAAGCTTTAGCTAGAAAATAATTACTAATCTTTTAGATATCAACATAAATATACTAAAATAAGATCGCTAGAGGTATAAAAAAAGGTGTGAGGGTCTTTAAATCGTTTTAGTTAGACTTACGTATAAAGTAGATAGCCTTTTATTTTATTACTTATTATTTAATATATATTTTCCTAAGTATATCGCTCTTAGAGTTTAATATATATTGCATTACAGCCTCTATACCCTCCCTCAGTATATATATGCTAAATTAACTTCTTCTACTCTTCCTTATTATTAACTATTTATCTTAGCATAAGGTTTAACTTTATTCCTTTCTAAAAGAGAAAACTATCTCAAAGCATATACTTCACTGCGCATAACTTAAATTTCTTAAAATTAATCTAAGAAATAGTCCTTAGGCGTAATAATAAAGCTAAATACTTAGCAATTTATTATAATTATTAAGACTAAGCCTATTTAAAGCTTAGTAGATTATCTACTTTAAGTCTAAAATCCTCTTCTACTTTAAGTATATAAATAGAGTTATTAATTATTTTATCTAAATCTTCTTCTTATTTAGCTTCTCAAATATTAGATTCCCTCACTAATTTATATAAAAAAACTATCTACAGCTTTATTTTTTATACTAAGTATATAGCAAATATCAAAATTAAACATTTTAATCTAAGTGATCTATTATATAAGAACCACTCTAGGTAAATCTAAAGTAGCACTATTAATCTGGTCTATAAGGATTTTTACATTAGTTTTAAAAGTGAATTATACACTATATAGGTAGTTTCTAAGCCTCTTAAGAGCAAGTAAAACTAATTAAAGCTTAAGCTTTCCTATATTATAGTTAAAAGCCACACTAGTCTAAATTCTACTTTTATACTAAGTAATATATCTTTTACCCTAATAATATTATCTAAGCATAGTACCCTACCCCTTAGTGCTTATATTAGTAGATAAATAGATTTCACTAGCTTCTTCTTTATAATTAATAGATTAAAGTAATAAAAAGCTAACTAAGTAAAGCTTAAAGGTTTCTATAGCTAGCTACTATTCTAGCCCCTACTTAAAAAGTACTCCTTTTTAAAAAAGTCTTATTAGTAGAGTAGAAATAGTTCTATAATCCTTAATCTATACTTAATAGAACCTAATAATACTAAGAAGACTTTTAACTACTATAATATTATTACACTTTTCCTACTTAAAGATTTTAATAACCTTATTCTAGTTAAGCTTATATCTCCTACTACCTACTATATAACTAAAGAAGTTAACAGCAAGCTAGTAAATCTAAGATTTCTCAAGAGAAATCATAGTATTAGTAAGCTTAAGGTTCTAAAGTACTATATCTAAGTTCATAAAGTATTTAAAGATATATAAACGCACCCCTAGAAGCTTAACTATATAATTACTATTATATATTATTCTTAGCCCTCTAATAAAGATATTATCAAAAAAAGGTTAGTAAACGCTTAGAATAAGATTATAGAGGATTCTCATTATAACCCTTATAAACTAAGTAACTAAATTTATTACTTTTTAAGGTAAAATATATATTCTAAATAGCTTTAAAAGTATAGCAAATATAATTAGATCTCAGTTTAACTTATTAAGTGAGACTTAGTTATATCTAAAAAATAGGTCTAAAAAGCTTATAATCTTACAATTAGTAAAGTCTTCTAAGAATTCATTAGCCCCTAGAGGAATAAAGGCGTCTCTAATGCTAATCTTATTAAGTTTTATATATAAGTTAATTAGCTTTATATTGCTATTCTTTTTAGCAATAAGGAACTAGAAGTTTCTATATAATTTATAGGATTCCTCTAAAACTCCTCACGTAACTCTTAATCTAAGCATATTAATAACCTTCCCCTATAAGGTTTTAGAAATAGAAATCCCTTTCTCTTACTATATAACATATAGGATAGTCTTAATCTTCTATAGCAAAGCTATATAAAGGTTAATATATCTACATTTCATAAAATCTTATATTAATACCCCTTTTTAATTTATGAGGATATATTTAAGCATTTTAATCTCTTTTAGTAAAAAGTGCAGCTAGATAACTTTAAGCTTCAAAAACCTTTCTGAGGTAAAATAAGTTTTTTAGTTAAACTACGCAAATTATAGATATATATAGCTAGTAAAAGAGAAGTTAGAAAGCTAATAATAGCTCTCTACTTCTTAAGTTAGAATCTTCTTTTAGTTTTTCTAACTATTAAGAATAGAACTATCTAAAAGTAGATTATTAACTAGATAAACCTTTTTATTTTTATATTTATATATTATATAGATACTAATAAAGCTTTAGTTAGGCTTAAGGTTTTTTCTAATTAACTTAAAGAATACTTAATCTTTTAAGACTTTAAGAAGGTTTTGCTAGCTTTTAGTATTCTTAAAAAGGTAAGCTTAAATAGTTTTTATAATTAAGGTAACTACTACTTTAGTAATAGTTCTTAAAACGTTAAGTGTAGCTAAAAGCGAAATTAGAGTAGAGCACTAATCAGTTTTAGAAATAGCTTCTTTTTATTCAAAAAGGTTAGCTTTCTTTCTTTTTTAGATAAAAAAGCGCTCTTTTTCATAGTCTATTATAGTATTAATATAGTAAGTTTAAACTTTATTATATATATTACTAAAGTCTTAGTCAGTCTTAGGTTAGCTTTTAGTAACTTTAGAAGTGTTATAAATATTTTTTATATAGTTTTTCTATTTAGGGAAATAGCGCTAAATCTAACGCAAAGAATCTAATTGTATAAAACCTACTAAAATACTAATCTTCTAGAATTTATTGCTTCTATAGTCTTTTATTTTCATTATAATAGTAATAAAACGTTTTAAATACTTAAAAGTGAGTTTAGTAGAAATAGCAAAAAGAAGTCTAAAGAGCAAGTTATAGTTAATAGTTTTAAGGTCTACTACTATTATAGTTATTATAATCTTATAGTTATTAATCTAAATAGATATATAGTATACCTTAATAAAGCGTAGCTTTAGGTCACCTTTAGCTATTATTCTTATTATTAAAGTAGTAATAGAAATCAGAATATTATAATCTAAAATATATTAGTAACTTATAAAACTAGATTCTATACTAGTATTAATTACACCTTATATAGGTAAGTAGTTATTAGAGCGCTTACTACTAATAGAGATCTTTAGAATAAGTTATAGTATAATAATTATTAGAGCTATCTAGTTTATAGTTATTAGGATAATAGCTTTAATTAAAAAGACTTTTAGATAGTTTTAAGTTTAAATAGCTTTATTATATTTAGAAACTTAATTAGTTTATTAAGCTTTTTCTTTTAAAGTTTTAGTAAAGTCTGTGAAATCTATAGAAATAGGTATATAGATAACTCCTTTTAGATTATCTACAAAATGCATATCCTTCTAATAAACTTTTTTCTATATTTTAGCTAAATCTCATAGACTTTTTTAACTAGTAGACTGACTAAACTATAAAGTTTATATAAGATAAGGTTTATTAATAAGTTTCTTATCTTTAATAGATTTCTAATTTTTATTATTAAGAAATATAGCTAGCTAGAAGTTACTTTTTAGAAGAAATAGTTTTAGGATAGGTTTTAGAAGAGGAATTTTAATAACTTCACTAAGTAT